>OZ012679.1:104493493-105750799 GCA_963942445.1 Argyra leucocephala | reverse complement strand
TAATAATATAATAATTGATAATAAATGATATATGCATAGATAGGGACATCAAAAATATGAATCAAAAAAAAAGTTTTTACCTACACATACCTACATCAATACTATTAAATATTATATTATGCAATTATAATTAAGCCAATTATATGTAGGTATATAATATAATATGATTATTATGATATATTATTCATATATCATCCATTGAACCAATCTTCTGGCCTGGAATGTAAAACCAAAGAATATCCATAATAAGAAGGTTCAATGGAAGTCAAGATATTTTTACAAACCCATTTACAAAAAAAAAACCATTAGTCAAAGAAGCAAAGAACTATTGTAAATATTTTCTTATGTAAGAAGTTGTGAGAAAGAAAGAGTGCGATATAAGCCATTTAAAAAACCACTTCATTTTTGCAATGTAATTTTAAATATCCCACGGGAGATTTTTGTTTATTTATTTAGCCCAGTAGAGATTTTTCATGTGTACAGTCGTCTGAAATTTTGTGTACGAATTTTTTTTAAAATAAACGTATTAAATTTATAAGGGTATGAAAATAAATAAATTTTGAATGATTGATTTTTTACAGATCCCTATATAAAATAATATTCGTTTCAAAATCATATTTTATTTTTTAAATATCATATTATTTTATTTTATTGGCTTATAAGGGAAACACATTTTTTATCATTCATGTATTTTCAATATACACAGTTTTTCAGGTGTTGAAATAGGTAGTGAAAAAGAATATCAAGCGGTTTGTTTTTTTATGAATAATCCGATGCCTTTTTAGTTTCTGAAAAATTAAATTGTGCATTTTAATCAACAATGAACTGATAATATATGTTATATTATAAGTAATATAATGCATTTATGTACCTGTTAATTTTATAAATAGGTAACAATAAAATATGATTAATAATATGAACATTTCAAATTTGAATAAATAATATTTTTTATTGATATGCATTTTTAAAAAAAAATTAGTATATAAGAAAGTACCTACTTAGAAAAAAAAAATGCAGATTATATATGAAAATTAAGCAGCTTATTTTCAATATATATTTAAAAATAAATCAACTCTAACGCTTAAAAAAAGTTTTTATAAAAACTATTCTAGGTATACACAATTTTTTAAAAATGTTTTGAAATTGAGAAAACATCATCCTTGTTAAGTGTTTGGTGTGCGGTGCTGAAACAAATTGGAATGATAACATTTATGCGCACATAAGAGCTAGCTTTTGCAACAGATTTTGTTCAATGCAATTGCAATTCAATGTGAATACATCCAATTACCGCGCGATCTATTATCTCTTTTTTCTCTATGATAAGTCTATTATTCCTTTTATGAAAGGAAAGGAGTTGGTTTAGTAAGTTAAGATATAATTTTGTGATAAAATTTATTTAAAAGATTAAACCGTGCGTGAGCATGGGCCCTACTAGTAGTTTTAATTTAAATAGATAATTTTGTAAAAATTTTTTTTTCAATCATGTTTATTATATTGTACCTTATTATTGTAATTACATCTTCACTAACGATTTACTTCACGAATTTTTAAGATCTTTCAATAACATACTCTTTTGCAAAGTGCCGTCAGAGTTGAAAGCCAAATTATTTTCGATAGCTTTACAGTGGAACAACAGTTGGAAAAATTTCAATTGGGTTAGGTTAGGTTAGTTTTAATCAATAGTAATTTCAATTAAGTTTAAAATATGAACCTTATTAATAAATAAATTAAAAGTTCAAAATTCTGAAGACAACTACAACTCTCAAAATTAGTGTTCAATTGAAAAACAGAAAAAAAAGAAATCATATTACCTTTGAGTTTTTTTTTTTTTTAAATTAATGTAAAATTTAAAATTTGTTTTTGGTAGAGGTAGATAGATACATACGTGTTATAGTCCTTTTCTCTATTTTACTTTGATTTTATTGATTTAATTTAATCACAAATTCAAGTGGAGGAGGTAAACAGAAAATCAGTAATTGGTTTCATAAAATTTTTCATAAATGTGTGTTTTGTACCTGTGGTTATGATTGGTAGGGAACATAATATACGTGTCCAGAATTACTTATCACATATATGTATACAGGAACAAACATAATGGTACAGTTTTTCAAGGTCATTTTTTGTGAAAATGATTCTACGGTTGTTCATTGACAATTTTTTTTTTTTTTTTCAAATATTTTTAAAACTATAACAAATTATTTGTAATTGCAGTTGGTTTTCTGATAAAAAAAATATTTAAGTTTTTATCTCAATTTTGCATAATTAGAGTGAAGTGAAATAAATAATAAAAAATTTAACATTAAATTGAATAAAATCTACTTAAATTATATATTTTGTATGTATGTATATTTAATTTACCAAAACTATTCGTACTTTAATAATTTTAAAAATAAATTTTTAGTCAATATTTTTATTTTTATTTAAAATTTAAAAGTAGGTATTAAGTTTAAATTTATTTTTGAATTATCTTTATAAATTTAAATGTTAAGCATGAATAATAAAATTTATTAAATTTAATATTTTAAACATACGATAGATATTTTTTGGTAAAAAAAATTCAATATCTATAGATATTGAAGTATTTGTTTATTTATTTATTCATATTGAATTAATTACAATATGAAATTAAAAGTTTTAATTTATTCTCAGTCAACATATGAATTTATAAATTTTATTGTCATTTATACTCGTAGTTTTGTTTTTGGTACTGTATTCTAAAATAAACCAAATGAAAATATATTTAATGATTTTTTTTTTTTTTGAAGTGAACTAGGCATTAAATTTTTTTGTAAAACTATATTTTGAAAGAGATCTGATTTTATAACACAATGAAGGAGACTAATTGTAAAACTTTCGAAAGGATTGTACGAATCCTGGTAATCTCAGCTCAATAATTCTACCATCATGTCGGTAAAAAAGAAATAGGCAAGATTTTAAAAAAATATAAAAAAGAAGAAGTCGATTATTGTTGGATCTGTGTCGAATACTGTTGCATAAAATAAACCATGGTACATAAATATTCTATAGAACAAAATAGAGATATTATCTATGCCTCGTATGAACCAGTATGTTTCATAAAGATTATTTTTCAAGGACGGTTAGTTGATGAGCTGAAGAGTATATTTTGTGGTTAGTATTTGACACTAGTTACGTCGGTGGTGGTGGTAATTAACTTGTGTTGTTTTACATAAAAATAGCATTTTTTATCACAATAACTGTTTTAGACTTAGTTAAAGAACATTTTTTTTGTCATTTCTAGTAGTTGCTGTAAAACACAGCTACATAAAGGTTAAGGAAATGTCTGGAAAGATCTAGAAATGCAATTTTGTATAAAAAAAAAAAAAAATATAGTAAATATTAAGATGAATCATGAGAAAATATAATAGTAAATTAAATATAATAAATTCTTCCAGATATGTTAACCTTGCACCCTTTTCTGCAAAATTAAAAGTTTCGAAATTATTTATTGTTCAATTATGATTCTTATTTAAGAGATGTTTTATTACGTTTCATTAATTTTCATCATTCTTAAATATCTACTATAGATTATACCCTATAATTATTTTATGGTATTATTTTTATATTAAAAAACTGGTTTAAACAGTATTTCCTGTGATATTTTGAAAAATTGTACAATTGTTCAACCAGTTTTTTTCTTATTTTCTTTACTATGTTGTAAATGATGTTCTTATGCCTTTTTTTCATTATTGTTTTTGCTATTTTAAGCCAAGTTATTTTGATTTCCTGAAATTAGTTTGGAACTATTTGGTTGAAAAAACCAATTTGAATAATTTTATGTTCATTGAGATGTTTCGTATTCCATTTCACCCTAGTGATCATATTCCCAATTTCCGACCTTACCTCAACTCCACGTTAGTATAATCTAGGTTTGTGAAATCTAATATTTGGTTTACAAAAAACGAAAAAAACATATAATGCTGTCCTTACTAACTATGACATTCAGATGATAATATTACATCTTATCTCTATTTTTGGAGAGAAAAATCTCGTGAGAAATTTCAGTTCCTCACACTTTTTTTTGTTTAAAAAAATGTTATTTTACGGTTAACTTTTTTTTTAAATATTTTTACCCATTGGATCCTTTTTTTTCCTTTTATTTAAGAACCTTAGCAATAAAAGAAGTTAAATATTTTTTTTTATTGCCATAATGCCAATAATACAAAAAATTAAATTTATTAAGTTGTTTAAATTTTAAATTTTTATAAAATTTAACTGAAAAACTAAAGGTGGTTATATAGTGATAAAAATTGATTTGTCATTGAACAATAATAAAAAATAATAACGGTAATAAAAGTATATACGGAATTGTCAAATATTTTACCCAAATTTGAAGAATACTATTTTTGACTAGTTGAAATTTTTTTTTAAATCGAAGCTTTGAGCATTTTTTAATATTTGAGCAAAACATTTCAGTGAGTGTACAAAATACAGATACTTATACTTATAGACAATATATACTTATATGTAAACCTCAATTTTAGGACCAAATCTTTACAAAAAATATATTTTTTTATTTATTTGCAACTTACATTATACATATTGACGATATATTTCGGTTAGATCTTGAAGGATCTGTTTAATTATATGCCGAGACGATACTATAGTACGATATGCTGCGCCAGCAAAAAGTTCATTGATGAATTCTATAGAAAATGATAACGGAGAAAGATTGATCGAGTTATGCCAACCCTTCGAATTGACTGTCTGTGGCACCATCTTTCCTCATAAAGATATTCACAAATATACGTGGACCTCTCCTAGTGGAAATGCACGAAACCAAATTGGCCACATGTGCATCAGTGGAAGATGGAAAATATCCGTCATGGGTGCGAGAAACCGAAGAGGAGCAGACATAGATAGTGACCACAATCTGCTCACAGGAGATATCAAGATCAAAAACAGAAAAAGAATGAATCATAACAACAATAGAAACAAAAGATTCAACATACTGAAACTTCATAGTCTAAAAATAAAAAATGACTTTGCCAACACAATCCGCGAAAAACTACCAGCGGAACAAGAGCACTCATGAGATTATGTAGTAAATAAGATGACAGAAACAGCCGAAGAGTTGGTAGAGAAGAAACCAGACGAAAAACATAGATCTCTGACGAAACGTGGGACCTTATCAAGAAAAGAGGACAGCTAAGCAACTAGCAAATGACAAAAACTCAACTCAACACTACAGAGTATTAGCAAAGAAACTTAAGAAAGCTGCAAGAAAAGACAAAAGAAGACACCTTGAATTGTTCGCATCTCAAGCTGAGTTTCACCTCAGTCAGAACAATATGCGAGACTTGCATAGATTGATAAATTTACTAACTAATCGAAAAAGCAACACAACTCACCACCCAGTCAGAGATACAAATGGTAACATAGTGACAAATAATGAAGGCCAGATAGAAAGGTTGAAGCAGCACTTCGAAACAGTCAGCAATATCCAACATCAGACTAACGAAGAAGCACAATCCAACAACAACACTAACAGATCGACAAATCTGAGAATTCCTGAACTTATCCCCAGCTTCAATGAAAAAATGCTATAAGAAGTCTAAAACAAAACAAGGCGGCAAGCGATGATGGCATACCAGCCGAATTACTGCAAGTAGATATACAGACTATAGCACAACTGCAAAAACCCCATATATCATTGGTCTAGAGTGAAGAAAGAATCCACTTTCATGGAAAAAGGGCCTAATTGTCACTGCTATAATTGGAGAGGCATTACATTGCTCAACATAGCATATAATATCATAGCAGCAATAATTCAAGGCCGCTTGCAAGAAAAACTGGAGAAAACAGTTCGTGAAGAACAAGCCGGTTTTCGTGCTCACCGAAGTTGCGTCGATCAAGCAAACACACTCCGGATAATAGTAGAACAATCAATTGAGTACAAAATACCATTATACATGCTATTCATTGACCTCAAGAAGGCTTTCGACACAATCAAGCGCATTGCCATATGGAGAGCACTGAGGGATAGAGAGACACCAGAAAAAATAGTCCGCCTAATCGAAGCATTACACGTAGAAGCCGAACTCTCAATAATCCACAGGGGACAAACAAGTGCTCCCTTCACCACCTCATCAGGAGTCAAACAAGGATGTCTTCTCTCTTCTCTCACCACTCGTTTTCACAATCGTCCTAGATAATATACTAGAAAAAACCTGCTCAATAAAAATAGGAACATTTTAAAGACCTCGACTATGCAGATAATATCTGTCTTCTCTCACAGAAATTCAGTGACATGCAGAGCAAATTAGATCACCTGGAACAACTTGCCAAACATGTTGGACTAGAAATCTTTCTGGAAAAAATCAAAGCTATGAGAATAAACAACACCACCACGGAACATCTAAGGCTGAAAGAAGAACAAATAGAATTTGTGAACAATTCCTGCTAATTGGGAAGTATAATAGCAACTAGGGGTGGGGATCAAGAAGATGTAGAAAATAGATTAAAGAAAGCAAGAGCAGCATTTGGAAGGTTGCAATCGATATGGAGGAACAGCCAAATATCCAGAGCAACTAAACTTCCGGTCAGAATATTCCGGTCTTGTGTAAAATCAATCCTGACATAAGGTAGTGTAACTTGGTTAACATCAAAAATTATCAACCAGCAGTTACAAATTTTCATTAATAAATGTAACCTTTGGATACTAACCCGCGGAAAACCCATAGAGAAACAAATTAGAAGAATGGAATGGAGATGGATAGGCCACACTGTCAGAAAGCCATCAAACAGGACCATAAAACAAGAGCTTGAAAAAAAAACATAACGTGGGAATAAGCGAAAATAGCAGCTAGAAATCGAGTACGATGGAAATGTCAAGTGAAAGCCCTATGCTCCCTAGAGGAGTAAGGGAAAAGAAATAGAAAATGATGTAAATAAAATAGAATAACGAATTATGTATCGTTAAATGCAACTAAATGTTAAAAAAAAAAACAATAATTTTGTTACTACTTGGTAATAAAATTTATCGTTCTTTGAATTTCCCGCATAATTTTACAACTTGATACAACTGTTGACAATCCATGTTATTTAGGGTTGATAATTAATAAAGAAGTAAAATGGATAGATTATATTTTTTAACAAATTATCCGCAAAGTTTCACCATATATTTTTATTCTCCGTCGTGTTCTTAAACCTTTTTCTAGGAATGCTTTGTATACCATATAAAGCATATACCATATATCGTATATATGTTATATATTATCGTATCTGAATCCAATATAGAGTGGAGAAAATACTACCTCAATTGGATTCCATACATAAGAAAACTATCAAAATAATTCACTTCTATCCGAATACATTTTTTACACTGATATATTCATAGGTTATTTGCTCAAGTTGCTGTTATCCATAGTCTTAGCTAGAAATATACGCGTATTAGAAATTTTCTAAGAATAAAACAAAATTCTTTGACGAATAGTTTTTTGAATTTAATGATTGACGCAGTCAGGCATGTGGGTTCAGGTTAAAAAATTTCAATATTTATTTAATGTATAATGGTATTGTCACACAATATATTTTTTTTTGGTTAACTGTGATTTAGATGCTTTCCATTTTATTCGAAAAACTAGTTTTCTACACTTGGTGACACTTCATTCGATACCATTCAATTGAAATTTTGTACTGAAATATTTTTTGATTTAAGATTTTTTTCAAAATATAATTCCACTAGTATGGTAGTCTTATATAGTTTCATAAAGTGTTAGTTTTTATTTATTTCTATATATACAAGTATCCCAATTATTACAGATTCAACTTTATTCTGTCATAATTTAGATATTTATCATGGGTGCCACTGCAAGCTTCATTTTTCATTTAAAAAAAAAAAAACAAAAACAAAGTGAAAATAAAAAGAAATTCTTCAAATGAAGACAATTTATGCTGCATACGAATCAGTCCAAGTGCGAAATCATAACTTGTCATATACATATAAAATAATATACTAATTTTGCTTTAGATAAATTCATATGTTTTATGTTTTTTTTTTGCTTTGTAATATATGTATTATAAAAATCAACCGTTATTCACTATAAATTCGTTTTATCCTAACATAATGTCCTGAAGGGAATTTTATTTCTTTTTTTGATTATTATTTTGTTTCAGTACAGTGATGATTAATGTTTAGCAACAACACACACTTCTGAAATTTATTTTGTGCGTGCTCATGCCATTCTATTAAAATACAAATCGAAGTAAAAGCTAAAAAGAAAATGTAGATATTAAAAAAATAATACAAAAATAAAAATTATGAAGTTAAAAATTTCATGTTTTTTGTTTTTTTTGTAATACTTTGCTTTTGGAGGAGACATCAAAATGTCTGAATTAAATGATGAAGTCAACATGTATCAAGACGTTCCCAAAACAAACACGTATCAGAAACTTTGACTTTGAAATGAAGAAAACTTTTTTTTTGTTTTTTTTTATTTATTTTCTTTAAAATGAAATCATAAATCTTAGATTACATTTTATTAATATATACGACGTAGCAAAAGTATTAAAAAAAAGTTATTATGATGAAATCAAGATTTCTACTTACGACACTTGATTGAGAATTAAAATTTCAAATTTTTTGTTTTTTTTTTTTTTGTTTTATTTGGTTATTCTACTATAATCATTAATCTTTGAATATTGTGTTAAAAAATGTTCGATTTAGTATAAGAATTTAATTTAAAAATTTGAATTTTTGAGAATTAAAGTGGCCAATTTGGTTTAAAAAGGTTAGATGGCTTTGTTAATGTGAGCAGTGTTGTAAAATTATCTAAGTAGCGAAAATTATTTCTTACTTCAAATTAATAGCATATTTTTTTTAATTTATTTTTTTTTTTTTTTTAATTTATTTATTTATTTACTATTTAGTTCAAACAGTTTACAAAATATAATACAATTTAATTATTAAAATTTTGAATTAACACAATGTATCAAATAAGATTTATGATTTAAAGTTTAAATTACTTTGAAATTTAATACAACATAGTTTTTATAAAAAACAAAAAACAAAATTAGATATAATAAATTTCATCAGAAAAAAAAGAGAAGATGTAAAGTTATTAAAAGTATTAAAAGTTAATTATAACACTACAAATTAGTTAATATTAGTAGCGGAAAAACAAGATTAATTAGGAGGACTAAGGAAGCAAGTGAAACAAGGTTTTCTTTAAACTGGTTTTGTTCAAAGAAAAGTCAACACTGTTTTTGTATTGATTAACTGCCATTAACATTCTATTAATTGGCTCAAATTTACCATAATTAGTTCTATGGAAAGGAAGATTAAAAAGATGTTCTATACGAAAACGCGTACTGGTGTTAATGTACGAGTTAATCTGATCTTTTATAATTTTGGAATCAATTTCACCATTGTTTACTTGGGATATGAATAAGATATCTGCAACAACCCTTCTTGATTGCAATGTGTTCATCTGAAGAAGCTTCAGACGATTTATGTATGGAGGTAGGATTATTGGGTTAGACCAGGGAAGATTACGTAGAGCATATCGCAAAAAATTTTTTTGAATAGATTCAATTCTATTAATATGAGTGGAATAGTGAGGTGACCAGACAGGGCTTGCGTACTCAAGGTGGGGGCGAACAAGAGTAGTGAATAAAGATTTAGTAATGTGTGGATCATCAAATTCCTTAGACCATCTTTTAATAAAACCTAACATAGAATTTGCCTTGTTAATTATGCTATTAAAGTGAAGTTTAAATGTGAGTTTATCGTCAAAAAGTACGCCAAGGTCTTTAAAATGAGAAACTCGGTTGATTAGTTTAGAATTAAAAGTATAATCAGTTATTATTGGAATCAATCTACGAGTAAAGGAAATAACAGCGCATTTATCAATATTAAGGAGAAGATTATTATAGCCGCACCACTTAAAAAACGAATCAAGATCGTTCTGTAGTACAGTACAATCATTATATGAAGATATTTTTTTATAAATTTTCATATCATCAGCATATATGATCACGTTACTATTGTTAATGAGATTGTTGACATCATTAATTGAGATAATGAATAGTAAGGGACCTAGATGGCGGCCTTGTGGTACACCAGAGGTAGCAGAAAATGATTCAGAAAAAGCTGATCTAAACATTACACTATAAGATCTATTGGATAAAAATGATTTAATCCACATTATAAAAAATTTAGGAAATCCCAGTTTTTTAAGTTTTAATAAAATAACACTATGAGGCAGTAAATCGAATGCCTTGCTCAAATCTGTGTAAATGACATCAGTCTGAAAGCCAGCCTCCATAGTGTTCAGGAAGTGTGAGCAAGACTCAACTAAATTTGTAACCGTAGATTTTTTCTTTACAAAACCATGGTGATTAATTGATAAATGTTTAGAACAAATATCATAAATTGAATCAAAAACTATTAATTCGAAAAGTTTAGGTATGCATGAAAGTTTTGCTATTGGACGGTAATTTGTCATATTTTTAGCACCTTTTTTATAAACAGGGCGAATAAATGAATTTTTCCAATATTGTGGAAATATTCCAGAAGTAAACGATCGATTGAATAAAAGGGATAATGGTAACGCAAAAGATTCAGAACAGTTTTTTAAGATTAAAGATGGTACTTTGTCAGGTCCAGGAAATACATCACTGTTGAGATTATTCAAATAACTCTTTATTTTCTGAGTAGAGAAATCTATTGAGATAACTTGGTTTTCAGGTTGGTTTATCATGTGATTAAAATTATTTTCATCAACTTCAAAGAGATTTTCTGAATAAGAACTACAGAAAAATAGCTTGAAGAGATGTGCAATAGATTTCGGAGAGCTAGCACTAACATCATTATAGGACATGGTGACGGGAAATTGATCAGATTTACGTTTGGAGTTAACAAATTTCCAAAAGGACTTAGGATTAATCCTTAGCTGAGAGCTAACATTTATTAAATAGTTGTTATAACTGAAATCTAATGTCAGTTTGTAGGAGTTGAACAAAATTACAAACTCATGATAGTTTTTAGTGGTTTTCTCCTTTATTCTTATTATGTTTTTATTTTGTTTTCTTTTTTCTGATTTTGTTTAATAAATATGTCTACCAAATAAAGTGTATATATATACAATATTGGAAAAACTGTGTGAAATTTACTTGTTTATTAAAGGTTCAAATCAAAATATTAAAAATTATTTTTGATTACAATTAGTATACTTAATTAACTTTTAGTTTATTTTTTATACAAAAATAAATTTTTATTTATTTCTTTCTTTTTTTTTTTTTTTGTATTAAGTTTTGGTGCACTAATTATAAGTTATTTAAATAAATGCACTAATTACAAGTTATATAAATCTACAACACCAAGAACATCAAGATTTTTCTGGGTAAGTTAATAATTGTCTTTGTTAATATTGAGATTAGACAAATATAAATCTCAAGTTTTATTTTGTTAATTTTTTTTTTTTGTATACACTTCTGGAAGTATTATCAATAATTCCTTCAATATAATTTTTTTTTGTTTTCAAGTATACAAAAAATATTTATAATATATTCGTAAGATCTTACAGGTATTATTATACACAAGATTTTTTGTTTTTTGTTTTCCTTTTTATTTATATTTTTTTTTTTACCGCGTAAAGTTAACATTTAGGTTTTTTAATGAACTATTGTAATGATAATTACTAATTAAATTTATAAACACTTATTATAATTTACAATAAATGCTTTTAATTTTCTAATTAAAATAAAGTTCTTATTTTTTAATTTTAATAATTTATTTTAATTTTATTATTACTGAAAATTTTTCTGTTGATGTGCTTTGTTGCTGGTGATTGTGATAAAAGTTATTATTGACAAAAAAAAAATAGCATCAAAGATCTGTTCTGGAGAAATTTTTAGGTAGTATCTGAAAGGTCCCCGTCTCAGAGACCTTAGAGACACATTTTAAAAATCCTGATTTGTCTAACAAGACATGACCAAACATACTCCAAAAAAAAAAAAATCAAAAAAGTACACAAATTTAACGATATATCTATGCAGTTCAATCCAATCATAAATGATTAATACCTGGTACATAATCTAATATGTATAAATACGTATTATAAAAAAATGCAGCTTATTAAAGTAGGTAGGGGCCAAAGCCACAAAAATTAGATATAAATAAATTGCTATAACTAATCAACATAACTGTTTGTGTTGGATGAAGCTCACAAATTATTGCGGTAATAAATTTCATTTTGTTAATATCACAAGACAAACGAATTCAGAAATTGAATGTTAAACAACAATAAAAAATTGAATTAACATAGTAAATTTCCTTAAAAAATATTAGGATATATATATAACAGCTTCATATGGGAAGAATATTCTAACATAGGTGGTAAGGTGTAATTCAAAAATATTATGAATCTGCAAACCTCACGCAAAAATTAATACATAGATAATAGTTATGCTAACTACAATTTTCAATAATGTTGCATTCATTTTATTTATATTGCTTAAAAATTACAAATTGCTTAAATATTTAAAATATATATTAATGATCTAATTAAATTAAACTTAATAGGTTCTGTACAACTTTACGCAGATAACGTGGTTTTGAGGTACACTGAAAGTGATGAACTTGAATTGAGGATTGCAGTTGAGAAAGATCTTAAAATAATAGGCGAATGGCTTGTCTAGCATTGTCTGTCGTTGAACCTCAAGAAAACGAAAATTTTGGTTTTTGAAAATAGGAAGATAAATAACTCAACTTTTCTTTTCAATGGTAATACTATCGACATGGTTCATTTAACTACCTTGGTCTAGTAATTGATGGAAAACAAAAATGGAAAGATCACGTGGAGCACATAATCAAAAAAAGTTTCTCCCTACATATTTATATTAAAGAGACTTCGAAATTATTTTTCTTCCAGCATGTTATATTCGGTTTATTGTTCTTATGTTTTGTCAAATATAGTGTATCTTAATCCAATATGGAGCAGAGCACCTCAAACTACACTAACCCGCTTAAATATTCTTCACAAAAAAGCAATTAAAATAATTTTTAGGTACCTTGTCTTGTTTCCTAGCGAACAATTGTACAATGAACAATATTTAAGTTTTAAGACCATGTGCAAAAAAGAATTGTATATGATAAAACTGTAAACAAGTTGGATGAGCTTAATAAGTATTTTGTCAATATTGGAGAAAATCTAACAAAAAAAATCAACAAAAACCTTTGAATTTAAATACGTTAGCAAACAACAAACTTTTAACATTATCAAACAATTGAAGAACACAAAATCAACTGATCCGTTCAGCATATCATCTCACATGTTAAAAATTTGCAATGAATCATTATGTGAAGCAATCTCAAGTTTAATAAATAAATCGCTAAAAGAAGTTGTGGTTCCAAATGAATTAAAATTAGGTAAAATAATACCTATTTTTAAAAATGCGGATAAAACAGATTTAAACAACTACAGACCAATATGCTTGACTCCTGTAGTAGCTAAAATAATGGAAAAAGCTGTCCATAAACAAATAAATAATTTCTTGGAAAAAAATAAGCGGTTATCTGATAGACAATACGGATTTAAGAAAAGATCAAGTACAGAAACGGTCCTAGTGGAAATGGTAGATTGGGCACAAAAACTGAAAGACAAACGAAATGCTCTTATATTTATGGATTTAAAAAATGCATTTGATACAGTGAATCATGCCATACTCTTGAAAAAACTTCAAAGTTATGGTATTAAAGGAATCGCATATAAGTGGTTCTCCTCATATTTAAGTGGCCGAAAACAATATATACAAATAGAAAACAAGTCAACTGATGTTGAACCAATACACTGTGGGGTACCCCAAGGGAGTGCTTTAGGACTTTTACTGCTCTCGACTATATATATCGAACAAAAAATAAATATAGATGCAGAAATATTTCTATTTGCCGATGACGTATGTTTGGTGGTCCAAGCCCAAAACTACGAACAGTTAGAAAGGAAAATTAATTAATATAGAAATAATTAAAATTAACAACTGGATGATAACTCATAAATTAACCATTAACACGAAAAAGACTAAATACATGATCATCGATACATCAACACCTACATTTAAAGTAAAAATTTCAAATCAGATACTGAAACATGTTAATGAATTCAAATATCTAGGCTGTTGGATAGACTCGCAATTTAAATGGAAAAAACATACAATGCAAGTAACTAAAAAATTAAGTTCTATTGCGGGAATATTCAGCAAATTAGCCTACATTATTCCGCATAAAGTTAAGAACACCCTATTTTATGCAATCTTTCATAGCCATTTGAGCTACGGCATAACATTATGGGGGACTGCAGCAAAACATGCATTAGAAGAACTACTAATAGTCCAAAATAAAAGTCTAAAAAACCTATATAAATATAACTGGCATGAGAGGACTGAATATATTCACAGTATAAACAATATATTAATGATAAAAAACTTGCTCAACATAAAATTAACATTACTTATTCACAACATAGAAACATGCACAATACACACAACAACGCATATAATCAAACGTAAAGACAAACACCAGATTAATACCAGGAACAAAAATTTAATTCACCCAGATAAGAAAAGAACATCACATTTTGCCACTTCAACAACACTTTATGTAGCAGCTAAATTATACAATAAACTAGATAATGAAATAAAAACATTAAATAATTATAAACTAAAAAAAAAATTAACCAATAAAATCCTAAATAACTACGATAATAATTCTAAATTCATATAAAAACAAAATATAAGGTTTATTGCAACCTTATGTAATTTCAATTTCAAATATTCAATTGTATAAATATTAAACTATTTTTATTGTTCATACGTTAATTTTTTTAATTTTTTAATCTTATACTTGTTAAATTTTCATTTGTTACACTACCAAAAAAAAAAAAAATTTTTTTTGTATAAAGCCTTATATAAAGAGAAATCTCCTTAGGCATTCATATAGTTGAAATAAAAAAAAAAAAAAAAATTATTGCATTTAAAATAGTCAACAATTATTACATAAAGCATAATTTCATACTGAATAGAATGGTAGATATCCACAACCACAACACTAGGAATAAGTCAAATTTTTATTTAAGTCTTTTCAAAACAAATAACCAGAAAAACAATTGCCTTTGTAACTGTTTAAAAATATATAATGAATTACCATCAGAATTAAAAAATATTAATAACGTTAGAATGGAAATAAAGAAGTATATTTTGAGCCAAATTTAATTTAATTTTCTTATGAATTTATGAATTTTTAATTTTAAGATTTTTGAATTTCTATACTTAAGTTTAATTATAAGTTAATGTTTTTTTTCCTTTCTCTTCTTGCATATATTATTAAGTTAATTTAGACTGTGTATTTAGATAAAACGTCAGATTTTAAGTTTAAGCTTAAAATTTAAATTTTTTCAATTTTGGTACGAATGGAAAGTTATTTCTTCTTATTTTACGTATAATTTTTTAATTACTAATTTTAGTTTTAATTATTTATTATTCAAAAATATTTTGAAGATCATACGGCCTATGACTAAGATCGAAATTTAAATTTTTATTTGTAATCTCAATTACTTTTACTTTTTTAATTTGTATTCCATAACTAAAATTAATTGGAGAAGCCGGAATTGAAAATTTTTTTTAATATTAAAACTTTAAAATTGTAAGTCAGTGGTTTACAGAACAATGACATGGGGTGTGAAACAGCATAAAATTTAACCCAAATTATTGTATTATAATAATAGTTATGATGTATAGACATTCTTCATTTGCTTGAAAAAATTGACACACATTTTTTTTTATTAAATATACATACATATATATGAGTACATATAAATAACATTTCGAATTCAAATCTAAAAATAAATATTATTATATTTTAAATTTAGGGTAAATTTCAATTTTCAATCATTTTTTCTAAATTTAAAATTTAAATTCATCACACAGCGAACTGCTGCAGAATAAATCTTTAATCCTTAAATTTTTAATATAATTTTGCGGTTGTATAATTTTCTTTTATATAGATATTATATTGTACATATATTATTATATACTATAATATAATATGTATAGCTAGCTGTGTGAATTCATGTTTTCTACCTTTTTTAATTTTATTTCAGGTCAAAATAGAGAGGAATTAGAAATGAATATGGGCATAAAAATAAAAACATTAGAATTTATTTATTAAAATCAATTCTAAAAGGTATTTCTGAAGAAAATAGCAGTAACAAAAAAAAAAAAAGGAGAGGAGCTTTTTTCAAGATTTGTTTATTCAACATTTTACCTGTAATATTATTTGTGGGTGGTTGGTTGGGTAATGGTTTAATGTATAATCTCTAAATTGTAAATAATTTTATTTATTAATAAGTCTAATAAATTCAATCGAAAATCTAACTTCTAAATGTATAGGGTTTCCCTTATATATTTTTCAGATAAAACTTATTTCCCTTCCTCTGAAAAAAAAACCACTCAAAAAGAAATCACTCTAAACATTAGGTTTTAATCTTCAGGTTTATGTAAAAATTGTATTTCATATAATATTATATAATTACATAATTTAAAATTTATCTGTTACAGTTAAATTATGAAATTAGTTATCATAACATTTTTACTATTATTAACTCTTGTAAATTCTTGACCAAATTTCAATCGATATTGTTTTTTTTTTATTTATTTTTTCTTTTTGAATTTAATTTAATCTTTCAGTTTTTTATGTTTACTATAATCTAGACCATATTCTAGAGTTTTCGATAATCAGTTTCCAGTTTTACCAGTCGAAGTAATTGTTTTTCAGTTAAAAAAAACGAAATTGTTTAATATATGTTGTCGATATTTTCTTATCACAATAGAAATTCGGTTGATTTCGACGTCCTTTGACTTCAAATTTTCATATTAAAATTTTAATCGGCTTTTGTATCAGCCAGAATCAAAAGAAAATATTTAGATGAAAATGTTTTCTAAATGAGTTACATTACTTGGTCTATAAAACATACCACTGAAAAGTATATTTTATTTAATTTGAACATCACATTTTTTTTTTTGGAGCACTGTTGACGAAAATAGTTTTGAAGATATTTTGGTACACTTTAGAACAGTTAGAATCAAATAGAACTAATTTTTATCGTATTTCGTTATTTAACTGTAACAATATATAAAAAAAAATAAATATTCAATCAAACAACCAACTTAAAAGATTAAAAATATTGCAAAAGGTTTTAAATCAAATATTATGTATTTGAAATAAATAGGGGAATGAGAAAGTAGTTTTATTAGATCGAATTTACCTTCTTGGGATTAAACGTTGCGGAATTTCCGTTTTTATATTATTTCGGTTTTTCTTATATTATTTTTGTTAATAATGTAAACTTTGTAAGAATGTCCATCGATTAACAAAAATCAGGTTTACCTTTTTTTTATGTTTTTACGTGTGGGTGCATAGTATGGACCAAATAAATAGGAACATTTAGAGAAAAATTTTTTTAAGGAATTAGAACTTTTCAATATATACTTTAGCTTAAGTTGTAAATTCTAGGTTATGGTAAAAATTTTGTGTAATTAAATAATTTTTTTTTAAATGAACTGAATTAAATAATAAATTAGATACTCAGGAAAAATAGTTTAATAAATGTTTTCTTTAAATTTTTATAAATATTTCACTGTAAAAATTAGGTATTTTTGACAGTATATTTACAGTTTAACCAAATCAACAATGTCTTAAATTAAAGATATTAAAGATGAAAAATTCTATTTAGATTAATTAATACAGAATGCCTACCTCTTTCAAAGCTGAGACTAAGTCTATTGGAATCGCACTACATAAACTCAGAAAACTTCTGCAGGATAAAACCCTAAAAGGGGCGACCTCCTTAAAAAAAAAAAAGAATACAATAAAATCAATTTTCATTTTATATATTTTTGTAATTCTATTCATATTATACGAACTATATATATTCAAATTGTAAGGAATAAAATTAATAATTGAAAGGAAAACGAATATCTCGACGGATTTATTTTCAATTTGGTTCAATTATTTTTTTTTCCTTAATTCTAAATTGGTTTTTGTAGTTCTTTATAGAATAGGATAAAAAATGAAACGAAGTACATTATATTATTTTATTCACATATTCTGCCGAAATTATATGCTTGAACTGAAAAAAAATTATATAACCTTTTTGGTCATCCTAGGAAATATTAGTAGGGTGTATTTTAGTAAAAGAAACAATTAAATAAGGGGCATACGATCTGGAGTGGCTTTCATATAATGTTTGTATGTAAACATTTTCTTGTAAGTTTGGTAAAATTTTAATAATGTTCGGAAATTATGTAAGGTTATCTCTCTACACATTTATACCAATGATTAAGTTTTGCTTGACATATTATTTCTATCTAAGTTTTAGATCCATACATCCACTTAATAGTGCTAATTTTCATTGAGGGAATAGAGATTTTTTTCTATTTTAATTTTTTTATAAATAGATTTAACTGAGGGACCAACTCCTATGCCACTTCATCCTTTAGATTTATTATAATATGAGTATATTTTGCTTGAGCCTAATAGTTTAATAGCTTGCTCTTCTAGTAAAGCTACTAGTTTTATGTTTTTTTCGTGTTTTTATCTATTACGAATTTTAGTTACAAAGATATCTATTTTCACTTTATTGGATGCATCTCGAAAAAATAATTACCATCACTGTATTTCGTTTTAGGAAATTATTTTGGCCATCTGATATTTCTCTAACTGTTGAACAATACTGTCAGAAGTTTATTGTAGTGTAGCTATTTTTGAAAGCTTTCACAAATTATGAACATTCCATATTCACAAATTTTTAACTTTAAAACTTAAATCAATAAATTTGGGTTCGTTGAAAACGAACTTTCAAAATAATTTAAAAAATTTAAAATATTACAAATGTTAGTAATTTGTGACTATATTTATGAAAATTTAATAAAAATTAAAAATAAAATGATTTTATTAAATAAAAAAAATTACAAGAACAGAAGGAATGGCATGCTGATTTTATATTGTTTTATTTTTGGTTAAAGCTTTACAGCATTTAAAATTTACTTAAGTAGTCCTGAAAAATTATAATCTTTAAAAATTTGGAATTGAAATCGAAATTGGTATTAAAGAAAATTACTTAAGCGGTAAACGAAAATGAAAACCTAAAAGATAAAGAAAAGTTTAGACTTAATAACAACTTGTATTAATATTAAAAACCAATGCTGTAAAAAAATAACCTGAACAGGAAATATTTAATAATAAAAAAAAAAAAAAATGAAAAGCAAGTTTTTTAAAAAAATTTATTCCAAAAAAAGAAACAAAAAAAAAAAACCATTTTCATTTATTTGATTTTTGTTCTCTTTTCATTCACTCACACTCTTTATCCGTTGCTTTACTGGTCTCTCTATTTTTCTTTTTTTGAATGTCTTTGAAAGTTTTTCAAGGTTTTATAACAATAATAATTCTGACCCGATAATTTTCCATTTCTTTTATTATTTGTTGAAGTTAACAATAATAACGGAAAAATACCCTTAACGATATTCACAGATACGAAGGGAAAAATATCAAATTAGGATATAAAAATATTTTTTATTTTTTGTATTAATTTTTTCTGTTTATTTTTGTTTTTTGTTTAACAACTCAATGCGTGTAATATTGTCACAATAAGGAATTATTATAAGTAATTTTCGTGTTTTCTGATCTTAAATGTATGAAAAAATGGAAAAATTTGCGTTGAAATTTGAAAAAAAAAAGAAAAAAATTAAATTTATTTCTTCTTATCGTAAAGCTTTTTTTTTTATCGTATTGAATGTTGGGAATAAAAATAGAAAGAATGAAACAATAATTTTGCTATGTGGAAATGTGAAATTATTCTTTTATTGTTTACTTGTTTTATTGTCACGATAATCATTATTTACGTTCTATATAACTACAGAATTTTTTGCATTTGCGTGGATTGGTTCAGGTTGAAATGTTCTAATTTTAATAATATTTTTTTTTCTCTTTATTCATATAGGAACTTATTAATTTCCTACTGCTTTACATTGTCACTTTATTGTGAGACTAATATTGAACCATCTTTTTTTAGGATATAAGCTGGCCAATAAGACTTTTACTACATATTAAGTAATAGTCTTATTGGCCAATAAATAAATCAATAAATAAATATTGAACCAACTTGGAATTGATGACCATTATGTGTAAATTCATTTAATATTTTAGTATTCCGTTTAGAACTCATTATATTTATGTAATTTCTTCATTCTTATCCACAGAACTACATTTCGAATATTACAGTTTTTTCTTATTTTATCTTTCTGAACATGATCAGTGAAATACTTTTGCTTTTGCGTTTAACATTTCAGTTCAGTGAATCATAATAAGCTTTATAAATCATAATTACTGTCAGATTTATGCTTAGAGCTATTACTAGACGAAGGCTTGCTTCATTTAATTGTAGAGAAATATGATCATCCAGTAGGGTTAGTAAAACAACTTTGATTAGGAAAATCTAAAAATAAACTGAACCAGATAGATGCTGTTAGTAGCAGGGTAAAAGTCATAAGTTAATACCTATGTTAAATTATTTATTAAAAATGCTTCCAAAAGTTAGGCCGAACGAAAATATCGAAGCTAAAAAGAACAACAGTGTTGTTAGTTAGTCTCAGTTGAACGTACATTAAAACGTAATCGTTTTTTAACAGTTAAAACACTTAGTTGTCAATCAAAAGAACTAGAGTTAGAATTTACTTCACGGAGCATTCTAGTGATTGGCTCGAATCTACCATATTCAGTAGGGTGGAAGCGAATGTGGAACACCTCAACAGTTCTGAGATTATTCTGATTGGATCTTACAATCAAATAATTTTAAATTTCAGGGTTTAGCGTCTTACCCGAAAGGATATGGTGAATAAAAGATATATCTGCAATTACCCGAAAATCAGACAACCACTATAAGTCAATGAGGTTAAGGCGGTGGGAATAAAGTGGAAGTCGCAATGGATCATTCCACCAAAAGTTACTTAAAGCGAAATGTAAACATTGTCGTTGAACCGATTTAATTCGATTAATGTCAGTCACGTAATGTGGAGACCACTGCAGTAATAATCTTGAGCTTATTTGTAATCCTTCAATTGAAAATATACAAATACTATTTCGACAATGAAATATCTTAAAGTCATAACTTGTTCGATAAATTGGCTTTCGCTCATTCTGCACTCGGTGTATATTTCCTTTGTTCTAAATTGTTCAAAATTTTGTCTATTACTAAATTGAACAAAATGCTTCAATGATGGAGTAATAAATTTTGAAGTAATGAAAACTTTAGCTATTTCCTTGTCTTATACCATGTGGCATCAGTTATTTTTATTCCTTTTTACTTACCATTCCTTTCGTTTTGTTAGGTTTTGAATAATGTTTGTTTTTTGACGAATTGCTGAAAAATATTGTTTCTTGATAGACCCTAGTGTCCACCAAACCATTATATAGGTAATGTTGTGTAAGACATGTGCTAAATCTACAAAACAGTTTTAACTTCGTATTTTTTAATAATTTGTCAAGGACAAATAAAATTGATCAAATCCTATACACAATAAGTTATAATGTAGTTAGAACTGGTAAGGTTATGAATTAAATAAATATATTTTGCAATTACTTTAACGAATTCATTTTAATCTCATATCAAAATATTTTTAGGAAAGATGATGACATTATCCCAACAAATAAACGAAAGAAGAATAAAAAAATGCAAATTGTTTTTTAATATTTTTTTTTCGCTTTATGAAATTGTGGAGGACTGAAAATTCGAAAAAAAAAAATTAAGTTGATTGAAAATTATCAAAATAACTGTAAAAGAAAAACGAACAAAAAAAGAAATTTAGAAATTGTTTGGGAATTTAAAATTAATTCAACGATGTAATTTCCATAGTCAGCGTTTAGAATCGATTTATATTCTTTTCAATAAACTTTAGGTAAACTTTAAGATGATATTGTGACTTGATTTAGTTTAATATTAAAGTTAGGTCTTCCTACCTATTTTCTATTTGTGGTGGCATGGCTCATTAAATCTTCAAATTAATAATAATTTAAAAATAAGAATCGCGATGCCATTGAAATAGAACTTTTTTTTTTTTTATAAAAATACAACAAGAAAAAAATACATGTTAAACTGTGTCTACCACAATCAACTGTCCCAATGCATCGAAATAGAAAATTGTATATTTTTTTGAAACGATTCCATAAAACTATGCTTTGATTTTAACTCTCATTTAAATAGATTGTAGTATCAACCGTTCTTCTGTTTACAGAATTAATGACACAAATTGCAATATTTTACTCCCACTGACTGCGGTTACGAGCAAATTTTCTCCAGTTGAAGATATGATATTTTTCAAAACTTCATCTCTCCAACAACTATGAAATTTCGCCGAGGTTTCAATTTGAAGGGTTCTACATGGTCAAGCCGGTTCTCAGGCAAACATCTATTATATTATAATTCGTTCTTCTCTTCCGGATCTGATCGTTTGTTCCATTTTTCTCTTGTACACGTTTCAGAATCATATAGCAGCACTTGGTTGATGGTTGTTCCCCGGTGAATTAGCTTCTGAACTATACCTAAAAGTTATTTGAGCTGCCAGTAATGTTGTGTTTTATATAATAATTAATTTGTCGGCACCACATAATGAGTTTTTTTCTCGATTACAAGAATTCCACCATTTCCCACTTCTGATGTGAAGAGTTTGATTATTAGTCGTTGTCGTTCCGAAATTTTTATATATTTTACTTTGTACATATGTATACATGAGACGGTAAGTCTCTATAAGAGTATATAAAGTATAATGGTTAGCAAATTCATAATTCTTAAATTAAATTAAACCTTAATCTACATATCCGAGTAATACACCCAGAGGTGGTAGTTCAATTTTAATAAAGAAAGATATTAAGCACCACGACGAACTTAGTCTAGAAATAGATGAATTCCAACTAATCGTGCTACAAATTATGTCTGTTAAACAAAGCCTTTGTGTCGGTGCATTATACTGTCCACCCAAATACAACATAAAGAATAACATGTTTGAAGAAATTCTTAAACTACTTGGCGAAAGATTTATCCTGGGAGGTGACTACAACGCCAAGCACATAGATTGGGGGTCTAGAGTAACCTCTACGAGAGGAAGAGAGCTAAGAAAAGCTATAAAAGAAAAAGGCTGCATTTACCAATCTACCGGTAAGCCAACCTATTGGCCAACTGATAGAAATAAAACTCCTGATCTGCTTGATTTTTATATAACAAAAAAAATTTCACCCAATTATATTAAGCTAGAAGATAACCATGATTTGGACTCAGATCACTCTGCAGTCATACTAAGTCTATATGAAAAGGTTATTAAGAAACAGTCGAAACCTCTGCTAACGAACCAGACAACTGACTGGGCTAGCTTTAAACAAGAAATAGAAAACAAAATAAACATAAAAACAAAACTAAGATCCAAATGTGATATAGATTCTGAAGTAGAAAATTTTATTAAAATTATTCAAAATGCTGGATGAAATAATACAAAAAATTGTGAATATAAATCGGTAGGATTCAACTACCCTAGAAAAATATTAAATATGATAAAAATAAAAAGAAGAGCTAGACGCAGATGGCAACAATCGCGTGATCCGGCAGACAAAACTGTGCTAAATAGGTTAACTCAGAATCTTAAAAGAAAAATTAAAGATCTTAAAAATGAAAATTTTGAAAAATATATAAAAAATTTATCAGCTAAAAGAGAAAATAACTACTCGTTGTGGAAAGCAACAAAGAGTACAAAAACCTCGATCTCTCAAATCCCGCCAATCAGAATGAAAAGCGATGAATGGGCGAGAGATAATAAAAATAAAGCTGAAACATTCGCAGATCATCTTGAAGAAATTTTTTGTCCAGACGAGACAGATTCGGATGATCTCACTGAAGAAAATAATAATTGGCAAGAAAATGTTATATCACCATTTTCAAAGAGTGAAATAGTTGAACAAATTAAAAAACTCAGAGATAAAAAAGCTCCAGGTTTTGATCTAATTACATCGGAAGTCCTGAAAGAACTTCCGAAAAAAGCTATAACAATGCTAACACACATTATAAACGCTGCTATAAGAATAAGGTATGTGCCGAATATGTGGAAAATAGCAGAGATAATTATGATACCAAAGCCAGGTAAGCCTATAAATGAGGTCAAATCCTACAGACCAATATCATTACTACCAATAGTATCAAAATTATTTGAAAAACTATTATTGATTCGAATGAGACCGATCATAGAAAATATTAATCTGATTCCAAATTATCAATTTGGCTTTAGATCTAAGCACTCGACAATCGATCAAATTCATAGAATAACAGACATAATAGAAAAAGCTTTAGAGGAAAAGAAAGTATGCTCTACCATATTTCTAGATGTAGCCCAAGCTTTTGATAAAGTATGGCATCGAGGCTTAATAAATAAACTAAACAATATGTTATCTAAACAATACGTAGATATACTCTCATCATATCTAGAAAACAGACTATTCAGAATAAAACAAGACGAAGAGTATTCTACTATTAGAGATATTAAAACGGGTGTGCCTCAAGGTAGTATTCTGGGTCCCATACTGTATTTGCTCTACACCAATGATTTACCAGAAATGGAAAATATAACTGTAGCTACATTCGCTGACGATACTGCGTTGATGGCAGTAGGATCAAATATTGACGAGGCTACAATTAAATTGCAAAGAGCAAGCGACAAGCTATACCTCTGGACAAAGAAATGGAAAATTAAACTCAATGAGTTAAAATCAGTACATGTAAATTTTACAAATAAAAAATTAGAAAATCAACCACCATTGGTAAATCTGAATGGGGGTCAATATACCCCAAGAAAACAATGCTAAATACCTAGGAATGACATTAGATGTCAAACTTAGATGGAAAGAGCACGTTAAAAAGAAAAAAATTGAGCTTGAAAATAAGTATAGAGAAATGTACTGGCTCTTAGGTCGTAATTCTAAATTACCTATACATAACAAGATTTTGTTATATAATCAGATACTCAAACCGATATGGTTGTACGGCATACAAATATGGGGATGTGCCAAACAAACACATGTGCTTTGTATACAAAAATTCCAAAATAAAGTCTTGCGCAGCATGGTAAATGCCCCCTGGTATGTTCGCAACAGTGATTTGCACAGAGATCTAAAAATTCCTTGCATAGAAAATGAAATAAAAAGATATGCAACAAAGCATATAGCTCGTCTGGAGGGACATGTTAACGTTGAGGCCACTCAATTGCTAGATAATCAAAATGATGTCAGAAGGCTTAAAAGAACTAAGCCACTAGATTTAATACGATAGAATTTCGTAAACTTTTTCTTTAAGAAAATCAAAATAGCAATAAATTAATGGTTAGTCCGTTGGACTAGTATTAATGGGAGGGGTGTGGTTTAGTCAGTAAAAATCTGGCACACAATGGAAGCTACGGGGCTCATTGTGTCTATGAAGATTCCCACCAATCTACGCAAAAAAAAAAAAAAAAAAAAATCTACATATAGAAATTAACAATAAATAAAATAAATTTATAAAGCGAAAGAAAGAAAAAAATTAAATAAAAATAAAATAGAAAAGGAAAAAAACAAGAACAAATTAAAGTTAAAACTATGAAATACGGAGATAAATTCTTTCCTCCAAACAAAACTGTCTTCCAAACGTCACACACCTAACAAACATTATTCTACAAAACTTTAGTTCTTCTTAATAAATGACTACAGTTTTTTCTTGAAATATACCCAACAAAGCTCGAGGTATTTAGAAATAGAGAACTCACACCTGACAACATTTGGCAAAGAATTCCACAACACGACAGTCTTTATAAAAAAGGATTGATGTCTTACTCTACCAGATTGTCTAGGAATAGTTTAATTCGCACTTCTTAATGATCGTGCTGGGGTTAGTTTCTTAAGAAGATATACCGGCGTATTTTTAGATTAGATTTTTTTTATAAAACAGATGTACTTATAGTTTAGATAGTTTTCGAAAGTACAGTCAAGCTAAACTTTACAAACATCTCTGATGCTATCGAATCTACAACGGTTAGTTACAAATCGAGTGCAAGCATTGAAAATAACCTTGAGCCTGGAAAGCTCGCTCACACTCATCCCAGCATAAACTACTTCACAATAAGTGAAATGTGGAGAGATTAAAGACATACTTAGTTTATTTTTTACCCACTCGTTAATATTTTAAGAGAACTTCCAGAGTTTTCGTAACTTACAAAAAACATTTCTAGAGATAAAGTTAATGTGAGCATTCCAGATTAGAGTTTTATTGAATACAACACCCAAGTTTTTAGCTTTAGTTACAAATTTTACCACAGAATTATTTAATTTCATATTAGGGAGATTAGTTGTATCAATATCACGAACATAACCTGGGATTTTGACAGATTTAATCGAAGACCATTATTAAGAGACCAAAAAGCAACAGCATCAAGATCATCATTCAATTTAGCAATAGAGCAGTTAATATCAGCTGAAGAACCACTGATATAGAGTTGAGCATCGGCTACATACAATCGGTAATGAGGTTTAGACAAACAACGGGAAAAATCATTAATAAACAGACTAAAAAGTAAGGGACCAGTATAGATCATTGGGGTACCCCGTATTAGACTTAACATCATTTAGAAACACAAATTGACTTAGATGATCTAAGTAACTTTAAATGACAGTAGTAGCAGAAGATTCAAAATTAAAAGCTGTTCTAAGTTTCAAATATAATAAGTTATGATTAACACAATCAAAAGCTTTTGTGAAATCAAGAAGAAACAATAATATATCAACATGTTTCTAATAAATTTCACGATATTTATTATCTGTTCTAATTCTAAGAGTGCTGAGGTAGTGTTGTGCGCTTTCTGAAACCTGATTGGAATTCGTATAAGAGATTATTAGAGATTATTAGCACTTTCGCAAATTTCAACGATATCGATTTGGTCTGTAAAACCTATCAGCTGTAAGATTTATAAAATATAGTGGCTTTCGTGTTTAGTCTACTTCGTGTCTACTCTATTCCAGTGTAATAAAACGGTTTTCTACTATTGTATGACATTTACGAAATTATCAATTTTTTAACAATTTTACAAAATAATTGTTTATATTAGTTTTTTTTTTCTTTTCCCAAATCTGGATCATTGTTGCTTTCTATATATATATATAAATGTATTAAAAAATCAAATAATAGAAAACATTGAATGATTCTTATATAAATTTTGCTCATCTATTATTTTGTTAATTTTACAAAAAAGTCGGTCCCCTTTATTAGTTTATTTTATTTGCAGCAAATTCTTACTAAACATTATAGGGAAAAAAAAAAAAAAAATAGAAATAAAATTTGAAAATAAAAAATGCTTTCCAATTATTAACATCATCCTGACGAATTTTTAAAAAATAAAATTTCGTCTCAAATTACAAACTCATTACATCCTTAATAGTGTCTGACCACGAATTTTCTTTAATTTGTTTTTTTTTTGTTTTTTTTTGTTTACCAAATTGATGTCGATACAAAAATCTCTTTACATATTATCATCATCTCAATTTTCAACTGAATAATTTAAAAGACTTAAAAATAAATAAATAAAAAAAATGTTATAAAGTTAATTCGATTTTTTTGCATATGCCACTGAAAATATTTAGAGTAAATTATGAAAAAGCAGTTTTTTTTATCTCTTTTGTTTGATTTAAGTACAATTTTAAATAAAAATTATTAGATCCATTGTCAGGAGTAACTTATATAATATTCGACCTCTATTTGTTTAATGTGAGTTAAATTTTAGATACATTTTGAGGCTTTGGTATTGCAGAGTTTTACATCCATCAGGTACATTCTTAGAGTCATAAATACAAAAAGTGGGTAAGCTATCAATTATGCTTCTTAAATTACTCGATATCACTTTCAGCAGTACAATGGATGATGTAAATAGAGATACTTTACAGAATATCTGGAAAACTTAGAATAAAGTTTTATTATTAACGTTAAATAAATTCTATTGTACGGTTGTGAGAGCTAACTCATAATAGAAAATATTACCAACAAAATGCAGACCTTTATTATGCTATATATAATACCAAAAACGAACCTGCATACAAGATTCAGATATAAGACGACCAATAAAAAAGTAAATATAAATTTTAAAGTAGAAGTATATTGTGTCAGGAATAACTCTATTGAAATAATGTGGAATATATACCACCGGATATCTGTTAATATAATGTTGAAATCTTATGTTTTCCAACTAGAAAATCATGTGAAAAATAGTTGGTTTGACAATTAGGATGTTGATATAACAACACAGTAATACTAACGCTCTAGTGAACTCATTTTATGAATTTGTTTTTGGTTGAATTTAGTTTTATATAGAGAAAAGTATTGCAGGTGTGAAAACGATTGAGTTTGGCTTAAAGTACACATTGATTATATTGCAGCTCTAAATTAGTAAGAGTTTATATTATGTCAAGACAAAAAAAAGTGGTTTATAGAACAAAATGAAATTGAGGTAACAAAATGTAATCAAAAGATTCTTTAAAAAAAAATATTTCACAGGAAGAGAGCTTTTTAAGATATATTTTTGGACAATTATTGTAAACACTAGATATACACAGACAAAAAAAATTATTTTGTAAGTATTCATCATAATTTATCATTGGATACATCATCATTATCAACTTTATCATCTGTATGACTTTAGCAAATAATATTGAGTTGTTCGAAAGGTATGAAATCATTCTAAAAATTTACTAATTTGTTTTTTTTTTATTATGAATTTTTAGCTTTTTTTTCAAATTTTTGTTTTTGTTTTGTAAAGATTCCTGGGATACCATCATCAAAATAAAAGAACACAAACTATTATAAGAATAACTTTCGAAACATTATTTTTTTGGTTTTTTTTTTATAATGTAAAATTTATCGGGGCTAAAATAGAGAATGAATGTATTTGATTGTAAAGGAACATAAAAACTAAAAAAAAAAAAACGAAAATAAAGAGAAAAGGAAATTATTTAGATTCCTCTTCATATAGAGTCCTTTCAAAATAATATAACCCACATAAATAACCATAAAAGAACGGAAGATTTATGATCAAAAATTTGTTTTTCTCATTTTTCACCATTATATATTTATTTTTGTTTTTGTTTTACTTTTTTTGTTTGTTATTGTTTTTAGTTTGTGAAGCCTTGAAATACGTTACATTCCTTTACCATTCATTTATTTGTTTTTTAATTTTTTTTTTGTTTTCACCACATACCCATATTTTCAGTTTTATTGGTTGTGTTACTCGTTCACGAGTACTTAAAACTTTCGAAAGCAAAAAAAGTAAAACGGTAAAATGTTCAAATCGAAAAAGCATAATAATTTTAACAGAATAAATTGAAAAAACCGAAAAGGAAATTAGTACCTACTCATGATTCAGGTCAATAAAATTGAAAATAGAATAGCTTTTAAACTTTAATTTTAAATTTTAAGTTAATGTGTAAATCTCTTCCAAATGTCATAATCAATTGTGTTAATCACCTAGGTTCTCACGTGAAAGACACATGTTTTACGTTAGAAGATTAACGTTCAAAAGTTTTAAAATAACTATTGATACTACGTTTTACTATTTCGATGTAAATTGTATCAATAAAAAAAAATATGTTGGTTTTGAAATATGCTTATAGCCATATGTATAGAAGTATCTATAGAATAAACTAGCAGATAAGTTGAAGATAAAAAACAATTAATCATGGCTATAAAAGAATACTTTGTAGAAATTACACTGTCCCTTACAAAACGAAATAGAACCTCGAGAAGGTGGTAAATGTAAATAGTTAACATTATAATATTCTTAACATCATTAAACTCTCGATTTTCATTTGTTAAATGTTATTATTTATTATGCTCTGCCTTTACTTTTATATGATGTTGAATTCTGAGTAATAAAACAATCATGTATAAGGACTTATTCTTAGGATAGATTAACTAGTCTAAATGTAAATTTACACAAATAAGTTAAAAATATCTTCAACAAATCGTGTATCGAAATTCAACGCTCACAGACGGAAGATTATTTCTAACCATTGAACAGTTGAAAATATCTGGTAATTGTAAAAAATATGACCTGCTCTGCTGTAATCAAAAATATAACTAATATATTTTAAATCCTCTATTATAGAACAACTAAAATATTTTTTTTAAAATACACTTAGTAAGGTTTTGTCGTTACAGAATCCAATCGAAAGTGTTTTTAGTTTAAAAAATTGGGTTTTGTAAAATATTGAAATAAATCTTACGAAAATTTAATTGTTATTTTTATATTCTTGAAAGCTAAATTTCCAACAACAAACACAAAAAAATAAATATTTTTATTAATAAAAAAAATTAAAATATTACAAATGGAATAAAAACTTTTATAGACAAATAAATATTAATTGTGAAATTATTAATTTTTTAAATAAGAAGATAAAGTCATGATGCGCCATTTTTTAACAGTAATCTAAAGACAATCAATTGATTACAACACCGTCTTCTAAGAAAGATACATTCAAATCTGAAATAAACTGATCCGAAAAGATTTTTAGAAGAGACAGGTAGAAAATTTAAATGATGGGTAGCATTGATTGTCGCATAATAGAATTTCAGTATACCAATTGTTAATAACTATTTTTGAGATGGCTAATACTGGTCTTTTATTATTAAAATTCAGTAAAAAGCTACGCACTGATATTAAGACACATTTTTAAATGTATACGTATACCTTAAGAATTGTTTTCAAAATTTTCTATTTTATCTTATACTCTCAAATCGTTATTTCTACTTTTTTCTGCCGCATTAGAAATTCTTGTCATTTACTTGTTCTTATACAACCGCGATACCCTTTTTTATGTTTGTCATCAATCGGTATTTCTTGCTATGTTATATTGTAATAATTTAAAGTTATTCATATGCTTTATATTACTTGTTCTCAAACATTAATTTGATAATCGTTTCAAGATTTACAATGTTCAAGGGGTCCGTCTGTTCGTGTTCTAGGATAAATGACTGTTCGTGATAATGAATAAAATATTGTGTGATAAATTAATATGACATTTAATAGTAACAATTTCAATGTGTTATAATATGAACAAAAAACTAAAATTATGATCTGTGGAATTATAGAATCTTTAAAGTACCATTATTGATGTATTCTATTTGTTTGATCATTTATTTTCCTAATACTTTGCACATATCACAATCAGTTTATTTAAAGTTTTAATTTTATTTATTTCTCACTTCAAACTATTTTTTTCTAATAAGCATATTCCAAGGATAGCTGGAATTGCTAGCTTTCCTATATATCTTTAGTGGCGCATCTTATCCTTTAACGACGAAAGGACATTTAAAAGTAATCTTGTTGTTTTGATGTTTTTATATGAAAACCGTTATATATATTGATCTATTAGATATATATATATATATATATTCAGTTATATATTCTAGAAAGATAACGGTCTGGAGCATATTTCAACATTTACTCGATGATGATTAGTCCTGCCGTTATGGAGATATTGTAGTTTATAGTAGAAAATTTGGAAAAAAAAAACAATATTTACTTTTTTTTTTTTGTTTATTTTGTTTTCAATAATATATTTTGTTTTAGAATTCATGTATATCAAATACGTAATAGATAATTAAATTTAGTTTTATTGATCATAGCTTAGGCTTAAGCTGTCTGATCTTATTGTTTTTTGTATATAATTCAATTTAATTTAAATAAGCTAACGAGTTTTTATTAAGAAGACGAAAAGGAAAATTATATAAAATTAATAAAAAATTAATATATAAAAAAAAAAAACAAATTTGTAGATAAATTTATAATTGCCAAGTTAAATAGTTTCATTTTTTTCTGTTTGTTTTTTTCTTTTTCTTTTTTTCATACCTGCTAACCCAATTACAATATTGTTTCCATACGATTTTTATCATAAATCATTATCATTACCATTACATTATTATAATTATAACATACTTTATTATTCCCTATTGATTTTGATTTATTGGGTTTTGATTTAATATATATATTTTTAATTTCATTTTTGATAATTCTAATTGAATCAATTTCTTTCAATTTTGTCGGAAGTTCATTATATAACTTCATGCATTTAAACAAACAATTATTCTTGTTTAAATTAGCTTTTTAATTTAAATTTAATGTCTTTTAGAAGACAACTTTATTCAATGATTTTAAAAAGTTGCAATTTTGAAAATATTTAATTAATTTTAACAATATTAAATACTATATGGCTAGTTGATATAATTCTTTATTTATGGGAAAATATTTGGAAATACAACACCCAAATATTTTTATTTTAAGCCGTATAAAATAGAAAATTTATATATTTCGTTTCAGCTTACGACTAAATTTTTTTCGATTTGCAAAATAATTTATTAATTTATAATACAATAATTAAATATAAAGAAAAACTTAACAATTATTTTGTTGGTTTGTTCTAAATAATGATAAGTAAAAATTAGAACAATTTCCAGTGCTATGACTGTGTATATTTATCATTCTATTTAGAATAAAATTATGTTTAATGTTATTTTTTATAATTTTAAAGGCCGTAAAGTATAGTTCACGTATGCAAATATTGTGAAGGCTAATATATTTTTCTGAATATAGCATATCTGTAGGAAATGTATTTGGATAAAAGTGAATTATTTTGATATCTTTCTTATGTAAGATATCTAATTGAAGTAATATTTGCTGATTTGCTCCACTCCATATTGGGTTCAGATAAGTTATGTGCGATTATATAAAGAAAGAGTATATGGTATACAAAGCGTTTCTGGAAAAAAAATTTACGAACACAACGAAGAATAAAAAGGCATGGTGAAATTTTGCGAATAATTTTTTGAATATGATCTATTCATTTGACCTTCTTATCAATTATCAATCCTAACTAACATAGATTGTCTACAGTGCATAAAGTTGTAGAATTATGCGATAAAATCAAGGATCTATAAATTTTATTGCTAAGTAACAGAGTTTTTGTTTTTTTAATTTTTAGCTATTTTATTTAAATCATTTTCTATGGAATTCCTCAATGAATTTTCTGTTGGCGCATGCATATCTTACAATAGCATCGACGGCATATAGTTGAATAGATCCTGCAAGATCTAAGCGTGATATGTCGTCAATATATATTTTGAAAAGATGTGGTCCTAAAATTGATCCTTTTTTATTGTTAAGGTGTTGCTGAAGAACGATCCTACTTTGATTTTTTGTATTCTACCAGTTAAATATGTTTTGACAAAATTCACATCATTAGGATCAAAGTTAAGGTTATTCATTTTCGACAGGAGAATCTCATGGTCTACACAGTCGAATGCTTTTTGAAAATCCAAAGATATAATTGAAACAAATTTTCCACTATCAATATTATGTGTCACAAAGTTGGTTAAACTTAAGCACGCTGCTGTTGTATTTGAATTTTTTTCGAAACCATATTGCTCTTCGTGTAGAATGTTGTTATTTGAGAGGCGGTGTTTTATAACTGGTTCAAATATTTTGAAAAGACTGGTTAGGACAGAGATGGGACGGTAATTTAATGGATCAGTTGTATTTTCTGCTTTATGGATAGGTATAACTATTGCTGTTTTAAGGGACTGTGGAAATATTGAGTTGTGAAAAGAATTATTTATTAATTTGACTAATATCGGTGAGTGTTTGGTTGAAAATTTTTGAATAAACTAAGTTTAAATGTTGTCATAACCTGTGACAGCGGACAGTTTTAGATTTGTAATAATTTGTTCAATTTCTGCTCTGTTGGTGGGACATAGATCAAATTTATTGTGGATTGTTCTTGAAGTTCTATTAATAAACATGTAATCTATCGGACTACTTGATATATTAAAAGCATCAGTTCGCGTTAACAAAATAAGAGTTCATTTTGTTAGCTATATCATGCTCATTAGTGATGGTATCATTATTAATTATTAAGGTTTTAATGGCCTTATTTTTATCTTTTTTTACTACAACAGATTTTGTATTTTTTACAATTAGATTTTGCAAATCTGTAACGAAAGTATCAAATACACAGTAACCGTTTATGTTTGTCCAAAAATTATAATTTACTAAATCCGTGATAAAATGGTCAATAATCGTTTTCGTGGTATTGCTTATTCTTGTTGCATATTCAACAGATATTTTATTGTATATTAGAAATCCGTTACTAATAAGAGTATTAGTATAATCAATAACATATTGTTTATTCATGTCGAGCAAGTTTATATTCATATCTCCGATTATCAAAGAATTTTTGTGTGCCAATGTAATATTATTTAATTTATCTATAAAATCAGGTGTATGAGTTTCGTGAGATCTATATATGCCTATAATATTTAATTTAAGATCAGGTAAATTTACTACTCGAATATTACTTTTATTAAATTCTTCTTCATATAAAGGATTCGAATTTATATTTTTTGGGAATTGTAGTTCAAAATTGAAAATTTTTGAAAAAATAAAACAATCTTTCATACCTTTTCCGTAAAAAACAGATATTTTAAAATTTGGCTAAGGAAACGTTTAATATTTTTATCTCATTAGAATAGTCTGCTTCTCTTCGGTTATACATAAGCTATATTTAAAAAAATATTATCAATTTTATAGTGTTATATAAAAAAAAATGAATGTTGCGCTCTTTTACAAAGTAATGTAATAAGTTGGTAACCATTTACTTCGGAAGAATGTTATTTCGTAAAAGACACATTCTTAGTTCTATATAGGAAGGGTAAAAAAAAAAATTGATTTTTTTTACTAAATGCTTATATTTTGACATGAAGTTAGTATATACGAGTTATAGAAAAATAAGATACCTTTCCAACAGTATATAAATATTGAAGAAATTTTATGGTAAAATCTTGAGGTATTTGGTTTTTCAAGAAAGAAAATAAAGATTGTTCTTCTTTCCCAAAATTTTTAACTTTGAACTACAATATCTCCATAACGGCAGCACCAATTATAATCAAATAAATCTTAAAATATGCTCCAGACCGTTATCTTTCTGGAATATATAATTTAATATATATATATATATATATATATATATATATATATATATATATATAATAGATCAACAGATATAATGGTTTTAATGGTTTCAAATCCTTTTAGGATAAGATGGGCCACTAAAGATATATATATTTTTGTAAAGATAGCAACCACCCTTGGGATGTGGTCATTAGGTCCTACGCGGATATAACATCTCCCTAAGAATCCCCAAAAATAGATTGTGTATTATAAACCAAAACACAATTAATTCATACATAGTAAAGTTAATTTCTATGGTGGAAGTAATAGAAGTTTATAATGACCCATAACAAAGATAAAATAAGAATTTACAAGCTTAAAGGCAAAAAAAAAAAATTGTAGAATTATTTGTAATAAAAATTTATTAAATTTTTTTTTTTTGATTTCCTTAAGAATAATAAAACCATTAAACTTGGCAATAGAAGTAAAAGGATATCTGGAAAAACTCTGGTTTCATTGCCAAAATTAAATTTTATTTGATACATTTTATTTCCATATCTTTTAAATTATCCATTAACTTTTTTTTTGCTTATAATATTATATACATATAGTATGTATATATACATAAAAATATTTTAAATTATGTAATAGCTAATGCAGTTTTGTATATTCAAATTTAATAAACATAGAATTTAATTAAACTATAAAATTTATAGACTTATAAAAGAATTCGAAGAAGCAATATTGTTAAATTTTAATTACTATAATATAGAAGTCTATGAATATTAAAATTAATTGGCTTCAAAATTCGAATGAAATAAAATTTAATTTTTAGAATTTATTTTTTATTTTTGCATTATGATCTAATATTTTCTGGTATTAAGACTCAGCTTCGGTTTTGATTTCATACTTGTACTTGAGAATGAATTTTCAAATTCTGTTTTTCTTCCTTGAATATTTCCCGTAATTAAGAATTTTGTTTTTTGAGTGGGTTCAAGCTTACAGTGAAGGTTGGATATATGAATAGAATATTCTAACAGTCTATCGCAACAAAAAAAAAACGTAAGTGTTTATTTATAAGATTTGCAGGTTCGAGGAGAATGGAAAATAAATATTCAAAATTGTAGTCTTGAAAGTGTTGTGGCATTAATTTGTACATTAGAATGGATCTACTACGTAATCTTGTTTTTTTAAAATATTGTTTTTTAAAATCTTGTTTTTTTTAAATCTTGTTTTTTAAAATCTTGTTTTTTTAAAATCTTGTCTTTCAAAATCTTGTTTTTTAATTATTTTTAATTTTAAAATTTTTGAAAAATATTATTTAAAGTAAAATATAATTTTTATTTTTATTTTTATTAATTTTTATTATTTTCGCGTCTTTGGTAATTTTTATTATTTTCCGACTTTCGGACCTTCGGACCAATCCGAAATTTTTTTAAAAATTATGTACAATTATTATTAATAACATTTTTTCAGAAAAAGATAATTTAAATACGTAATATAGAGTTTTGGCCTCAGTTCCTTGAACCTCGGATTCATTGTTTTCATCACATTTAAGAACTATTGTACTGATGACAAAAAAAAGTTCAAATTCTTCGGTGCCGACACCTGGGACTCCGGAACTCTTGTTTTTATAGTCGGGAGCTGCCGTCCCTAAACCCCCGCTACTCATTTATTGGAACCCTGTTTTTGCCGACGGCAAGTAAACGCATACGGCACAATCATTTTTTTAAATATGAAATTTTGTCCATGTGTGATTTTATCTCTATGTAGTTTTGTCCATATGTAATTTTGTCATGTGTAATTTTGTCCTATGTAATTTTGTCTTATGTAATTTTGCCCCAACACCATAAAAGGGATATATCCTCATTTTTGCATCCAAAAGCGGCTACGCATAAAAATAATTAAGGTAGATATTGTGTAAAAGGGATATATCGCCCTTTTTGTATCCAACAGCAGCTACGCATAAAAATAATTAAGGTAAATATTCTGTAAAAGGAATATATCCCCCTTTTTGCATCCAAAAGCAGCTGAATAATAATTAATTAAGATAAAAACTTTTTTTTTTGGGGATTTTGTGTCTCGAAATTTTTAATATCGAAGTTATTTCGCAACGCCCATAAAACACCGTCACTGACTATACAAAAATAAAGGCATTTCAAAATCTTTATAATATAAAAATATAAATTCAAAACACAACAAAATTTTATCACTTCGATCAAAAACAACAAAATTTTATCACTTCTTAAAATTTTTGAAAAAGAATTTAAAAAAAAAACAAGATTTTTTGAAAGAAGCTAGATTTTTAGGAAAAAACAAGATTTAAAAAAAAACAAGATTTTAAAAAACAAGATTTTAAAAAAACAAGATTAAAAAAAACAAGTTATTAAGAAGATTTATCATAAGGAGTATTAAAATAAAGAATTGGCCTGATTTAATTATGTTTTGACTTATACATTAGAGAAAGCGTTGTGTCATTAATAAAAAAAATAATAAATTAGTACCCCAAGTAATTTATATGGAACAGACGAGAATATTAACGTATATTTTTTTAAATTATATTTTTTGTGCATTATGATATTTCTATGTAGTACTACATTATGTTTTACGACCGTATTTTTATAATAAGAAAATAACAATTTATAATGCTACAAAGAACTAAATTATAAAAGTTAAATACTTTACTTTAACAGTTAAATATAGGTTATACAATATATAGATTATAATACCCTAATAGAGAATTTATTTTCAGACTGGCTAATCGAGTTACTATAGAATTCAGACTTTAAAATATTTAAAGATAATTTAAGATTCTAGTTAAATTAAATTTCTTTGTCATAGTTATTTTACAAGTTCTATTCTGGCATAAAAGGAATACTGATTCGGCAATACAGCTTTTGGTATAGTGAACTTATTCTTCTTCTTCTGAAGCACTTAACTTTTTTTTCAAAACTACTAACAGTATTTTAACTAGAATATTTTCTTTTTCTTGTTCCTTTTTTAATATAACATCTTTATCAAATAATCATATAGGTTTTGAATAAAATGAAAGACTATTGAAACAATATCTATAGTCTTTGATTCTACTGAATTTTCTTGATCATGATTGATTAAAATATAATTCTTCCATTCAATTTATGTTTGCGTAAAGTGACGTCATTACTCGAAAATAATCTATTTATCATACTTAATATTGAAATTTAATGCAATCATTGTATAATATTAAAAATTAATATTTAAGTAAATGTATAATTTAATTTCTCTACGGCGAACTAAGATAAAATTGAGAAATATATACGTTCTTCCATAAATATTTTTATTTTGTTTTTAATTCTACAATTATTACAATTCACTTTACATACATTACATTTATTATATTCTTTATAGTTTTTTTTGTTAATAAAAATATTTCTGATTTAGTAAAATGGCGATACAAAATTGAAGTAAATAAAAATGTCATAATATCATCGATTATTTTATTTTATTTTTGTATATAATTTAATTTCAAACATTTCATTTTAATATTTTTACTTAATTTTCTGTTTTTTAAATTTAATATATTATTGCATTTTTTACAAGATTATATTATAAAAAAAAAGTTCAGAAACTGTAAGTATGCTAATAGAAAAGTTGAAAAAGTATATTAGAAAGTTAATTAAAAAATTATATTCAAAAAATATTAATTTATAACTGAAAATTTACTAAAAGAAACAATAAATTCAAAAAAATATATTAGAAATTATACTTTGCTGTATTTCTTTATTTACTCATGTCATAGCTTTGTTGTTCCTTTATATTGATAGATGAAATCGAATTACACTAATTTATTTAAAAAGCTAAGCGGTTACGTGTAGTTGATATACTAAACTGCAAAGAAACAAAATGTAAAACCCAAGAATTCTAAAACGAAAGTATATAAACTATTTTTTTTCATTTTTACGTCTATTGGGGTATCGAGCTAAACAGAATATATGTAGGCATTTTCAATATTTCTCAAAAAAGAAACAAAAATATTTTACAATAAGATGAGTGAAGGTATAGAATAAATATCATATTGGATATATTCATTTCAAATTCTTCTACAAAAAATTAAATGAAACTGGGCTGTTTACTAGTAAACAATAATTTATTATAATATCTTCAATATCGTATAAAATTTGCAATCATACTTTGAATGTACTTAAAAATTAAAATCTAACCCTGAACTCAACAAATTTATTAATTTCTCAAGTGTTAACCTTTATACATTTTTAGATTTAAAACAAAAAAAAAAAAAACAAAAAAAACATTTTTTGAAAATATGTTCCCATAATATTTTAAGTAAAATAAAAACATAACCTAAATTTACCTAGACATTAAAAATAAAATTGTTTGTTATTTATTTTTTTGATTTTTTGTTATAATTTTTGTTGTTGTTTTTGTTGTATTCAATTTAATTTGAGCACTTTTATGTCCTTTTTGAGTAAAATGTGTGTCGTTAAGAAAAACAATGCAGCACCTAGGTAAGATATAAAATTAAAATTTTCACTTCGTTTCTAGTTAAACATTTTTTTTTTAATGTTTTTGTTTTGATTTTGTTTTTTTAAATAAACACCTGTATATTCTTTGTGTACATATGATGAATGGTGATAAATGTAAGTAGAGCAAGGATAATTCTTTATTGTGCAAATTCAAATTTAGTATGAATTGTTTTTAATGTTTTTTTTTTTGTTTTATATTTTTTCCTTTTGTTTTTCGGCATCAGAAGGTTGAGAATTTATTTTCTTTTTAAGCAAATTTTAATGAATGTAAACTTTTTTTTTAACCTTAGTTTAAATGAGATTTAACCTTTCGTACTGTAAAATTTTTCTGAAATAAAATGAAACGAAAAATATTAAAATGTTTCATGTGCTTTACTGTTGTTGTTGTTTTTATTGTTGTTATTTTATTGTCTGATTGTTAGTGAATAATTAAAGAGTGATATTAAATGTTTATTCATGTAGTATAATAATTACAATATTTATTTGAAGTAAAAGTTGATTTTTGAAAGGATAATAAGAAGGTGGAAATATATTCAAGAATAATTGAAGGTCAAATTATATATATTAATATATTAATATTTTTGTCACACGAGAGATTTAATTGAGTTTTGGTTTCCGCAATTTTGTAAACTTGATTGGACTCCGTTATTTTCAACTTTCAAAATTGATACAGATTTGAGCCAACTGATGACAAATTATGATTATTATAATATAATTTAAAAAAATTTATTTTAAATCCTGGTTAAATATTGCTTGAATCTTTTTGTTTTTATATTATGAAAATTTTACTCTTAAAGTTTGTAAAACCATATAGGGCCAACCAGCGTTGTTAAACTTATTAATCAAAGATTGAATAATATTATTTTTATTAAGTGCTAAGTAATACTCATTAACGTAACTTTTATATCCTTCGAAATTAATTTTTTATTATTTCCTGCGTATCATGTAACATTAAGCCTTAAATTTCACCTTTTCATTAAAATACTTCGCTTCTATTTCTCTTTTTTTTTGAAACGTTAATAAGACTATCAAAAGATTTGACTCTAGGCAAAGCAACATATAATTGTCCATAACTAAACACCGGCTCAGGAAAATAGAGACATATTTTGTCAAAAGTTTGACCTTGTTACTTATTAATTGTAATTGAATATGCTAGTCGAATTGGAAATTGTTTCTGTTTGAATATAAAGGGAATATTTGTATCGGACGGAATAAGAGGAATACAGGGAATAAAAACTGTACCTGAATTATTAGTATTTACAATCTTGCCTTCGATATAGTGATTTTTAATACTTGTAATGAAATATATTATGTGGAGGCATTCCAATTGGAGTGAGGCTATTCAACAGTCAACACTTTATTACAGACACTTTTAAACACTATTTCTGTACTATCTAAACGTTACAATACTTTGTTATTTATTTCCAATGAGTTGTCATTTCATTGGTTGCTGTTAAGATAAGGTTACTGTATTTGTAATAAGATTTATAGATGAAATAAAATTAGTGTAAATATAAAAAAAACTTCAATTAAACAAAATCTGATTTATAAACTTTGTAGGCAGCATAGTTGTTATTTGACATTTTGCTTTTTTAAGTTTTTATTTCCAAAATTTTCCGTTGGCTGGCTGGCGCAGAAAAAAGTACTTTTTATTTTTTTTATAAATAAAAATGTAATTTGCATAGCTATTTTAGTTTTGCTTGTAAATGAAATTAAATCTCAAAATTATCGTTGGCTGTGAACGTATGAGAATATTTTCTTTTAAATTTAAAGTCATTTAACCAGTAATTTTAATTAATTGTTTGATGACTTTAAAAAAAAACTTTTAATTTGAAAGTTTAAAATTTACATTTTTTGATGTCTGGCTGGTTATTATTTATTTTATTTGATTCTTGTATTAAAATATTATTTTAATACAAGAGTAGGTTTTTTTTAGTATTAAATCACTAAGTGTCAAAATTGATTTTATAATAAGTATAATGCCTTAGGGCATTATTAGCGTATTAATATATCAGATAATTAAAGTTTCCTTGAAGATAGATAAAAATCAGTTGAGGCCAAATCAGTCTTGAATTCAATCGTATTAGCTTAGTATTACTCATAAGTAACTCATATCCGAAAAAAAACATATGTCTTCGACATAGATAACTCTCATATAGATAGATATCTCCTAATTCATCAATTAAAAAACTCTTTCCTTCAAATCTCAGGCAGGTCCAAAAGTCTTAGAAAATATGCCTGATATAATTTTGTATATTAAAACTCTTACATCCGACAATAATTATCTACACCTACTGATAAATTTCTAAACACAATTAAAAAACTGTGCGATTTCAAGCAAATTTGGAAAACTATGTTTCAAAGTGATTCCAAGCAAATTTGGAAACAAAAATAATCTTTTATCGTTGACCCTGCAAGGATCACCATTAACAGTAACATATACTCCGTCCTTTATTTTTAAAGAACTAGGAACCAAAGATGTCTTCTACACATGTCAGCTATACACAATTAAGACAGTACATATTTGAATATACCTAAAACCTTTAATGAAACTTTTGGGAATTATTTTTACTCATATTATATACGATATTTTGTTTGTCAACGTAATCAGAATAAAGTTTCAACATTGAACAAAATTTTTTATTAAAAAGGTTAACACCTAGTAGCAATGATTGGTTTTCTGAGCATTTACTAAAAAAACGACGTAAATTGGGTTTTTGGGATTTTAGATATTGAACCAATTAGTTGACCGGTATAGTGTAGTGATTATGTCATTTGCTTATCATTTAAAATGAAACGAAACTATGCTATTATAAAAATTATTCAACGATAGATTTAGTTTGTTGACAGTTTTGTTTTAAAGATTTAAAGAGAAAAAAAAAGAAAAAACTTATTGAAACTGATTGTTAGCTCAAAATTTTGGATAAAGCAGTTATGATGTACATAGGGAGGTGTTGTATCGGCGTAGGACCTAATGACCATATCCCAAGTAAAGTTGGAATTGCTAGCTTTCCAAAAATATATATCTTTAGTGGCGCATCTTATCCTTTAAGGACGAAAAGGACATTTGAAAGTATCCTTGTTGTTTTGATGTTTTTGTATAAAAATAACGGTTAAGATGTTGAGCTATTAGATATATATATATATATATATATATATATATATATATATAAATGTAAAAATATGATCCAGGCCTTTATCTTTCTAGAATATATAACTGAATATATATACTAATAACAATTTTCTGAGGTAAATGTTACACCAGCTTATTACATGTACCAGCTTATACCATGTGAAATTTTCAAAGCTTACTCACTTCAAATACAATTTAAAAACTTCAAAACTTATATATTATGTAATACTAATAATACGAAAAAAAATAAATATTTTTTATCTTTGATGAAATTATCTTATTTAAATTCTAGATGACATTCTATCGTAAAAATGTAAAATTTATTGTTAAAGAAACACAAAAATAATGAAAACAAAAATTTTTCTTTTTCAAGAATGGTAGGTAAAAGTTAAAATTGTTTCAAATAACTACACTATACTTAATTCTATAAAAAAAAAATCTACTGTACAAATGGAAGAAGATTGTAATTATTTGACAATTGCATTAGAAAGTGTAAAAAATTGTTTCTTTTTATGAATATTGTTTTTTTACAAAAAATATTTTTTAATATAGAAAAGATAAATTGAAAAACCAAAGCACATCCTTTGTTCCGAAACTTTGTTAATAATTTTAATGAGAAAAGTTTATTACCTAAATTATCAAATAGCAGGAGAAAGTGTGAAAGAATTTTTTAAATGTGGTTATTATATTCTATACTTTTCTTTTTTTATCTCTCAATTTATTCTATTTCACTATTTTTATCTTGTCTTTTTAGTTGTTCATCTTCTTACGAATTGTTTGTTACAAAGCAATTTTAATTTGATTTTGAATTGGTTAGAAAAAAGTTTAAGACAAAACTTTACCCAACTAAGAAAAATTAATTTTCAATGGATTTTTAAATTGAAGTTTGAAAAGAATTTTTCATGAAGCAAGAGTTAAAACTAAGAGCTTTGAAAGATAATATCGTTCATAATATTATCTATGTAATAATGTATATATAGGCATAAAAAAATATATTATTAATTTAGTTACTTATGTTTTTTTTATGTAGAGAATACAAAGCTAAAACATTAACTTTGGGTTTCTTTATTTGTGTGGTAAAATTTGGTGTTGTTAAGAAGTGATATTTTTTATAATTATGAGTTATTGGGTGAATTTTCATTTGAATAGAGAGTTTTGATTAATTTTGATTGAAAATATTTTCAACAAAATTTGTGTTAACATTTTTCTTGAATTTAATCAGATTATTATCAATGAAAGTTTAGTTGCAGATTTTCAGTAAATAAGAATTTAATGTAATCTTAAATTCATTTCGAGTAAACATTCTGTACTAGCAACATTTATTTTTTAGAGAAATAAATAATATATAATAAAATGAATAAAAATAAAATTACCAATGATAATTATTTATGTAGTATTATACTTTATTATTACTGATAATTTTTCCAAAACATTTACCCAAATATTTTTCTGAATTTTTTTATAATAATAACACATATTATGAATTATTCAGAACAGAATACTTTTGAAGAAGTAAGTCATTTAAATGCAACCTATTCAATCTATTTTAAGCCGATCTATCTCAGTGTAATCTATATATTGTATTACATATTCAACCTTTCACTCCAATATGTAAGTTTTCAAGGAACGCATTCATTAGTGTTGCTGGACTAGAGCAAACGAAAGGTCACATAACCTGTGCAATCAACAAGTAAAACAAAACAACTTTCAGGCCATTCAAAAACCAGGATTCGGTACTGATAATTATTTTCCTTCTCTTGTTTGTATGCTGTTTCTTTTATTCTTTTAGTTACTTTTTACAAAAAAAAAAGTTTATGAATTTCTAATTTTAGAAGTTTTATAAACTTTTTATTTACTTTTTAGTCATAAATTAAAAATCTTCTTTTTTATTAAAATTAACTATTATAAAATCTGTAAAATAAATTTTAACAATATAATTTTAATCGATACACACAATAAATACATATCACATCATTTCAGTTATCTCTTTGTTGCATTGGTGTTGATGTTTCTTTAAAATGAGTTAATCTGTATAATTATATAAATTCCTATAAATTTCGTGTATCTGAAAAGGAAATACTTATCTTTAATATATTTTCCTTTTTAATCTATATTAATGTTATCCTACTAATTAATTTTTTTTCATACTAAAAGTTCAAAAAATCAAATGCAATAAATCCACAAATAATACAAAAAAAATTTTACCCAAAAGAGAATCGAATCGAACTAACATCAAATCTCTTATATTAATTTAATATTATCATCAAACATTTTACCAGGCACGACGATAATGTACATACATCTACATGATACATCAATATTATTATAGTGTCAGCTGCACGTCATGTCAACTGTCAATCAATGTATAAGTAATAAGTATACAATTTATACATAATTTGTATGCTTAGAAGAGTTGCTTACATTTATTCTAAACTTAAGTTTTCATGTGTGTTGAAATAAAGAAGAGAATAACAATTAAAAATTACTTTTTGTTTTGTTATTATTATAAATTTTATAATATAATAACAAGAAAAATTTTTTTTTTAAATAATTTTTTTAAATAATTTTCAAAGTAGAATCGAACTCACAAACCTTGTGATATTAACATGACGCCTAACCCAACTGATCTAAAAACCGCTTAAAATTATTTCTCCAAAATACAGATATAAAATAAAAATTTAGTTTGGCCCCTAGATTGCCCAATAAAATAAATAAATAAATAACATTGTAAGCTAAAGAAAAGCAAATAAAAAAACAATCTGAAACATAAATTTCAAGCGAGAGAGATTAATTTTATGTATACATAGGTACTGTTTTTTAAAAATGTATGTGATGGAAATGATTAATTTTTGTGTTACTATGTAATACCTGTTTTTGTTATTGTTAGATTGATAAAACGCCACGCTAACGTAGCAGCAGCAGCAACAAAACATGCCTTTTATTATATAAGATATTTCAATATATTAAATTTATTTTATATTTTGAGTTTCGCATAACCTTGAACTCAAATCTTATTTAAATTTTTAATTTTGCTTCTTTAATTTCAAATGTTTATTACTTTGATAGTATAAGTAATTTAGTAATTCATTCGTTTTTGGATATATTATTTCAAACTTTTATTATTATTTTATTATTTAAGTAATGTTATTAAGTTTTAATTTTTCAAAAAGAATAATTTTTGTAAATCATACAGCATAAGCTAAGATCTAAGTTGAATTTATAATCATAAGTATAATAAAAAATATGAAAAAATAAGAATCTAGATAACGTAAAACAGCCAATTATTAGCATCCCTGAATTAAGAGGCAACCATTTGACACTCTTTTTTAAACAAAATACTTCTCTGTTATCAATTTAGATAGCTAGCTACCGTAGAAAATAATATAAAAAATGTAGCTCTTACGTTAAAATTTTTAAAAAGTTTTGTAAGTAATTTTATATAACAGCGAAAATAGTCGAATATTTTCCTTTTAATTTTACTGATATGCCGAGTCGAGTACAAAACACTGAAGAAGGCTGCAAGTAGTAGACGAAATACGAGTATCTGTATGATAAGCATATCAGTAAAATTAAAAGGAAAATATTCGACTACTTTCACTGTTATACCAAAATTTTACTCTAAAGCTGGAAAACAAGTTTTTATAAAAAAAAAAAGTAATTTTATAGTTTTATCAGCACTGGCTTGATAAACTATGTGGTGATAAGTCTTTTATAAATAAATTTATAAAATAAATAAATAAAATAAGTGATCAGTTCTCAGGCCAATAGGAAACCAGCGCGAATAATCATTCCCAACAAATAATTTTCAATTTGTGCCCGTAAATGCGACCGCTCGCGTCCGCTCAGTCGCCACACAAAAGTCCAACATATGTCGTCGCATTTCCGTATAAATTGTGGTTATGTGTCAGAAAATATCGCTACATCAGTCCGGGTTGACGCATTCTGAATGCAAGAGTAGGTTTGAGTTAAGCACAACTAGTGCTCTTGTGATCGAATTTCGCAATATTTGATGGATTATATGGACTCATAATGTGGACATCATTATATGGAGTTAGCAATGCGATGGACAAGAGTCCAGTAAATAGCATTCCATGCGTCGGTTTGAGTCAAGCACAACTAATGCTCTTGCGATCGAGATTAATAATATTTTGAGGGATTATATTATGGACTCATGAGTTAGCAATGCGATGTACTAATGCGATGGACAAGAGTCCAGAAAATAGCATTGCATGCGTCAGTTTGAGTCAAGCACAACTAATGCTCTTGTGATCGAGATTAGCGATATTTTGAGGAATTATATGGACTCATGAGTTAGAATGCGATGCACTAATGCGGTGGACAAGAGTCCAGAAAATAGCATGCATGCGTCGGTTTGAGTCAAGCACAACTAATCCCCTTGTTATAAAAATTCGAAATATTTTGAGGGATTGTATGAACTCATGAGTTAGCAATGCAATGTACTAATGCGATGGATAAGAGTCCAGAAAATAGCATTGCATGCGTTTGCATTGGCGTATTCTGACCACAAGAGCAGGTTTGAGTTAAGCATAACTAATTGTTTTGGGATTAAGATGCGCAAAAATTTTGAGCAATTATATATACTTATGGGTTATGAATGCTCCATAGGTTCCAGTAGTTCCAGTAATTAGTTATAGTAATAATAAGTATTTGTCATTTCTTTACATAAGTTTGTATTTTTATTTTCTAGTTTAGTTTAACAAAAAATAATTAATTCAATTTATATTAGCTTATTACTCTATTTGATTTCGATTACACTTAATATAAATAAAAATAAAAAATAGTTATATATATCTCAATTAACGTTGAGTTTCCTTTCCCTAACATTATATATTTGTGTTTTATTGCCAATATCGGTATTTCGGAAGTAACATATTTCCTTCACCAGGACTTTTGCGTCACTTTTAAGTTAGTCGCAAAAACTGATGAAATATATATCTGAAATTATATTAACACTTGTATCGAAATAATTTTGAATGAAGCGATTTCGAACGGGTAAATAGGTTCATGATCTCTGTCTCATGAGTAGGTACAATAAAATTTATAAACTAAAATGATTATCATTTTAGATTATAATTTTATTGTACTCATGGGACAGAGCGCGTGGACCCATTTACTCGTGGATATCAATATCTACATTAAAATACAGCTTTATATATATATATGGACTTATATCTTAAAAACACTTCTATCGAAATAATTTTGAATAAAGCGATTTCGAACGGGTAAGTGGGTCCATGATCTCTGTCTCATGAGTAGGTACAATAAAATTTATGAATTAAAATTGTTATCATTTTAGATTATAATTTTATTGTACTCATTAGGACATTGCGCGTGGACCCATTTACCCGCGGCCATTTCCATCCATATTTATGTTAAAATTATATTTACCCGTAGGTACATATAATATTATTTCAGTTGAAAAGCACTTTTATTACAATTTATATTACATTTACATAGTACATACCTGTCTTTAAATATTTTTCTCTTCTGTAAATAAATTTTTAATAAATTATTAACTTAATTTTATTGTTGATGTTAAATGTTAAATTTTGACTGATAAATGTTAAATTGTATTAAAATTTTTTAACTGCACTCACTAAACGAATAATTGTGACTATGCATGGATATGTAAATTTCAATTCAATGCATATTTATTTTTCTCATATCTATTCTCGCTCGCACTTACATGTTTAATATTGTATCTCAGTTAGTTTGTTTATTCATCTCACTCGCACTTGTATGTTTAATATGCATTACATTAATAGTAAAATGAATATGCGGGAACAAAATTATAAAAATAAAAACAAAAAAAATTGAGAATGATGAAAAGATTTCAGTAATTTACTCTTAGAAGTTTTAAAATTCAATTTTAAACATTACGCATGTGGGCGCATGAGACTAAAAAAAACTTGTGCGATTTTAAAAAAATATTGTACTAAATTTCGGTCGCATACGGTCTCATGCCTCTCATCGGTCGCAAATTATTTGTTGGGATTTCCACCTACCTACCTAGATATTCACCTACCCACCTACAGCAAATCGGTTTTATTATTTTTAACTCCAGTCTAGTGTCATTGATGTAATAATTTGTGGTACGTAATAAAGTCGTTTTATATTTAAACTTATCTGTTTTTAAGGGTATTTAAGTGTTTTCTATTACAACATTAATTGCTTTGCCAAACATATACAATTATACACCTACCTGGTACAAATTATTTCGATTTAAGTTTAATAGCTAAAAGAAATATTAAAAGAAAATAATATTAATAACAGAACGTGCACAAAAAAGAAAAATAGAAATACATATGAATAAATTAACGAAACAATGAAATAATATTATCGAATAAACTTGATTTTAAGATAAAAATTTTCATATCAATTCAATAAAATTTATAAATAAATATCCCCTTCTGAGAATATTGTTATATGTTTTTTTGGAATTTTTTTGAAAATTTTAATTGCTTAAATTTAATTAAGATACGTGATTTCTACCAAAGTATGAATATCGTAAAATAAAAGTTTTATATAATATTATGTAATTTAATGAAAAACAAAAATTGAAGTTTGAAAAAAGTTTTTCTTCAAATTTTTTTATGATTATATAAATATTGTTTATTTATATTTTATTCAAAAAATTTACTACGAAATGGCAATAAACGTAAAAATCGAATAAAATTCAAAACATTACTGAAAAGTTTTAAAATTTGTAAAGAAATAATTTTTTTTATTTGTTTTTTTTTCATATTTTTATTTAAAATTTTGTTTGAAAATCTTATAGAAATAAATTTTTAGCAAAGTTATATTAGAAAAGTTGTCCGACATTTTTCGGGTCCGGCACAAAATTTACTTAAATAAAGTTTTATTTATAAGCCGAATTTGATAAATTTCTGCATAATATTCTTTGAAATTGCATAACAGATATTCGAAAACTTGCATGCATGGTTAATTCAAAATCTGTAGCAAGTTTGAATTTTTTTGAATTCGACAATAAGAGTAAATACACTGTGTATTATTAATCTGGTATCATAATGTAATTTTAGAAGCATTATTGGACATCTTACTTTTAGTTTTGGCTGATCGTGAGGAAGTAATGTCAAAAATCATGTTAACAAATTTAAGAATTTCATTGATAAACTTCATTTTTATTATTGACTGCATCTTTTTTTCAATTGTACGATTTAAGTTTTCAGAAATTTTTCTGCCACCAAACGTAGTACACTCTAAGCTAAAAATATTAGTTTTAAGCTTTAAAACTAAAGCATTTTATTAATATATACTTAATTATATTGTACTACAAAGAGGAACACATGTTCTAATTTCATCAATTTTCGTTCCCCTGATGAATATAACTAACTGGTAATGTTTGAACAACCAGAATTTGGAAAAAAACGTGTTTGTTTATTTTTGAGAGAAAACTTGATTGCACATTTTCAGGTATGTAACCCTTTTGTTTTTTGAAAAATTCTTGGCGGGTGTTTGGACCTGAACCAGGTCCAAAATTCGTAAAACAGATATGCATGTTTTTCTTATTTTTGGAAGAGTTCCAAAGTACTACGTCTGTATAATGCAATTGGATTTTAAAATATCCGTGATCGGTGTTAGAAATGGAGTTACAACTGTTACCCAAACTTGTATTTGATAGTATTCTGTATAAATAGTTTTTGTGTGATAATTTTATGTTTATTATTTAATTATGTTCTGTATATTAATGTTCTGATAATATGCGATTTTCAATTTTTGTTAAGATGTATTGAAAAAATTTCGTAGGCCAATGCTCAAACAAAGCTAAAACCTATGGTCAGGTTCAAGTAAAGGCATATTGTCTTAGAATGGCCTTGAAATCTTCGTAACTAACACTATATTAATTTATATTGGGTATAATTGAAGATGGACATTTTTTTTCCGTTTAAATTGTTAAGTTTATTTTTTTTGTATCCGCTGATTTTGCGCTTGACGTATTCATGAAAACAATTTATTCTAAGGATATTAATTGATATTGTTACTAAAATTCGATCAAACGAATGAATTTTAGGATGAATAAAAGGACTATCTGATTGAAGAATAAGAAAATGGTTTATCAAACTCAATTCGAAATTTTTGAATTTAAGTCAAATAGTGGTTTCGAATATAGTATAACGAAAACATTGTAACTTAAGTGAAGTAAGTTCATAAGTAAATAAAAAATTTAGCTATTTTACACATTAAAAACTTAATTGGAATTATATTTTAACCAGTAGAAAAATGTTTGCTAGATTTGTATACACCTCCTAATTATTTGCATCATAAAGTACAAGTCACGGTTCTTAAAAATTTTAATTCAATTATAAAACTCACAGTTTACTTTGATTATGTTCGATTTTGTTTTGTAAATTTTTCATTTATCATTTTAAAACTAAAAATGAAACTAAATTAGAATTAACTATTTTTTTATTATAATTGTCAATAACTCTTAAATTATTAGATTTTTATGATATACCGTAAATCGTGGTAATTTTACATTTCCGCACGGTACTGAAATTTAGATAAAGTTGAAAGAGTATGACATTGGTTATATTGTATATTTATAGTTTTTTGTATATCAACATTAAATGTGGAGAATTATAACACTATTCTCAGGAAGTAGGCCTACTTAAAGAACATATTTCTACTTTGTTTGAATTAAATATTACTAACTTAGACACTGAACAAATTTTTGTAAGATTTAATTATTTTAGGAACAACGAAAGTAAGAAAAAAACATTTTTGCATCAACGTTTTAGGATTTTCTGGTTGGTAAAACAAATAATATAACATAACTAATAAACCATTGCTGGCTTAATTATTTAAAATAATTCAATTACAAAAAAACAAAAAAAAAAAAAAATTACGAATATATTAATATCATTTATAGAATATTGTTGTGGTATTTACTGTTTCCAATTAAACAATCTATTTTTTTTTTGTCAATAAAATATTTTATTTAAATTTACATATATATAATTTAATATACGTATTACTTAAATATTTATATATAATATTTATATATGTATGTTTATATGCCCGACTAAAATTTTTCTATTGATCATAATATTTAGACTAATTTGGCAATGATAACGACAATAATATAGTTAAGTAATTTATTTCAATTACGCCATAAATTGAATTTGATATTTTTCGTTTTTTTTTTTTACATATTATTTTAATTTAATTAATATTGAATTAATTTAATTAGTAAATATCTAATAAAATTCAAATTTATAAATCAGTTTTCAATAAAATAAAACGCAATTATTTTAAATAATAATATCGTTTTTGTGGTTCGTTAATTATAAAATTCCATAGAATTGTTTTTTTTTGTTGTTTATAGGTTGGTAAGTGACCTTGATTGGGTTACCATTTGTGAACATAAAAAAATTGTTGGAAATAAAATAATTTTTTTGGTTAGCAGAAATTTACTCACCTTGTACTCTTGAAAATGAAAAGAGTGTTTGATAAGTTATAAAAGTAATAGGTATACTTTGTGGAATTATATTTGTGGTTGGTCGCAATAATCAAAACATAGAAAAAAAATATACAAAACTAACGGTATTGTTTTTTTATTAAAACTTAATAAAAGTTTTGGTCTAATACCACCAAGCTTGGAATTGGAAAGGAAAACAAAATGGACGATTTGGGTAATTTTGATGTAAATGAAGTAAACAATAAATTTATAACATCATCCACTAACACTTCTTCATTGCTATCCAATATTAGTAATCGATATTACTAACTTATCTAATACGTTTTTTTTTCAGAAATGTGATGACTGACAAAGTGTATATAATGCTATTTTCCAGGTCAAATCCAATGCAATAGGACCTGATTTAATTTCATTGAAATTGATTGAATCAATTATACTTATTTTGCTTCCATATCTAACCCACATTTTAAATGTTATTTTGACCACTGGTCCGTACCCTCTGATCTGGAAATGCGCAAAAGTTATTCTTACTCCAAAAAAGAATAATCCTGCAATTGATGATCTTAGACCAATCAATATACTCTCTGGTATTTCTAAGTCATTTGAACGTCTATTGTATGCACAAATGGATAAGTACCCAGGTGCTAACAATTTACTATATAAATCTCAATCAGGCTTCCAAAAACAGCATAGCATCACTTCAGCTCTCCTAGAAATAACTGATAATATTTACTGTGGAATCGATAAGAAACATGCTGTTGTACTACTTCTTCTGGATTTCTCTAAAGCTTTTGATTGTTTCAATCATAGCTTGTATGTCTTGAACTAAGATCAACTTTCAATTTTGAGTCCTCTGCTACCACTCTTATTCAAAGCTATTTAAATAATAGAAGTCAGCTTGTGTACTTAAATGGTGTTAAATCTAATAACGTACCCGTTTTATGTGGTGTACTGCAAGGATTCATATCGGCTCGATGCCGTAGCTTTCTGGGCTCTAAACGGCTCTCTTCGGATTAAATCCGTCCAAATTTCAGGCTTTGGTTATTTAAGTTCGAAATATTGACACAACAAATCTTCCGTATATAAAACTTAATAATTTTACGGTAAAATTCGTAAATAGTGTTAAAAATTTAGATGTTGAGTTTAATAAAACTCTTACGTGGAATGATCACATTAATGCTATTTCTAAAAATCTTTTTTTTAACTACTTAAACTCTGGAAATTTTCTTACTGTATTAGTGAATGGGTGAAAAAGAAACTGGGTCTGTCTTTAATTTTTTCTCATTTCACTTATTGTGATATAGTTTATTCTGGAATGAGTGCAGATGAGTTTTCCAGACTAAAGGTAATTTTCAATGTTTGTGCACGCTTTGTCAGAGACCGGCGTAAATTTGACAGCATTAGAGATGTTTCCAAAGTCATACTTGATTGTATCTTTGAAAACTATTTGAAATATAAATACACATGCTTTATCAGAAAAGTTATATCTAGAAATACACCAGAATATCTCTATGAAAAAATAATCCCCCATGGTAGGTCATTAAGAAGTCCAAGCTTAATTATTCCAAGGCACACAGGAATATTAAGAAGTTAATCCTTTTTTGTGAGGGCAGTGGCGTTATGGAATTCTTTGCCGAACATTCTCAGGTGTGAGTTATGTAATTCTAAATTTTACGAGCTTTGTTGTGTGCACTTTAAAAAAAATTTGTAGCCATTATTAATTTTAATTTTAATACTGAGAATTATTTTTTGAAATAATGTTTGTTATGTCTGCTTTGTTTAGAAGGTGTTGATGTTAGGAGAAGAAATTTTGCATTCAAAAATTTTATATAAATTTTAAATTTCATTTTTTTTTATCATTATTATTGTTTTTCCTTTTTCTTTTTCTATTTCTCTTTTGCTTTACTGTTAGCTTCAATAGATTAAAGTTAGTTGAAATACAATTAATTTACATTATTTTTTTCTGTATAATAAGTATTTTTAATTAGATAATAAAATTGTGCATCAAGTTCGCATTTTGAATTTTTATTTATATTAATATTATGTACATTATAATGTATATTAAATTAAAAATTAATTCTACGCGATTTTTGCGTCCATGTATATTTAAAGAACCAGCAATTTCATTTTCAATCGCGATAACTTAAAGATTGCTGAGGCGTTCTTGCGTCATTGATGTTCTCAAGTAATTTTTTATTGTCTTAAGTTTTGAAAAACTTCGCTCTCCAGATGCAACAGATACAGGTATTGCTAGCAAAAGTTTTAAACTTGTAGCTACATTTGGAAAAGAATTTGCCAAATTGTGCATGTTCCATATCAATAAATTTAATTAGAAATCCCAAAGTTTGTTCAAAATATGATAGAGATTGAAATCGAGTGGTAGGCAATGACATAGCTGTATCTAGTATTGTATAGAAAAAACTAATTTTGAAATTTTCTTTTGGACTAAATTGAATATTTTCATATCCTTCATAGTAAGATTGTTTACGATGACGTCGGCAGTTTCAACTTTTTCGCACAGTTCATCAGAAAGCTTCAAATAGTTTTCGAAACTTTCATCATTTCTGAAATTTTTGAAAAAATTCAAAACTTCACTAATTGATTCAGCACATAAACTGATGTGCCAAGAAACTTTCTGCAACATTTTACTAATAATATAATAATATGTAATTTCCCCAATATTTCATGCCATAATATTGCTGAAGAAATAAATTTAAAAGATTTAATTTTCATTGCCAAACATTCAGCATCATGTCGAAATATTGATGCTGTTGAACTATTTTCAGCTACTTCTATTAGGCTTCTATTTAAATTTCACCTAATTAATTTCGCAGTGGTCTAATAGTTTTATTCTTGTTTCCCGTCGAGTTAGCAAGTTAGTGTTGTTTCACTGTTAAAGTTTTTTTTAAAAATTTGACATCTAAATGGTGAACTAGAAAAAAAATTGTATATTACTGATACATTACTATTAAAATCAACTGTTGCAAATGAAACTTTAGCAGCATCATTAATGATCAAATTTAATGTATGCGTGTTACATGGCATAAACAAAGCTCGTGGATAATTGTCCAAAATTCTTTTTTGAAATCCATTATGTTTTCTGGACATATTGGAGCCATTATCTGGCCACGCATGTAATTAATATTTAATTCAAGATTCTTTAATTTTTGTACTAAGAAGTCATAAAAAAATGATGTGGTACAACTCCTGCAAGAAATTGTACCACAGATATCATACGTTCGACTATTTGATATCATGGTTTTTTCTCGGCGTCATAGTATCGTTGTATATTCTTATCAATTGTACATTTTTTTAAAAATTTAATTCCAAATTTTTCCATTTGGTGCAATTTTCAATATGCAGCGATGTTTTTATCGTGGCGAGATAAGTTTTCAGAAGTATGTTGCCAATCATTAAAGCCTTCATTAACTGGTTTTATTTCTAGTTTTTCAAATATTTTACAACAGAAGCAAAATATGGCATAATTTTTTGGCGAATAGATTAGCCACTCCCGATTAAATTTTTCACCATTAGACATTTTTCTGTAGAAATAAATCTTTGAAAATGATCTTCCCATTCCATTATTTGGATATATTAATTGCATATTTTGAATCGGTTCTTTTTTGATTAATATATCGAGTATTTTATTGTTGAATATTGCACGCCAGCAAGCTGGATCACTTAATTCCAAGCACATTGAAGTATATGGTTCATCAATTTCAGCGTTATTGCAAAGCTCAATAACAGAATTATTTTCCATTTCGTCATTACTACTATTTTCATTCTCATTTTCCGCAGATATTTAATTTACATTTTCCTCAGATATTTCATTTACATTTTCAACGGAAAAAGATTCAATATGAAAATCACTACTGGAAGAATTTTCTAATTTTTAAAGTTTTTTAAAACAAAAATAACGTCTTAATTTTTTCAAACGTTTGAAGAATGTTTGTAGTGAAACATACTTTAGTAATCACGTTAAATTAACAATCACGGCTTACCATGAATATTCTAATCTAACACACAAAATTTAAATATTTTAGAAAAAAAGAAAAGCAAAGCTTGCTTTATTTATTTTATAAGAAGTATTATAATAAGAATTTCTTATGACGTTCTTAAAGAGAAAAATATGAAGAAGAAACTGAAATTAATACAAATAGTATTTGAATAATTTTTTTTAAAAATTCCATAAATTATATTTTTATATCAAATTTCAATTAACTAATTTTTTTTTACAAATTCATTAAACAATTTTTTTAAATAATTTCCTTGTCGATTTAGCTGCCTTGTAAATTGGCCGCCTTGTAGAGACTTACCGTCTCATGTATATGAACATAATGAAATAAATAAAAAAAAAAAAAAAAAAAGTTTTTTTAAAACCTTAATTGTGGGATGAGTTGAAGTAAAGTTTGTTTTTTTTACTAAAAGCTTACAAATTTTTCACAAAAATTTTGGAAATTTTATAATTACTACTTTGGAAGGAAAATCAAAATTCTCAATTTGTTTTGTTATTGATTTCAAACGAAGACTTTGTTGTCATTACACAAATTTCTTTTTGATGCGCTTTTTGATATTTACTTGAAAATTTAACATAAATAATATAAATCTCCTTTCGATTCACAACTTATTTTTCATAATGTTTCTATGTTTAAAAAATTTTGGCAAGAGAAGAATTAAAATGTTTACATTGTCAGCATGAACTAAAATACTTGTCAGTTAGTGTAATTAAATTTGTATCTGTTTAAATCAAAATAAAATACCTAATATAAAAAAAAATTAAAGGAAATTAAATAAATTTATTTGACCATGAAAGCCAAACCAAGTGAATTGAAAATTTTAAATTGAAGGGTATGGTCAATGAATCGAGAAATTTGAAATCGACCAATTATAGTAGGTCAACATTTAATTTGTAGATTGTGTCGCGTCATTTTTATAAATGTTAATGACAGTCACTTTATTCTGTTCATTCGGCTGAGAAAATTTAAGCCAACATTTTTTATTTATTTTTTTAAAGCATATTTTTAATAAAATATTCATAATAAAAAATGTATAAGTTAGCTCACTTAAATTCTACTTTCGTCACAACAATAAGATGATTTTAAAAATTCTTGTTACTCCTTAATTTTATGGTTTTTGTAATTGTTGAATTGCCTGCTATATTCTCCAATTCACGTTTAATTATTCAAGCAATGAAACAGTGACAATCAGCATCAATTCTATACACATCTTCTAAAAATTGATTTTCATTAATTTTTTTAATGTTTTTGGCAGTAGATTTAGTAGAATCACCTCTCCGTTCCTAATTTAAGAATTACAATATTTTTACTTCAATATTTTTCGAGTATTTATCCAAATTTCTAGCTTATCAACTAATTAAATATGGGAAACTGCTACTATTGTCAGCAAGTAAGCCTTCTTAAGCAGAATTCCATTTTATTTAGGTTATTACCAAAGATTATACTTTTTATTTTTTATCATTTATTTTATCACATTGACAAAAGGCGCTGGACCAGGTCGAAACACTCGAATCTGATACCTGAAAGGCAGGCAGGCTTACCTGTTGTAGCGTGTGATTTCTTATTTGCTTTGTCATATACGACAATCAATGGCAGATATACGGCAAATTTTCAATATTTAAAATTTTTATTAAATTTTATTATTGATTTGTTGTACGTATACCGAATTATTATAATCCTTGAATATTTATCAATATTTAACTTTATAACAATGTATGTGTTTCACTAAGGAAAAAAGACTATTCAACACAATTTTCACAAAGTTTAACTGAGATTATTTTTCAACCTTAACTTCAATTTACAATTCAAAACCCAGATCAAAAGACCAAAATGATTGATGTATGCAATATGAAGGCACAAAAACACAAAACTGGTATCTGGAAATAAATTGTGTAATTTGTTCTTCCTGATCAATATTGTTACACTTAAATTAGATATACTTAGATATCAGGTTAATTGCCAATAATTAGAATTTTCAAAATAATTTCCATTTGATTACTTTGATAATAAATTTGTTCATACTCAATGATAGTTGATATTTTTTACGAAAATTTATGAATGAAAGTACTTATTAAAATTATGAATGAAGAATGAAGTAGATAATATTTTTACTATATTTTCTATAGAATATTTTTTTGCTATTGACCCAGAAAATGAAAATATTTGAAAAATTTGTTATAAGTCGTTATTAACAGTATTTCTTTTTTGGCTAGCCATTTAAAAAGACTGACAAAATATTTTTAGTTAAAGTATACATAGTTAATAAAGATTAAAAGATTTTTTTAAATTAAATTGTCGAATATTTATATCATTAATATTCATCGAGATTCAGTAACGCTAATCTGAAGTAAGTTGTAAAAAAAAACTAAATATAGTGGAGTACAACTTTAAAAAATAAAAAACATAATAACTTTTTGTGGTTGGGGACTGTTATCCAAAAATCACCATTTCAATTTCCTAAGACTCTTCTTTTGCTGATAGTAAAAAAAAAAAAAATATTTTTTTCAATACACCTTCATTTTCCTGCCTGAAAATCCAACCGGATGTTTGACGTTTTCATTAGCATTGGTTCAATTTTGTTTTCAAATGGGCTCCAAGAGTGTAGTTTTTTAATTTTTGTTCAAAAAATATGAGTAGCAGTTTTGAACAACAACCAAAAAAAAGAACAATAATTCTTGACCTAGGTTTATTCACATGAAATATTTTGTAAAATTTAATGTGGTGTAACACTGGTATAACCTTCAATTTTTACTGTTTTATTAATTGATTTGGAATTCAAATGAGTTTTTTAATATAAAAATCAGGAATCTTTGCAATTCATAAAATATTAGTAACATTTCAGTTGTAAAAACCCAAAATTACCAAAGTAACCTGAAAAGAAAGGAATTTTTTTTATTATTTTCAAACTTAAACCAAAAAAAAATAATAAAAATAGAATCCTTTTATCAAAATATTTTCAAATTCAATAAAAAAAAACCTTTACTCTTATGCAATCCTCTCTTCATGTTATATATTTTTCTTTTGTTGTTCCTGTTGTTATATTTTTTGTTTTGTTTTATCAATATTGGGATTTTTATTATATAAAGGTTAACCGAAAATATTCAGTTCTTTTATCCTCTCTAAGCCAGAATCCCGAACAAAAACATGAAACTTAACATTTATTGAAATTTGAAATACATTTTTTTTTGTTTTTTTATTTTAATTTTAATTTTTAACAGGAACAAAAGCAAAACAAAAAATACCCCAAAATATTATGTGGGGATTATATGTGTGCACATGTATGTTTGTAGTGAAAAAATCATTCTTGTATAAATAATTTGCTCAAATTTTCATGTTTCATACTCTTGTTGTTTGTACGAAAATAAAAACAGAAGTAAAACTAAAAAGCAATCGGGAATGAGTAAAACTAATTTTATCTTTAAAAATGCTTTGGGTCGTAAAATTTCTTTGCATTTTTTTTTATATTTTTTGATCAAAGAAAAACTGAAAAAAAGGATTCAACATTTATGCAGAGTAAAATACTAATATAAAATATCTTACTTTGCTTATGTAAGATATAAACTCAACACTGTTGTTATAGTTTGATATTTCCATTATACTTCACATGTTGACATAATACCGAAACTGTTCAGTCTACATGCTTAGATTTAGTGAAGTCAAACATATTGTTTTTAGATTTGTTAAGATGACAATTATATATTAAGTCAATAAGACAATTTTATTGAGACACCTTCTGAAAATTTATATTTTATATTTAATATGATGGTTCTCTAGTTATGACACAATAATACATATATGTATAGGGTAGGGAGCATTAAAATATCTTTAACAAACTATTTTATCGTTTCGGTCACAAAGTCTTGGAAATGATTTTTCCAAAGTCTTAAATGCCAACAATTTTGACGAGAAAAAATTCTGAATACAAAATCTTGAATTTTACGTCGAAAATTATTCCAGATCCAAGATTTTTTTTTGCGAGCCTTTGTTTGCCTCCTTTTTTTACTTGCTTTTCTTTAGCTTGCATTGTTATTTATTTATTAATTATTTTATTGGGCAATGTAGGGGTCAAAATGAATTTTTAATTTATATCTGTATTTTGGAGAAATAATTTTAAGCGGTTGTTAGCTTAGTTGGTTAAGGCGTCATGTTAATATCACAAGGTTTGTGAGTTCGATTCTACTTTAAGTCAAATTATTATTTTAAAAAAAAAATTTTTCTTGTTATTATATTATAAAATTTATAATATTAATTTTTGTAATATAATATAATAACAAAAAAAAAAGTAATTTTTAATTGTTATTCTCTTCTCTATTTCAACACACATGAAAACTTAAGTTTAGAATAAATGTAAGCAACTCTTCTGAGCATGCAAATTATGTATATATTATATACTTATTACATATACATGTCTTGACAGTTGACAGGTGCAGCTGACACTATAATAGCATTGATGTATCATGTAGATGTATGTATATTATCGTCGTGCCTTGTAAAATGTTTGATGATAATATTAAATTAATATAAGAGATTTCGTGTTAGTTCGATTCGATTCTCTTTTGGGTAAAATTTTTTTTTGTATTATTTATGGATTATTGCATTTGATTTTTTGGACTTTTAGTACGAAAAAAAAATGAATTAGTAAGATTACATTAATATACGTTTTGAAGGAAAATATATTAAAGATAAGTATTTCCTTTTCATATACATGGAATTTATAGGGATTTATATAATTTTACAGATTAACCCATTTTAAAGAAACATCAACACCAATGCAACAAAGAGATAACTGAAATGATGTGATATTTTATTGCTTTTATCGAACCTACCCATACAAATTTATTTTACAGATTTTACAATAGTTAATTTTAATAAAAAAGGAAGATTTTTTAGTTTGTGAAAAGTAAATAAAAAAAAAAAAAAAACTTTTTAAAAACTTGCTTTTTCCAAGGGTTACACAGTTTTGGTAGCAACTTTAAATGCACTAAAGAGGAGAAAATAAATTAGGTAGTTCAAGGTCTGTTAAAAAATGTTATGTGTGTAATTCTAACATTTAACTTCAGATAGGAGAAAATCATGTTAGATAAAATGTTTGTACGAAAAAAATAGATATATGAACTTGCAAGGAGCGTGAATCCTGATAAATGTTTAAAATATGAGCACATAGTAACAAAGAAAATAAGAAAAATATTTTTTTTTTTTTGGTTTTTTAAGTTGTCTATACATAATAAAGCTATGAATATTTATGTAGTGAGCCCGGTTAGTATCTACAAACTTTTAAATTTGTTATTTTTAATATTTGATTCTTTGTAATTAGACTTTACTACTTAATTAAAATTAGCAATACATGACTGGGGTTCAGTGTCCGGTGTCAGTAGGCAATTAAAATAATTTTTAAAATTTTCAGATTTTTTGTATGTACATATCAATCACAGTCCTTAATCAAAATATATAACCGCTGACCGAGTCTGGGATAAACATAAGTTAGAACAGAACCAATTAGAAAATATAATATTTTCTCCGAGGTTGTGTCAAAGCAAAATTTTTAATTTAAAATGAGAAAAAGATAACTTTAGGCCATATTTCGCCAGCCCTTAAATTTTATTTTAACCAAAACGAATACTATTTGTTTATTTACTTCTCTCAGGATAGGTATACATTTTTATTCAGGTAGGTATACTATTGACTCTTCTAATTGAATGTCAAACCGAATTACATGAATTGATATTTTGTTTTATTGTAATAACTGTTTTTTCAATTTTAGTTCTTATAAATTTTCACAATGCCTTTTTAATTTTTTGGAACTATAAACAAAATAACTCGATTTAAAGATTTTTATTTTCAAGGATTTATTTTTTAAAATTTTTTTCTCATTCTCAATTTTTTTCACTCATTAAAAATTTTTTTATTGAAGATTTTTTTTTCAAGAATTTTTTTTCAATGAAAAATTGAGCCCGTATTAGTTTTTTGTATGTCATTTTAATAAACGTAGTGGGATAAAACATAAATTGGGCATATATAGGACATATAAAAGAACATAATATTTTAAGTTAAAAGATATTTTGTTCGTAAAAAGAAAAAAATACCAGCAAATAGCATCAAGGGGGAATTGAACAGCATCTAAAGTAATTAAATACCTGTATGTGTGTATGAAACGCTACAACAAAGTATTTAACGTTACTTAATACATAATTAAAAATTAAGAATAATGCTGAAGATGTAGAAGTATAAATATAAAGTTTTGATGAAATTTGTCTACAAGATAGATTTATAAAATACATACAATATACATATATATACAGATTTTATTATATACATTTTTGACTTCAACAATACGCTAATGATAAAATGGAGTGAGAGTGAATAAAGCGATTTTATTGTGCCAAAAGAAAGCTTAAAGCTTTTTCTAAACAGCGGCTTAGAAAAAGACACTTTTAGCGTCGTTTTTTTTGGAAATTTAAACAAATGTTTGTTTACTACAAATTACTACATTAAATTTGCTATGGAATAATTAAATGTTCGATTTACGCCCAAACATTTTAGGCCGAAATGTACTAGTTTTAAAGTAGGTGAAAATTTATCAAATCTTCCGCTGTTTGTCGTTCATTTCCAATTTATAAAATATTCCGTTGGAGAAAAAATAATTTTTCAAGGTCGAACTTTTTGCTAGATATAAAATGCTATTTTTATATTAATACGCCGACATTTAAAGGTTTTTAATTTGAGAAGTTTGCATAAAAGTTATCACTAGTTAGGCTAGGCTCACACATACAATTTTTAGTTGCGCAACTGTTTGATTGCACGTTTGTGTTCCATTAGTTTATATGAAAACCGCACACATCCAACTATTTGATTGCACATAATCAAGCAATCAAACAGTTTGTAATTTTTTACAAACTGATAGCAACTTTTAGTTGAAGCAATCGATAATCGTCTGAAAGTCTTATTTCTGAAAATCTTATTTTATTAAAATCTTATTTTTTTCTAAAAAATCTTATTTTTTTCTCCGAAAATCTTATTTTTTCCTGCAAAAGTTTTTTCTCGTCCATATTAATCTTTTTTGTTGTGAAATTTACTTTATACACAAAATGGATTTGGTACAACAGCCTTTAAATGTGATGAAGACAATAGGTCCGAGGTCTCAGGATTTGGGGTCGAAACTTAATATCACATGGTTTCATGCGTTCCGTATGCGCTTACTTGCAGTCGGCAAAAACAGGATTCCAATAAATAAGTAGCGGGGGTTTGGGGGCGGGAGCCCGCGACTTTAAAAATAAAATAATTTTTTTAAAAACATTTTTTTACTAAGACTGTGTCGTATGCGTTATTATGTGCTCATATTTAGAAAAAAACAAAAAATACAAAATAAGATTTTGATCAAATAAGATTTTAAAAAATAAGATTTTCAGAAATACGATTTTCAGAAAATAAGATTTTGAAAAAATAAGATTTTCAGAAAATAAGATTTCGACTCCAACCCGTATATTACGTATTTAAACGCGTACACTTGAAATTAAAACCAGTTGCAATTTTTTTTTTTTGTGTTTCTACAATTGTTTGAAATTTTGAACGTGAAAGACCACGACAAAGATTTCTATTTGTTTTTTTATTAACTTTTCTTTAATACAATGGCTGATAAACACGATGCAAACAAGAGGTCTGGCGTCCCAAGTGTCGGGACTGAAGATTTTTTTTTTTTGTCATCAGTACAATGGCCGGGATCCTAGAAATTGGGGCCGAAACTCTATATCACGGGCTTAAAATGTATTTTTCTGGGAAAAGGTTATTAATAATTATTATAAATAATTTTTAAAAAATTTTCGGATTGCTCCGGGGTTCAGAAGTCGGGACCTTGAACAAAAAAATTGTCTTATAAATAATAACCTTTTCTCAGACAAATACAATTTAAGCACGTGATTATGTTTCCAATCTCATATCCAGTCACTCTCACCTAAATTATTGCTAGATACAATATAAAATATTTTCTAGGGTGAGTGAAGAATTTTATGTGAAAGTGAAAGTGAGGCTATTAATCAAAAGTGAACCTGCAATGTCCTTTTCCTTAATTTTTTTTTTCTTTTAATTTTAACTAAATGCATGAGTTTGAAAAATTAATTTTCAAACTAAATGAAATTCAACTGTTTAATTGCTATATGTGCACGGTATCAGAAAATCAAATAGTTTGGTTGCTTATGTGTGCGCGCAAAGAGTTTTTTTGCAATCAAACAGTTGCAAAACTAAAAATTGCATGTGTGCGCCTAACTTAAAACTACATTATCAAAAATTAGATAATATGCAAAATCAATTTTCTATCTTTAACACTAAAACAATAAGTTGAGAAAGAAATTTTGACGTTTGTGGTGCATTTATTTTTCGGAATGACTTAATTTTAATTTTAAACATATTTACGAAACGGTTTTTTTTTATTCGATTAGAATATTATAAAAAAAAATATATACACACTAGATTTAATAATGTTCGACTTGGCTTGGCTTTATAGAAAAAAAAATCCACTTCAGCATCCATTTAAAAGTTGTTTATGTACAAAACAAAATATTTATTTTGCTTATGTAAGATCTAAACTCAAAGCTGGTGTTGAACTTTGATATCACCATTATACTGAACATGTCGACATAATATGGAGGCTGTTCAGTTCCTATGTTTAGACTTAGTGAAATCGTTTGACTTATTGTTTTTAGATATTGTTTTTAGATTTGTTAAGATGACAATTATTACTGTTAATTATTTGTTCTTATACCTACATTTGCACTATTTTAAATTTATGAAATGGTTAAGACTTTATATCTAAGTTTTTATTGAGGCACCTTGTGTAAATTTATATTATTTTTAATATGATGGTTCTCAAGTATTTTTGAAGCTGTTTGACGTCAGCAATATATGTATAATATATATTGAAAGTAACAAATTTTTATATACAAGGTTTGCGGCTGTTTGTAATTTTTACAAAACATAATGGGGGTTACAAAAATGAAATTTTTCTCTTGAAACAAAGGAATTTTTTTGCTTTGTTTTTAAATTTTATTTTTTTGCTTTCTTTTAAAATTTTGGAAATTGCATAGTCGTTTTTAATGTTTTTTTTTTCTTTTAGTTTTGTCATTTATGTATTTTTTTGATGCATATAAAAATAAAATTTAATTTAACTTGGTTTTGACAAAATATAAGTTGGAGAAAAAATTATAAACCAAGCAAACTATGTTAATCCTAAAATTTTCAAGGTATTCAATAAACTATAAAGATTTCAAGGCTAAAGTATAATATGTTAAATTAAAATACAATCGTTTTGCTTGCTTTGGCATCGTGGTTTATGTATTTTTAATACAATTTTGGTATAGTAATACTTCAATGCTTACCAATGTATATGTATGTGCATGATTGCAGTTCGGTTAGTTGAATTTACAAAGTGGCTTACACAGTGCAACTAAGCAAAGTGAATTTATAAGTAAAATGGATTTCGCTTTCTACTTCGAAGAATTAAAATTAAAATTAAAAGTTTTAAAAATTATTTTAAAGGTGGAAACAAATAAGTATGTGCATTTTTTTAAATGTTTGCCTCTGTTAAGAATCTCTGATTATTCCGTACATTTTTTTCTCGTATTCCCCAGAGATATTCTTAAAAACATTTTTTTTTCTCTATCATTCTTTGCTTTTAAGAGAAAATGTGTGGGGTTTTAAAATCGATGTAAGGCATTTTTTGCACCTAAAGATCTGCTTAACATCTATAAAGCCTAAATACGACCCAAGATAGAGTACAACTCACATATATGGGCAAGCGTCTCAAAAATTGCTCTAAGCTTTCTTGACAGAGTACAAAAACGCGCCATTTGTCTCATTGATAATATAAATGTTTCATTAACACTTGCTCCACTTGCTCCATCTAGGTTTTAAATATCTCGTGGGAGTATGCACATGCTCAGAAGAACTAAAATTACTACTTCCGCCTCTTCACAATTCTGTCGTTTTACAATTCTGTTCTGGCGGCAATAGCCTACCTCTACACTATGGAAATACTAAGATGGTTCAATAGTAGTTATGGAAATTCGTTTATCGTCCGAATTTCTAGAATGTGGAATCGCATTCCAAGAAGGGGTGGTTTTTGTTTGTTTAATTTACAAAAAATCAAAGTGAACATCAATAACATAGTTCGGAACTCTCCGCCGAACCTTTCTCCATTTTTTTTTTCTTTTTCTTTTCTCTAACTATCCTTTTTCTTTTCCAAAAACCAACGGTACGAAACTATAAAGATTTCTCTGACCTATGTTTGGGCTAATAATATACACAAAAAAAAAAAAGATTTAATTGTCTACAAACTTTTAAGAGAAAATAAATGTAATTCAGCAGCTCCAAAAGGAGAAAAATGAGAAATAAAAATTAGCTATGACAAATTCAAAATAAATAAATTATTTTTAAAAAGCAAAAAAAAGAGTAACGAAAAGGAAAATGATAAGTGTATAGTAAAAATGGTAAATGTAAAATGTAATTTTGTTTCTCCATGCAACAACAGTTTTATTTCACATATTTTATTTATCACTTTGAAAGATGGTTATTTTATGAAATACTTTGTGGTTATTAAATTATATATGCAGTAAGTGCACATATTTTCGATCCTTTGATGGAATACATTTTTTTTATTAAATCTAATTAGCTATGTTTGGTGTTTTACTGTTTTTCTTTCGTCAGGTGTCAATAAAATGTTATAATTAATTTTCAGAAAAAAAAACTCTAACATGGTTTCATATTCAAAAAGAAAATTTTTATTATTATTATTAAAAATTGAGAAAATATTAATTCAAAATTGCTTTCAAGATACCATAAATTAAAAAGTAAATTTTATAGAGAAAAATAATCTACGAAAAATTCTTAACAATAAAGTAAAATCAAAAATGAGTTAAATGTAACGGTTTTTTGTGCTAATTTATAGTATTGTTGCATTTTGTTTCAGACTTTGAAAAGAAGAATTAAAAAATATTTTACATCAAAAAAATTTAAATAAAATTATTAATTTCTTCTTTGTATATTATTTTGTGACCTTATTCGTTTGTATTAAGGGCAATTTGAAACTTTCTCCACTGCTAACATTGTACGAACTGCTCATTAGTTATATAAGTAGAAGCTCTGCAAAGGGAATTAGCATTTGTTTTTGATCCAAAAATGACTCCATTAATTTTATTACTCTCAGCCAAGGTTCACTGAATTTAACGAAACTGTCATAATTTCTTATGTTTGCGTTTTGATCCCATTTTAGAATTATCCACATTGCTTTATTTTATAGTACTTGTAAAAGCTGTATATTTGCCGAGTCACACATAAATAATATCAATAAGCAATAATTTTAATGCGACAATATAAATGTATTTCTATTGGCAAGACTTAGCATGCAGTTCTTACAACAAATATGGGTTTATGACGGAAACGGACTTAGGGGGGTTTTTTTTTTAAATCTTTAGAAAGATGATTTTTGAGCTGGTATTTCCCAATTATAAAATATATAAATAGCTCTTTATTTTTTTTATTAATCTTAAGCCACTGAATTGTAAATTACAACCAAGAACAATATATATATACTCTATATGAGCTAATTGCTCTTTTTGAAATAAAAATAAATAAATAAAATAAATATAGTGAGATCATACGCTCAACTCGCAAAGCTATTCTTTTGGAATGCTCTACAGCGTCACCCAGCGTTCCAGTTCACTACGTACCTTATAATATCAATATTAAAATGTCGTTACGTTTTAGATATTATTTTTCAATTCTTATTGCAAATTGATTAAACAATATGAGTTTGAGGAAAAAAGCTGAGTGTACATCTGAAAAAAAGCTGAGGGTACAATTTAGAGTCTTACTTGAATTCTTACAACTATCTACATAAAATATAAAAGATATTAAGTATAATGTTGGAATTAAAATTGATGTGATGTAATTGACATGTAATCTAAGTCAAGAATCCATTGATTCTTGACTTAATATTCAAATTTATATTTATGGAGTCTCAGGTAAAATGAATCTAGTAGATAAATCCAGCGGTCTGAAGCGTCTTAATCTGCGCTCGCTTGTTCGTTCATTATTGATGAGTTGAGGAGCAAGTAAATTTGGATGGTTTTCCAGTCGAACATAGTATTTTTCAGCTTTCTTTTTACTGAATTGCTTAACAGATGGGATATTTAAATCTGATCTAATTGTGTGATTTCGGACATACCAAGGCGCATTGACTATAGACCTTAATACTTTGAACTGGAAGCGTTCTATTATTTCGATGTTGGAGTTACCATAGTTCCAACCCGTAGCTCCAGATTGGTCTGGTGATAGCTTTGTACACTGCAACTTTACATTCTAGGGATAAATTGGAGAAATGACCTATTATCTAAATTAATTGGTTGAATTTTAATCGTATTTGTTTATTTTTGTTGATGATGTGACTTTTCCAAGTGAGGCGTCTATCCAAGTGCATACCTAAGTACTTTTAACCGACTCTTGGTGTGTCAATTCCACGTCGTTAAGATGAACAGCGGGGCAATTTTCCTTGCGATTAGTAAAGGTGATATGAAGGGATTTCAATTCATTGGCCTTTATCAGCCAGTTTTGAATGTCCAATAAGTAGTTCTGAAGAACTTCTGAACCTAATCTCGGATTAGTATGAGACACTAAGACCACAGTGTCGTCAGAAAAAGTATAACTGAGTACTCACGGTGATGTTGGGAGGTCCGCTGTAAATATCAGGTAAAGTATTGGGCCAAGGGCGTTGCCCTGAGAAACCCCAGATTTAATTTCTTTTGGTTTCGATTGTTCCCCGTTGTATTTAACGAAGAACCTCCCATCTGACAAATAGGTTGACAAAAGTTGCTGGTAGTGGTGAGGAAGTAGTTTTTTAAACTTGTAAAGGAGACCTTGGTGCCAAACTTTGTCGAAGGCTTGCGAAATGTTCAGAAAAGCAGCAGAACAGTATTTTTTCTTGTCAAGTGAATTATTTATATGGTTCACTACTCTATGTATTTGCTCAATTGTTCCATGATTGTGACGAAAGCCAAACTGATGAGCTGGTACGATATCTCGTTCATTATTTATTTTAATCAATCTTTTGGCTATTAGTTTTTCGATTAATTTTGATATTACTGGCAGAAGACTTATTGGTCTATATGAACTAGTTTCATTTGGCTCTTTCCCCGGTTTAGCTAACATTATGATATGAGCAGTTTCCAGATATCTGGGAAGTAGCTAGTTCTTAATATAGCCTTAAAAATGTGAGTTAAGAATTTTATACTGCAATACGGAAGTTCCTTTACCATGTTGTCTGTGATACCATCATACCCAGGAGCCTTCTTATCTTACACAGTTTTTTTTATAATTTCCTGTACTTCCTTTATCCGGACTATCTTTATCGGTAAATCCATTTGATAAGGCATGTCAAGATAGTTTTCAATCTTGTTGTTTTCGTCGGTTGAAATTACTGGTGCATACGGTACAAACACTTTTTGTAGATGTGATGCAGAAAGCTTTGCTTTCTTACAGTCGCTTCTGGCCCAATTACCATTTGATTTTCTTAGTGGAGGTATAATTTGTTGTGGCCGTTTCAGTTTACTTGTTGCTTTCCACAGTGAGTAGTCATTAAGGTCGGTATATGTTAGTCTTTTAAGGTAATTCTACAACGAACTTTCTCTGGTTTTATTTAACAAAAATTTAAGTTCTTTGATTGCACGGTTTAACCTTGCTTTGATTTCTGGGGATCTAGTTTCTTGCCAATATTTCCTAAGGTTTCTTTTTTCCATGATTTTGGATTTTATTTCAGGTGGGGAAATAACATATTTTCGGATTGAATTCTAAAACTCAAAATGAAACTTTGAATAAAAACAGTCGATAAAGAAAGGTCACCGTCTTAAAATATGTCGTATCTTAAAAAACACCTTATTTTTTAAATTTTACGTATCAAAATTTCGTGTCTTAAAACCATACAATTTTTATAAAGAACATTTTTGAAAAATTTTGGAAATGGGAAAAAAAAAATTTCTAAAGGAACAAATTAGAAGAGTAAAGGAGGACCACGAATTAATCCATGTTATTTTTGTATAATTTCAATTCTACTCAAAATGTCAAACGTTAAAATGCGAGATTTTAAGTGAGCTCCTGAATAAAAATAATTTTGTATAACTCAATACTCGAAAATAAAGTAGAAACAAGTGATAAGGATTAGAAAAACTTAGATCATTCATATAAAAAGAAAAATCTAACTTTTTCATGCCAAATAATAAATATTAATTCTTCTCATTTTGAACAAAAAAAAAACATTTTTCAGTTTTAAAACTCCTTAAATAAAAAAAAATAAGCTACTTTCGCAATTTCATGTATTGTTGAATTAATTTGCAATAAGAATTGAGAATTAAAAAATTTCTAATTGAATTGCAAATATTTCAGCGAAGTATAATTAATTTAATAATATTTTAAAGATTATATGAGTCTGAAATAATTTATAGACTTTTCATATTTGAACAAGAGAAAAAAACAAACAAAAATGTATAACTATCTAAAAAATTTTAATAACATACAAATTATATAATTTTTTTTAAATACAGTTTGTTTTAAAATAATTTGAACAACAATAATTAATACCAGAAATTCAAAATAGAGTTTTAACTCCAATTTATTACTGTATAAATTTCAGTATCAAAACAAAAACCCTTTTTTTTTATTCATTTGAGTAATAAAAATTATTTGAACAATAAAGAGCTGTTGAGTGATGCAGATTGTATTTACGTTTTTGTTTAAATAATTTTTACAATCACTCACTCTATTCAATTACTGTAGATACAACAAATATTTACCTTAAAAATATACAAATTATATTATGAAAGAATAATAATTTATGTTAGTAATTCTATAATTCCATTATAATATTAAATCATAAAATATGTAGGTATATAAACAAAAATCTCATTGATATTATAGAAAAATATTTGAGAATATAATATTCTTGTCCCAATTAAATTACATAATGCAGTGTTTGTGGTATTCATCTTTTATACGAAACAAGAAAAATTGAATTGAATATCTACTTTAAATTCCAAAAAAAAAAAAAAAAAATAAAAAAGATTATCAATTGAAATACTTATTTTCTATCTAAATTTAGATTTTAAATAATTTCTAAAAAAATAAGATTATTACTAATTATTTTGTACAATCGTCTATCAACCAGCAAATAAATAAATATTTCTAATAAAATATTTCAAATAAATAAAAAAAAATCTAAATTATTTACAAACCATTGAAAATAAAGCCATTAAAAATGTGTTTATGCTGCATCATAGAACACTTACCGACACAACACATAAGAAATATAAGATTTTAAAATTAAAAAACTTTAAGAAAGTGATTCAGATTTTAATATACGAAAACTGTTTTAAAACATGCAACATAATATCGGATACAAAATTAGTTCTAATTATAAGCATACATAGCAGTAATATGGCCGTAAAACAGCCATCAACCATATAAGATTTCACGACGGTAAGAGAAAAAAATTGGAAAAGCAAAATTAGTGATTTAATTGACTTTCTAAATTTCACAGACTGGCTATAGTATTGAGTTTGGGTGAGTAAAATAACCAATAACAACAGATGCATTACTAGAGCCGTGGCATCAAAATAAAACAATACAAGGCCTAATTGATTTTCCAGAACAGCAACAATAACACTTACTTATATTAATAGAGCTTCTTTTACATTTAATTAATTATCAATATAATAAAAAAATTATGTCTACCTTAAAAATAAGAAACAAATCAAGCAAACGGATATATACATGGAAAAATATTTCAAATTATTTTTTTCTATATTTTGAATTATTTGCATGTATGTATATAATTTCTATTAAATCGTTATTTTGCTATATATAATTTCTAAAGTAAACTCTAACCTGTAATTTATTTTTTCTTTTTATTTTTTATCATTTATAATATACTAGTAAATTTACCCGACGTTGTCCGGGTCAACCGCAAAATCTATAGAATTTACTTCAATGAAGTTTGATTTATGAATCGATCTGAAAAAAATTGGTTTATCAAAAATATTCTAATTGATTTTTTCACTACGATAACAAAATCAACAATACTACAACTTAAACTATACTTATATTAAAATTATTTCTTTGTAAACAATATTTCGGGTGTTTTTTTTTATAGAGTATAAACAAACATGTTCCTTGCTATTGCGGTATTCTTGAAATAAAGATATGTTCGCCTTTTCCACAATCAATTTGAATTTATGCTTAAATGAAATGATGATGCAAAGTTCTTATTATTAATCTAGCACCATAGTTGCACAACAATTGAATTTCGTAGAAACAATTGGAGCTGCTAGTTTTAATTCCAATTGATGGGGAGGAAACCGTGTCAAATCCAATGAATAAAGGTTCGCTAGTTAACAGCCTCATTTTCGTTTCTAACTGGATCTATCGATTTGTATACATGGACCCTCTGGAATACTCTGCCGTTTTTTCTGATTATTAAAATGAACTGTCACATTTTGTGTAGCTAATTCACATAGCCATTTATAATTTTTATACTGATTCCTACAATTCGTAAATATTTTTTCAGTCAATTTTTCAATACTTTATATAATTGTACTGATCGTTGTTATTTCAATTTTGACATAATATTTAAGTCTTCTAAAATTTGACCTTCATCAAACTGTTTCATTAGCTTATTACAAATGTTATTTAAACGAATTCGGTAACATTGGTATTTCTTTATTTTTGAAAGAGTATCTATGTGTAAATTTGCATGCCTGTAACATAATTGGTTTTTGAAACATTTCTGGTAGGTTCTAGCAGTTGTACGGCAGCAACCCGAACCAGTCCAAATTTTCGAAATCGGTAACAGTCGTATTCCTTTATTTGTAAAGGAGTATCCAAGAGTAAATTTTCAGGAGTTGTATAGGTAGTCTAACACTATAAATACCTACTGATGAGTTTCAGTAGTGTTGTGATGAACGAAACAATTCTTAAAAATACTTTGTTTATTAAAAAATCTTACTATAAGTAAGTAATTTTTATAGATACAATGTTTGTATAAATATATATCTATGTATCAATGTTCAAATATTAAATATTAATAAATCGAACTAGTGGCCTCGGTAGCCGAGTGGTAAAACAATCGAGTGTAGTAATGTAACGACCGAAGGAGCACGGGTTCAAACCTCGTGAGAACCGAAAAATTTTTCAAATGGTGAAAATTACTGAAAAAAGTAATTTTCAATACAACCACATCGGTTCAAATATAATTTAATAATTAATAAAGATATAATATAACTAATAAAAAAAAATAATATAAATATGTAATATACAAAAATATATACCAAATAATTAATACAATTTAATAAAAAGGCCCACATTTCGAAAGGGAAAAGGACCTATAAAGTTGGCCTACAGATTTATCTGTAGGATCAACTGTTAAAATAAATAAATAAATAAATAAATAAATCGAACTTTTTCTTTTTATTAAAAATAAAATGCTATGGAAATTTTAATAATTTCTAATTAAATTTATAATTACATAAATTTATTTTATAGTAAATTTTCAGATCTGTGTCACCTTTGACTTATGAAAGATTCCTGCTAGGTTCTAGAAGTTGCATGGCAGCTACCAAAACCTGTCATTTGATGGATTTCTACCGCGACCGGCTCATTTTCTGACCATGAATAACTGTGGAAAATTTCAGAACTCTATCCTTAAAACTGTGGGCGTGTATAGCGAACAAACAAACAAATTTTCCCTTTTATAAGTATAGATAATAGGAATATATTAGTACAATCTATAAAATAATTTTGTTTTGTTGTCTGAAGCCTTAGCTACCAAAATTTATGCATTCATATTCGTAGAAACCAAATTCATTATACATATCCATAATATTCGTGTTCATATTCGTTTTAAAAATGTGGTTAATGTACTGAACATCAACTAACACAATTGCAAAAACAACAATATAATGATGAAAAAATAGGTTATGAATGAACACAACAAGCCATGAGAATCGCATAATTATCGCGGAAGTATCCCCTAGAAGAATGTATTTGCTCGCCACAAATTCATATTTTATTCTTCTGCGATTCATTAGTATTATGAAAAGATTGACATAGCCGCGACAATCATAAATTGAATCGCATTAGCTTCCCCGGGAAGAAGAAAATACGAATGTTTAGAAGAATAAAAAGTGAATGTTAAAAAGAAGATAATATGAGTTCATATATATGAAAGAAATACGAATGTTTAGAAGAATAAAAATAGAATTTTTAGAAGAAGATAATATCTGTTTCAGGGACTGAAAATAATTTTCAATAAAATTCATCAAAATTTAATTATTAATATTTATTTATTATAAATATTTAAGGTTATTTTATTTTTTAATTTAATTATTATTTAAAATTTTTATAATTCAATACATTAAAAATTTTTGAAGTTTGTACTTAACACGTGCGCTTTAAAAAATAACTGAAAATATTTTCAAAAAAATTATACATATATGAGAAATATATTCAAAATGGAGAAAACAAAAATAAACATTCTTTTAATGAAACGTAATTAATTCGCTTTTAATTCTTCCAGGAGAACATTCGCATAAAGTTCATCCGGGGGATTTGTATATGTTTCTTCTTGAAGAACACGTTCTTCCTATGGTTTGTTGGGTTGTTATACAGTTAATCATACATTCAATTTTATATATCGTATAGTCATTTCTCTTTGGGATCTAAATACTTTGTATTCAAATTCCTCGAATTCGTTATATAAATAAAATTTAAAAATCTTTAACAATTCTACTAAATTAATTAAGGAAAAAAAAACTAAAAAAGAAAAATATTTCTCTATAGAATTCAAGAGATGAAATATTATGGTCATATCTCCTATGTAAATTGAAATTAAATATTCTCTTTATTATTATTTATGTACACATTATAAATATATTATAAACTACATATAAATTTATTAAAGATTTCATCAATTAATATTGAATTGATATTTTAATAATTTCAAAATATGATATTATTATTAAATAATAATTTGATTTTATAATTGATTTATGTAGACCATGCATAATTTAAATTCATAATATGTATATTATAAATCTATAATAATATATGTATACCCATAACTAAATGTATTCTTTAATTTAAGAAATTAAATGAATTTACAAAATAGAAACGAAATTGAAAATACATAATTGAATTTAAGAATTTTATTAGAATGAATACAATGTGGATTTGTATCCATAATAAATTATTGCCATTTAAAAATATTATTCCTTCCATATTGCTTTACAAATCAATTCCCTGTACAATAACCTGTTACGGCTAATAAATTATTACAGTTGAGTTATCAAAACAAACATGTTTAAAAACGCAACTACATCAACTTATATGCCAGTGTACTGCATGCATCTATTCATATTGTGAATACTTATGAATATACCTATATTTAACAATATACAAACAATACAATACAAATAAGAAATAAGTGAGAATATCAATAACTCATTCTGTATCTATATTTTGTATTGGATTGCATTTCTATTTTCTTGCTAAAATGAATAATATTACTTTACGTGAGTGAATAGAGAAAATGTATTGAGTATATTGAGTGTATTGAATATTTATTTATTTATTGTGTTTTTAAACTACTTTGTTTTCGGTTCCACACATTATCTATATCTTCTAGGTGGTGACTGATGGAAAGTACCAAGCTCAAGATTTGAGCAGCCCTCGAAAAAGTTTTTGAAGGCCTTGACTCGTTTTTTTGCCATTAGTACAATGGTACTTAAATGTGATGAAAACAATAAGTACGGGGTCCAAGGAATCGGGGTCGAAACTCTATACCACGTGTAAGGGTTATTTATAATTATTATAAAATATTTTTAAATTTTTTTTGGATAGGTCCGACGGACCAGGCATCGTGAAATTAGATTTATAGATTTTAAACGTGTTATTTTAAAAAAGGACAAGCGCATAATTTTGGTCATTCTTCCAGAACTTGTACTATCCAACACTATCCTATGTGAGTTATATGAAATATTTGTTCAGAATTATTCAAGAGTTGTATTCCTTATCGTGTGCTTCTGTCTGAAACACATTAAATTTACAAAAAACTTTTTAATTCAATAGATACATTTTTCGGATGAAAAAGAAATTAAAAATAACGGTTTAATTCGTTTTGTTTTTTTTTGGTTTTTACTTTGTTTTTGTGAATTCATTTCAAAGTTTTTCATTACACCATAATTTTCTAGTCTAAGGAAAAACTAAAAAACAAAAAATTGTTTTCCAATCTTCATAGTTTTCATATCTGCACTGAAACGATAACAGTTTTGAATTTCGCTTTTTTATTCTATTTTTTTTACTGTTTTTTTATTAATTCTTTTGTTTATAAAATTTTATTTTTAACACTTTCTTATTTCATTTGCCTTTTCAAGTTCTTCCAAAATAACCAAAAAAAATATAAAATATAGTCTGTAGTCTACTTTAGGATAGATACTGCAACTGGATGAACTTTAGCTCTACAAAGTAAATTATACTTACTATCATAAGAAAGCTAAATAAATTTGGTTGGTATACCGCAAAAATCTTAAGTTTCTAATTCTTTCCAATTTCCAAAAATTCTCAAATTTCATCTTTAGAAGCACCTCTGTGACAACTTCAACCTAAAATTATACTTAAGAATAGACATCGTATTTTTGAAGAGTTGCGGTATAATTAATATAAACAGTGTTTTACAGATAATTTGATGCAAATACCATTTTATATTATATGTATGAGAGAATCAGAAAGTTCTGCTTAAGATATTTTTAGGCTGCTAACTTTATAGTTATATGAAAAGTAAATAAGAACTCTACCCTTTCGTTAATTGCAATAACTGAGGTGACTTGACTGCAATAGTTAGTTCGTTTAAAAGAAGGTGGTGACAGCATATCGCTATTATACTATGCTAGTCTATATTGTTCCACTGCAACACAACATGAACATGAACTGTACTAATAATTATTCTCCGACCAATAACTATGATAAATCTGAGCATATCCTGAAGAAGAAGCTTTGATATTTTGGTCAGTTGTCAAAAACATATTCTTCCAAACTACGTTAGTTGAGTTTGCGACCGACCTAGCTACTTGCAGAGGATATGGTTGATATCTTCCTGAATGTGAAGATTTTTGTTGTAGATTCAGAACTAACATAATATGACCTTGTTAAACAAAATGTGACTTGTAAATATGTTCTTTATCGTTCATAGTTCCCTTCTAAACTCAAGTAGTTTTCTTGTTTATCTTTATAAATTTCTGGGATAACTCCCAGAAAATTTTACACGATCGAATCTCATAACAGTTATCTATTGGTGATATATACGGAAAAAAAATACCATACCTCTTATTTCAAATCATTGTTTTTAATTATTCCAACTTGAGTTTTACGTCATTTGTATTTGCATTTTTAAAGTTAAGTAATTACTAAAGTCATATTCTACTCTGTTGGTAATATTAAATTCAATTAATGAAGGATTTACACTGGATAGAAATTTTAATCTACTAAATCTCTCGAAACAAATCTCTTATTATAAAAGTTGTCAAACAGTAATTTCTTCTATTTTATCAACTAACGGTTTTTTCTTCTTCCGCAATTATCGTCCGCTTGAAGATCCACTTTGACTTGAAAGAAATAAAAAAATAATTTTAAAGCAAAAAAAAAGTTGTTTTCTCTAAAGAGAAAATCAAACGAAATTTCTCTCTTTGCATTTTCTAAACTGTTAAATAATATTTTAAACCTATAATCGGCTTCAGAACTCATTTTGAATTCGTTTTTTGTATGAACATAAAAAGAATATAACAAATTTTTTTTTATTATTCTCTGAAGGTTGAGTGAAGGACTTTGCTGTATCTTTTTTAATTTATCTTCCATTATTTTACATAACTGCATTTAAAAAAAAGAGTAAAAAACGAATGAAAAACGAAAATGTAAAAAGGAATGAAGTTTTTCTTAAATTCATTACTGTCTAAACAAACTTTACATTTTTCCGTTTTCTTTTTTGTCGAATTTGTTTGTAGTTTGTTTCAATTTTTTTTATATTTTTTCTATTTTTATGAATTATTTATAGTTATTCGTTGTGCAAATATAAATTACATGTATGAGATGCAAATAACATTCAAAAATATAATTTTTTTCATTTGCAGGCTCATTTCAATTTTTAAAGATTTTTTTTCTTAAACTGAACTCTTTTTGGGTAAGAGTCTTGAATTTAAAATACTAATGGTAGGTAGTTTTATTTTTATTTTCTGAATTATTAATAAATTTATAAAAAAAAAAAATGTTTTTATATTTTTATAAATATTACCATCCTTATCATATGCGAATTAAAAGGCTCGTTGGTTTTCGTTTCTTTCTAATATGGTAAGTTGAATTTATTCAACAAAATAGAATATGGTAACAAGTAATTATTCGGAGTCATATGGAAAAACTGGTTAGTAGATTTAAATTTTAGTTTCTTCATACTTTTGTGAATTACATTTGTTCTATTACGTCTTGAAATAATACTGCTTAGGGGGGTACCTAACACTTGGAATAAACTCCTTCAATTAATGTCGTTCGTTTGTACACTGGGAGTATAGAAGGGTATATTATATACATATTCAGAAAATATCTTATGGCGGGTGTTGCAGAGCATTCGTATCACCTTTTTAAGAGGGGAAGGAACCGTTATTTTAAAATTTAAACAAAAATATTATAACCTAAATAGAGCGTGTTCTATCGATTGGTGATATTTTTAACTTCCCGAAAGGACCGCAAATCGCCAAAATTGGCCGAAATCAAGATTTTCAAATGGGAGCGGGTACTTTTTTTCTATAAAAATTCGGATTCTATGACAAAAAATAAAAAACTTAAGTTAAAATGAATTTTGTTTGTTGTCTCATTATTTTTCTTTAAAATTAATAAAAATAAATCAAAAATCATCCATATACCATTAATAATAATAATTTTTATAAATAAATTTTTTTTTCATATTATAATAGTTTTTTATCTCAGTTTTGGGTACCTACATAGTTTAAACTAAAAAAAAAACTAAAAAAAATTGATATAATTTTTAGTCTTAAAAATCCGATTTGCAGCCTTTTCCGGAAGTTGGAAATGTCACCAATCGATAGAGCACCCTTGATTTAGTTAATAATTTTTTAAAAAGTAGCTCCCATCCCTCTTAAAACTGATACGCATGCTCTGGAGCACCCCGTATATAATATACAAGATGAACAACGTGGGGAGTAAAAAAACAAGAATAGCTACATAACAAATTACACCACAAAAATATTAAAATTTTAACAAGTTCTTGGTGGTGAATACTTAAAGCATTTAAAATAGTTACACTAAATAAATGACGGTTTTTTCCGAGTTGAGCGACATATACTCTAAAATAAATTTCAATCACAGACAATTTTTAAAAAGGTTTCATAAAAATTTTGTCCTTTTAAATAAACACACAAACTTATTGAAAAAAGTACTAAAACGAAAACACAAACAAAAATTAACACATAGGAAAACAATAATAAATGTTAGTTCACTTGCTTTTGCTATTTAAAAAAAAATACAGTAAAACACTGTTATAGTAAATTTCAGTAATATTTGTGACTATCGGCGTTGCCAAACAAAATTCCATAAAATATCTTTCGTATAACAATTTTAAACTTCATTTTATTCATAAGTAGCAATTATTCTGTTATGTAAGCACAAAATATACATATTTGTAATAAAAAACAGAAAAAGACCATATGAGTGTAGTAGAATCCAAACCGATACATTTGAGTTTTCGTTTAAAAGTAATATCAAAGTAAATAGGTGTTTAAGTTTTACAAAAAATTTTATTATATACAAACCTGTACACCTAGAAAAACTTCTGTATCAGAAAGAGTACCAAAAAATTATGCCAGAAAATCTTATCATTTATTCGGGTTTGTTTACCAGCTTTCATAAATATTTTTGAAAAAAGCCAAATTCGTAGAATATGTAAACGTTTCATTACAACTGGGACAATACCAAAGGAAGCCCGAGGCGGAAATCGAAAATCGGAAGCTTTTGCACCTCGAAAAGAGGCTGTTAAAAACTTTATAAAACAAATTGTATGTTCCTGATATACACTACTGTCGCTCTAAATCTAATAATAGACAATATCTTCCAGGGAATTGTCCTGAAATCGCATGTACTCTATGTAAAGATAATGAAGATCATAAAGAGTTACAAGTAAAAAAGTGGTTCATTCAAAATATTTTCCGGACTAATTTTAACATTAGTCTTAAAACTTTCAACAGATCAGTGCTCTCTAAGTGTTTACAGTGTAAAGAAATGTTTACAGCATTTTGAACAATCCTGGACGGACAAAAAAGAATTAAAATTTTACAAAAGGTATTTTCGCCGTCAAGAATAATTATTTTAATAATAATAACATTGCTGATGACGAGCAATGTGATACTTTTTTTGAAATATTTTAATTAATTTTATTTTTATTATTTTTTTTTGTCTATGATTCTTGATATAAGAATTTGACTTTAAACCAACAATGTGTTACCCATTCGCTCAAACTGAATTACTGAGCATTTCTGTTTTTTAGAATATAAATTTAATAAAAAATTATTTTTTTAACAAATTGAATGAATTATTATATGTTTGATTCCTTATTTTTTTATTTTATCAAACATGATGATAGTTGCAACAAAATAAGCCATATGCAGTGGTAACAAAATCAAATATTTGCAAATAGTTGCAACAAAGTGAATCATTTGCAAAATTAATACTTTGGTTTAAGCTTGAATATTCATTTTGTTTTTAAGTTTTAAATACAAATAATATTTAAATCAATATATATAAATCAGTTTTTTAATAAAATAATTCACTTTTGACTTATTATTTTTTTTTAATAAAAAAATTGGCGTTATATTTTAATGTGACCATAAACGACACCGATTGTATGAATATTTCAAGTTATTACTTTTTTTTATAACATAGAAAAATATTAAAAATGATGATGACAGTAAAATTAATGACTAAAAGCGAATTGTGCCTATAACCATCAGTAGTGACTATAACCGATTTTCACTGTAATTGATGTCAAATTGGTGATGATCCATGGTACATACTAAGATTAAAGAGATATAAGGATAGGCTAATAGCAGAAAAAAGTTAAACAATTCCAATACTATAACAAAATACTAAAAATAGAAAAATACATTAATTTTTTACACTTTTATATTTTATTTTATTTTTAATTAACTTTTTGAAGCTTTTAATTAATTTGAATTTAAATTTACTTTAATATTTAACAAAAAGAAATTTTTAATTAATAATACATTAATAAAACATAACCACGATTTAAATTATGTAAAAAAACATGTAATTTTTTTCTGAGAGTAATAATTTATTAGTCGATCTATCATGGATTTGTTATGAATGAAAGACAAAAAAAAATATGGTTTTAGTGGGTTTAAAGCCCTCAGTACCATTGTTAGTTTGCGCACGCATGACTGAAACCACTTGGTGTCTTTCAAGGATTCCCACCTACATAAAGGAGCATTCCTACCTACAAAACAAGTAAGATTCATATAAATTGATATGAATCAAATGATAATATTGTTATCCAGGATTTTTAAATAAAGTTACTACTGTGCAATTGCACAGGAGCCCACTAGTATGTATATATTATAATATTTGATATTAATTTAAAATTTTCAATAAAATATTTTTATAAAGAGAGTACAATTGGTATATATAAATTTATACATAAATATTAAGTAGGTAAGTCTAATATAAGAATTATGAATGAAAACAAAGAATTTTTTTAACCCTTAACTGTAACTGAAATTTTTGTATACTACACTGAAAAATTTAATAACTGAATTTAACCTTAAATAATTTTTCTTAAAAATTTACTTACTATCTGCGTATGATATTTTGAGTGAAAATACCAATGCTGCTCTTCTTTAAATGGGCATTAATTGAAATGAAAAACCTTTTAGTTTAAGTAGGTACCATTTACTAGATGAAATTTTTCAAATTGTTGAATTAGTTATCTTGATTTATTTTTATCAATGCATAAGCATATAGGGTATGTATATATATATTTCAAACTTAGAAATTTTTAGGACCAATTTGGCGAATTTTTAAGGTATTACAAATAATTAACTTAGTTAATAAGTAATTACTACATCTCGGGATTTTCTAGTTTTTTTTATGCTCTTGAGAGTAACTTAGATAGAATCACCTTTTCGTGCTTAATTAAGTACGGTATTGCAAGTTTACACTACTTTATCTACAATATTTCGAGCATTCTCTGGGGATTTACATATTTCAATTATTTTATATATGCTGGTACTTAAAATTTCAAGTAACTATCCAGTATTTCCATTAGTACAAATAATGTAGTGATTGACATGAGATAAATAGTCTAAGTTTTTCATATTCGAGTACTTAACTCAATAGTATTTACCTGGTACTGGAGCTGTAATATGTTTGACTGGTAATTGATATTTTTCCGGATGGGTAGTCGAATATGAAGAATTTAAACTTGGTATAAAGTTCACCAAAACACCTCTCTGAGGTGGGTAGATAAGTCGAAATTGGTAGTTCAGTTGGTTTTGTATAAATATTTAGCATTCATTCTTGATGCAATGATTTGAGTAACCTATTAGCAGTTTTTCGCTGTTTTACAGGATTTAAAACTCGATATAAATGCTGCGCGGTTGAAGAAGCCACTTCCGTGTTGCTTTCAGTTCTTTTGAATTAACGTTTTCTAGAATGCAGTAAGGCACATCCTAATTTTTATAATTTTTATTCAATCTTAAATTGGTTGAAAACTGATTCTGGTAGTTGTCATAAAACTCCTAGCACCCGACCAAAATAAACTGAAAAACTTCACACAGATACTCTCGCAAAAAAAAAAACAAATATGCCTTTTACCATTTTAAAAATTTTGACTGTTCCGGATAGCTGTGATACAACTCCTAGGTAATGAATTTGTTTCTGAACTAATTTGTTGATATGAATAACTTTTTAATTAGGCATATAGGAATCAATTGATCACTGGTTTTTGACCCCTTCCGACACTTCAATCTTGAAAAAAAATTCTTAGAGGAGCCTCTGTGGTCTTAAAAAAGTCGAAAAACATTATTGAATTCCAATAACCCGATTGATGTCGGTCTAATAAGTTTTTTTCGCATTTTATTGCCCTGTCTCAATGTCTTGATCGATGGTTTTCAAACACAGTAGAAATATTTTTGCTATCAGAGGAGCTCACTGGAAATCAGTTCTGGCACATCGATTTGTCAAAAACTTTTTTATAAGTGATTTTTCACTTTCAAAGGAGGGTGCTATAATTTAAAAAAACTTAAAGCCAAATTTTGTTCAATTCTGTTAATTCATTTCCGGGACTAATTGAAAGTAATGACAATAAAAAAATAAAAGATAAAATAGGACTTCGGCGTGATGTGTTAATATCAATTCGTATTCGCTCGGCACCATATGTATCTTTATCGCAAAAAAAAAATTACATAATATTAAAATATTTAAAAGAAATGCTTGAATATAAGGGAATATTTTCTTATTTCATCAGTTCAGTTCACGAAAATACCTGCAACAGCTTACAAATGCTTACTAAAAAAGAAACATCAAATAATATTTTCTGTTCCAAATTAAAAACAAAAAAAGCTCCTAAAACTTTCCCAATATCTCGGGTAACTCCGCTAGTAGGTAAATAATAGGTAAATAAAACTAAACTAAATTATACATTTCGTGTGAAGAAAGTTCTTTTAAACATCTTAAAAATGGACAAAAGGTCCCTCACCATTATATTTTTGTTTGTTTTAATATTCCTAATCATCTTCATTTTGCTGGTTTGTTATACACAGCCGTGCTACTATTCAATCCTCTTACATAAATGTTTTCATTTCAATTCATATAAGGGTTAAATGTATTCTTTAATATTACAATGGGATAGCAAAAGTTTGAATTGATCTGTTCCATGCTGTTTTATTATTATAAAAGACATCGATTTTCATGAGTCGAAAACTCATAAGAAACAACGATTGCTTCTATATTTGAATGTTAAGTTTTTTTGATTTGTAAAAAAAAAAAGAAATAAATTTTAAGTCGTAGCTATATTCTTAATAGAAAATTTTCAAATCTATAAAAAATAGGGATAAAAAGAGTTTTCTTGTATTTCAAGAGTTTTTGATTTTTCTTTGATTTTATTTTTGTTTTGTTTTCAATTCTGTTAAAACGATGTCATCAGTTTTTTTTCTTTTTCTTTATCACAGCATTTTTTCAATAATTGTTAACATTCACGCCAGGACATAAAGTTAAAAACGAAAAGAACTTTTTAGCGTTTTTATGTGTAGAATAGAAAAAATATAAAAATAAAAAATAAGAAATAAGAAATAAGAAAATAAAAATAGGAGGGGAAAACACTTTACTTTGACACAGTCAAATAGAAATGTTCCTTAAAGAGGATTAGAGGATTATTTTCTTTTGTAACCTCATAAACAGCTGGAGATTTTTATTTGTCATAAGAAGCAAAAACAAAAATGAGATATAAAATTTAATATGAGATAGGCTTAGTTATATGCTGCAATTTATATTTTTTTCAAGTTAGAATTAAATTTTGTAATATTTAATAATATTATTTTATCTAACATAATGTTTTAAATTTATTGTGGAAAATAGGTATCATAAATTAAATATTATTATTTTAATACTGTTGATATTTGACTTCATTCTGAGCAATATAATTTTGTCAATAGTTTTAGTGATCTAGTAAAACTGTTAACGTAGGTAGGTACCGTGAAAACGATTATTCGTATGCAATTCCATGTTGAAAAATATTCTAAATCGGACTAAGTTTTTTTGATCTGTAATAAAAGAATTACTTGAGAAGTATTTTCAAAAAACTACTTTGACTAAATAGTTTTGTAACGTTATTTTTTTTTTTTTTTTTTTTACAAAAAACCAGCTCGAATTCGATTCTAATCTTGTGAGCAGGGCCTTGCAGAGCTGAAAGGGGGCCCAGGCCAATCAAAAATGTGAGGCTTCTAGTTTGTGTAAAAAGACAATTTTACATAGTTCTTTTATTATTTTTCATTTATTTAAACAAAATGAAATTAATAATTATAAATAAGCTTTTCGAGCTTTAGTATTAGCAAAATCTTTTATAATAATTGAAAAGTCAATATTTTCTGCAATGTCTAAAATTATATGTAAAATTGATAGCATATTCACCGTTCTTGGCTTGTTTGCTGATCTGTTTAATCCTTTTCAACACACTGAAACTGCGTACGGTTGAAGCAACGGAGGCGGGTGGACTTAAAAATATTCTTAAAGCTGTTGATATTGGGAAACAATCCAATTAGGGTTTTTTCTAAAATGTCGAATTGAAAGTGTCCAAAGGAATCCAAAAGTCTGACAAAATTTGCGTAAAGATTCAAAGCGTGTCAAGCCGGAAATAACTGAATCAATAACGTATATAAAAATATTAACTCTATAATGTTCTTCAGCTTCAAACTGTGATATAATATGACGAGTTAAAGGAAAATCAGTTGACTTTTGGGAGAGTACGGCAATCTCTTTTGAACTTAAAAATAATCTGTCCCACTCTTCACGTTTTATTTTCATCCTTGCAATAAGATTGTGAATATTTTCCATTTCGACGTCAAGTGTTGCATTGCTTGCTTCAATAATTAAATTAATTTGTTACAATAACGTTAATATTTGAAGCCATATTTTTGTCAAAAGAATTTGTTCGAATATCCAAATATTGAAAAATTTACTGAAGTTTCCAGGGGGTAATAATTGAAATATAACAAGAAATAATTTTAATATAAGTATAGTTTAAGTTGTAGTATTGTTGAATTTGTTATCGTAGTGAAAAATAAAATTAGAATACTAGAAGAAACTCCCGGGTACATACCCGGCCGAGCAAAAGAAAGGATTTTTTTTGTGAAATGGCACAATAAAATGATTTTTAATACAATTATACATTTGACACGTATCTGACAACAATATATAGAATAGTAATCTTAATAGCAAACCCCAAAAAAAGAAAACATGTTCAAACTTTAAAGTTAATATTAATGTTAAAATGAAATAAAAAATATCAGATAGCATCAAATTTTTTTTGTAAGATTTAATTTGTTTTTTTTTTATTTTTTTATTTCTCAAGGGAAGCTGAAAGCCTCGAAAAGTACTAAGCAGACCGCGCGCACGTAGATACTTAGGTATGTGGAACTCTAACCCACTAAAACCACCGAAACCCTTCACTGATATTATGCTATCACTGATATTATTAACCGATTAATTGATTGTTCTCGTTAATTGGGAAAACGTATATTGGAATGTTATTAAAAAATATAGTTTCTGATAATCTTATTAAACCATAAATGATACCTTTGGGTTAGTACCGTTTCCCAATTATTATGAGTGAGTTTTAAAATTCAACATATAGGAAACAATCGATAAAATGAAGTATACTAGACCTGGTATTCAACATTGTCATATTGTCAACCTCCTAGTCAGTAGTAGTCCTCTGTCTTGGTCTTGTTAGAATTTTAACTTTTAGAACAGTGGATTGTGTAGAGCTGACCATGAGTGAAGGTTGGTTGAGGGAGATAAATTCCGACTCTTTGAAATATTTGACATTGTGATTTATTGATTGATATTTCATATACAAGACTTACTGGAAATTGATGTCTAATAAATTCTTATAAAATAATTTTCATTCTATATCTGATATTTTTTTTTTATTTTATAAATAAAAGAATTAATTTTATAAAGATTAACTTAAAACTTTGAGCAATTTTTATTTTTTTGTGGTTTGCTATTAATATTATTATTCTATACATTGTTTTTATTATTCTATACCTTAAACATGTCAAATGTTCAAAATTTTCTTGGCTTGACTATTCAAGTGCTCAAATTAAAAAAGATATACCTACAAAATTTTTGCATAAAAAAAACTGGATCAAAACAGATCAATTTAGTAGAACTATTTAAACAATCTACTCAGCAACGATCAGAGCACTTTTGGGCAAAAAGTAAAATTAACGGAAACTACTGAAAGAACAAATTTTTTTATTTTTCAGAACTTATTAGACATCAAATTCGTTCTTGAACAGTTTATTGAATAAACCTAATATTTTACTGAAATATTAACAGTTTAGCGAATGAATATATTTTATTTTTTCAATGAAGTACCTTAAATTTTAGTTTTCTATTTGCCAAAAGATGGATATGTATGTAGATTTTCATGTAGATATTCTATCGTTCTATAGTTACAGATCCGATTTTTCATACTTCTGCGTTCAAAAGTTTTTTGATTGTATCCTTGTGTAGACTGTATAATAGACTCCCGTCGTTAATAAAATGCGTTAGATCTCTGAACAAATTTAGTATTAATGTGAAGTTGTGGTTCATGAATAATACCTACTATGAAGTTGAAGTATTCTTTAGTGTTGCAATTTAATATAGTCTAGCACTTTTCAAAAAATTAGACGTTGAAACCTTTTTATACAGTTGATGATATTATATTTTTACCTTTCTCTTGTGAATATACATTATATTTTATTTTATTTTCTTTTTGTTAATTTTATAGATATTTATATTATAAGCCAGTTGTACTTTTCTGAAATTTTTTTTGAAACTTGTTTTTAAATATTTGAAATTTTATCATATCTGAGTTTAAATATTATATTTTTTAAATGTTTTAGTATTTGGTTAAAACTCGTGACATTGTAACGATTTTTACTTATAAAATATAAATGTCACGATTAATACTTTAATACTCATTGTATTTGAATTGCTTAATGAATTATTGTTAATTGTTAATATGACATTAAATTAATGATGAATAATAAAAGATGAATAATAAATAAATAAAAAAAAAATATTATATTTTTGTTAAATATAATTCCTAACTTCCTAATCAAAATACAGTACAAATTATATTATATTTATTGCACCTACATTTTAGCTGTTTGAGTATACATAAGCTGTAATCGAAAATATCATCTGCAAATAAAATTCAAAAGCACCTAATGTCAAAATTTTGCATTTACCAAATTTAAGCATCTGACGATTGCTTGCAAAATTTTATTTTTACTATTGCTGCATATGCGAAAGCATCTGACGACTAAAGCAAGCAAACTTTTTTTTACTTTTCTTACAGCGCTTTTGACATTTTGGTGATTAATTATTTTGTTGAAAAAACTTTAAAATGAAGGAGAAATATTGAAAATGCAGACAATTAAAATAAAAAAAAAATATTTTATTAGGAAATTTAAGATAATCCATTGATGCAAAATATCAAAAAAAAATACCAAAAATAATAATCATTAACCAATATGTAACTTTTTTAACGTACCTGGTAATCTTTAATAAAATTTATTTCAATTTTTTTTACACCGTTTTTTTTTAATAATTCCAGCTAGGTACTCACTAAAAAAAATTTTTTATTTACTAATGAACAAATAAAAATAATTTTATTTTAATTTTCGAAAATTCTGCATTTATTTTTAAAAACTGTACAATTGCTTTTTTTATGATGTTATGATTTGCAAATGAAAAAACATTTTCTGTCAGATGATTATTGTTTTTTTTTCAATTTCGGTTAGCTGACAAAAGCAGTCGCCATCTGTCTGCAATAAAAGTTAAATGGTTTTAACTTGTTGCGTTCTAGGTTACACTGCTAAGTCATTTGATGCGCAGCGGACATTTCCTATTACAGCTATATATAGGTTGTTTTCGTTTATTCATTCCGAATATTCGGAATATTCAGAATATGTCAAAAAGCGTTTTTTTATTCATTTGGAATATTCCAAATATTCTGTTCTGTATTTTTTATTTATTCCGTATACTCCGAACGTATTCTTTTTATTCCATCTCAGAGTTGGAATAAACAGAATAAATTTACGGAATGACATTCACTTCCATACCAATTTGATTACTTATGTTTTATTTTCATTTAAAAAATGGAAAATGTTGGCTAAGTAAAAAAAGTGTTTACAAAAAAATATAATATTATAAATAGTTGTATAAATATTGATATTTATATAAAATTAGTAGTTGTATTTTATATTCAGAAAATAAAAACTTTTAAAAGTTTTAATGGTTGTTTTTTTTTAAGGAATGAGTATTTAATGGTCGTAGGGAGATATAAAATGCCTGATAAGCCTTTTCAACTTTTTTGTAACTATTATAACTATCTTAACTCAATTAACTAATTTTCACAAATTAAAAAACAGTAAAAATTTTTGTTCACAAAAATTAATAAATAAATAGAAAAACAAACAATGACAGTTTCTGATGTTTATTCTTTTTATTCTTTTCGTTTATTCTATTTGTTCGAAATATTCTATCGAGACGTCATCAAGTATTCTATTCTTTCCATTCCTTCTTTAGAATGAATAAACGAAAACATCCATATTATATAATATGCATACATCTTCATGATACATTATAGTGTCAAACTGTCAACTGTGAATATATTCCATGTATGGATAAGTAATAAGTATACATACTCAACGGTTTTGCATTTTGTTGAAATGATTGTGAAGAGATTAATAATTGAAAATTACTTTTTTTTTATTAAAAAAATATTGTTTTTTGTTATTAAATAATATATTATTAAAATTAATATTATAATACATAATAATAAAAAAAAATTAAAAATTTGAAATAATAGAGAATCGAACTCACTAAAATTTGTGATATTAAAACCTACATTAATAATATTATCCTACTAATTAATTTTTTTTCCTACTAAAAGTGCAAAAAAAAAATAAAAAGTATTTGACTCAAAAGAGAATCGACAAAAATTTCTGATATTAAATGATGCTTTAACCAACTCAGCTAATATCTTATAAAAATTGCTTACCCAAAATATACGCATAAAATAAAAATTGATTTTGATCACCACGGCCTGCATCATCGGCGATTGATAGAATGAAAAAAAACGAAGCACACGAAAAACCAGGAAAAGTGTGCCTTCAAAATCGTGCTCTTGTGTATTATAATATAGACTAGGGGTCCCTGTTGAGTAATTATATTTCAAGTTGAAGTCAAATTTAAAGTTTTTAAAAAAACAGTAATTTACGTACTGACATAGACTTCGCACGATATAGCAGAAACCACTCGTGTTTAATGAAAAGCTTTGTGGTTAGTAAGTTTTATTTTTTATTTAGAACACATAAATACATGTCCCTCATATACTGCTTCGTTTCCGATATATTCCCTATAGTAAATGGCATTTAGTGGATAAAATTCCTAAAAACAAAAAATTTTGTCATTAAAGAGGTATGTATATATATATACCTACATAATACATAATTTTAATAAACACTATATTATTCCTACAAATAACCAAAATTTAGAGACAGTTACTTAAAAAGATAAAAAGGAAGAATTCAAGTGATTTGTTATTTTGTTGTTTTTATATTTTTTATTTTAGATGAATTTGTTTTTTTGTTTGTTTTTTGGCATATGTACATAGATTCATTTGCAAGTATATAATGTAAATTATAAAAACTGAATTGTTTGCTTTTGTTTATTATTTTAATAAGTTCTCAGATATGCATATGTATTTGCTGAATAATAAAATCATATAAGTACAAAATTTTCAACTGTGTGCGCATTTTTGTTTTATATATAATCTTATATATTATGTATATTAGAAGTTCATTAAGAAGAAGGAGAATCGAAATAAAATGAAAAGGTGTCTACTGCGCAGGACCTTAAATGCTTGTCAATTATAATTATAGATAGCTACTTTGACTCTATTATATAAAGATGAAATTGCTCGTCATATGAATTTTTTTTGTTATTGTATTTTTTTTGTTTTTGTTTTTTTTATATTTTTGTTTGTTTTTGTTTTTGATTTTAATAAGAACTCACGAATAATGTATTTGGTGAATAATAAAACCATATGATTAAAAAAATTTCAACTGTGTGAGCATTATTGTTTTATATACAACTATTATATTAGAAGTTCAATAAAGATAATTATATATACTCCAACTCTACTATATAAAAATAAATTTGCTCGTCATATGAACAATTCAACTGATTTTTTTTGTTTTTGTTTTTTTATATTTTTTATTTGAGATGAATTTGTTTCTTTGTTTTTTTTTGGCATATGTACATAAATTCATTTGCAAGTACATAATATAAAATATAATAACTTATTTGTTTACTTTTGTTTATTATTTTCATAATATCTCATAGAAGTTCATTAAGAAGAAGGAGAATCGAAATAAAATGAAAAGGTGTCTACTGCGCAGGACCTTAAATGCTTGTCAATTATAATTATAGATTTTTGATAAGCCAATTTTTTTCAATTCGATTTATAAAAGTTCATTGAAGTAAAATCGATACATTTTGTGGTCGACCCGGACAACGTCGGCTAACTTTGCTAGTAATTTCTAAATTTGATATTATTATGAATTAATCACTTTATAATATTATCAAATTATAATTTTATGAATTAATCACCTAATATCAAATAAATATTAAGATTATTTTAAGTTATTTAGTAAAATTGTGTAACGTACCTAGAGTTTTAATATTTATTTAATATTAATAATGTTTCACCTAGAGCCTACATCATATTCTATAAATTATATTTTAATTACCTACTTTGTATGAAACTAATAATTACAAGAAACTAAGCTGAACTACAATGGATCTGTACTATGACGAAGTTATAAGTTAATTATCCAAATCTATTTAATTAATTGACTCCTGTTTTTTTCTCATTCTCTTGAAATTCTGTTAATTTACCAATTTGGATTAAGTAATTTGTCTTGCCACCGAAATTACCGGTATTAAGAATGAAGGTTCTGAAAAAATAACTTTAAATATTGACCAAATTCTCTGAACTGATACATATTTTGTATTTGTATATGATACACAAAGATGTAAACTGAGAAAACTATCACCAATTTTGTTTTCAACTTTATTTTCATTTTAGTTTTACATAGAAAAATATGGAAATTTTACTTTCGTAATTTTGTACATTATTTCGATTCTCCTCATCTTCATTGAACTTTTTTAAATCGTTATTAAAAAATAAAAAACAAAAACCATAAAATATCAATTGGAAAACTTACAATAAAAAAACATAAAAAACAAATAATGAGAATATCGTATTGTTGAAGATCATAAAGACTAGACATTACAAAACATTTTATTTCTTTATTATTCTTTCCTTTATTGTATTAAAAGTTTCCTTCCTCATTATTATTATAATTTCTCCTTTTTCTTTTCTCTTCGTACGACAATTTAATGGCTGCCCATTTTTATCGAGAATAACTATACGTGTCCGTATTATATATATATATATACCTTAGTTTTGGCAATTCTCCAAAGTTTATTTATATTTTTTTTTTCTCTTGGACAATTTAATAAATTTTGTAATTTTGTTGTTTTTGCTCACATCCCCAACTCTTTACAATGGTATTTCTTTAATATTTTGTAATAATTTTCTTATTTTGTTCGAAATTTCAACATCTCAGATTCATAAGCTATAGGTATATAAGTACATCTATATATTGAAATTTTATTAATTATAACACATGCTGTAAATACTCTTTCTGGTTAAACCGAGTTGTCCAGAAAAGGCCTATCAGCTTTTTAAGAGGGGAAGTAGCCGTTATTTTAAATTATTATAAAACTTTGATTAACTAAATCGAGGGTACTCTTTCGATTGTTAATATTTTCAACTTCCGGGAAGGATCAAAAAAGAGTTTTTTAAGGTCAAAATTCACCGAAATCGCGACATTCAAATGGGAAGACGTACTTTCTTTTTTGAGAAATACTGAGAAAACAAACCAAAAAAATCATTTAACATAAATTTCTTATTTTTTATCGTAGAATCCGAATTTGCATAAAAAAGTACACCTTCCAATTTGAAAATATTAATTTCGGTGAATTTTAAGCGTTTTTCCGGTCATTTTAGGAAGTTTAAAATTTCACCAATCGATAGAGCACCCTCGATTTAATTAATAAACGTTTTTTTAATTTAAAAATAACCGCTTCTTCCCCTCTTAAAAAACTTTTACAAATGCCCTGGACAACCCGGTATTATAACGTTAAATAGAGAAGATATGAAACTAAGAATAATGGGCAAGAATTTGAAAATAGAAGTTAATAAAAATGTAAGAAGGTTCTGAAAGTATCAGTGAAATCAGTGAAATCATGTCTCGAAAAATGGAATAACGAACATTAACGAAATAATCATTGCATCGACTGACAAATTAGAACTGATCAAACAATGTGATGTGAGTTCTGTTATATCATGTTCTTTATTGTTTTAACTGTAAAACTTAAAAACTACTTTGACCTATGATAATATCTTAAACTACGTTTATAGGTAGTTATCTACTTAAATTATCTACGTTTACTTATTATGTAACATCTCCCTTTTTTCAAATTGTTATATATATATATATATATATATATTTTAAATTCGTTTTACACAGTTTTTTAATTTAATTTAATTTTACCGTTATTTTAATACATTATCCTGCTCTTAACTTCTCTAAATTGTTCTTAAACACATTATCCGGCTCTTAAACTAACTGACGCTGTAGGATGATATCCTGTTATATAAGAACTAAACTCTAATAACACTGTAAGGTAAAGAAAATTTTCACGAAATAGTTTTTCAAAGAGTCAAACATGGGAAATAAATAAATTGACGAATGTACACATAATCACATCATTGTTCCGAAACCCTATCAGTGGCCATAGGTCAAATTTATTCTTCCTCTATGTCGCAGTTAAAATAATGTAAACGATGTCGGTAACAATAATTGCCATTGGAAATATGTAACTTTCATTTTTTTTGGAAAATCCGTAAAGCTTGGATGAAAAAGTGATTTTCATTATTACAGAATTTTAGGCTTCTTTTCTGCTGATTATTCTTGATATTGAGTCAAAATGTTTGATTTCAATGTTCAATAACAGAACCTCTAAAGGAGTCGAATTCTGGTTTTTAATTTTTTTGAGGAGACAACATCAAAAAAAGAACTGTTAGCTCATCAATGGAACGATGTTGTCCGAAGAATATCAGAGATGAAATCAGAATGATAATAACCTTTATAATTACTTATTCTAGAATCTAGATGATAGAATATCACCAAAATAATAGTGAACCGCATTCGACCCCTTTTATTCTACTAATTTCTACATAATATGCTTATATGTGTATAATAAACTCAATTTTCGTAATATATTTAGTCGTTCATGAACAGGACTTTTTTTTTAAATCAACAAATTAACACCTTTTTGTGTTCTCATGACATCCTTTTTGTTCAAATAAAAAAAAAAACGAATAAAAAAAAACCGTTCACGTAAAAATTACTTCCTTGGGTCATTACACTGGAAAATGTTTTCGAAGAGTATAGACAAAGGATAAACAATATTGTGTAGAGGAAAATATATTTTTTTGCAACCTTTTTATCTCATTTATTTTTATTCTAATAAAATTTCTTCATGTAACGATAAATTACGATTTAATTATTCGAGCTATTGGGTTAGGAAGGTAATTCTAAGAAAAGTTTTTTTTTTGTTTGTTTTTATTGTATTTTAATTTAACATTATCTTTTTTACTATAATTTACATGAGTTACAGAAAAAAAAAGTTTTTAGAGGTATAGCAAATTTAAAATTTTACTAGTATAAAGTGCGAATTCTAACTTTACCAATAATTTCTTGAATGCGTAACTGAAGCATAGTATGTCGCCTGTTTCCTGAAGGTTATTTGCTCTATAATCAAATAAATATCGAAATTCATCATTTTCATACTTAAATTTTTTTTACGTATGAAATTTCTCCTAATTTCATATAGTTGGATGTTCATAATCGAACAGGAAGCATAGACCGATGTAATCTATCAAGAATGTAACGGTACAAAAATAAGAATAGAACAATCAAGCATTCCTATATAATATGGGCAATCTGCTCTAACTTATAATTGAAGCAGACCGGGTGGGGTTCGTAGAAAGTAAATGTTATAATTGTGTAATATAAAGTTTTAATTTTGATATTTGTCTTTGGCAAATAGCTATCAATTTTTTATATTATATTAATGGCGGGATACTAACAATGACATTTATACTCTCATTTGACAGTATTTCCCTTTTTAATAGAATTTTTTAATAAAATATTTTTTTTTAAATTTTAGTAGTTTTTTTAATAGTTTTTAGTAGTTTTTTAATCAGAGTTGTATTTCGAATTGGAGTACTTCCCACATCAGAGTTGATGTTATGACTGAGTATTTATTATTTTTTTCAAAATAAAAAACATAAAATTACAAGATAGTTAAAATGAAATTTTGCCTATTAGCATAATTTAAATTAAAAAAACAGATAAATTTTGATGAAAGGTCAATAACTGCCACGATTTTGTTTTACATTAGCTGTTTTATAATTTTTTGTTTTGTTTCAAAGTCACACTTTTGAATGAACTTAAATTAAAAAATATAACGGTTAATTAAATTAAAACACACTTGAAAATACTTCCTTCTATGACAAGTTGTGCAGCAAAACTAAGTTTAATTACACGTAAAAAATTTCCAAATAGAAAAGACTGAAGAAGGGAACTTGCCGAAATAATATTTTAATCAAAACATAGCAGCATTAATTTTAAAAAATATTACGAAACATTTGGCAACAAAATATTACATATATTCATTTTTCATACATAATATTATATTGCATTACTTTTTGGTTATAGACATAAGGGTTAATAAGAGCAGTTACCCCAGTCATAGATATGATATTTTTTTAATTCAAAATGTTATTGTGTAAGTATTTTTTTACAATTCCTTAGGGGTAGGTTCAATTCAATTTGTTTTTTTAGACTAAAGAATTTTACAGATTCTTTTAATTCTTCGTGCAATGTGCTTCCAAATGCTTTCTTTTGGAATAAAAATTTTACACATAGATTTCAGTTTAAAATTTAAGCTTATTTACACAACTAAAGAAACTTTGTAGTTATCACATTTTAATAATTAAACTCAGCTTGTAATTCTTGGTAAATTAAAAACCGTCATAAGTTCTTATATTTTTTTGTTACACTATTGACAGTAACTTAGGTAAAAGTACCTTTTTGAGCTTAATGTAGTACAGTACTGCAATTTTACACATTGTAGTGTGACCTCAAATATGTCCTTATATTACTACCGAAAAATGATTTCTAATATACCATCGAAATTAGAAATTCTTAGCAATATTAAAAATTACCTTTCTCAAATATTTAAAATATTATGAAACAAACATTTTTTTAGCCTTGAAGATAATGTCATAAATGTCTTATTGTAAAAAAAACAAAAAAAATAACTAAGGAAAAAAACTTAGACACTCAAATTGAAATTTATCGAATTGATTTATTACCGTGACCTTTTTGTACATGATATTAGAATATCATTTTTAAAGGAATACAAAAAAATAAAATAAACTTTTAATTTAAAACAAAAAGAAAACCATTTTTTTTTTTTTTTAAAAAGCAAAACTGTACCCCTTTTTGAATTTGAATATTTTTGACTGCCCGAAATTTTGCAATTTCTAATACTAATTAATAAAAAAAAAAATAAAAGTGTTAATTAACTCTTTTTTAATTTATTTAGTATTTAATTTTTTTTTCTATTTTATTAGAAATTATGCTTATTTTCTTTATTTGGGTTAAAAAGTGAAATAGTGACCTACGCACTTGTGTTGAAATTTAATTGACTCATAGTGAGAGACTCTAAATGTAAAGAGAGAATTCCGTCTAATGCAGCAACGATTGTTTTGGAGCACTAAAATTTTTACCTTTCAAAATTACATCAAAAACGTAAAAAATTAAAACGGAGTAACGAAAAAGCGTAAAAATAAAGACTGCGAAAAATGTAGATACTCGTATAATGTCAAAATAATGTCAAATAAAAAAATATATTTTATTTCACGATTTTTTTTTGTCTTTTTTTGATCATATAAAATTTTGAACTTTTTGTTTTTTTAATGCATGTAATTTATTGTATACGTATATTCAGAATGAGTAAAGCGTCGTGGTCGACACATATATTTCAGAGTACAAAATAGATTCGGTGCAAAATGTGTGACCATTAATAAATTTAAAACAAAAATATCTTTAATAATAATATAAATATCCTAGATTACTTAAAATATAGGTTTTGATATAGGTATTGGGCAGTGAAGTTTGAGTAAAGAGTAAGTGCTTTTAAAAAGTTAAAATGTTATGATCAGGGAAAAAAAATGACGAACAAACAAGAGAACACCGTTTTGTTTATTTTTATTTTATTCAAGTTATATCAAAATGAGTTTAATAGCTCGTAATGTAACAATTAAAGTATTGAAAAAAATTTCAAATATGCAACACGAAAATAGTATACAAAAATATAAGATAATATAACTTGAAATTTGTTGTTTACTTTATCAAAGTTTGTTACAGACAGAATAGTAATAGTGAATAATAATAAGTTCAATTACATAGTTAAAATATAATATACATAGTATAAATATATGTGATAGAAAGAGACAAATATAAAATATAATAAACAAAGTACGATATATGTTACATGTTATATTTTTAGGTGCCTATTATGTATTTCGATCGAAATTAATCGAATCGTTCATCGTTATCGTTAAAGTTATTCGATTGTGATCGTTAGTGTCATTATGTATTTCGATGAAAATTTGATCGAAAGTGTTTAAAAATGCTGCCATTGTAAAATTCAAATCTACGATAAAAATGACATATGTTTCATTCTTTAACTGTCAAATTCAAATTATTATACGAAAAAAAACAAAACAATGTTATATTTAAAATTTTTAAGTTCAAAATAAGTTGAAGGGTTTAAATAAAATATAATTATAATATTATAAGTTTTTATAAATAAAATGATTTGAGCAGAGTTAAATTTTTCAATTTCTGATAGTGCTGAAAAACGCTATCAAATTGCAGAATTAAAAAACAACCGAACATATATTCGGGATTATTCTAATCCACTAGATTTGGAAGATTATACGTATGTTATTGAAACATAAATTTGATGAGTTATTATCTACATTATTAAAACTATTAAATTAGGACTAAAATTGAAATAGCAAATAAGTAATACGTCGATTCCAAATATAATTAAATTGGTTAGTGTATTAAGATTCTGTGCGGTTTGTACCAAGCAAATGATTTTCAACGTAGGAAATGATTTCCATGTCGGACTAGCACAGCTAATTTTTTTTTTGTTCTTAAAGAAGTGTTATATGTACTTGCAGCTTATAATTATGTGCAAAATGGATCAAATTTCATTACGCACTAGAAGAAAAAAGTCAGGCAAACATTATTTTTATGATTTTTTGAGCAGAATTACTGAAATAATTGGAGCAGTAGATGGAAAGCTTATTCAAATTAAATCACCGAAGCAAAACGTACAACATTTATGTTATAGTAGAAAGGGATTTTTTAGCATTAATGCAATTCTGATAAGTTTATACTTTATTGTAATTAGTTTACATTATTATAACAGTTTTTGTTTTTAGATATGTGATCATAATCAGGTAATTGGTTTTGTGAGTGCAAGATATCCTGGTACCTCTTTGGAAAATTTATAATGGTGTCTCATTATTTACACTATAACTTTTCATATTGCAGTTTATTTGTAACAGGCCTTTCATTCCTATTAAAATTTATTTCATTAAAAAATTATTATGAAGAATAAAGTAAAATACCTACTTTCATTTCAACTTTTAAATTTATTTTTATTTCGAAAAATATCATAAATATAAAACAAAACACCAAGTGTCCAATATAAATAGAATAATATAATGTTCAATATAAATAAAATATATTTGTATCTCTTTTATTTTATCCTTTCAATTCAAAATTGAAATAATTTGTACAAAATCTCTCTTTCGATGTCTCTTTCGTGGTAAAATTTTACATCGATAAACTTTATCGATTTCGTCGACAATTTCTGAACGATATCGTAATACGTAATGGCAATTTTGCATTTTGACATTTCGTTCGATCAAATAGTAATCGTTATCGAAATACATAATAGGCACCTTAGTATACATACTGTGTTTACATGTAGTTGACGATAAGTATCAGTTTACATGTAGCTGACGATAAGTATCAAAATTTATATTTAAAATATTTATAAAAATATAAGAAAGTATTTAACGTTAATATTTTAATAATTTACTATAAAAAATTAATTTATTTAATATAAAAAAGGAAATACTTAAAATAAATTAATTTATTATAATTATTATTAATTGAACATTCGTTTAAGCAACATTTAATAAATGACCGTAACATAAAGTGTTTAAATTATAAGTGAAATTTTCATGTTGAAATTAAATGTTTTCTACTTTTGATTTTGAATTTTTAAATTTTTACTATAACGTACTAAAATCTTTTCATATTACAATACATTAGTCCATAATTTCGCATATTACAATACATTAGTCCCGTCATGTGTTCATAAATGATTTATACATTTGTTTACAGCTCATTATCTTTAGCTTGCAATGTTATTTATTTATTTATTCTATTGGGTGGTGTAGGGATCAAAATAAATTTTTATTTTATGTATGTATTTTGATGAAACAATTTTAATTATTTATTAGGTCAGTTGGTTAAGGCGTTATGTGAATATCACAAGATTGGTGAGTTCGATTCTCCTTTGAGTCAAATTATTATTTTTTAAAACAAGTTTTTTTTTTTATTAAAAAAAAAGTAATTTTTAATTATCATTCTCTTTTCAATTATTTCAACACACACGAAAACTTTTGTTTAGAATAAATCTAAGCAACTCAAGCATAAAAATTATATATACTAATATATACTTACTAAAAGAAACCCCCGGGTACATACTCGGTCGAGCAAAAGAAAGGAATTTTTCTGTGAAATGGCACAATAAAATGCTTTTTAATACAATTATATATTTGACACGTTGAAAGTATCTGACAACAATATATAGAATAGTAATCTTAATAGCAAACCCCAAAAAAAGAAAACATGTTCAAGCTTTAAAGTTAATATTAATCTTAAAATAAAATAAAAAATATCAGATAGCAGCAAACTTTTTTTGTAAGATTTTAATTTGTTTTTTTTTTTTATTTTTGTATTTCTCGAGGGAAGGTGAAAACCACCGAAACCCTTCACTGATATTATACCATCACTTTTATATTATTAACCGATTAATTGATTGTTCTCGTTGATTGGGAAAGCGTATGTTATTAAAAAATAATTTCCTAATTATTATGAGTGAGTTTTAAAATTCATCATATTGGAAACAATTGGATAAAATGAAGTATTCTAGACCTAGTATTCAACATTGTCATATTGTCAGCCAGTTACAGTGTCGTTATCAGTAGTTTTCCCCTGTCTTGGTCCTGTTAGAATTTTAACTTTTAGAGCAGTGGATTGTGTAGAGCTGACCATGAGTGAAGGTTGGTTGAGGGAGATAAATTCCGACTCTTTGAAATATTTGACATTGTGATTTATTGATTGATATTTCATATACAAGACTTACTGGAAATCCATGTCTAATAAATTCTTATAAAATAATTTTCATTCTATATCTGATATTTTTTTTTTATTTTATAAATAAAAGAATTAATTTTATAAAGATTAACTTAAAACTTTGAGCAATTTTTATTTTTTTGTGATTTGCTATTAATATTATTATTGTATACATTGTTTTCTGATACCTTAAACATGTCAAATGTTCCAAATGCACCAAAACTTGACTATTTAGGTGCTCAAATTAAAAAAGATATACCTACAAAATTTTAGCTCAAAAAGATTCGGAACCAAACAGATCAATTTAGAACTATTTTAAACAATCTACTCAACAACGATCAGAGCACTTTTGTGCAAAAAGTAAAAACAGAAACTACTGAACGCAACAAATTTTTTTACTCTAGATCGTTCTAGATCGTTTTTGAACAGTTTATTGAATAAACCTAATATTTTACTGAAATATTAACAATTTAGCAAATGAATATATTTTATTTTTTTATTGAGGTACCTTAAATTTTAGTTTTCTATTTTTCGACAGATGGATTTTTATATAGATTTTAATAAATAAAAGGAATTTTATAAAGATTTTTTTGTTCTTATAAAAAAAATAATTGTCACAAAATAATTGTTTTAAAAAAAATCAATCATTCCATTTTCGAAGTACTTCAAATTACTTTTAATAAATAATTTTAAATAATCGAAATAATTTTAAATAATCCTTGGTAGGTAAATACTATATTTTATTTTTGAATTGATTTTAGTTAGAAAACAACCGTATACGTAAATAATAATTTATTTAAAAAATGTCTTACATGGGGTGAAATTTTAAATTGAAATTTCTGATTAATAATTAAAAAAATTTAAAAAAATATATAATTTTGCTTAGTCTCCTTTTAAATATCTATCATTTTAAAAAATAATAATGAACATCGGTTGTTAGATGGTTCAGATTTGAACCGTACGTTTTCAATCTATAAATTAAACATAAATGATGTATTTTCAAATGACTATGCCATTAAAGAAATTATTCAACGCATGACTAATCATATTCTACTATCTGGAACTTTTACTGAATGAAGTATTTTACTATTTTTCAATTGAAGCATAAAGGAAGTATTATACTTCCTTTATGATTGAAGTTTAGTTTGAAATTTTTTTTCTAATTAAATTTTAGTTTGATTATTGACCGTCAGATGGTTTTTTATGTAGATTTTAATATATATATAATTTTGCTCCTAGGTTTTTTTTTTAATAAATTGTCAGTTTTATCATAAAGTTAGAATAATGTACATATACAATGTATGTATGTATGTATGTATGTAAGATATTTTTATTAATTTTTTCAAAACATTTTACATTTAAAAAATAAATTTAATATAATGTAATTAAATATAATTTCAACGAAATGAAATTTCTTTTATTGTTTATTTTATTGTTTATTTAAATAAAAAAAGGCACCATTTTAAACTTTTTTTTTATTATTTACTTTTTATGGTCATAAATTAAGATATGTTTCTTTTTTATTAAAATTAAATATTATAAAATTTGTAAAATAAATTTGAACAATAAAATTTTAACATCATCATCATCTTATAGCACTACAGCTCTGAGTGAGCTTTGGCCTTTATCTCTATGCTCCTCAAAAAAGGTCGATCTTGTGCCGCTTGTCTCCAATTTGGGTTTGAGCCTCGTTTTTCACGTTGTCTGCCCATCTGTTTCTTGGTCTTCCTTTACCACGGCTGCTATCGGGCTTTCTATTCAGCACCACTGCTTGCTTTCGGTAGCATCTATTTCCGGCCTGAATTCTATTATTAATACAGCATTGCATACTATTATCACTTCTTATTGTTGCTCCGAGGTATGTAAAGGTTGTAACTCCTTCAAAGTTTTAGGTATTCTCCAATTGTTATGTTCTGAGTATTTCTTATTTGTTCATTTCTTGACATTTTTAGATATTTTGAATTGTCTTCGTTGATTTTTAAGCCTACTTTTTATGTCTCCGCTTCTAGTTGTATACAAATACTTCTGCCATATATCTGCAATTTTTTGCCATGATTACTATGTCATCCGCATATGCCACTATTTTTGTTGTAATATTGAATATACTGCCTTACTTTTCTAATTCGTATATTCTTCCTATGGCGTAATGTAGTATTAAGTTAAATAATAGTGCGGATAAGGCATCTCCTTGTTGTACTCCCGTTTCTATTTTAAATTCACTAGGTAATTTGGTTTTGTATTATAATTTTAGCTTTTGATTAATGCATTGTCATTATGACGAGGTTTGATCATTTCTGAGGTATTCCCAAATGTCTAAGAGCTATTAAAATTATGTCTCTATTTATACTGTCAAATGCTTGCTTGAAATCTATGAAAAGCATGTGAAGATCTATGTCGTGTTCATAACATTTCTCCATGCTTTGTTTCATGACGAATATCTTGTCAATCGTTGATCTTTGGGTCCGGAATCCGCATTGGTACTCTCACAGTATTTCTTCAGTAAAGTAGGCTAATATGGAGTATTTGACATTGGATAATATTTTGTGAACACAGCTTATTTTTGATATGTTAAATCACATACATGTATATATACTTTATACGAGCTACACAGCTCTTTTTGAGAAATGAAATAAATAAATAAAAAAAATAAATAAATAAATAACGTTATCGCTATGTAGTTGCTGCTCCTTTTGTCTCCTTTTTTGTGAATTGGACATATTAGCCCCACCTTCCACTTCTCCGGAATATGTTCTTGCACCCATATTGTACAATTTAAGCTATGTATCTTTTTATGCAGAAATTCTCCACGTTTTTTTAGAAGCTCAGCTGTTAGCTTATTTTCTCCAGGAGCTCTTCCATTCTTTAATTTATATATAGCTTGTTTAACTTCTTCGTATGAAGGAGTCATAATTGATGGCTCTGCTGTATGCATTGTAATCTGCTGCCGCTGTTGTTCCTCGTTTCTTATATTAAATAGTTCATTGAAGTATTCATACCATCTATTCATAATGTCGTAAATTTCTGAGAGCGTATTACCTTGTCTACCTTTGCATGCATTTAACCTTGGTTGGAAGCCTGTTGTCTGTTTTTTAATACTATTGTAGAATTGTTTCATGTCACCCTGATAATGTTCGTTTTGTATTTGTTCTATTTTTCTTTTTAGAATTTGTTTTTTCTTAGTTCTACATATTTTATTTGCACATTTTCTTTTTTCTCTATAATTCTTGTATCTCTTTGTAGCATTTTTAGTCTAGCATTGTTTTTAATATTTATCGCTGTTCATATAATGGCTTTTTTCGTACAAATATTTATCTAACATTATTTTCTCCTGCCTGAAGTCAAATGTTAGAATTACACACATATCAATTTTTAGCAGAGCTTGAATTACCTAATTTATTTTCTCCTTTTTAGTGCATTTAAAGTTGCTACCAAAACTGTGTAACCCTGTGAAAAAGCAAGCTTTTAAAAAGTTTTGTTTTTATTTTATTAGAGTGTAGATTTGTTTACATCTTTAAATTGGCTAAGGGTTAAGGACAAGGTGTTATCAAAATAAATTGCTCTATTTTTGTTGTGGGGATCACTTATTTATTTTAAATTTGCTACAAAACTAATTTGAAATTGTAAACAAAATTAAAACGAATAAAAACTAAATTTTAAAATGCGCGTTCATAAACGTCAATAAATTAATGTAGTGTGACTGTCATAAACTAAAATCATATGATTATAAGTCAGCCATGTATAATGCAATGGTATTATGATTACCATTAAAAATATCGTTTCTCAACCACATTTTATGTTTTCCTTTACGATTTGATGTCTTTTATTTTTTATAAATATTATAATAATGTTTGAGAAGAACTGAATTAGATTTATGATACCCAGCATCGAATTAAATAAATGCTCATGTCCGTGTTTATTTCATACCTATAATTTCTTTTTATTTTTTTCATTTTTATTATCTTGTCAATCCCTTGGGATCAGATTTATTTTCGTAGATTTTAGGTTAATGTTGAAGTTATGCTGACAATGTATGAAATTTTGATATAGGTTTTATTTGGAGGGATTGAAAAATAATTGAGAAATTAATTATTGTGAAAATAATAAAAAATAATAATATAAGTAATGCCCCAAGAAGGTAGAGGAATGCGTTTTGATGAACATGATCATTCACTTTATTTTACTTTTTCTGTCTACTAAAAAAACTTTGGAAAAGACAAATATATATACAAAATTAGAAAGGAAGATAAATAGCTGAACTAATTTAGAAGAACAACTAACAGAGTTCCAATTCAATGGATTTTGCTATCGTAGGCTGAGGAAATCTAAACAAAATGTAATTACAAGAATTACAAATATTATAAAACAAAGCTATCAAATTGATAGAAATGTAGTTAAACAAAGGTCGTTAACGTCAACACAAGAAATATTTTACAATAAATATTAGACCTACACAACTATTTTTTGTTATTGAAGCTCTATACAGAAAATGTTCTGCACACAAATTAAGTAGGTTCATTAGGGTTAATCAAATTCAACTTTTCTTCAATTTTTCTTCCTTGTTTGACAAAATGCTGAATTTGAATGGAAAAAGTATAATTAAGAAATCTATCACTCCAGCCGGCTTAGTTTTTAAATTAGAATAACCAAATAAAGAGAAAAATTTTTTTCATATGTTAAAAATAAAATTTTTATTTAAAAATAAAAAATATTTCAAAACAAAACGATTTTTAGCATACACGATTTAACAAAACACAAAAGTTTTTCAAACATATTATAAAAAATTAAAACTTTAAACTATTTAACCTTCGCTTGGGCGGCAAATGAAATATACGTAAGTGGGCAAGATTAACATAAGTTAATATTTTTGGTCTTTCCATATATTTTGTATGGAGAATTTTTTGATAAAAATAAGTGATTTTTATGTTTTTATGATTATTTTTGTAATGCACTGTTACTTTTATTTTTGCTTTTATTACCAGCGAATATCTATCCTCTAAGATATTTGTTTGGAAATACTGGTATTTTAGAAAAAGGAAGTGCTACTGGGGACTTCCGTTTGTTTACAAGGTACTTATAACAGAGTTAGTAGTTTCAACAACAACAGTGTGCCTATTTCAGTGAAATAAAAAAATTAAATAAACTATATATATTTTGGAAAGATTATTTATTGAGTTTAATATTTGCAATAATATGGAAGAGTTTAAAATTTTATGGGCCGTTCAGGTAGGCAGGTAAGTAAATTTTGTAATTTTTAGTGCGAAAAACACAAAAAATTAGTGTTTTTCTTTAAAAAACCCTTTTTTTAAATTTCCTATATTTTGGTGTAAATATTAATAAATTTCTTCGAAATCAAGCAAAACTATTCAAAATATATGAGATTTAAAAAAATGTCGTTACAGGTATATGACACTTTTTTTATTGAGTTTTACTATGAGAAACACAAAAAATCAAAAAAAAAAAAAAAATTAACACAAAAGATACAAAAAACTTATTTTTACAGGTTATCATTTGAGGAAGAACAAACATATTTATCTAGATTGGTGGAACATGTGCTGATGCTGATGATGAATCATGATAAACATGCTGATATACGACCACCGGAAGAAATAGTATTTGAAGCAGTTGGCGGTCCCTCAAGAGTCGAAAGTGATGATAATGATGACAATGATGAAAATGAAGATTATTGTATTTCGCAAAATGAAAATGAATCAGATGCTTAAAAAATGCATCTTAGACGTAAGTGATGGTCATGATTCTGAGGATGAGTCACTAGATGAGGAATCAAAAGTACAAGAAGAAAATAATCACATTGTTGACTCAAATCAATATTTTATTGGAATGGTTGGCACAAAGTGCAATAAAATTCCATTAACATATCAAAGGGCCAGACAATAAAATATCCATTACAAAAACTTTAACTGATTGTGAAACATTCGCTGCAATTTTCAATACATCAATGGTTGACATAAATTTTTAATTTAACTTCGTAACAGAATTTTTCTTTCTTTCTAACATACCAAAAATAAAATTCAAAAAAAATTTTTTTTTCAAAAAACCTTTGGTTCTTTATTTACTTTATGGTTTAAAATATATTAGTTTTAGTATATTTGTATTTCAATTAATAATGTCTCAGAACTTTTTATCCTATTTTTCAACTCTTATCGAAATAATTACAAAAAATTTATAGAATACCATACATATTGTATGAATAAAAAAAATATTAACATATGTTAATCTTGCCCAACAACGAAGAAAAAAAATTAAATTGCCGAAAAATTGGTCATAAACACGTTTTTCTGAACTTTTCTTTACTCTTACATCTTAATGAAACTCTGATTTCATTAAGATCGGCCAAATAATGAAGTTTTTATGCAAAAATAAAAATGTAAATATTAACATACGCTAATCCTGCCCAAATGAAGGTTAAAAAAGAAAATAAAAGCCGAAAAAACGAAAACCTGACAAAATTGCGGAAGTTTCAATCGAACCTATAAAAAAATACGTAAACACACAGTTTTACGTCACCTCTATAAATCAAATAAAAATTAGTTGTGTTTGAAAAAAAAGTTAAAATCTTATTTTAAAAAATCCTTTATTCTAAAAACTAAAATATAGTGTTGAATAAACATAAACTGTAAATTATACCGGTTCTTCCACAGCATGCGTATAAGCTTTTTAAGAAAACAAGCCGTTATTTTAGAATTTAAAAAAAAATTATTAACTAAATCGAGGGTGCTCTACCGATTGGTGATATTTTCAACCTCCTGGAAGACCGCAAATCGGGTTTTTAAGCTCAAAAATCGCCGAAATCACAGAAATCGAGATTTTCAAATGGAAAGAGGAAATTTTTAATTCAAATTTGGATTCTATGTTAAAAATGAGGAAAGTACTCAGACTCTATGTTAAAAAATAAGGCCTTGTTGCTCTTGAAATCAAATTCTTAAAAAAAATATCGCTGCAAAAAAAACCTCACATAAACACCGACATGATGTAAAGTTTCTCTTTAAAACACTTACATATTAACAGACATTTTTTTTTGTTTTTATTTATTTCCCAATGAAACATTACAATCTGTCTTTGAAGGAGACATTCGGTAGTTTGGATGACATTTTTTTATGCAGGTAAATTGCATTGACTAGCGGATGAGATAAACCTTGATGACTTGATGTCAACACTATACTCCATTGTATGTCTTGGCCCCCATTTGATTGTTCCTATTGTCTACCGGGTAGCTGCATATTAACAGACATGACGTAAAAAATTTTCTAAAATAGAATAACTAATTCACATAGGTGACGTTTACACCAATTCTTCGATTTCTCGTGTTAAACTAACAAAAAGAGGTAGTAATCAAAACTGACATGTAGAGATAAATAAAATATGAGAATACAAAAAAAAATTACTTGGCTTACTGAATTTTTTAAATATGTCATCGACGTAAACTTTACGTCACGCCTATGATTAAAGGAAAAGACTTTAATTCGTCGTATTTCGAATTTCGGCAAAAAATTTATTTTTCAATGGTTAATTTATAATTATTTCATCGTATATATGTACGAATATTTGCTATAACAAAAAAATTAGTATAGCTTTTTATAACTTTATGAGAAAATGATGGAGGTGGAATAAATGAATAATTTTTGTTTTGTTATTTGGTTTCATTAATTTTCCAAACTTGCCATTAAAAAAAAAACTTGTCTTAGGCCTTCTTGATTTAGCCAAAATTTTGTTGACCAAAAATTTAGTGAGTCACATGCAAAATATCGAAAACAGCTATTGAGTAAGAGTGGAGTGAGCCACAACAGCCTATATCTACAACTGTAAAGTATTTGTGAAAACTATTATTTATAGAAGTTCATTGAAATTCGGCAGAGCAAAGTTTTCCTAAAGCTTAGCAAAAAAAACAAATGTATGTAATATATATTAATAGCATCACCATGTAATGATGTAACTACTATAATAACCATAAATTACCACTTCATTAAAATTATTTCTCAAAACAATTATATATGTATATATTTTTCTCAATTGATCTCTTAATTTTCTTAATAATTTAAATTACTTTATTGAAGAACAGAAATTCTATTCTATTTATTTTTTTTTTTCATTTTATTTTATCTTCCTTGGATTTAATGAATTGCATTTCTTTTTAAAATTCATTACATTCTATAAATTTATAAATAATAAAATTAATGTATACGAATTTTATTGAAATTCTATTCATAATAAATTTTATTTTTACTGCAATTCTTTAAAAAACATCACAATAAAAAAAAAAATAAAACTTACAATACTTACATAGGAAGAGTACATGACAACGGATAAATTAAAACTTTTTACAACAGAATTTGATTTTCGTGAATAGATTTCCTGTAAAAAGAATTTTAAAAGAAAAAGAAAAGCAGTAAATCGAAATTTATTTTATTATTATTTTTTTTTTTTTTTTGTGTAATAATAATATGGATGTATGTATTTTCCTTTATATAAAAAAAAAAATTATACTGCAGAAGTAATAAAAATGCAAAAAATTTCTTAATACTTTTTTTCTATTCATACTCTAGTTATATATAACTACTTATCTAACTACCTATACCTGTTCAATAAGTTTTCCACAAAGTTTTCAAATTTTTGCAATAAATTGAAAAAGAAAATATCACATAAATACGTTACAATAAGAAGAATTTAATAGTACAAGGGGAAGTTAAATTATGTAAAGTATATAATTTCGGGTAAAATAAAAAAAAAAAACCATTTTTTTATATTTTCTGAAAATAAGTTTAAAATTAAAGTGAATAAATAATAGGTGAAATTAAATTGCATAATTGTCTATAGGGTAAATACTTAAAAACAGCACACGAAATGATGTCCTATGGTGTCACATATTTATCGTAAAATGTTACGTTAGTCATGGACGTACTAAATATAAATCATTAAATCGATCCATCATTGATATACGGATTCATATCACACAGATGTCTATAGAAGTACTTTAAAATACTTTCATAATTCATTATCAAATAATGTAATCAATTACTTATATAAAATAAACAGGAACATAATTAACACCTCTTGGGGATATTGGAGAATTGACGATAAGAACGTTAATATTATATGTTACGCAAATGACACTGTACTATACTCGCGGAAAATGAAAATGATCTATATAGAGATTATTATTCAGAATTAGCGAAGCTTCCAAATTGTACAAAATCGAGGTACGAACAACAAAAATCAAATTAATGAATATTTTGAAAGAAATCGTTATATAAAAATATCCATTAAGAATTAAATTATCGAATATCAACCCAAACACGAAAAGCCGCAGCCATTCCAGGTTACCTTTGGTTATATGGATAAGTAAATATGTGCAACAAAAACAGCGAATATGTACAAAAGCTGTATTCGGCCCGTACGAAAACATAATAGAGACAACCGTGGACACATCTAAATCAAAACAGTAAATACGAACAACAGAAACGAAAACTCTGAGGCAAATATATTAATGTAGCAACTAAATAAGGGACCGTTTGAGTCGAAAGAAACAAAGAAACTGCAGAAAACACGTAAATAGAATAGTCTGCCATGGGTGAGCGACTGGTGAAGGTAGTAATGAATGGCCGAATTGATATCAAACGCATCTACCTCCAAAAATATCGTATGAATGCTGAACGTCTTCCTAATATTCCTTATATTCCTAAAATATCACTAGGTTAATAATTAAAGTATCCAATTAAAAAAGTCAGATGGGTAGTTTTGGCGAGAACTGAAGCTTTTCAGTTCTTTATTTTTTTTTTCTTTTTTAACTCTGGTATGGTATGACATATTTTTTCCTTTATCTAATTCTAGATATTTAAATATCATTCGCCTATCATTCGTCACTTAATTTTTTTAATTATGTGACATGCTGGGTGGTGCAGTAGGTAGACTCCTAGCCTTTCAATCGAAAGGTCCTGGGTTCGATTCCTGAAGAAAGGAATTGAACTATGCCTTTTGGATTTTTCGACCTTTTATTGGGATAAAATAAATAATAAAAAGTAGTTGAGAGTTTTGGATATCACTAAAAATAAAATGGAACTATGTTATTATGAAGGCAAAGTACTCTATACAATAGATATAGTTTTCCACATTTAAAATGATTACCATAATATTATTATACTAGATTAATAACACATTAATACCATAAGAATCCTAAATATTGTATATAATTATTGTGAATTCTAATATCTGTGTAAAAGCTGTTAGGATGTTCATCCCATAAACGTGGGATTATATAAAAAAAAATGTTAAGCTTAACTTTAATTGGTTAACTATAAATATTATTTTATAAAAAATCAATGTCACAAGAATAAAATTATTGAATAGTGCTAAAGGACTAAGATTAAAAATAAAAAGACTATCTAATGTATTAATACGCTTACAATATTTGTAAAACTTTCCACCTGGGTGAATTAAAGCAAAAAGCAATTATAGGAACTTAAAAATTTTGATGTGAAGCTTTTTCAAAATATTACCGCAAAAAACTACCGATTAGGAAATAAGAACTAATTTTTGTGCCCATCCGCTTTGAAATAAATAATTTATATTTAATTAAAGAGCCAAATGGCAAAACATTATGAAATCAATAAAATATGAAGCTTTTTAAAGTTAGAAGCATTTTTTAAAGACATAAAAATAATTAAAATTATCAATATTAATTAAAGTATACTTATTAAAATTTTTTTAATTTTCCCTGGTTTTGGTCTTTGAATTAGCCACCTCAAAATGTTTTTAATTGACCAATGCAGGAACATCTTCAAGTTCAAATTAAAATTTATTTTGTAGAGTAAAATAATAACAGGCAGCAAAAAAAATACTTCTATTGTTGCCATGGTAGTAAATCTTGCTATGTCACTTTTAACAATTCACTAGATTTTCTAACAATCCTTCTTTTAGAAAAGAACACCATAAACAAGATATTAAGGAGAATATATGAAGGACAATATTGACTATTTCTGCAATTGGTGCTGAAATTACATAATCACCATTTTTTTCATTGCCACATAGCTTTTTGTTGTATGTAATAGAAAATTTTAAATCAGAATGGACACATGTACATCGGCGACTCCATGGAGGTAAGAACAAAGACATTGCAGAAAGAAAAATACTACATGTATGTAACAGAATATGCTTAAATTGGGCGATATGTTAGAAAAATTAATTTTTTTTTGCGGAAATATAATAGTTCAATATTTAAATGAGGGTAAAAGAAATATATTTGTATGCCTAAATTGGCGAATTTCACGCCGGGAATAGCTAGTCTCCTCTTATTCTTCTATAAATTGTTAATTCAGATTAATTTATAAATTTTCTTTTAAACCGCAATGTACTTAGATACAACATGTAATACCTTTAGGGAATTTATTGGATTGATTCCAGTAAATGAGAAAAAAAAACTTTTCTTCATTGTTGTATGCATTATTATTCAGTAATAATAACTTTGATTTAGATGTTATTGCAGGATCATTAAATTTTATAATAAAGAGATAGAAAAAAAAAACAATGAAAACTATAAAGTGAATAAGGATAAAGGAGAAACCAGATTTGAAATACCATGCCATTTCCGATCAAAAAAAAAAAAAACAGTTTTTAAGAATGTGATTAAATTGCATTTAAAAGTGATTGGTAATTCTGGGTTAGTTCGTAGTTTACGTAAACTATATTATAATTTATTTATTTATTTCCTTTTTTTCACTTAAATGGTCATTGCAATAACCTAAATGTACTACACTATATGTGTACCATAACCTTGTCCGAAAATAATTTTATAATTTGACTATATTTAATTATTTATTCAAATAATAATTATTATGTTTTACAATTGACGCAAACAATAACGATTTTTTTTTTTTTTTTTTTAGTGCAAGCTAACAATAAATCGAAATATAAAAGTAAAAATAAAGTTAGCTCTGATTATATGATTATATGAAATAAAATAATAGATACAAAAAGAAAGAAAGAGAATAAAAAGAAGCAATAAAAGAAAAAATAAGTTGACATAATATGATTGAGCTAGGATTGATATTGATATTTAATATTAATTTACTCATTATTATACTTAGACAATAACCAATTTCTGACTGAACTTTTAAATTTTTTGTACGATAAAACTTTAATGTCCTCTGAAACTGTATTATAGTTTAATTGACTGGTTTATTATTAAGTTATGTCCTGAGTTCATACGCAGATTATTTGCCGATCTAGTATTGTAGTTATGCATTTCATTGTTAGTAATTAGCCTTGATGTGTTCGATTTTATATTTTTTATTTGCATGTTATGTATTTGTAATGTTTGAGCCAAATTTCTGCTGTCTTCAATATAATTGTTGTCAATAGAATTACTCCTGTAATCAACGCAAAACTTAATGAGCAACAACACGGTTTCAGAAAAGGTCGTTCCACGACAACGAAATTTATACTATATACACATCTGAAATTCTCAATGAAATGGAAAAAGGATATCAAATAAATACAATTTATACTGATTGCAGCAAGGACTTCGATCGTGTAGATCATTATACTTATTGTCGAATATAGTCCAGGTTACCTCTGCCGTATCACAAGTTTCGCATTTAGGGCCACTTCTGTTTAACATATTTATTTCTGATCTTTCAGAATATTTGGATACTATACCTCTCATTGCCTTTTCGAATTACCTAAAAATATATCGAGTTGTTAAGAATAGTTCTGATACAGCTTTACTTCAATTAAGCTTAATATTATTACAAAATAGGTGCACAAATAGCGAATTACAACTTAATATACCAAAATATAAAATATAACGATACCCGAAGGTTATCTTCTCTAATATCTGAATATAAAACGAATAATTTTATTCTTGAAACGGTTTTTCAGATCTCGGAGTTCTCATTGGCAATAAGCTCAATCTCAATCTCCACTATGAACACTTAATTTCAAGATAAAATAAAATTTTGATTCAAATAAAATGTTGGGCTTCATTAAGAGAAGAGCTAAAGAATTGAGTTATTTAACTGTGACTAAAATTCTATATTATTCCTTTGTTAAATCAACTTTAGAATACGGTAGCCTTATATAGGATCAAACTTTTCAAGTTCACTCTAATAAAATTGAATCAGTTCAAAAACAGTTTCTTCTATTTGCGTTGAGAAATAAATACAACCCTTTAGACTTTTTAAATTTCCCTAGCTACACAACAAAACTTAAATTCCTAAAAATGCTTTCTTGAAAAATAATATTGCTATCCAATCTCTTAATGACAAGTTTAGGCTTAATGATACAGTTAGACTAACAAAAAACACGAAATTTTTAATGTTAAACACAGTACTGAGTACGGTAAACGAATCGATAAACAGATGTTGCATTACTTTCCATAAAATCAGTCATATCTATTTCACAACTGTTGCCAGAAATACATTTATAAACAATTTACGTCAACACTTTTTCAATTTACTGACCTCAGGCAATTAACACTACCAATTCATAAATTTACCTTTGAAAATTGTATTATATTATAGAAAATTATTTGTATACTCTATATTTGGACTAAGTCAATTTTTATTTTTTAAGTACTACGTAGTTTAATGTAAGTATAATGTTACTAGTAAGTTTAATGTTAATAATGAATTATAAAATTTCTTAAAAATTTGTATTTTGTATAATTTGACCTTATGATATAATATCTATTAATCAGTCATTAATGCTTAATTCATTGCTTCAGAATGTTGTGTTTCAAACAAAAAATTTAAACAACTGAAATTGAAATTTGAATTAATTTTCAAATTTTTGTTTATTTCAATCTGTTAAATTTTTAATTATTAAAAACCAATTATTTAATAATTAAAACAAAACAAAAATATTTGTATGCCTGAATTGTGAGAAATGTCAAAAAAACTAAAAATTACATCAAAAAAAAATTTTCCCGAACACAAAAGTTAACGTTGATTTTCTCTTCATGGACGATAATTGTTGAAACATTAATGCAATCAAAAAAATTTTTATTATTTCCTCTCAATGCGCGAACGACTGACATATTTTACGTCGGTCAAAAAAGTTTGACGTTTTAAAAGTTGTTTACGTACGCGGATTTTACTTTTATAAAAAAAATTCCAAATTTTGTTAAGAATAATAATGGATAATAGCATTGTAATATTCGAAGAAATAACATAATATAGACTTTGCTACTATCTTAAAATATAAATAATTTGTTAGAAACAAAATAAACTTATAATAAAAAACAAAAAACAAATGATATTATACCTCTTGTTTTTCTTGAAAAACATTTGAAATTCTATATGTGTGAATGCTTTCACACGAAAATTGAGATAGCAATAAATATTTATCACAATTCTACTTCAGCCTTCATCCAAAATTTAAATTAAATCTACTTTTTTTCCAGAGAGAAAATAATGTGTCGAACATTTTTGAAAATTGAGAGAATTCAAATTTTCATATAAAAAATATGAGCGCGCATGTGTTCCGATCCGACCGAACAATAATGTTCTGAAGCAGTGAATCGGGCATAAGATACGTAGTCAATAGTCATACATATATCATGTTTTTTCATAATCAAGTAAACATTTTTTTTTCTATTTTTCTATAATATGTATATATATAGGTAGGTACATACCTTTTTTTGGTATTTGAAAATAAATAAATAGAAATAAAAAATAATAAGATTCTGAAACATTTAACGAATAATGGAATTTTAGTACATAAACGGTGAAACTATACGTGATATGTCATCGAAGAAATCTGACTGTTTGGTAAATCAAGTTTGCAGTTTGGATCGAGAATTAATCGTAAACTAAATATTTTCTAAAATAAAAACAAACGCTAAAGAAGAATCTGAGTGATGGTTTGATTCGAGCATGGTATCAAAAAGGTGTAATTTAACAATAATTCTTTTTGCAGAATTCACAAAATTATTCATAAGGAAAAATTAAATCGATAACTTAGTTTTTGCGCATTACCAATGATACAATGACTTCAATAAAAATCTGAATGAATTATTTTGATCGACCCTTATAAGATTGAAATTGAAATTCAATAAAAAAAATAACATCAACATAAAAACATTATACTATTTTCATAGTGTATATTGTATTTATATGTCGCTAATTAATTTATTTTTATTTTTAATGGGATATATTGTTTTTTTGATTTTTTTTTGTATTATTGAATTCTTATTATTTTATTTTTTTAATCTCACTGTTATTAGTTTATATTTAAATTATATATAAAAGAAAGCAAAAAATACTTTTACACATTTTCATCTTCTCTTAAGTACTTTTGATTTGTACAATTGTCATCTGATAATAGCATCTGTTTGGATACAATTTTTTATGCAGTTGGTATAAGAATCTTTTAACATTTTTGAACTTCAATACTTCGGCGTACTATGCTCTGTTCTCTTCATATATTTTGTCTTGTCCTCACTTTGCCACACTTAGCTTTTACTTCCATAAAAATGCTTTTGTTTGAGAGTTTTCTGGTTATTACGGTAATATTGTGTACCAAAGAATTTAATTATATTAATTATTTATATAAGTCAGAGTATATTTAAAGTGCCTAAAATAAATCGACAAAAATTTTTTTGTGTGACGGCAATTTTTTCATGCACATTCTCTCTATTATTTCAATACACTTTATTCTGCGAGAATTAAAATTACGTAATTTTTAATCGTCCATGTGCACATAGAATATTTTTTTACAGCAATTTTTAATTGTCCAATAAAATATCATCCTTGTGCGCCTACAGTAAAAAGATTTTTATTTGGTATCTTGTTGATTCAAATTTTGTTCTGGTTTCTTACTTTTTCCAATTTTATTTTCAGTGATTTGATATTGTTTTCTGACTGATGACAATATCAATAAAATAAAATAACATGTAGCAGTAGTAACATAAACTTACATATACTACACTATATATATATATATATATATTAAAATTAAAATGAGAAAAACCTGTGAATATTTAATTCACAGCGATAGTCACATTCATTCGTTTTGAAGACAATTTCTTTTGAAAGTGATGACATATCGAAAAAAAAACATAAAACAAAAGACTAAGAAAATAAAATAAAAAATTCTTAAACTTAAAATTAACGTTGATTTCTTGATACACACAAACATGGATACAAATATTTATCTACAATATTTGTATGTTTGTGATTTCGTAAAAAACATAAAAAAAAAACAAAAATACAAAAACAACAAAAGTCATAAAAATTTTTGATTACCATTTTTATTTCGTGGAAATTGATGTATGACTTGCTTGTATGCATATCCTGTGATGATCCTATTTATAATTTAATCCATGAAATGACTGAAATCATCGTTTTTTTGGTGCTTAAATATGTTTTTTTGTTTGTTTGTTTTTCTTATTTGCCTTTTTTATGTCAACGTGAAATCTTTTTATTTTCATTTTTGTCATCAATTGTAAATTGTGATTTCTGGTTCTACTCAAAACAAAAGTAGTATCTATATGTGTCTGTAACCAACATTGGAATCGTTTTAATCGTTGTCTTATTGTTGTGATTATCGTTTTGGTGTTATAGCTAGGAATAAATACAAAATGGATTTATACATTATATGAATATAAACATAATATATAGTACATATAGATGTATTATGATAATAATGTTTTGATAGAATAATAGTGAAATAGAAAAAACATATAAGGATTTTATTATGTTCTAATTTTTGAATGATTTAGTTTGAATAATGTTTATGATATTAAAGGGACTCTGATGCAATTAATTAGATATGCAATAAAAAATTAATGGAATAAAAAATATAAAAAATATGTCACTTTTCAGTTTAATTATTATTTCTCAACGAGTTATAGGTATAGGATCGAGTTATTGTCAAAAATATCAACATTATTATATTAGAATTAACATTCAAGCTTCTGTTTTTAAGCAAGCTTTTACTTTAATCTTAACTCCAGTCGGTTTTTGTTAATACAAGGAGAAACTCAGAAATTTCAATTTAGGATTTTTCAAACAGAAAAAATATCAGTACAAACGTTGCACAATTTTTAAATCATTAAGTCATGAAGAAAAAAAAAGGAATAAAAGAATTATAATAGCCATTTAGAAAATAAAGAGTTCGTTCGACAAAGCAAAAACACAAATAAGTAACTATAAAAAAAATGATAATGTTCTAGCATTCAATTTTAACCTATAGGCTGTTGTACTAATAACTCCTAAGGGTCGTGATGATAAAATATTTTACTTACGAAAACTTGCTATCTACAATTTAACAATGTACAACCTCGGGAGCCAAAAAGTATTATGTTACCTTTGGGATGAATAGCAGAGTAAAAGAGGCTCTAACGAAATTTCATCTTGTATATTTAATTATATTTTAAAGCATGAAAACATTACTCATGTAAAAATAATGTCAAATTGCTGTGGTGGCCAACAAAAAAATTCGATGTTTACAATAATGTGCTTGAAACTTTTGAGCGCCCATCCAACTTTGGAAGTTATTGATCACATTTTTTTTTTAAAACTCGACACACATAAATGGAATGTGATTCTATGCATTCAAAAATAGAGAAAAAATCCAATTCATGTTCCAGTATATATTCTAATTTGTTGGGAACAAATAATACGGTTTTCCCGAAAAATCATCATCCATTTCACGTAAATAGTTTTACTTATAAAGATTTTTTTGATTTTAAGTAGCTAAATGGCGACAAAATTTATGCTAAGCAAGTTTCCTTTCCATACTGTTTGTTTGCTCTAGTACAGAAAAACTGATTCAAAAAAAATTTTATTACAAAAAACATTTTAATGACGAATTTTCAATTTTTGAAATCAAATTAAGAAAAGGTCGATTGTCTCAAAACTTATTACAAGCCGACACTGCAAATTTACCAGTTTCAGAACCAAAATTTGAAAATTTAATGAAAATGTGTGATGACCTCGCAATTTCCAAAGAGCTACCTTGGTTTTTATAAATCTCCTGTAAGTGATATAAATGAAAGAGACTGCTCACCTGAGCGAGATATCGATGAATTATCAGAATATGAAAATGAAGTAAAGTTAGTTTTTTTTTTAGATTCTTTATTAAATTTTTTTTGAATTTGTTATTTTTTTTTTATAAAAAGTATAGAAATGGATTAATTTGGTCATTTGGTTAAATTTGAAAGCCGATTTATAGCACCCGAAAAAACATTAAAATGTATTTTTCTCAAAACACCAATTTTGCACATTCATAGTTTTGGCAAATACGTGACGATTTAGTTTGAAGTTAACTGCAGATTCCTCCAGTTATACACTGTGCGCATCATATCTCCCAACATCCATCCAAAGAATTTAATTCAATAATTGTGATATTAACAAACTTTCTCAAATAACTTTTAACAAAAATATTTAAAGTGAAATTTTACTAATGGCTTACAAAAGTTCTAAAATTTCGCAAACACGAAGATGTAAGAAAATATTTAATTTTTTTATTTTTAAGAATTTATTTTACAAATTTTTAGTATTCTTATTTTGATTGTAAATGATTTGAATTTATTATGGCCAGTCACTTCATATGCAAAATTTCTTTCTTCAATATTTCTTTTAGATATGAACAAATTTTTCAAATAGTTTATACCAAAGTAAATAAACTTTTTTTTAAGTGTTGAAAAGGAATGAAAATGTGTAAAAATAGAAATGTTGAAATTGTGTAAAAACTTTGTTTTTTTTTTTTTATTTTCCTTGAAATGGCCTCTGGAGCTGAACACCAAGCTAAAAACAAGTAAAGAAAAAAACATTTTTTTTACTCAATTTACAGGACTAAATTTTTTTTACTTCAGGCTAAAAGTTTTTCTCGTTCTCTTTTTTGTGTTCTATGTAAATCTTTTTTTTTATTTTCATTAAATAATTTACTTTTGAGAAATTGTTTTTCATAATTAATTAATTACAAAATAAAATAATTATTTTATTTTTATTTTTGTTTTAAAATGTTTGGAATTATTTTGAAATAAATAAAAAAGGCTCTGGTTAGCATTATAGTATTAAGTTTTTAGTTGTAAAATTAAACCATTATTAAACCATCCTGTTGAAGTGTAATAAAAGTTATTTCCAGTATTATAGGTGTCCAAGAAAGTGATTTAGCTGAAATTAAGATCGAATGAGTTATTAAGGGCATTAAAGTGAAAAGGGGAAAAATTCCAGCTGAAAAAGTTGGGTTGTTTGTACCTGCCCCAAGGACAAGTACCGCTCATAAAAATAGCTAGCTTTAAAGCATGATATTGGTTGTGGAAAGAAAGTCAATATCATCAATTAAAATGTTTAAATATTGTATTCCGTATCTTAAATTGAAAGTGCAGCCAGCGATTTAAGCTACCTAGTTTTTACATTGATTTTACACAGCTTTTATAAATTTGAATTTAATGTCAATAGAAATTTAAGTTGGTTTTTTCTCATCACATTCCAGATGTAAGATATAACAACAGTTTTATATCATATACGAATTGCAAAAACTTAGAACTCAGGTTAATTCATTTTATACAAAACTTTAACCTTTACTTATATTCAGAAAATTTTATTGGGCTTTTCTGAGGGAGATGTTGTATCCGCGTAGAACCTAATGGCTATTCCCCAAAGATAACTTGTGTTCCTAGTTTCCCAAAAATATATATCCTTAATGTTGCTTATCCCTTAAGGACGCAAATGACATTTGAAAGTATTCTTGTTGTTTTGATGTTTTTGTATATAATCTGTTCATCTAATAGATATACCGGGTGCTCCAGATCATGCGTATCAGCTTTTTAAGAGAGAAAGGAACCGTTATTTTAAAATTTAATAAAAAATTTGCCAACTAAATCGAGAGTATTCTATCGAATGGTGGTATTTTCAACTTCCGCAAAGGACCGCAAATCGGCTTTTTAAGGCCAAAAATCGATAAAAATTGGCCGAAATCGAGATTTTTAAATGGGAAGGTGTAGGTACTTTTTAATGCAAATTCAGATTCTACGACAACAAATAAGAAAATTATGTTAAATGATTTTTTTTTGGTTTCTTAGTATTTTTCTTCAAAATTAATAACAATAAAACAAAACTGCTCAAAAATTTCCGTTGGTAAACTAAAATTAATGATAATCATTTTTATAAATAAATTTGTTTTTCATGTTATCATATTTTTTATCTCAGTTCCAAAGTTTAAACAAAAGAAAAAAAAAACGAAAAAAAAAATGTACCTAACAAAAGTTTCTTAGTTTTTGACGTAGAATTCGAATTTGTATAAAAAAATACCCTTTTCCATTTGAAAATCTCGATTTCGCCCAATTCCTGCTATTTTTGGTTTTAAAAAACCGATTTGTGGTCCTTTCTGGAAGCTGAAAATACCATTAATCGATAGAGCACCCTCGATTTAGTTAACAAACTTTTAAATTTTATGATAACGATTCCTTCCCTCTTTAAAAGTTGATACGCATGATCTGGAACACCCGGTAATAATAGATATATAACTAGATGTTATTAATACATCTGTGACTTGTTAGTTATAAAAATCGACCAAAACCACAACGTAAAAGCAATGTAAAATCAATGTAAATAAATAAATAGAACTTGTTCTGTTTATTTATTTAAAAGTAAAATCCAAAAGAAAGTTGAATAATTTCTAATTAAATTTTATAAGTTTACAATTTGATAAATTTATTTTATAGTAATAAAATAATTCATATTGTTTGGAGTACAATTGTTTATTGAAGTCCAAAGTCTTTAACTTGCTATACTTTTAGAAAATTTTGAAAATCATTGAATTTTTGTCAACTAATTGCAATTAATAATTACTAAAAAAGTGAATTCATACGACTATAATAATGTACAGCCGCATAATCAATACCAATGACAAAGATAATGGATTCACTGTTTAATAATATTTTAGTATCAGTTGAATTAGACATATAAAATGTACACAATAAAAAAAAAATCTAGTCTAATCTCAACCCTAAGCATTTACATAACACGCTGTAATGCTGTTAATTTTGACAAAACAAAAATTAAAATAAATTAATTAGCAAATTTTTTTATGGGTTTACAATATACAATTATAATGTGTTACAAATGTATATGTATATTATATACATAATTGTAGATATTTTTTATTAAAATAGAATGATTCTCGGTATAAATGTCTTAAAAAACAATTCATTTAAAAGTCTGTCATTCGTATTTTATTAAAGTGTATATTTTGTTTTTTTTTCTGAATTTATATAAATATTATTTTCTATTTTCATATACTCGTCATTTACATATAAATGTGTGTATGTGTACGTATTACTAATGTATCTATAGATATAAAAATAATTCATAAAATCTAGATATTTTTTGTTTTATCTCACATACTTACTTGCATACACAAAATGATTGTATACTAGATATTAAATTCTCATCAATCAAAACTTATTCAACACGTTTACAAAACAATTTCATATCCTTTTTATATCTCTGACACATTAAATGGAATCATTTTTTAGCTTTCATTTAGAATTATTGTTTTCGGTTTATAAAATTTTAATTTTTGACATATAAATGGTAGATTCTTTAGAAGAACATCTATCATTGCCATTAGTATTAAACCTGTAAAAACAAAAAAAATAAAAAATATTTACCATAGCAAAGAAAATATAAATGATAATTTTTAAATAATCTCCACAGTAAACAGTGTAGAGATAATAATTTGATTTTTGTGGTTTTAATATTAGAAAAAGAGTAAAAATTAAGTTTTTTTTTAAATAAATAAATGAGTAATTTTTAGTTACTGACTGTATATTGACTGTGTTGATATACTCTTTAATATGGTTTAATGATATTTCAGTTGTTATTGCAAACATAGAATGTTATTCATCTTAGAAATAGATATTGTTATATAGAATAAATCCAATTCGATTAAATTCTAATCTAACTATCTTTGAATTAAATCAAATATCTAAAGATAGTTAAAACTATCTGTAGGTGCTGTTATAAACCTAAGGCTAAAAATAGTGTGTTATTTGCATTTAAGAGCAGTTCTAAATATTAAGTTTTAGTGAAACTAGCGAATACCCTGGCAATTGCACATAAGTAGTTCTTTCAGACATGATTTTATATAAAAAAAAATATTTGTTTGGGTATATTTTTTGTTGTTTTCTGAGTCTTAAAGTGACTTTTAGGATTTTATTGTAGAACATATTCTGAAGCGTATTTAAATAATTAATTTACCAGATTTGGTTCTATATATCAAAAAATATTCGTCAATATTAAACACAGCCATTAATTTAGACGGAAATAAGATAGTGTAGTGGTTATGTTATTTACAATAGATGTAGTTTTTCACATTTAAATTAACTGTAAGCTTATACCATTAAAAATTAAGCTCTTAAGTAAAGAAAAATTTCAAATAAATTTTATTCTATTGCCAGTTAGTTCTATTAACCCTTTTTTTCTAGAATGAATTATAAACGAAACAAAGTTTCATAACATAATTATTTTGTTAAAAATTTTTTAAAAAATAAAAGTATTGAGATCCAAAATTATTATCCATACATATTCAGAACTTAATATAGCATTTACAATACAAAAATATAAAAGTATATAATAACTTATTCATACAAAATGAAAATATATTAATATAACTATACATATACTTATTGATATATATGTGCTCATAGCTTACAACTCATATTGAACATTATTAGCTACATTTTGACTGAAAACTCAAAAAGAATAAAATATATAAGATACTAATTTACAATAAAAACTTCTTTATATTATGAGGTAAAAATAAAAGACAAATAAATTGCTTTGTACGCAGACTTTTAATATTTTGAGTATTTACTATGTATTTATTTTATTTTTGGGTTTGTGGAATGTGTTAATATTTTAAATGTTCTAAAGTATTCACCACCGTTTTGCATATTTTTATTTTTGGCTTAACAACTTGCCATAATTTTAATATTTTTTGTGGTGTTATTTATTATTCAACTATTCGTGCTTTTTACTCCCCACGTCGTCGATGTTGTGTATTATCACAATAAAAGATGGCAAAGATTTTAACAAATTTATCATATATGTATTCAATGTATCACGGATGTTATGCTTGCATATTAATTATTAAATAAAATATTATCAATTGGTATCGTTTTATGAACTGTTTTTTAATATAATATAATCTTAGAAAGTTCGATTATATTAATTAAATCTAATGCCATAGCTGTATTATGGCAAGATTGTATATATAGATATAATGCGGGTACCTACAAGGATATTGATTAATAATGGGTTAGGAAGAGACTAAGGCTATAGAAAATATGGTTACTTTTATTTTATCTTGTTTATCTTGTATAAGCTAAACCAGGATACAGTGTAAAAAATCTTGAAGAATTCATAATTCCTAAACAGCTAGAAATAACTCCGCCCTTCGGAAAATTATTTTTTAATTTTATCTGATTAATTATTTAATTCGATTATATACTTTGTAGGATCACAGTTACAGAATTAGACAAGAAAAATTTTCTTATAACGTATGTTCTTTGGACGCCATTACTTTGCATTGATTTTTAGTGATTTTAGTGATTTTAGATTAAACATTTAAAATTTAATATTTAATTTAAATATTTTTTTTTGTTTTTGAGGTTGAAAATAGAAATAATAAAAAATAATCTCTAAAAAAAAAACAAAAAAAAAATATATTTATTTTTAATTAGTATAATGTACTATTTTGTAGAGATTACAAATTTGATGATGTCTATAGCAATTTTTCCAAAGCATTCGAAGTATCGATAATCATTTATAATCCTGCATTAAATTGAGTAAATGCATTTACATATTAATATTCGATATTGATACGTATATAATTAATATTTAAATCACCGTTTATTAGCGACTATCATTACCCATGCGTATCGTTTAGTGAAACACAATCTTAGTTTAATACTGACACTATTATTAATTAAATTAATGTTGTATTTGCACAAAGCCGGATATGATACTTAAATTTGATGATTAATCGATTTATCTGAATTCCGTATATTATGCAGGAGGCGGCCAAAATAATATGAAAATCTCTCGTTCCACGATTTTTTTTTGCTTTTGATCATTTAGCGACTTAGGTACATTTAACATTTTTCATTTTTCAGTATGGAACTGTAATCAATCTCTACGTAAAGGGGGACCAGTAAAGTTTTCATACTATTTATTAATTTATAGTATTATAAAATTTTTAATATATTTTGGTGCATCAGTTATTGGGGTCGTAGTTTGTTTCCTGATATCTTGTGATAACAAATTCTGAAAAATGGATCTTTGTACTTTACTAAAAATGCATGCTGTAATATACTTGTCAGAGTTATGTAAGAGATGTGTCCACTTGTCATCGCCAATACCCATTTTTACAAATTTAACTACTATATAACTTAATTCCAAACAAAAAATAAAAGAATCACACTACAGTATAGAAATGTTATACACATAAATAATAAACAAATGTTGTTGACAAAAGTTCTTTATATAATAGCTACGCTGGGTGGCGCAGTAGGTAGAGCGCCTGCGTTTCAACCGAAAAGTCCCAGGTTCGAATCACACTGAAGCAAAAAATTCTTTTATTGCTTTTTCGACCTGATCTAGTACTCTTTGTCATTGGGATATAATAAATGACAAAAAATAATTGAGAGTAATCTGATAACAAATTAAATAAAAAGAAACTAATTATATTTAAGAAGGCGTAGTTTCTAATAACAGCAGTAGTTTTCCACATTTAATGTGTAGATAAGCCAGTAATTTGTTAAATAAATACTCGAAATATTGGATGTAGTGTAAAACTGCAGTACCGCACTTAATTAAGCACGAAAATGTGATTCTACCTAAGTTCCTGTCAAGAGTGTAAAAAAAAAAAAAAACCAATGAGTTACTCTCAATAATTTTTAAAAGCGATTTGTTTTCGAACCTAAATTTATTCACATGTTTTCAACGATATCATCTTCTAAGTGGAGTAATTCAAAATAAATGAGTGTTACATTTGTCATTCGCTTTCACAAAAGACCTCTACATTCCTATCGAGAAAATTTGATTAATTTGATACTTCATTATCTTACCAAAATGTCATCAATATTTATTGTAGGTGCAGTAGTTTGAAATTTTATAAGCTTATAGTTTTCAGCTACTAATATATATATAGCTAATATGTAATAATTTCAAGGACTAATACATTTAATTGAAGGTACTTCTAATATTTAAAAAAAAAACAATATATTTTAACCCCTTAATACAAAATGTGCTTACTAGGCTCCCACATAAGTAATCCATTAAATACCATACAGATTTATTTGTGTTAAAGTAAAAAAAGTGGCACAGATCTATTTTGATGAAAGAAAGAAGAGCTTCGAATAAACATTCGTATCCTAGATGGTACATATTTTTTTAATTCAAATAATTAAATCGCTAAGGTTAATATCATTAAATTTTCTCACCTTTAAGTACTATATGATTGGTAGGCAAAATTACAAATGTAAAGTGTAATATAGTTTTGTAAACATGTAAACTTAACAAAATTAATTACTTACATTGAAATACACGTTATATTAAAGATTTCTTGCTATTCTATTAAATTTTAAGCCTATAAAAATATAAATTAACGAATTATTTAAATTAAACTATATAATAATAATTCATTTAAGTTTTACAATATTCCAATGACAGTGTATAAAATAAACTGACTTGTCTTGCAATTGTATTCAATTTAATGATAATGCATTCATTCAATAATTTTGTTTGTGTAATTTAAAAATTATACAAATAATATTTCCGGAAATTAATGGCATATGGGTATAATGTCATTAATGAAAATAAAATACATAATACAATCTATACATATATACAACATAATATTTAAATTTATTATTTTAATTTTAATTTTTATTTTTAAATTTATTAAAGGAGAAAACAACATCACTTCTATTAGTGTTAATTGGGACTTTTACAAATAAAACATTAAAATTCAGTTCATGGTGGCGCCATTTAATTTTAATTTGCACTATACCGAAACAAATGCCAACCAAAATTATATGAATTGGACATTTGTATATACTCGAATATATGTATATATGGTTTATAACATTATATGGTATTTTATATTGTGTTGATATTATTGAAATGGAACATTGTATATTTATGGTTTTGAAAAGTGCCATTTAATAAGGGACATAATATTTCATTTAAAATGAAAATATAAGCGAAAAAAATAATAATTTTAACAAACAAAAGAATTTTTCATCATCACCAATATTGTAATATGGCAATAGTAATTATGGAATTAATAGATCCGGATATAATAATAATATGATATATCGTTAAATTTATTGGTTAATGAATGCAAATATAATCAAATATTTTGTAAATTTTAAATATTATTCTGAATTTTTAATTATTATTTGCACATGTATACAAAACAATTTTAATAATTTAAAAATTTAATGTCAACAAAATCTTATCTTATCTATATCTATATATTTGATATAAAATTGAATGTATGTTTATGTCCAAAAAGTATTTCCCACTTCCAGTTGAGCTGGAGACTTGAAATTTTCAACAAAGATAGGGCCGTGATATAGGAAAAAATCGAAAAGTTCCAAAAAGTTATCTGGGGAGGGAGTTATTTTAGATTTCCTTTTTTTATGACGTCACTATGTGTTCGGTTGTATATGCACATAATCAAAAACATTTTTTTTTTATTTTTTTTTTTTTTGTATCTCTCTTTTGTATTTATTCGTAATATATACAATGTATCTATGATAAAATTTGTATATTGATATATGTATGGTATATATTCATATATACAATGTTACTCACATAGTCACATCTGGCCACATCATATCATAAGGAAATTTGTTTTTTTTTTTTTCATTTTGTTTTTGTTTATTGTTATTCTTTTATATCCATATTTACACAAACTATTTTTTATTTCTTTTTAAACTTATAACTCAATAGCGAAAGTCTTAAAATAATTCACCTAATTCACCTAATTAAAGAAAATTTAATTTCCTTCAAAAAAATGCCTTCAAAAAAATGCCTGCCTCGAAAGGCTATACTTCTGAAGTTGTTTCAAAAGTTGTAGGCTATTTTGTCCCCACACTTCCTGCTTTTTTGCAGTAAATTTTTTTATTTTCATTTATTTTTAATACACGACTTTTTATTTTATTCATAAAAAAACAAAAAAAAAAATAATTAGCAGGTGGGTAGGTAGCAAAGATAGAACATGTTATATGTAAATACATGTGTATGTATATGATTTTTTTTTTATAATTTATGACGTTACTTTTGTACTTCATTTGTTTTTGTTTTTTTCAAATGCACATTCAAAATCGAATCCGGGTTTTATATATTTTTGCATGTAGAAGAAATTCTAATTTCGTCACAATTTTTATTAAAATTTCGATTTTAGAGGTGATGACTTAAAATTGTTTTTGTTTTTTTTTCTTTCCAAACAGAACCAATTTTTTTACTTATCCCTACGTTCCTTCCATTTGCTTTAAGTAATTGAAAAAAATTAATCCAAGCAAAACGCAACCATTTGTTTCTGAATTTTTTTTATAGTTTTTATAGATACAAACACATAACCAGTATAAGTCTATATTGTCTGGCATAGCAATACATATACAGTTACCAAAATATATTGCATGCTTTAAAATTTTTAATTATGGTTATTTTATTAACAATGAATTAGAAATAATGAAATTGTTATTCATATAAAAACAATGTCTTAGTTACATTGTCCCTTTCTTTGGCAAAAATTGTGAAAATGAATGTTAGTCAAACAAATGTTCTTATTTTAAACTGTGAGAAATAGAATACGATAAAAAAAATGCACAAAATGTATGGGATAGCGAAAAGATGCAAAAAAAAAATTGTGAGATAACTAGATATATGAAAAAATTCGAATTCTGAAAGTACAGTTTGTAGTATCAAACAAGAAACTGCCTGGTGAGGAGTGTACAATGGCTAATAGATTATTGTTTGAAGCTTCAGATAGAACGTTACGGAATTTATGAAATAATAACAGTATTATGAGTGGAGCAAAATTTTGCTCTCGGTTTTAGGCAAATTATTTCAGTGGTTCATAAATGAACGACAACTGATGAAGTAAGCGCTTCAGTTAAATGTTTCTCATTTTGGATCATGGTCACATACCTTTATTGGTAAGAATAAGACTACATTGAAAAGGTGATACAATATAAGAAAAAGATTTTGCTGGTCTTCTTTTAAAAATTAGTGAGGGAATCATAGCGGAAGTTCCTAGGGAAATTGAGATCACCAATGACATGGGATGTCATGAACTTTACAAAAATTAATATGTATTCAAACATGAATAAAGTTTAATCCAAATGCCCACTGTTGGATTTTCGAGCGTGCGATTCTAACATAAATAAATTATACTGCGGTATAAATAAACAAAATTCTTTTGAATAAAATAAAAATGAAGAAATAATAATATGAGTCTGTCGAAGAAAAAATGATGATACTATAAATTATCCAACAGAATTAATTTTTGCAGTTCCTTCAACCTTCTGGATTACCACTCCACAATTAATTAAAATTTGGAAAACCCATTATGTAATCCAACCTACCCCGAGTGCGCTCCTAAAGATATGTAAGGATGCTCTGCTAAGAGTAATTTTTTTATTTTTATAATTAAATCTGACTACCCTTTCCAGTCTAAACGGCATCAATTTCCTTAAAATATGAATTGCTATTTTTATAACCAAAAACCAAGGCAAACTTTAAGTGTTTTAGCAATTGACTTAAGAGAACCATGCTTCTTCGAATAGTGTTACAGGCATGAAAATTTACGCTGAGATACTTTTTCACAAATAAATAATCCCAACTTTGACCGATTTCGAAAATGTTGTTTGGTTCGAGTTGCTGACGTACAACTGCTAGCACGTCTCAGGAGTATTTAAAAAACCAATTGTCTCACAGGCGTAAATATTTACACTTACATCATACTCTATCAGAAATGTTTCAAAAAAAAAAATTGTGTTACAGACTTGAAAATTTATTCAGAGGTATTTTATGAAAAATAAAAAAACATGTATTTTCCTGAAAAAAGTATTTTCGAATTTAAGAATCAGTATAAAATTTTTACATGACTATGTGAAGTGGCTATGTGAATTAGCCACAAAAATGAGCCGATTAGTTTAATTAATCAGAAAATACTGCAGAGTGTGTGCAAATCGTGGGGGTCCATGTGTACAAATCGATGAAAATGAAGTTGTTCCTCCCCATCAATTGGAATTAAAAGTAGTAGCTTCAATATTGCTTCTATGAAACTTTAAGAAGCCAAAACTACGGAACTAGATTAAGAATAAGAATTTGGCATCCTCATTTCATTTAAGTACAAATTCCAATTGATTGTGGAAAAGGCAAGACGTATAGCAAGGAACATGTTTGTTTATACTCTATCAAAAAAACACCCACAAAACACACACAAAGAAATAATTTTAATATAAGTATAGTTTAAATTGTAGTATTGTTGATATTTTATTATCGTAGTGAAAAAAAATATTAGAATATTTTTGATGAACCAATTTTTTTCAATTCGATTCATAAATCAAACTTCATTGAACTAAATTCGATACATTTTGTGGTCGACCCGGACAACGTCGGGTAACTTTGCTAGTATATAATAAAAGAAATCTGTATGTTTGTAACCATTTTCCAGAAGAACTACTGCACCAATTTTGACAAAAATTTATATAAGCTTTATGGCTTATGAGAATGGTTTATGTCAAGGTTGGACGCGCAAATGGCCCTAGAACCAGAGTTCAATTTATATGCGTAATTTGATATTAAAAGAATATTACGTCATAATTCATCACTCAAATAAGAAAGAAAATGTTTCTTTTTAAAATATTGCCTAAGTTTAGGTGAAAATTTGAATTCTCAAAGTTATTAATAACCTAAAAAATGGTTCTCGTTAAAATCCAAAAGGAACTTATTCTAATTGGATAACTACATTAAACCAGTATACATTTTGATAATTTATTATAAAGTTAGTTAATTTATGCTAAATGTAATGTTTAGTCAAATAAAATTATTGATTAATTGAAACCAGTGTTTAAAATAAAATTTCGCATAAATACATGCAATTTCTACACAATAATTATTATTTTTTATTATTTTATATTCATGCATAAATCATAAATATTTTTTTTTTACATTGTTCATGTGTTTTACTTGAAAAATAGAAAATGAATAGGTACCTACATTTTTTTTTCTGATGTCTTTATATTTTTGTTTAAAAATTTGTTGACACATTTAATAATGATAATAATAAGACTTTAATAATATTTAGTTAAATGCAATAAAAAGTGTACATCTCTTATATTATCACTAAAAAAAAAATATAAACTTCCTTTTTTTAAGACTATGAAAAATTTTTGGTAGCAAAATTAAGTGCACCAATAACAATAAGGAGATAATTAATTAACTTCAAGCTGTTTTAAAAACAATTTTCTGTCAAACATTTTTGTACGAAAAAGGAATAAAATGAACTTGCTAATATGTATATTGCTACAAAGTGCCAATTCTGATTAGGTAATTTTTAAAATTTTAGCATTTTAATATTTACTTTTCATGTTTAGAATCATAAAATGGACGGCTCCATGCTTTTAATATTCAATTTCATTTATTTTCTTGATGAACGTAATTTCGTTTATTTCCGTAAACGTAAAAGAAATAATTTATAAAATTTGTAAATAATATAGGTTTTGCATTCACTAAAAAATACAGTAATTAATTTAATAATAGTGTTTTAAGCATAATTTTATTTAAACTTTTGCACATAAAATAAACGCAATATATATCAGAAAAAATCAATAAATTTATTAAACAGTTAAAATAAGTAAAATTCGTAAAATTAAAAGGGAAATATTCGACTATTTTCGACAATTATTCAAAAATTTTACTCTAACGCTAGAAAACAAGTTTTTATAAAAACTAGGTAAAATAAGTCATTTTATTAATAATAATTGAATATGTAAAGTACAAAACCAATACTAATTATATTGATCCTTTCATTTAATTATAAAATAATATATTAATTTTAAGATTTTTAAGACTAAATATTTTTAATACGCATTTCAATAAATATTTTTTATTTTAATTTATGTGCGAGTAATCTTTAGCCCTTTTTTGTGACAGCAAAGTCTGAACGATATTAATAACAGACAATTCATTGAACATTTATTTGTACCTAAGAGGTTATTGTAATAGAAAAAAGTAATTTTAAAAATTCCCATTCTGTAATATTGTACCTGTTTCGGTATAGTTAGAACTTTTTCAAGTTTGCTTTATTATATGAATAGATTGCAAATTAATTTTAAAATTAGTAAACGAAATCTAAACATTCATAATATTTTTATTTTATAACCTATAATAACCAGCTAATTTTAATATTAAAAAATATTACCACATAAGTTTGAATATATCGATTTTTTTTTATAGTTCTTATTATTACTGCAGCCGCAGGTATTAATAGTTTAACTGTGTTGCAAAAATTGGTAAATTTTATAAATTGTAATTTTAAGTACAATAATTGGCGGAATCTTACACTGATTGAATTGCATCATTAATAACCAGGTTTAGATTATAAGCATCACTACCAAACCATAGCTTCTTATTAAAACATGACTGTTTACTGGTTGATAGTGAAAAGTCAATATCAGTCTATTTAAATCACTGTTGTATTAGAAACGTTAAATTTGGCTTTAACTTGAATTATAACTAATGAGGGGTCTCTAGTGTAAAATGTATTTTACTATACGAAACTGTACGGTAGTTTCGCCTTTGATTTATCGATCTACTACGTTGAGAGTAATGGGCTTTTATTGTGTTAAGATTGAAATTAGGATTAATTTCGTTATAAAGCATTAGGTATTATACTTTGATTCCATTATAAAGTATAAGTTTTCGAGAATCAAGCGATTCAGAAAACAACAACAATTATACTAAAATATTTCTTTTTATATAAAATCGAACCTGAAAGAACTGATTCTGTGCAATTTCACAGGGGATTCACTAGTAGATATGTAAATTATAAACCAATTATATATTTTTTTAAATATTTGAAATTTTTTGAATTTTACACTTAATTTAATTTAATGTGAGTCCCCACAAAAACTTAATCATATCTTTTGAGTTTAAACAACAGATTCTTACTATGTAAAGTAAGCAAGTTCCAAAAATTTGATTTTAAAAAAAGTTTAAAAAAAGCGGTTTAAGAAATGTTTTTTTTACAATATGGAAGTCACGGTATATTTTAATTACATGTAAATTTTTATTTATTTTACTTAATTTAAAAAACAAGTGTAATATTTTAGTTTTAGTATTATTTTTGTTATTTTTGATTTTAAAATTTTATTGTGTTAATTTAATTGTGTAAAATGAATTTAATTAAATTATTTAAAAAATATGTTACGAACGAAGATCTTTTAAAATGTTTTAAATACTTATATAATGTACATATTAACTAAAATAATATTATTTAATGTAAATGGACAAAAAGCTAAAGGAACAAAAGCTTTATCACACAATTACGATTTATTATATTAAGAAGCCACCAAAATTTTAATAATTTTTTTATTGAATTAATATTCTATTATTAAATCTTTATGAATTAAATAATATGATATAGTGATAACTTGAATAGTAGCATCATTGAGGACATTTTGTATAATTTTCAAAATCTGTTTAAAAATTGAAAAAAAAAAACGTTGAACTTTAAAATTTAAATTAAAGATTTTTAATAAAACATTTTCGTTATGTTAATTTTTCTCTTTTATTTATGTGTACATATTTCAATTTATACAAATTTAGAGTCCTTCTTTTCTAAATACAATACAAAATAAGTCCCTTTTTTGTTACAATTTTTATTGTTTTTTGTTTGGTTTCCTTTTTGTAGATATTTTTGTGTACAATTTTTACATTGATACTAGAAATTATAGGTCTCTAAAATAACATTGAAAAAGGACTTTGCAAATTATATTCTAGAATATTTTCTGAAGTAAGCAATTTCTTTAAGTCCAAATAGGCACTGTTTACTTAATGTATTAGTGTATAGCTCTATAATATAACTTAACTATGTAAATTAATGTATATTTGGTAGTAAATTTCCATGGAATAGATAGATATGCACGCATACATCTCTACTAATTTGTATTTGAATGAAGTTTTAATGGCCGATACCTGTTGCTTATATATTTGATATCCATAGACATGAAGCAAATTTAATCTTTAAATGTTTTTTTTTTTTTTTTGCTTTAATAAAATGTTCAACATTTGTGTTTACACGGTATCATAATAGACGTAAAATAAATATGAAGAATTAAAAGCTCGAGAAATTGAGAGACAACAAATCAACAAACAAACAAAAAAAAAACAAATTTGCAAAACAATAAATTGAAAATATTTTTATCTTATTTTTAGATTCTTGAATAAAAATGTTTGTTTTTGTTTTTTTTTGTAAATTGAATGAATTAAATTTTTCGTGAGAACATGAAATTTATTTACAATTTAAGATGTGATGAAAGAGTGGGCAATGTTGAAAGAATAAACAGAAGTACTGACTGATAGAATCTGCTTTCGGTTTTTTGACATATTATTTTAAAAATTTGTTATAGATCAAAGATCTATCTTCATTTTAAATTATCTGAAAATTTTATTTAATATGTTATTTACAATTCTAGGTATAATAAAAGATATATTAAATAACATTTATATTTCATTCGAATTATGATTTTTGTTTAGTAGCAACGATAATGTTGTCATGTGTTGGAATATCTAAGATTACTGAACTACTTATTACTAAGTATGCCATGAGAAAATTTAATCATATTATTATGTTATGGAGGAGACATAAATACATGCAAGATATTTGAAATGATTTATGAATTTATTAAGATTAGAAAAGTCAATTAATTTTAAAGTGGTGGAGGTAGAGACACAGTGAGCTTCATAATTGGCTCTTTTGTGGGCTTATCACCCTTCCCCAAACCATTATTTTATTTTATTTAATTGATAGAAGAGGGCTGTGTACAATCGGCTACTAAATACTAATTAAATATTAGGTTAGTTTCCTTCAACTACATCATTAAGGACACTACATCTTTTAAGACGTGTTATGTTTCCATTTTAGTCAAGTGCACCGGATCACAAATATAGTGGAAAAAGCTTTCGAAAAAGTCTGTTCCGTAATCTTCTTAGATTTTCTTAGTCAGGCTTTCGACACTACATTGTTTTTTTTTTTTTTTTTGTTTTTTAATAGAATTCCATTTTATTTAAGCTGTTACATCGTGATTTACCAAGACAATTTTGTGAAATACTAAAATCATACATGGCCAATAGATGCTTGCTTTAGTGTACGATATGCCAAAGAGTATTCAGAAATAAAAGAGATATCTGCTGGAGTCTCACAGGGAAGTGTTCTTGGTTCAATGCTTTACCTGTTATATATAAGAGATATCCCCAAATTGGTAACATTGCGGTTCTTGCAGTTGATGTATCTGTCGAAAACTCCACAGCAAAACTTCGAAATGCAGTAATAAAATAAGATTGTGGACCCAAAAATGGCGCATGAAACTTAATGAAAGCAAATCAACTCACATAAATTTTACATATAAAAAGATTGCAACAGATGGTTCTATATGGGGTAATATCAAAAGTCAAGCCACCACAGACTGCTACTCAATATCAAAAATGTATCTATACATTATCGCTTCTGTATTATTTCTATTTATTATAGCGATTTATAAGCACTTATTGTAGCGAAACAAATAAAAATGTTTGTATGTACCACAAATAATATAAACTATTGTTCCCACTTCAAATAAATTTTCTATATTATTAAAAAAAAAAAAAATTTAAACTTTTTTATAATTCTACTTTCATAATCTACTTCAACTTACTGTTTTTGCTTCTTTAATAAATAAAAATTAAAAAATCAGTAAAATCACTTACTCTCTAAAAATCATTTTCCTGAATCATACTATCACTGCCATTTGGTCCCGTAATTTAAAAAATTAAAATTAGCAATCGCGGTTTGCTAGAAAATCACTCTTTCTTTCATCTCTAAATATGAATCATATTAAAACACAAATATTTTGACAACATCACTGTGATTTTTCACTGTGATTTGAATGTAGCAATCACAGTTAGTAGCAGTGATTGCAAAATCACTTTTTTGCTCATCTCTAAGCCAATACAACAAAGTATTTGGGAATTATACTCGATGCTAAGCTCAGATGGAAGAAACATAATATTAGAAAGAAAACAGAAGAGCTAAACATGAGACTCAAAAAATTTTACTAGTTACTTGGGTGTGATTCTGAGTTATCAGTATAGAAAAAAATATTGATATATAAGCAGATATTAAAACCTGTGGGGACGTACGGTATCCAATTATGGGGCTGTGCAAAGAAAACCAACATCGAAATGTTGCAAAAATTTCAAAACAAAGTTTTCCGTGTTATAGTTAATGTACTATGATACGTACGTAACAAAGATCTCCACCGTGACTTGCCCATTAAAACAGTCACAGATGAGATCAAGAAACATGAAGTAATACACTTGAAAGGATTTCCTTCTATCTTTCGAAAAACAAAAATAACTGTAATAAAGTGCGAATATATTTGAATCTTCTATCGGATGGATAATCGTCTTTTCTAAGTTGAATGTTGTGTAAGAATATAACCAGTAATCATTGCAATTATAGATTTGTTTTGTTATAAAAAAGTGTTGGTTTTAATTAAAAAAATTTCGTAACTGAAAAAATTCGATTGAAAAATAATCTCTTCTGGTTTTTTGTACAAATTGATTACAATTCACAGAATGGTTAAAACTTGGATTAACACAAAGGAAACTGGAATTGCCCCACACAGTCAATCAAAATACCATAATTTTTCTATTTAATATTTAGTCTGAGATTAAGCTTAGTGGTACTAAATTTTAAATCTTATGTAATTCTTTCATTTAAAGAATTCTCAATTATTTTTTCAATATAAAAAACGTATTTTCTTTTTGAAGAAACTAGAAATAATTTTTAAAAAAATTTTTGTTGGAAGAAATTAAAATTATTTCCAGACAATGTTTACAGGTTGGGTATTCACCCACTAGTCTACACATGTGCTTTTTCATGTGGTTATTACCAGTAAGCATGCCCACCATCTTCCTGCAGTCTGCTCTATTGAGAGTTAGCAAGAAGTTGGTTATTTTGGTGTTTATTCTTGGTGCATATATTTTGCAGACTCTGCGGCCTTCAATACGCTCCCAAAGAATCTTTGCATCGCTCTTCAGGGTATTTGCTACTGATAGGTTAATATTTCCAATAGATATACCAACTGCCGATACCGGTCCATAAATGTCGCCCGTCGATGATCTGACTAGTTCGTCAACCTTCTCATTTCCAATCAAGTCCCAGACTCTGACCCGGTATTCAGATCAGTTGTATCTTATTTCGTAGCCCTATGAGGCTTAGGTCTCTTTCTGCTCCTCTTCTAAGTCCTTCCATAGCCTCTAATGTTTGTTTCCACATCCTTTAGTATTCTCCCGAGTTGGACACCTACTTGCCATTTGCTTCCATTCTTACATATAAATGCAACGATGGAATCCCAAGAAGTATTTGCATAGCCGCTGTAGGTATGGTTCTAAAAGCACTTTTTGTTGCAAAGAGACAAGCAAGTTTTTGTACTGCTTCTAGTTTTTTTATTGAGAGATTTTGAGTTGATATTGAGTAGATATTGGGAGGCAAAATAGTCACGAATGTTATTCATTGGCCAGGACGATTTCTTATTTTTAAAAGTACGCTCACACAATTTTTTTTTTTTAGGTCACTTGAAGAAATAAGGAATTACATAATATAACTCTAAGGATATTTCAAAAATAATATTACTGCAAACATAATTAATATTTATACGATTTCAATTATTATAGCGATTATTTTAATTTGAATATAAAATATTTAATAGTTTAGCAATAGCAAAAAAAAGTTAACTAATAATTAATCGCATGCTACTTTTGAATTCAATTTAAAACTATTAGTTATCCAATTAATTTTAAAAATGGTGAATCCTATGGTCAAAGCCTATTCCACGAACGATTCTACGTATCTAAAACAAATTTTTTTATAGACACTTTCTAGATTATCAAATATTATATACAACATCATCGGGTCGTGTTATCATTAGATTCAGAAAATCGCATAAAATTATGTGGGATATCTTGTATATGAACTCACTGGAGCTGTGATGAACAGACAGTAACTCAAACCTAGAAGTATTGAAATGAATTCAAAACAAAGTAATAAAAGTAATCACTATAATGCCTAATGGTTTACAAGAAACATGTATGAATTCTCCAGGAGGCCACGTTAAAAAAGGAAGTAAAATTGAACACTACTTCAACACTAGTGAACTTGATAGTAGGAATTATAATGTGGAAACTTCTAAAAACAAACAACAGAATATTCAACAATCATTTTTGTAAGAATAATTATTAATGAAAATTTTCTTTGATGGGTAACCTTTATTTCTTCGTCCAGGTTGTCAGCAATGAATTTTGATCAATTTGTTAAAAAAGAAAATTTATGAAAATAAAAATATAACAAATTAAATTTTAATTATATGAAAGTCAAACAATAACTTTTATATAACAATGTGTTCCAAAAATTTAAATTTTTTATTTAATTAAATAAAATTAAAAAAAAAATTTCGGAATTTAATTTTCATTAGAATATAAAATTAACTTCAACAAAAAATTTATATTTTGTCATCTTTTTTGTTTTACTTTTTTTTTTTTTAATTTGAATTATTAACACTACAAAAGGAAATTACTTCATTTACTTAAGCAAAATAATTTCCTTCTTTTGTAAAATAATTTAAATTAAATTTTTTACTATTATTGTAAATATTCTATTTTTTATTTTATTATTTTATTTATTTTTCTTCTATTTCAAAGATTTGTTTTTTTATTTCTTCTGTTTTTATTCAAACTACTTTTATTAATGTAAAATTACTTGTAATGAGATTGAAAGAGAAAGATAGAGAGAAATATAGAAAGAAAATTAAAGATATAAAAGTTTTTCATAATAGTACATTGAAAAACTTTTCTCATTATTTTTATTGAAATTTACAGGGCTATGATGACATTTTTTATACACTTTTGATTTAACTAAACTGCAAGCGGGAATAAAAGCATCAAATTAGTATAATAATATAAAGTAGTTGTATTGTTTAACGAAATGCATATCCTTTTTAATAGTATCTACATAATATATTCCTATATTAATATGGAGAGGATAAATTTTAAAAATAGAATTTCTTTCAAAACGTTTGGATTTCCAGAAATTTTATAAGTTAAAATTACGTAAAGTAAATTTATAAATAATACTCTATGTGTACGGATACGTACATGTGTGTTTACTATACTCAAGTTCATATGAAATAACTAAATTTTGTATTAGATGGTTGATTTGATACATATAAGACATGAATACATTATGTTGAAGTTGTTGTATAATAATAGTTGTTAAAAATAATTTGGTTTGTGGATGCTGAACCTTGATTACCATTAAATATAACTTTTGGTTTATAAAATTTTTATTTATCTTACTCTTGTAGTTAGTTAGTTGTTTACAAGGAGTTTGCAGTTACAACAATTTATCGTCGCCACAATACAATATCAGCTGTTCGATCTTAGTGATCACCTTAACCACATTACAAACACGAAGTGGATGCCTATTCTCCAAATAGACTCGTAGCTGTGACAAGTCTGCGGATATCTCTCATAGGAAGTTTCCTATTTCTGTCCAGGTTATCATTATTGACAAATCCTAGTTAAGTAAACAGCAATCTATTAATATATACCCATTACCATCCTAAATCTTCTTTCTAGTATGCTGAAACGATTTTCTCATTGTAAACTTTCGGCAATAATTTACTACAGCACTTAATATTATACTAGCCAACGTTTACCTGTCTTTTGTTGACTATAAATCCCCGTTATGTGTATATACATCATCGCATCCGCTGAGTTGAAATCAATTTCCACCCAACAACTTTAGGTATTTAGTTAATGCAATATTCAAACAGTGATAGCTTGTATCATACAGTTGGTTTTCTCAAATAATGACATTCTTGTAGAGAGTGCAGAGTTTGTGTAATGTACCACAAAATTGATACAATTATTTTAGAAAAAAATTTAATTTATCAAAATATCAAGCATTAATTCGTATTTGTGATAATTTTTGTTGAGAAGTTGAAAACTAGAACTTTAAAATTACTTGTAATTTCTACACTACCAAATATAATTGAGAAAGACAAAATTTATTTAAAAAATGGTTTATTTAATTTAAAATGAAAGATATTAATTGTTAAAAATCACTATCATTGGCATAAAACTCATTTCTATTCGTAAAATATATCAAGGTTTTATTTTTGAAAGATCTAATTCTTAGAACAACTAGAAAAAACCGATAGATTTTTATCTATCTGTACAATACTATAGCTGATACCAGTATTCTCTTGATTTTCTGTACTGCAGTATATCGTTAATATTTGAATGTGTTAAAATATAAATTACTTTCGAGTTAGTGTGATTGCGCTTTATATTCCACGAAGAGGGCTAACACCATGGTTAACAGACGTTTCATACTACTTTGGCTACAAAAATCCCCTCTACAAAATTAGTTTGTTGGCAAGGGGAAAAGAAAAAAATATGTTAACCATGTCATCAGCAGTCTTCGTGGAATATAGCACATTATGTGGGCAATGAAATCTACGAATTGAATATGCAATTCGTTTAAAACTGAACCTGAATACGAAACAAAAAAATTATTTTGACATAAGTTTTTGAGTGAATACCAATAATATTGCCAAAATTAATGTACAGTCAGACTTAATGGTTGAAGCATATATACTAAATAGAAATAAGACCTAAAATGAAACATCATTCCAACTTTTGAATTTATTACTTGGAAGTTATCTGATCTTACAAAAATTATTGATGACAATTTAACACCACGATTTAGATGTGATTTAACACTGTTTGATTTTTGTTTTTGGCCGGGCTTAGCTTAAAATTCTGGTTCAAAGAAATGAGTTACAAGTGATAGAGTAAGTTAGGTACAAACGTTATAAAAAATTGTAGCTATACACATATAAGTGAAGACATGAAATTTGGCTTGATTTTAAAAACTGGGAACTTTAATTCAGATCGGACCATGTTTGAAAATAAAATACGTTTACTTTTTCAAATTTAATGTATTTAAAGTTTTGAAATTAATTATTTGCTGTTTAAATTAATTTTTGTAAAATTTAAAAAAGGTTATTTTAAAGTTTCTGTGGTTAAACTAAAATGGTATACTCGTTTTTCAAAAATCTGTTCAGTATGTCATCGATTTGCTTCCAAATTTGTTATTTTCTTTTATTAATTTAAACCTTCTTAAACCCGTTCTGTTTTTATATTTTATTTTATTTTATTAATTTGTACTTGTAAGCTAATCAATTATATTTTATAGAATACATGAACATATTACATGTATATTTCTAAATATAACATGCTTTGTATATAACACTAATGCAAGAAGATAAACCAAATGTCAAGAAAACATGTCACAAATTAGGATACTTTGAACATTTGTTATATAATACAGTTATAATTGTTTAAGAAGACTTTATATTATTATTTTTTTCTATTTTACTCTTCCTACATCTATCTCTTTTTCTCGTACTATTTTAATACGTTTGTTGGTTTCGGTTCGTAATATACGAATAATATAAATCAAGGAAAAAGGATAATAATCTTGATATGTTGAAGAGAGAATGTATAGGTGATTAACATTGACATACTCAACTATAATATACAATACAGTTTAATATTGTGTTATTATAATACATGTGTGTATGAGTGTATTAACAAGAAATTCATTGTAGATGCAAAAAGTCCAGGACTTCGTCCAATATTTTGTAGAATATGTATAATATAATATGTACAATTGTAATACACATTTAAGACTTGTTGCTTAATAGAATTATAAGCCTTTAAGACTCTCTAACTCACATTTTATGGAAATATAACTCTTATAGGTATTAAGATCAACATATACATATTATTATGAAAATGTCTACCACCAGTTACTAGGTTGAAACCGTTAAAATTACTAATTTTCTATGAAATTTAAGGAAATTAATTAGTTTTATTCGAATGGATGGAAACTAAAATTATCCAACTAAAGAAATAATTTATAGTTGAAAAAATAAAAAAGAAAATATTGTAACATACAAAAATAATGTCTGGTTTTTGTTTCCGATAATCGTGTATATAGATAAATATAATTTAATTAAATTTTTGAAAAATTTGCCTATATTCTTCTCTGTTATTGCGTAACATTAAAATATCATCAAAAATTTAATAAAAGGTTTTGCAGAACTTTGAGAACTAATTTCTATAAAGAAATTTTTATCTTTTTATTTTTAAAATTTAGTTCCATAAAAAGCAATGTTTCTTAAAAGTTAATAATATTTTTCCATTGTATCTACTGTTTTTCGTGTTTTTATTAATTTTTTTTATTTCACTGGTCGATTTTAGGGCTGATACGACTAATATTTTATTATACAGTGTTTCACACGAGATTCGCATATCACAACATACCTATAGTTACATAAACTTGCTATTAACATGTTGATCGATTTGGTAGAGGAAAATGTAATAAACTCGCCTTATTTAATGTAATAAACTCGCCTAAATTATGAGTCACTAATGTTATTAATATATACAGTCATATACGTATGCAAATTTGCTTAAATTGTAAGAAACAGACGATAATAAGAATGTAACGTGCAAGAAAAAGAAAAAAATATAGTAAACAAAAGAGAGTAACAGAAAAAGTTGGCTGAAATTAAATAAAAAAAAGTTTATAATTTTTAAAAAAATTTGTTGATTAATATATTGATTTGGAAAAAAAATTTTCGACAAAAATTTCGGTGAAATATTTAACAATATTATTTTCTAAATTATATCAACTATGCATAAGGTTTTTAGGAGACCTAACTAAAACAGCGTTATCATATTCTTTAAATTCTGTGATTTGTAGATGGATGTTGTCCTCAGTATTATTTTATAATCGTATACCAAATTAATAAATAGTGTCACCTGAGTATTATTTTATGCCATACGCCATTCACATCATTTCGAGATAATCGAATTTAAAAGTTTGTTCAAATTTATTTTGATAACAGGCCGAAAATGTTCTTAAAAATATATTTTTGTAATACTAGCAAATTAATTTAAAGTAATTTTTTGTTGGTTTCGAGCAAATAAAGCGATATTTAGAAAAGTTATGTCAACTTTTGTAGAAGCGTTCCCAATGTTGATTTTATTCCACGTCATATATTTAAAAACAAAAAAATTCGCAATGTATGACATGGCCTAAATTTTTTTGGATACATCATAAAATAAAAATGTTCAAATTAAATAGGAGATAATGCATGTCAAATAAATGACATGGAATAAAATGTAAAATAAATGTATTTTATAGCAAGACAAACTGAATTCAACTTTTGATTTATTTATTTCATGTTTTTCACAGCTCTTTCAATTCACAGCTTGATTTTAATGAAAAATATAACAAAAAATCTTCTTCTAAATTGCAAAGTTTCTAACTTTTGTAACATAAAATAAAGTTATATTTAAATATAAGCTCATGAACTTTTAAATTCTAAGTATAATATCAGTAAAGTTTAGAAATAATTAATAACCTTAATCATTTCAATATACTGAAATCTTATCATTTTTCATTTCATATCATTCTTTAACATGAAGAATTCAGTATAAAAAATCTTAAACATCGTAAATCTTTAAAATTTATTAAAATTTTTAAAAATTACTATTATTATTAGTAAGAGTTTTTTATTCTTTGTATATAGTTTTCTATTTATTCCGCTAAATAGCTTGAAAATATTCCCGGTCAATAACAGAGATAAAGGTTAAAACATCCTTTATATCTTGAATTTTCGAAGACGAAATTTTGTTGATTCTATTTACAGTTTTCACTTTTTTGTCTTTCGGAGTTGCCAATGTTTTTTTGGTCGCTTTTTTGTTTACGCTGTTTAAGTTTACCTTCTGAAATGATGTTTTATATTTAATTGAGACATGATTATTTTATTTATACATTAAAACTTTTATTTTTGAGAATGGGTCGACTCGTTAGTGCAATTTATATGCAACAGCCGAAATTTTTTTCAAATCATCTGGTATCATTTGAAGTATTCTTAGTTTAATTTTTTCGGACGACATTCCAGTTAATAGTTTCACTAAATGTAAGGGGAGAGTAAAAAAAATGAGGAAATGATCCCCCTCCTATAACAACAAAAAACAAGAAATAGGTCACTCGAATTGTGGTACCCAAAAAGCACAATTAAGTGCTAATAGGTTTTCAAGAAGCAACTGGAATGGTCACTTCTACCTACCTACCTACCTAAAAGTAAGGGACTGTGTATTTCCATATTTTTTAGGTGTCTGTCAATCACGGAGTGTACACAGTCCACTTTTTGGAAGAGTGTATGTCCAGGAATCGAATACTTATGTATAAGTAGGGAAATATAAGGATTGGTTTTTAGGAATATTTTGATGGCAGTAGTGTTTACTCCATTTTTTTTTCTGCGGAACACATGACACGTTCCAAAATGTTGTATTCAAATAAGATTGGTTTTTAACTAATTTACTTGATTCCTTCATTAAAATTGGTGGTGGAGATGACGTACTCCTTCTTTGAGTTCACAAACAACACTAACTATAGTTTATTCACAACACAAAACTTATATACTGCTAAATATGATTCGAAATTGGCGTATGTTATAAAGCTTCGAAACAAACCAGTAAAAATGGTGGAAATGGAATAAACTCGACACTCTATATCTCGAGATTGATATAAGATAGGACCAAACGGGTTGAAGATTTGGAAAGCTCGTGTCTTAAAACCCCAAAATCTATTCTCAGGTAAAAAAGTAGCAAAGTGGCGTATGGCATAAAATAATACTCAGGCGACGATATTTAGGTTTACTATAATTTAATATAATTAATAAAAAATAATAATGTTTGTAACTCCAAATTATTACTGACGAAAATGTTAATAATATTTTATATTATTGTAATGTAATTATAATTTAATATTTTTAATAGGTATATTTATATACAAAAATAATAATGTTTAAAACGAAAATATTAAAATAATAAAAGATCCCTAATTCATCATCGTATGAGGGAACAAACTAAATTTGAACAAAGATTTTTTGCTACCTTGCCTCATATAAATAATGGGAACGCAAACAATTACAAAGAATAATGGGAACGCAAAATTTTTTTACAGTATAAAGCAAAAGGCAGACATTTGTTTTGTACTTTTTCTCTCTCATAATAAATTTGGTACACGATAAGTAAATGTAAATTTTACCTCTTTTAACCAAAGATATTTGGCTTGTTTTGGTTATTGAGCTAAGTCATTTAAAAAATTATTGTTTTAATTTAAGTTTGTGCATAAAAAAAAAATATTGGTACCTATCTAAGTCCAAATATATAAACAAAAAATTATTGTTACCTACATAATATCAAAATATGTATGCATACCTTTTTGGCAAAAGTTATAATTTTTGGAAATAAAAAAGTGATTTATTATTAAAATTTTATTTTTAAAATACTTTTAATTTTCTTTTTAGTTAACAATTAAAGCTTTTATTAAAAAATTGAATTAAAAATTACTTATTTTATTGTTATATTATATATTTTAAATTTTTATTTTTTTTATCTTTTCTTTATTTTATAAGTTGAAAAATTTTAAAATTAAAAGTTACGTACATAACGTATCTTAAATTTTTAAACATAATACATAAAAAAGTTATTGATAAATAAAAATAATACATAAAAAATACTTTTAATTTTGTTGTTGTCTTTTAATATATAGCTTTTACAGTTTTTTTTTTGAATTTTTCAAGAGCTAACTACATATTTAAAAAATTCAATTAAAAATTACATATTTTAAATTTTTATATTGGATTGTTAAATTACATAAATATTATATATTATATTTAAATATTATTTATATTGTTTATAAAACAACGATCGATGCGGTTTTTACACGATATTTACATAGATTCCAATCAAAAAATTTTGTTTCCTACTTCAGTTACCATAATAGGCTTAGAATATCTTTTTTAGAATATAATGAAAACTGTCTAATTTAATCGGTCCTCAGGCCTCAATCTCAATCTCAATCATCTGCGTTTAAATGTTGTTTCACTTACTACCGCCAGTCCCATGACTGGACTTTCTTTTTTTTTTATTAATTTCATTGTAATTTTCGATAATAGATTAATATGCTAGACAACTTAAAGTAGCTAATGTAAAGTTAATTACTTTAATAAAACAGTTTAAAGTATTTTTAATATTGTATATGAAAATATAATAAAGTGATAAAAATTCTGAATTATTTTATTTCATTTTGAGAGCTTACCAGTTTTGAATATTAAAAATAGTTTTGTATGTATGCTTTATAAAATAGTATGGTATGGTTTATATTGTTTTAATTGAATATGTATACATAATGACGGAGGTTTATTGTCAAAAAAGACACGTATGGCATATATGGATAGTGATTATTAACCGTCGCTGATGCTCAATTAATTCACATTAAATAATATTTCTAATTAGTTTATATTTATAAAACAACAACTTGATAATGGGATCTGTTTTAAATAATAACTGGTTAGAAAAGCTTTTAAGTTATTAAAATCAAAAAATAAAATAATTACGTACTTTTGAGTTTCAAAATTAAATTTTTTTATTGTTGTTTTTTTTAGACATAGAATACTAATTTTCTAGATGTTGATGTATACAATATCTTCTAATTTCCTTCATTTACAAATCAAATTATATTATCCTTTATAAAACACCTTTTCGAAAAATCACCGTTTAGGTACAAAAAAAAAAAATAAATAAAAAAGAAAAAATAACATGAAAATTGAAAATGATGAAAATTCTTGGAAAACAGAAAAAAAAGTTTTTCAATTTTAAATTTATTCTAAAGGATATAAATAAGAAAGAAAGAAGAATAAAAATTAAAGACAATTTGTTTTGTTAAATTAAAAAAGTTTTCTTTTCTACAAACACAAATTTGATTTGTAAACGAGTAGGGTAAACAAAAACAAAAAAATAAATAAATTAGTATAAAAAAATTTAAATTATTTGGAAGGTGTTATGAATTTTTGTTAGCTATGTGTAACCCGTGCAATTTTGTTTTTTTATTGTTAAACATTTTTAGAGAAAATTGTTAAAAGTAAAATTAAAAGCTTGGAATTAAAACTTAAAAATTTTTAATAATTTTTATTTTCAATATTGAGATCTTTCTTACTCCACTATTCACATTAAAGATAATAACATTCTTTAAATCTACCGTTGACTGGCATCTATGCGGGAATTCAAAATTTATTATTTAATAACAGTGCTTTTGCAGCCATGATTAATATATTGTATTAATAATCGAAATATTATTCTCGATATTATGATATTCAGACCCTTCGGCAAACAAAAGGTTATAATGAATAAAATTAAAAGTTTTTTTTTATATAAATTCGGAAATTCAAAATTTACCAGTTTACAAAATGTTTAAAAGAGTTGTTTCAAATCATCTATTTTTGAGGAACTAAAATATAACTTTTCGCTATTTTATTTGACAATTGATTGTTCTAATGTACAATATTGACCTGGGGATCTAATTTCTGCACCTGAAAAAATACAATACGGACTTTAATTGAAATGCTTTTTTCAATTTTGTTTGCGCAACTGTGCGAATGAGAAAGTTTGACATTTAAAGTGTCCATTTTAATAAATCTTTTACATTGGATTATTAAGTATTGAGTTTTTATATTTTGTCAAAAAAAATTGTCTTTGTCAAAAAAAAAAAATGTCCATGTTAATTCAATTTGTGTGTTACAATTCAGTACACATTTAGCATATTACAGAGTCAAAATTAAAATTAAAACTTCTGAAAAAGATGATGAATAGATGAAAATGTGTATGGATAAAATGCTTTACGATTGTGGAACTCGATTATTTATTATTTTATTATGTCAACAAATAGTAATTTGCTATATGAAACCGTACACAATAAAGCAGCAATACAGGAAAGCGATAGCAGCAGTAAATATTTATAGATTTTAAAATTATGCTATTAATATTTAGATTAGATGTTATAGATATAGCTGATTTGCTGTAATTATGTAATGACAGTTGCTTGATTGTGTTTTACTCGGTACCGAAACGAAGATTTTTTCTGCTGAAAAATTTTGCTGCTCTGGTGTATAGTCTTTTATTGTGTATTTGACATTTTTTTTTAGTATTTGAATTTATTGGATCTTTCTTTCTATTTGAAATTTTTTATTATATTGAAAGGGAGAAGAATCATAAGCAAATTTTATACAACCGAGAAGAAATTAATGCTTTCAAAAACGAAAATCAAACTAAATAATCAAAAATAAAATCGTGGTCATTCAGTATTTGATGTGTGAAGTTCGTATTTAAACAATTCATCTTATCCCAATCTATCATGAGAACCAGAATTTATTAAAAGCATTTAATAAATTTTGTTTTCAATTTCAATCTCAAAGTTTAAATAGAGAAAATATTATTAGATGTTTAACATTTGGATATTCGCAACTGAAATGAAACCTGTGCAAATATTTTTATTTGTTTTAAAGTTAGTTTAGGTATTTGCGTTCAAACAAAACTGTCATTATTTCGGGAAAATTATTTTTCCTTTTAAATTTTTTTTTTCTGTTGTATTTTCATTTTAAAAAACGATCAAATATTAATGTTGAAATCGAAAAAATAAATTCAATAAATCAATTGTTTATTTTATTTTCACATAATTTTCTAAACATGTGTAAATTTATTTTTCTTATTTATTTTAATTTTTTTTTTGTTCTTGTTGTACCTATTTGTATTTCCTCAAAATTTTATTTTCTTTTTTTTTTCACTTTTGTTCTTGAATCCTCGTTTAATTTATTCTTAAATAATGAAGTATCAATAGAGAATACATAAGCAACATGAAATAAAATTCAATGAAAAATAAACTTTTATGTTCAAAATTTTAATCCTTTTATATTATTTTCACAAATTCGATCGTCCTTTCATATTGTTATTTTCTTTTTGATTTTGTTTTGTTATTATTTTTCCTTTTTTTTTGTATTATATATTTTTTAAAATACATTTTTTTGTTATTGTAAGAATAGAAAAACTTAATTTATATTCATTTAACATAATATTTTCTATACGACTATGTCCTTTTCAAAATAATAAAATAAAAATAAGAAAAGTAGCAAATGAAAACTGGGTTTTCTCTCGTCCTTTTTAAGAGACAAACAATTTTTTTTTGTTACCATTCTTAACATGTTTTCGTGTATCCTTTGACATAATTTTCTCATTCCAATCGAAAATTTTTTAAAGTATTTTTTATTGTGGAACCTTAAAAAAATTCGTAAGAATAAGACCAAAATGTTATGTTGCTTTTTTGTTGGTTAGGATGAGAGATGGAAAATCATTGTGTCAGGCTTGGTTATAGCGAATAGGCAAATATGTTATAAATTGTGAAATTCACAATTTCTTGTGATTCTTGTATATTGTTTTTAGTGGTGAGAACAGTTAAATCAGTATTTTAAGCGTTAACTTAATTTTTAAATTATATCTTAAAGCTTAAATTGAATAAAAATTGTCCAAATTATATTTGCAACTTTAAGAAATCGTTTTTTTAGCGTCGTTCGAAGGAGTTAAATAGACAGATTTTTATCTCTTTTCAGTGGTTTGAATTTTTTTGTACTCGGCTTGCTACAGTTAGGCTATAAAGAATTTGATAGTTGCCATGGGTGAATCTACGTTTTTGTAATAGTGTGGAATGCAACGCAATAATGACAATCATTTAATAGAGGCAGACACGTATCGATATTAGAAACAATTTGTAGTGTTCTTGTTTCAATCTTGAACTTTAATTAATATTCTGTACCAAAAGTGAACAAAGTCTAAAGACTACCAATCAGTCAAACTATCGTACAATTTCTATTCTAAGTTCTATGTCAACAACTTTTGAAATCATAATTAAAAATAGGCTAAGTAATTTTATTAGAACAAACATTTTGTTGCATTACGAATAATAATATAGTTTCGAAAAGTATTCTAAACTACCTACTATGTTTGAATGAAGAAAAGTATGTCGCATGTGTGTTTTTAGACCTTCAGAGAGCATTTGATTGCGTAGACCATGATGTACTTTTAAGAAAATTTAGCGAGATGTACTTTGCAGCTAGTCAAATGTCCTTCTTTAAGTCATATTTGACAAATCGCATGCAAATGGTTAAAATAGGTACAATGAAATAAGTACAAAAAAATTTATTAAGATGTTCCACAGGGCTTAGTCTTGGGTCCGGATATCTTTAAGCTGTATGTTAATGAAATATCTTTTCTTAATCTGAAAGAACACATACAATTATATGCCGATGATGCTGTTTTAAAATATTTGGACAAAACTGAGGATGAACTGAGAACTGCTGTGCAAAACGATTTGAAAATTATAGGAGACTGCTTAATAATCTATTACTCTTAAACGTAAACAAAACAAAGGTTCTGTAGTTTGGTGGTAAAGATTATTTAAACCCTTATTTTGCGTTTATAAACACTCATATTGGGACGGTGAAGTAATTTAACTACCTTGGTTTGTTAATAGACAATAAATTGAAATGGGTCGCACACATTGAACATCTTAGTAAAAAAAATTACTCCATATGTATTTATAATTCGACGAATTCGACATGATCTGCCAAAAAAAGTACTGAACATAATCATCAATTCATATCATCATGTCTAATATAATTTATCTACATCCTATCTGGAGTAGGGCTGATCGCTTAATCATGAATTAATTGAATACAATACGTAAAAAAATATAAAGTTTATAAATTTTTATCCGGCTACTTATCATACTGCCTTATTATACTCACAAGATTGCTTAAGTCTAGAAAATATTTGCAGGAAATAGATCTTGATGACTGCATTTAAAATAAAAAATAACTTAATAAAACATAATTTTACTCTAAATAGAATGATAAACATTAACACATATAATCCACAAGAAATAAAACAAATTTCTGTTTGACTCTTTTCAAATATAATCAAAGAATATCCATAATAAGAAGGTTCACTGGAATAAAATTTTATAATTTGTCAATGTGTTGGTCACCATTTTTCCAGTCGATTTCTAAATAATATTGTAAGAAATAGATAGTCATAAGAGTTGATTTGTGAGAGAGAGATAAAAATTCAAAACACAAAGTGGAAAAAAAATGAACGAACAATTTTTTTGTATGAAAGAAATATTGTCTTTATTTTTAGTTAGTTAGTTTAATTCCAAATTAAAATTTGTTTCAGCACCGCACACCAAACACTTAACAAGATGATGTTTTCTCAATTTCGAAACATTTTAAAAATGCATATCAATAAAAAATATTATTTATTCAAATTTGAAATGTTTATATTAATAATATTCAACTTTGTTACCTATTTATAAAATTAACAGGTACCTAAATGCATTATATTACTTATAATATAATATGTATTATTAGTTCATTGATGATTAAAATGCACAATTTAATTTTTCAGAAACTAAAAAGACATCGGATTATTCATAAAAAAACAAACCGCTTGATATTCTTTTTCACTACCTATTTCAATACCTGAAAAACTGTGTCTATTGAAAATACATAAATGATAAAAAATGTATTTCCCTTATAAGCCAATAAAATAAAATAATATGATATTTAAGAAATAACATATGTTTTTGAAACGAATATTATTTTATATAGGGATCTGTAAAAAATCAATCATTCAAAATTTATTTATTCTCATACCCTTATAAATTTAATACGTTTATTTTAAAAAAAATTCGTACACAAAATTTCAGACGACTGTACACATGAAAAATCTCTACTGGGCTAAATAAATAAACAAAAATCTCCCGTGGGCTATTTAAAATTACATTGCAAAAATGAAGTGGTTTTTTAAATGGCTTATATCGCACTCTTTCTTTCTCACAACTTCTTACATAAGAAAATATTTACAATAGTTCTTTGCTTCTTTAACTAGTGGTTTTTTTTTGTAAATGTGTTTGTTAAAATATCGTGACTTCCAGTGAACCTTCTTATTATGGATATTCTTTGATATAATAACCAAAAAAACAATTGCCTTTATACTTGTCTCAAAATATTTTTTGAATTACCGAACCTTATGAAAGAGATAACTTGTATATCTCACTTTAAAAGAGATACAAACAAGTTCGTGATAACCAGAACAATGCACTCTGCTACAGGCCTTCTTACTCAGAGCGCAACTTTCAAAATGTCTTTTATTTGTGTATAAACCTTATGGGAATATTTAAAATCGAAGGATCTTATTTGTTAGCAGAGATATTTTTAAAATGAAATATATTTCAAAAAATATAATATTTGTCTACTTTTACTGAAAATCCTATTAAAAACTAATTAAAATTTCATTCAAAAATTCGATTTAAAAAAAAAAAATCTACTCAACAATCCTACATAGCTTTTACCATCACAAGCTAAAGCAGCAAACTGGAGAGGATTCAACAAAAACCATACTAATGAAAAAATTAGAATTTATTTTTCTTATTCTTAATTTACATATTAAAAAAGCTTTAACCAAGGTTAAGTGTTGTTGTAATTTCATCAACAAAATGGAATAAAAGAAAAAAAATAAATTAAATTTGAGTGAATTGTGCAAACGAAGGCTAAAAAGAGACAGTTTTTGACAGTTTTCGCTTAATTTCGTAAAAAATAGTGAGTAAGAAGGCCTGAAGTATAGTGCATTGACGTGAGTATAAACAAATTTTATCACTTTATTGTTATTACCAGTTGATATAGCAAATAGGCTAATTAGAAAAAAAAAGAAATAAAAAAAACGAACAAAGTATTTAGTTCAAATTAAAGTTAATTTCTTATCTTATGATTGTTAATTTTTTGTTAACCGTAAACTCTTTGCAATTTGTACTTTAAACTTGTTACGACGAAGTAAAAATTAAATTTTAAAATTATAAGATTACACAGCTGTAAAGCTAAAAAATTATTTACTACATTTACATTTATTTTTAGTTTAGTTATTGTATTTGTATGGAAATTGAATATTGAAAAAAAAAACGATCATTACAATAATTTGAGCCAGCACAATAATTTTTTGTTAACTTTTTTTGTGCATTATTTATAATCATTTCATTAAAAAAAACCAAAATTAAGTCCCTCGTAAGTATGCCATTAAATTGTATAAATTGTATAAATTGTATACCTTATTCTCTATAATAAATCGGTAGAGAAATATTTGCTGGTTGAGTTCGGTATGGATAAATACGTTATATTGTGTTGTGGCTAAGAGAGATAATTAATTCATCTCTTTGAAACTGGCAAACTATAACTTTTACTTCTGCTTATATTTGACGTATCTCAATTGTTCAATAACTACAATCTCAGTACGTTATATTCATATGCTTCAGAAGTTTTTAATACATTGGAAAATATTTTATTGCTTGAATATAATATGCTCATATTCAAAATACAGAATATTTCGGTAATTATCGAATTAAAAAGTATATTTAAACATATAATTTCCGGGCAATGTAATTGCCGTTACGGCATATTCTATGATTCGCTTCTCTTAATAGTTGGCGGTTTTATTTTCAGCTTAATTGCTTTTAAAAAGCTATTTGATTTCTTGAGATGCTATTTAAACGGTCTTTACTTTGAATTATAGCCTTCTCTTGATTGAATATTTAACACGTCATCATTGTAATTGAATGTATTTATTTTTTTTTTTTCGAAAAAAATGTCTTCCAATTATTTATTCATAACATACTTTACTATACTTATGTTTTTGAAAACTTATATATATTTAAGCTAATATATATTTTTACAAAAGTTTGATTCATACTCTTAGCCCAATAATCAAGTATAGGTACAGTAAAAAATTTCAAGGATTTTTATTTTAAAAATTTTCACTCCATCTCATTAAAAAATGTATGATTTTTTGATGTTAAATTACACTTTAAAGATTGTCTGACTGATCAAGGGCTGTATATTTGCATATCCTTTTAACGACGCCAAATAAAAAATGTAACTTTTAATTTTTTTTTGGTTTTTTCTTTTAAATGAGAATTGCTTCTGAAGTTGTTTTTTTTTTTTTTTTTTTTTACGCAACTTGAATTGTTGATAACTTTTTGAGGTTTTGACTGTAAAAAAGTAAATATAAAACAGTAACAATTTTTTTTAATGGCGTAAAAATAATTTTCATATTCTATCTTATTCTTCTGGTATTCTTTTTATCGATTACTTATTCTATACATGAAGGTAAGTGTAAGAAAAAAAAACAATGAATCAGTGTAGGCAGCATTTATGGAATTGATAAGAAATATAAGGGAAAATTTTTGTTTTTAAATTGAGTGTTAAGTAAAACTTTATATTTAGTAGGTAGATGCCTATTATTTGAAAAATTTGCTTGAATTATTGAATTGCAGAAAATAAAAGCTCTATGAAAATCAAGATGATGTTTAATAAAATTTAGTTTTGACTTTGAGTATACATTTATTATTAAAATGAATTTTTCTGGCAAGATAAATACGATTGACTGTTCAATTATTGGGTAAGTTTCGGTAAAAAAAATTGGCTATCATTTTCGTTGGAATACTAAGGATAAAAATTAATGGTAAATTATCAATTGCAATATTTTTTTTTGAATTTATGAGACTAGCTACGTGCAAAAATTAAAACAATTTATAAAATATTTACAAAAAAATAGAAATAAAAATTTTTCTTGCAATTTTATACAGTTTTGTCGTAAATCAAATTTACATAAAAAAAACTTAATTTGACATCATTATTATTAATTATTTCTCTAGTTTTATCTATGTCACTGCTATGTCAACCAAATTCAAGAGATTAAGTAACAAATTATAAATTAAAGTCAAGGGATTTAATAAAATAAGATTTGTCATAAGAATCTCTTCAGTACATTATCATAAATTTAGATGTAGGTATATTTATGTATAGGAGTAATGCAACAAGTATATTTGCATATCTAAAAGTATGCATACACCACTTATACCATAATTTAAATAGGTACCTTTAAGGGATTTTTTTTCTCAGTTTTAAAAACTAACTGATGTTGTTTCATTATTTGCTACTGTTGAATTAATTTTAAAAATTTTAAAAATTTCAAGGTATTTTACATTAAAAATATCTGTATATTGAAATATGTATCTGTAGATGAGAATAATGTATATCAATGTTTTAATTGTAAAATGTAATCGTTGCATGTCATTTTCTATTGTTTATTTGAAAGTGGTCTACAAACTAAACAATAATACGTTCTATGATAACATGTTATGTACACATGAAACAAAATGTTATCATAGAAATTTTTCTTAGTTAAATTATTTGTTAAATCTTAGTAATATGTATATACCTAAAAATAATGATGTGCAGAAAAATGCACTTACATAATTACTTATATTTACGTTTACGTAAGATTTTATAAGCTTTTTTTAAGTTTTAAAGTGAATGTAATGAGTTCTTTTGTTGAAGACGGTATTATGTTCATTTGGTTTACTTCATAAAAAATAATAGTATTGCAATTTTCTTGATGACATTTAAAAAAATTAATAAAAATAAGTACAACAACAGATAGAATACATAGAAGAATTCAACTACCTGGGGAGCATTATAACATCAAGAGGAGGTGCAACAGAAGATGTCAACAGCCGTATAAATAAGGCAAGAAGAACATTTGGGAGCCTAATGAAGATATGGCGGAGCAACCAAATATCGAGAACAACAAAGCTAACAATATTCAGAGCATGTGTTAAGTCAACATTAATATATGGCAGTGAAACATGGCTCACTTCGGTCAGAATCAAACAGAAGCTACAAGTATTCATCAACAAGTGCTTGAGAATTATATGCAGAATATTCTGGCCGGCAAGAATTAGCAACGAGGATTTATGGATGATAACTGGAGAAGAACCTATCAACAGACAGATAAATAGGAAAAAATGGAAATGGATAGGTCATACACTAAGGAAATCAGAAAGTGATATAGCAAGAAGAGCTCTAGAGTGGAATCCACAAGGACAAAGGAGACCCGGCAGACCATACAACACATGGAGACGCACAATCGATCAAGAACTAACAGTCAACAATTATACCTGGGACGATATTAAGGAAGTAGTACTCAACAGAGAGGAATGGAGGTTCACTATCGAAGCCCTATGCTACCACGCGGAGTAATAGGAGAAAAAAAAAAAAAAAAAATTAATTTCATATAGTATCTTGATCTAGGTAAATAATGGCTCTTCTGAGGAAGATGTTGTATCGGCTTAGGACCTTTTCCAACAGTATATAAATATTGTGGAGGTCTTATGGTAAAATCTTGAGATATTTGATTTTAAAAGAAAAAAATAAAAGTTTTTTTTTTCAAACATTTTCTACTTTGAACTACAACATCTTCATAACGGCAGCATCAATCATCATCAAATAAATGTTGAAATATGCTTCAGACCGTTAGCTGTCTAGAATATTATAACTGAATATATTATATATACTTAATAGATCAACAGATATAACGGTTTTCATACAAAAACATCAAAACAACAAGAATACTTTCAATAATGTTCCTTTCGTCCTTAAAGGATAAAATGAGTCATCATGTAACATTCAAGGTAAAAGAATGCAAAAAAAAATGTTGCTAAACAATGAATACTCGAAATTGTTGGCGTTGGTAATGGCGTTGGTGATAGTGATGATACAACGAATAATAATAAAGCGGGTCGTCAATTTGTATAACAGGCAAAAACGAAAAATACGAAACAACACTTTTTGATTCAGTTCCAATTAACGACGTATGACGTAACGACGTAAGTGTACCACTCAATTTATATATGTATAACAACTGGTCAAAAATGTAAATTGGTAAGAAAGTTCATGTCAAAACATAATAAATGTTTAACCTGAAAGATCACCACAAGAAATAAAATAAGATATAGTTAATTAAAATAACTGGTATTCCAGTTAATATTGCTGAAGCAAAAATAGCTTTCGCAAAAATTATTGAGGAACTAGAAGCAAAACATGAAGATCGTGAATTTCTTTCATTTGAAGTAAAAATTTAAGTTGATTCAGAATATCAATCAAAAAATTTTTGGTAGACCATAAGTCAGACCATAATGTTAATATTTCTTAAGTGATAAAATTTTGAAAAATAACTGTTTTTTGACAGTACTGTAATTTATTACACTATAATATTTACATATTACGAAAATAGACTGCCAGAGTATTTTTCGAGATTATTTGATTTTAGAAGAACGTCTTGTATTTTAGTACTTTACTTTGCTAATTTTTTTTCATATAATTCTATTTCATATTCTAGATTCTTCTGAAATCAAATAAATTTTTAGTTAGGTTAAGTATTTTTAATTGAAATTTCATGTTTTCTCACATATTTGAATGAAGTGGCAAATAAATGAAAAGTGTTTTTTTATTTTAAAAGGTACCGCTGAATATAATTTTTGTCTATATTGTATAACGAATAAAAAAAAAAAATATATATATATATATATATATCATGTATATCTATATTTTTATTGCATATGTAATTATAAATAAAAATAAATATTTTTAAGTTAATTTTTCTACCATTGCTGTTTTAATCTCATAAGTAAATTCAATATTTACTTACCTCCTTAAGCAATTCCGTTTTTTGTTTTTTTCTAAATGAATTCAGTTTTTTTTTTTATTTATTATTCCTATTTATTTTTCTTCTTTTCGTGCAGTGCCGAAATGTAAAATATTTAATCCTTTGTATATTTACTACACAAAAAAGAACAAAATTAATTCATCAAAGTCATCCACTCTCAAATAAACGTACTACAAAAGTAAAGGAAGAGTCCTGTTTACTACTTTACTTAAATTTCGTATCCTTTAAGTTAAATTTTGTGTTGTGTTGTTTTTTGTCAGTTTATTGCGAATGGGAGTATGCAGATAAGATGGAGGATGAGAATGATACGATGGTGAAGTACTAGGTATTCAACAATTTTTTCTTTTCATAAGAAAAACAAACAAAAATGAAAATGAGTGAATAAAAAAACATTTGATAATAATAAGAGAAGAGGTAGTTTGCAAAAAAATAAAATGCCTGGTGGCAAAAAGAAACAAAATTATGGGGTATTGAGTATTGTAAGAAGGCATAAAGAATTACAAAAGTAAACATCACTTTTATATTATTATTATCCATTAAAATTCTTTTCATTCTCCAAAATAATTTTTAACTTTAAACATGCTTCATTTTGCATAAAAGCGTTTGCAAGAGAAGTTTGCTCTCTTCTTGTATGAGTATCATATTTTAATGTAGAATTTTAAATGTAATATGTAGATATTATGGATAATATGATGATATTATACTTACTTTTGGTTACGAAAATGAAATAGTTTTTTTTTCAATTATGGACGATCCATTAGCAAAAACTTATAATATGGTATGTAGTGTTGAATAGCAAATTTAATTTTAATTTAAATAAAACAATAAATTTACTTTCAAACAATTGTGATTTGGATTCTTGGAAATCGGAAGATGTTATAGTTAATTTATCTTAAAATATTTAAAAAAAACTGTGTTACGTAAAGCATACCGAATTATATAAAAATTATAAACTTAATTCCAAATCATATTTTTGTGGATAAATGGCTTAATGCCATTTTTTCCAAAATAGAAACAAATTATTAATTTATTATTAGTATTTTTATAAAAATGCACTATTACATGGATTAAAAATTACGTCAATAATTTTTCAATATCATATATTTTGTTTCACAACCTGATATTAATGTTCAGTTTGCAAGCAAAACCCTAATGTTTATTTATTTATTAGTTGTACAAATTGATGAAAAATTACTTAAATCTATTAATAATGAACAATTAACCATCAAAAACTAAAATTTATATATACATAGAAAAAAATAATATGTAAGAACAGTAACGAGCTAACGTGTTTAAAAAATTTTAAACGTGTCCAAAAGAAAAAAAAATGGAAAAATAATTAATTTAAAATTAAAATGAGTAGTGACAGCAAATAAACAATAGTAAGACCAATATCAATTATTTAAGTTTAACTAGAGTTAACAGCAATACGGCATAGTTTCGTCAAAAATTCTTCAGGTTTAATTTGTAGTTTTACACTACGAACATTTTGCCAATACTTCTTTTACCAATAATATACTTTTCCAGTTAACGCTGTTTACAAAAAAAAAACACACAAAGAAAAGTCCCAGGTTCGATTCCCGATGAAGTAAAACAAAAAAAAATTCTTCATGGGTTTTTTGACCTGGTCCTACCTGGAGTAGCCTTTGTAATCCAAAAAATAATTGAAAGTACAATCTGGTAACCACTTAAATAAAATAAAGCTATTCTATTTAAAAAGGCTTAGTTCCTGACAATAGTAGTAGTTTTCCAGTATTTAATGAGTTGATAAGCTAGTAACATTATGGATATTGTAGTATAAACTTGCAGTACCGTACTTAATTAAGCATGAAAAGTTGATTCTACCTAAGTTACTGTCAAGAACATGAAAAAAAGGCTTGAGTTCAAATTGTTGTCTTCAATACTTGCAGAATAAATTATCGAGAAAAATCTAATACGGCATGGGATGGTTCATTGACATAAACAAGTACCTTATTAAAACTAGCCCGGTATCATAACTAATGGAATCGCATCTTTCACATAAATTAACACCATCGTCGAAGTAATATTGGAAAAATTAGATAAATGTAAAACTTATACATAACGAAAATCTATTTTCTTGTTCATATTCAGGTTGTTATATTCATAAATAAATTATGAATTTCGGTGGCGAATCTGTCCCCTATATCACCGCAACCGCAAATGGGCTTATTGGGATAACCCGTGTTTGTTAGTTATGCTCCAAGTCATTAAGGATACCTGATTTTGTTATAACACTCAGGATATTCTTTAATGGTAAGCTGATGGATAGCTTCCATTGTTCAGGGAACGCTGCTAAGAGTGACGCTGCTACGAGTGACGAGCTACGAGTACATTTTATATTATATTCATAAAACTACATCAATACAAACGATTTCCAAATTACAATTTGGTATGTCCTACATAAGATTGCCCAAAGAGAAATCAAAATTGAAAAAGAAAAAACTTTTTCTAATATAGTATACGCCCCTCAGATATTCTTACCTTATTAAATCGATGTTTATTTTATTTTCGGTATTTAAATCTTTGTTAGTATATATATATGTATACCTCTATTTCATAATTATTATCTAACTACATAATAATATTTAAAAATATTTTTTTTTTATAAATTATAAGCAAAAGCAACATTATATTGTGGTTGACTTTTGTTAATTTATTTGTTCCCACATTTCATTAAATTCTCATTAGGCCATCTAATGAGAATTTAATTTTTATTATGAAAATTTCATATATTCATATACAGTATATTATAATATTTTACTTTAAAAATAAAGGACCAACTTTTTGTATTCTCATACATCTCCACAATTTAATTTATTATAAGTAAGGAAAAAATGTATACTATCATAAAATGTGACCCAAGTAGATCAGAACTGAATCAAAATTATTTGAAAATTTGCAGTAGGTTTTCTTGGCACGTATGGCAATGATACAAAGTGGAGTATTGAAATTAGAGCTTTCTCCCAATTATTCGGTAGTAAATCTTGTTGAAATTTAACAACATTAAACAAAATTGATTTTAAAGAAATATAAAAAATTTAGAAATTATAGTGTATATTATCACACTTATTTTTCTCAATCGTAAAATGTCATGGTTATGTATTTGGCATAATACGGAAGTCTCATCGATACACTCGTCATCGTACATCTTTCAGAAGACTATTCTGTAATAAATGTAGAACTGCGTTAAAACAACATAAACTGGCATAATCATTAACAATTTGGTATCCATATACTAGAGAGAGAAAGAATAATAAAAATCCGTAAAGAAAATCACTTATGTTTTCTTAGTTTTTCATGTTTGATCTGATAACATGTTTTCTTTAGACTGTTGTTACGTAATTTTTTTTATTTTAGATTTAATTTTTAAATCAGTAAACATGAAATCCATATAATTTACAAAACTTTATAAAAATAATAAAAAAAAAAAAAAAAACGAAAAAAAACCGAAAAATTTAATACATATATTTAATATGAAATAACTGTAAATGGTTTATAGCTCCGTAATTTATAATCTTCTTAATAACTATTATATTATGAACATATATGTATAATAATATGAGAGAAGCTGACTGATGATAATTAAACTCTTGTGTATTATAAAACTTAATTTTTATTTATTTTTGTTTTGGTTTTTTGTTGTCATTGTTTAGTTCATAATAATAAAAAAATTTTGTTGTTGTTTTTCTTTCATGTCATTTTTATTCATTATAATCTATCTCACTTTAACAATCGTAAAACATATGAAGAATAAAATTTTAAGCAAAGATGAATATAATGACTTTTAGTTATACTATGATTAAAAGTTTTCGTTGGCTTGTTGTTGTTTCGGAGGATGTTAGTGAGTAAATTTTTTGCAAGTATTTAAAAAAATTAAAACAATTAAAATGGAATTATAAGATTTCAGAAAAAGAAAATTAAAATGTGATAATTAAAAAAAAAAAAAAATTATTTTAAATACTTTGTGTAAAAACCAGGAATTAAATAAAGATCTGATGAACTTTTGGCATTTAATTTTGTTTTATGTTTGAGTATTAACCGTTTTATTTGTCATTTTTTTTCAGATAGAAGAAAATCATCAAGAGAGCTGTCTATTTCTGTCCTATGTGTCAGGGAAGAACGAAATAAAGGACTGTGGCGATTTTAGCGCACTAAAAACTTTCCTTTTGTTAACATTAAAACTATATAGTCTTTAAGACTAATCATTAATACATTTTTGGCTCTAGTACTTCAGATATCTTTGATCAAACAAAATTACGGTTTCGTCCATTTAAGTCTGCTAACAAAATTTTTACTGTCAGTTAAACGTGAAACTTAGAAATTGAAATGTTGAGAGAGACGACTTTTATGGTTTACAGCCAATTTTATTTTTCATCTTTTATGAAAGAAATCATTAGATCTCCATGAATATGAGCATTGCGAACAAACCTTTATATTTCATATCCAGTTCTAGTTTATTTTCTTGATGTGTTCTTTCCATTTAAGCTTTGCATCAAGCGTCATACCAAGATATTTTGAAGAATTTTGATAGGGCATGATGACAATGTTTAATCTTACTGGAATCTGCGACTCAATTTTTTTATTTGTAAAGTTAAAGTGCATGAATTTGGCTTCATTCGGTTTAATTTGCCACCTTTTGCACCAAATGGAGATTTTGTTATTGTTTCGTTTTGTTTGATTTTGTAATTTTGTTGCAATTTACTTGTAGCTTCATTTATATTTTTACCGACTGCTTCATTTATATTTTTACCCTGTCATCTGCAAAGTAGCTACCGTCGCTTTTTCTATCTCTGGAATATAACTAGCGTATAGTAAAATAGTATTGGGACCAGTATACTATCGTGTGGTACTCCTGCCTGTATATTGTGTAGAGCAGAGTTCTGCTTGTTTAATTTGAAATAATCGATTCGACTAATATGTCGACATTAGTTCGACATATGTTTTGGGCAACAAGCGATGTAGCTAGATAAGGTAAGCCCTTCTGCCATATTTTGTCGAAGATTTGTGCAACATCACGAAACACTGAAGAGCAGATGCATTTTCCTTCCAATGTTTTTTCGATAACATCAGTTATTCTATGGACTTGTTCGACAGTTGAATGTTATTTTCTAAATCCAAATAGATGATTTCGTATAATGTTTCGTTTTCAATCAGAGGTTGCATTCTTTTAAGGAGTAGTTTCTCAAACAACTAAGAGATTACTGGTAACAATAAAATAGATCTGTAGGACTTTGCGTCGTTTTGAAGGTTTTTTTTGACATATTAATCATGATTATCATTGTTTGTAATGAAATATATATGTATATATATGTCAAAACAAACGACCAAATTGGGGTTCAGTTTTTCATTTTGTAAATTTCTTTGATTTCTCTTTAATTGTTAAATTTAACGCTGGGTGGCGCAGTAGGTAGAGCGCCTAACCGAAAGGTCTCAGGTTCGATTCCCGATGAAATACAAAAAATGTTTTATGGGTTTTTCGACCTGGTCCAGTACCCTTTGTCATTGGGATATACTAAATGACAAAAAATAATTGAGAGTATAATCTGGTAACAAGTTAAATAAAATGAGACTATTCTATTTAAGAAGGCTTAGTTCCTGACAATAGCAGTAGTTTTCCACATCTAATTAGTTGATAAACCAGTAATTTGATAAATAAATACTCGAAATATTGTAGATATTGTAGTGTAAAATTGCAGTACCGTACTTAATTAAGCACGAAAAGGTGATTCTACCTAAGTTACTGTAAGAGTGTAAAAAGAAAAAAAATTACGGTTTTGTTAATTTAAAACAACAACCCGGTTGCTGAACATTGTAAAATTTCCATTATTTAGAGTCATAATTTTGTTAAAACTACTGAAAGTATAGGTCACTTCGAGGCAGGGAAGATTTATATTCTTTTTTGTATTCTTTATAACACGATCATATTAATTGTCTCTATGTCTACATTAAATGCTTAGTCAAGTCGGTATTGATTTTTTCAACGTCTATTATTAGTTTTGCGGTACTTCATTCAAAACTTGTTAGGTTACTTCAAATTTTAAACGAAAAATGGTTCTATTTACAAGAGTAATTTCAGTAAATAAATTGTAAATAAAAATTAAAATAATTTAGCTAAGTAAAAAGAGCTGAAAAATGTACTAAAAAATGATTTATTAACAGACAAATAAGTACCCAGAATTAGATTTTAAATTCATAGAATTTTTAATTTTCTTAAAAATTTTTAAACAAAATTAAAAAAACGTTACCTTAAAAAGACGAATTCTTTTAACTCTTGTCATTTTAAAAATATCCGAAACAAATGTAAATTGTGGAAAGTATTTGAAATTATCAAAACTATAACTTCTGATTAGAATTTCAAGTGTCTTCACATTTCCCTAAATAATATTTAAATTATATTGATTTTTCCCATACTTATTACATGCTAATTTACTTTATTAACTTTCTAATAATATAATCTCCAAAGATAAAGCAAATAAGTAAATTATACTGATTTAAAATATCTAGTTAGTACGTAAGTTTGGATTAAATGTACACCAAAAAACTATCTGAAGGAGCTATATAGAAGATATAATTGGCTTACTCTATGATTTGTATAATGAGGTGGACGTAGTCACGAAAATCAAGAAACTACAGGGGTTCGAATACCAAAAGCGGATGAAAATGCTTCAACCCACAGAATCTTCGAACCCAGATCTCAAGGTACAAGATGTCAGGGCAGCTCCTATCTTTGTCACAAACATGAAATATCTTGTAAAATGCATAAAACAATCTCGTATCTTCAACTGAAGAGAAGTCTTTCATGATCGACAAAAATTAATGACGGTGTTAAGTCAAGCCCATGACCTGCATAGTTCGTTGGCATTTAAGTAAATAGTAAAGTTTGTGAAAATCTTGTAGGATTTATATAATACAAATAGGATTTACATTGTATAAACAAACCTGACTTCTAGTATTCTTGTCGGTGTTTTTATAGGCGTCTATATATGTAGGGATGGATATTTTAAAGCTCAATTAAAAATAAACACAAAATACTTTTGATAATTAGCCTCTAGCAATTGAAGTTAGTTTTAATGCTCAATCAATTTAGTATAATCCAATAAAATAAAGGAAAAACTAGAACTAATTTCGTTTTGTTGAGGGTATAGTACATATTCAAATCTAAAATATAATTTCATTATCTTCAATTCGTTGGAATGATCAAAATAATATAATTAAAAATTACAATTGGTTGCATTAATATTATAAAATAATAAATAAAATTACATAATATACTCTAAAATAATAAATGAAAAATATAATTGTCAAAAAACAAGTTTTTCTTTGAAAAACTTCGTTGGAAAATCTCTCGTTTACTATTATTAAATTTTTTTTATATTTAATTTACCATTTTAATCAGAATTTATTCCATACATATCCAATTTAAAAATTAACTGAATAAGTAAACTGAAAACTATAAATTACAATTTTTAAAATTTTAACTTTGATAAAAAATAAACTGTTAATGTAAGTAAAACTATACATTTGTATTCGTAAATGTATAACGTTCCGTCCGTTAAACACTTCATTGTAGAATTGAATTTAAAACCGAATTCAGTGTAAGATTATGTTATATTTTAAAAGGATAAAAGAATGAAAAACAAAAAGACAATATCGTTATTGAATAAAATTAACTGTAAAACGATAATTTACTTAAATATTCACTTATATGTAGTAATGTAGGTACACAATATAATGTAAAACACAAAATTATGCACGTACATATTAATATGCATAAGTAAAAATGTTAAATATAAGTAAATTTGTAGAATATTAAATATAAATCTAATTAATAGAGTTACCCAGCGAAGCATGCATATAACATTATAATTATAATACTGCTAACTATATAGCCAAAAGGATAAAATTAGATTATTATGGGAACATAATAAAAAAAGGTGACGTAAAAAACTCTTTTATTTATTTTATAACTCAATTATTTATTAGTTTTATTACATATGATTTTACATTTTTGAATTTTTTATTTTATCATATAAACTTACATGATTATATAAATAATAACTACAATATTATCGTATGAAATACAACTCTCCATATTGAAATAATACTGCATACTGAAATAATAATATAACGAACCTCCGATTTTTTTTTATATTTTTGATATGGATTTCTCGATACTTAATTTCAATTTCTCGCTTTTTTTTTAATAGACATATCGGATATTTACTAAGGATTTTATATACATTTTAGCTATGTGCGCCGTTAATTTGATTTACATATTAACTGATGTTATATAAAAATCTGCTACCATTCGTATCGACTAGAGACTAGATAGTAAGTAACGACCATAAGAGATATTTGTAATTATATTCTCTTTCAAAAATACAAATATGAATAAAAAATATATTTTTATTTTGTAGTGTAGTGAAAGAATAAAACTTTAATTACTACAACACTTATAATTAAAAAGTATGAGCTGTATCGATAATTGAAATTTAAATATTTTAGCATCTTTTCAATCCCATGTTTTAGCATTTTGTGCTAATTAATATTGTATCTGTCCATTTGCCTTCTAGCATTTGTTTTGTTGAAACATCTTCAATACCTTTTGTCTTTTTCACTTTTTTTAAATTTGATGATTTCTTCGCATTTTTTTTTTTGTTTTAACACAACGTAAAAATATTTGGAATTTCACAAGGTTATATAAAAAATCATTAAATGGGTATGTTCATAGAGATAAATTTAATCTTAATGTGAACATATAATTTTAAGTTTAAATCAGATCAGGTATCAAATCCTATTACGACCACCTCGGTATATCACTTGTGGCATAATACATATGTGAGCATGTGAGCATGTGACCCTTAAAGTATAGATAAAGTAATAATTTCTGGTACTTGTCGGTCAATATTTTACAGCTTTTAGTGTGGGTGAAACACATTCTTGCTCTCTTATGTTTTAGGCATCTTTAGTTTTCTGTAAATTAGACAAATTTTCTATAATGTAAATTAGGATTCAATCATATTTATTTTATTAAGTCTTTTCTACCATTCCTCTGAATAGAACTTTTATCTTTTAGCGTAGGAAAATTTGATCCAAAAAGGTTGAATTGAATTGAATCGAAATATATTTCCCATGCATATAAATATACATGCAAAATAGGTGGACCCGGTCTCAGATCGAAGTAAAAATTACTCTACTAAATTAAATGTATATTATAAAAAGCAGTGTTACGCAGTAGTGTTAAAGAAAAACTTGATAAATTTATTTTAGTAGTTAATTATATTTGTGAAATCAATTAAGAATTAGAAAAACATGCCGAGGTTTGTTATTTTCTAAACTGACTTATCAATTTGTTACATATTATTTTACATTATTATAATTGTGTTTTTTTTAACCTTCGCTTCAGCGGCAATACAAATAAAACGTAATTGGCAAGATTAACATAAGTTAATATGTTTGGTCTTTCCATATATTTTGTATGAAGAATTTTTTGACAAAAATAAGTGATTTTTATGTTTTTATGATTATTTTTGTGTGTGCATTACTGTTACTTTCATGTTTGCTTTTATTACCAGCGAATATCTATCCTCCAAGATATTTTTTGGAAATACCGGTATTTTAGAAACAGAAAGTGCTACTGGGCACTTCCGTTTGTTACAACGTGCTTATAACAGAGTTAGTAGTTGCGACAACAACTGTGTATCTATTTCAGTGAAATAAGAAAAAAAATAAATAAAATATATATATGTTGGAAAGATTATTTATTGAATTTTCAATATTTGCAATAATATGGAAGAGCTTAAAATTTTATGTTCCGTTCAGGTAGGAAGGTAAGTAAGTTTTGTAATTTTTAGTAAACGTGAAAAAAACACAAAAAATGAGTGTTTTTCTTCAAAAAACCAATTTTTTAAATATCATATGTTTTGGTGTAAATTTTAATAAATTTCTTCGAAATCAAGTAACATTGTTCAAAATATATGAAATTAAAAGAAGATGCCGTTATAGGTATATGACAACTTTTTTCATTTAGTTTTACTATGAAAAACACAAAAAATAAAAAATGCACACAAAAGATGAACAAGAATATTTTTCTAGATTGGTGGAACATCTGCTAGATAATGAACGTGCTGATGTAAAACCACCGGAAGAAATAGTATGTGATGACAATGATGACAATGATGAAAATGAAGATTTCGGAAAAATTAAATGAAGAATCAGATACTCTAGAAAGAATGCATCTTAGACCTAAGTGATGGGCATAATTCTCAGGATGAGTCACTAGATGATGAATCAGAAGTACAAGAAGAAAATAATCAAATCAATATTTTATTGGAAAGGATGGCACAAAACTGGAATAAAATTCCATCAACATATCAAAGGGCCAGACAACAAAATATTTTCCGAGAAAAACCGATATGTCCGCATTCATTAACAAAAGGTTTAACTGATTGTGAAACATTCGCCGCAATTTTCAATACATCAATGGTTGACACAAATTTTTAATTTAACTTCGTAACAGAATTTTTCTTTTTTACAACATACCAAAAATGTAATTCAAAACAAATTTTTTTTTCAAAAAACATTTGGTGTTTTATTTATTTTTTTATTTGTTTTAAAATATATTAATTTTATTATATTTCTATTTCAATTTAAAATATTTCATAGCCTTTTATCTTATTTTTCAACTCTTATCGAATAACTACAAAAATTTATAGAATAACATACATTTTGTATGAATAAAAAAAATATTAACATATTATCTTAATCTTGCCCAACAATGAAGAAAAAAAATTAAATTGTCGAAAAATTGGGCACGGACACGTTTTTCTGAACTTTTCTTTATATATTCAATATCTACAAAAAATCAGGCACTGATCCCTGATTTCATTAAGATCGGCCAAATAATGAAGTTTTTATTCAAAAGTAAAAAAGTAAATATTAATATACGTCAATCCTGCGCAAGTAAAGCTTAAATGGTCAAGCTTATCTCTATTCTTCGAAATAACTTTGATTGACAAATTTTAATCGTAGAGACTCTGTGCGATTTAAAAACATTATCAAGAATTTATTTTAAAAATATAGTTGAACATATCATCAAAAATATCTAAAAAGGTAGTAGTGTTCAGAATTAAAAAAAAAAAATATTGCTATTAAGGATATTTTTTTTCCTATGGATTGAAAAGACAATCTTCAACAGAGAAAAAATAAAAATAATTATATAACAAGTATTAAATATTATATTTATGTGGGAAAGTTTTCTTGTTTAGATACGATAGTGTAATGGATGCGGAATCTAAATAAAACAATGGAATAAAGGTAATATTTATAGAGTGTTCTCACATAAAAAACTACTTGAACATGTATTATTAGCGTTATTTGCTATTTTGGGGGATTTTTTTTTATTAAGTTATATAATACATGAAGATTTTAATGTAGCTGTTCTGGTAAGTGAATTTTTTTTTAAATCTTTGTAATATAAGAAACGGTGACTACTCTTGGTAGTGTAGAATAGTTTGTATATAATATCTTGAAAACTTTAAGTATTTCGGATTAAGAGTCTTAAACGTGACGTGTCTTTCTCAAAATACCAAAGTAAAATAAAATTATTATATTAGCTTAAGTGTATGTAAGTAATTCCAATAGTTAGCAAATAATGTCAGCAAGAATTTGAGTTTATTTTTATTTTCTAAATTTTTCTTTAACCATTTATATCATAATGATGCCATAGGAAGACGTAAACTGTTCCATGTTGTGATACATTGCACAAATTTAAGAACCACAATATTTAAAATAATAAAATTGGAAAAACTTTGATATTTACCTCTCTAGAAGCACAAACCTGGTTAATTCAAAATTTAAAAACATAATATAGGAAAACATATTTTTTTCCAAAACTCATTTTCAAAAATTACAAAAGTTTCTACTTTTTGATATTTTATTTAGAATAGCTTCTACAGTGTGATTCGGAGTGTTGTAATAAAAATGATACATAAATCATCGATGATGAGAGTCATGTCATCAAAATCTATAGTTCTAATTTTCTTTGTATAGAATTTATTAGATCAACCAGAACTAAAACTAGCACTAGAACTAAAATCAACCTCAGCCACTTAAACTGACATAACTAACTATCACAGACAATATAGGTAGTAAATTCACATGTGAAATAGAATTAATTATCAAGAATATAAAAATAAGAATATAATTTCAAATACAGAATTCAAGTTTTTAATTTATTTATGTCTGTTCTGATAAATATTCGCCTAATGAGAATAAAATAATTACGGTGACATCGTAAATGTCTTTAAAAAAAACTTCAACCTGATACAATATAAAAAACAACCAAATTGTCAATTTTGTTCGTAAAATAAGTTGGCAACATTGTGTAATGAGAGCTTTCTGAGACATTGTGTCATAATAGATTTGTGATCAAGCAAAATCAACAGACAGTTTTTATTAACACTGTACAGCATTGGGTTTTTAAAAATTTTTGTAAGCCCAAATATCTGTCAAACCGGTCGCGGAGACATCGTTAACAACCATTGTTATCATGTAGACAATGTCTCAAGCTTTTGTGAGCTTTTGTAGACATTTAAGATCATGTGAACGTTGTATTCAACTTTGTGTTGAGACATTTACGATGTCAAGGTTACTACTCAATCCTAGGACTTTACTTAACTATAATTTAAATTTTTGAATTATTTTTTTTTTATTAGATATTTTATATTTCTACAGCATATGTTTCAAAATTACTTAATCAATTTTACTTTTTCTCTTTTATTATTATGTTTCTATCTCTATCTTTTTTTTTTGTTCTTATTTCTATAAATATTTCGTTTATTGTATTTTATGTGATTTTTAGAATTTTTTAGTTACCTTTTCTAGTTTTTTTGTTTTTATATTTTGCAATACTTTTGTAAGAGTTGTAAAATGCTGGTTTGGTTCATTTGTACAACCGCAAATATCCTTTAGTTTTCTTTAGAAAAAAAAATACAAAATAAAACATAATCATGAAGGTATCAAAATCTCATATAAAGGTATATCAAATTGTAGAGTATTCCTTTTTCTAATTTAAAAAACAAAAAAAAAAAACAACAAAAAGTAAAAAGATAAATGAAGAAAAGAAAATTTAGTATAAGGGATTGAAATTTTTTCATAACATTTGAATTTTTAAAATTCATGTCACGTTTTAACATTTTGAAATGCTTTTGATAAAGGCAATTTGTGAGCTTTTATTCTCTTTTATATTTTCAATGTGTGTTTGTATGTATACAAAAATACGTACAACTATTAAATTGTTATATATAATATGATTCTTCTTTAAAATACTTTTTCTTGTTTTGTTTTTTCATAGTAAAGAAAATTATACGATACAATATCACATTATTTTGATTGCTGTACAACAGGACCCAACCAATTTTGATGATAGTTTTAAGTAAATTTTGTTTTTTTTTTCTTTTTTTATACTTTGCATTTTTTGAAATTTTATTTTAATGTAGTTTTCATGTGTAACGAATTAAGTTTTCTTTTTTGTACCGTTATTTTAAGTATAGGGTAGAGCTTAATTTTATATAAAATTATTATTGAAGTAAAACTAGACTTAAATAGTCAAATATACTTGGTTAACATTTAAATGATTGCATATTATGTATATATGATTGTATGCCTATTCGGAGATATCTAAAAATATATACAGAGTGTTTCGTTCATATAATACATACTATTTTATAAAGTATTGTAAGTATAGAATATAACTGAACAAAAATCATTTTTGTATGAAGTTTAAATTTGTGAAAAAACAAATTAGTTATAAACAAAAAAAAATTCTATATTTATGGGGAATTCCCCAAATTACATACATATCAATGGCATAGTGTACACTTATGCAAAGTGCAATTTTTTCAAAATTTTGATTATGCCACATATGCTATTTTAAAAGCGCCTGTTTTCCATCGTGTAAATGTCTAAGTAATTCAATATGTATAGTTTCCGAGATGTAGAGTGTTAAAATAGGTTAAGTGAAAATGTTAGTGTTCACTTTAGTATAAGTACTTACTCTGAATATTAGACCTAAAAAAAGGTGTTTGCTAATCCAATACAAATATGTTAAGCGCTCACTTAGAATATTAACCATATAAAAAATTACATACTACTCTAACACAAATATGCCAAGTGATCACATAGAATATTAGAGCTAATGAATAATTATTATGCTAAATTCCAAATTTTCAAGTCAATTAAATGCTAAGTGTAAAACTTATTACAGAAAATACAAAATTAAAAAAAAAAATCATTTAATCGTAAAAACTATTTTTATTCATTATTTGAGAAACTATAACAGAGTACCGAAAAAACGTTATTCCACTTTTCAAACTTAAATAGTACGCTTTTGGCAAGCTATCAAATTTTCAAATTACTGCTCTGAAAAATTATGATTCTGCGACTTAGCATAAATGTGATTAATATTGCTATAAGAATGTTCTTTAGAATACATTTTTTATATTATAAATCATTTACATACAATTATAAGAATATGTAATTAATATCAATCTCCCATTCTCATGAAATAAATATAAAATTATTATTTTAAAATAAAAAATAATATCTTTCTCACTCCTTTCGCATAACATAAATCATTTCAAATGAATTTCATTTCAAAATAAAAACATATACACTAATACATATGCATACTAATCCTATAACAATATTACAGCAATTGCTCCGATGCCTTATATGATTCTCTATTTCTGGTATTTATAACGTTTGGTAACAACTGCGGAGCATTCAAATTAACACTAATACTACTATACGAGTGCTTAAAATAGTGTTATAAGAATGCGCAAGAGTTCTTATAGCAATAAAATTGTTACGTGAGATGTTATAAAACTTTGTAGTTTTTATTTTTTTTTTAAAGAAATTTAAATAATAAAAAACATGGCTGTAAAATTAATCAAATAAATGAAATAAAGATGTATAAAAATGTAATTAAGATCTTAGCAAGACTTTTTTGGTATTGGTAGTATAAAAATGTCATAGTGACACAATATTAGAAAGTTAACAGAAGAAATAAATATCAATTCGTACATGATATAACATCAAAAGAATTTGAGGCCTAACATCTAGAAATGGATGGGCACCAAAATACAAGAAAGCACCAAATCATCGAATTAAAAACTTTTAATTAGACGTAAATATGAAAACTTAAATCTGCAAAAGTTCTGAACTGATGTACTTTGTAATTGGTTTTTATGAAATCAATATTTTGTATTATAGTGAACTCTGTTTCTTCCATTTATTATTACAGTAATAAAAATTTTCTAATAAATGTTAAATATCTTTTTTTTTTAAAAAAAATTTTTTTGGTTCCCTATCCGTTATGGATAGATACAAATACTCATATTCCAATGAGTTAATAAAAGATTAATGAAAAAATATTAGAGTTGGTAAACATAATTAGAATTGTATTTTTCTCTTCCAAAGTAAATTGTGTTAAGGAAATTTTACTACTGATGAAAAAAAAACACTATAACTCTTATTTATGAAATGAACCTTCTTCTCCGAAATAAAAAATTAGCTTTGTAAAATAAGTTATAAAAATTAACTAGAAAAAAATAAATTCTATATTGTTAGATATTTTGCATGTACAGAGAATATATTATATGTGTTTATTTCTTTCTTAAATTCAAACTAAAAAGTGATATTTTTTTTATAATCAGCTTAAGCGTTACATACAACTTGGTTGGGATAGGATAGAGAAGAAAAACATACGAAGAGAGGTATTTGAAATAGATTAGTTGGAAGTTGAAGAATAAATTTGTGTAATTTTCAGTCATGAAAACTAGAGTGAAATTAAAAAATATAGAGGAAAAAGGGAAATCTGTCCTATATTCGAGAAATTTTAAATTAATTCAACCAAACACTTTCGAATAAAAATTTAATTTTGTAATTTAAATAAAAATTCAAATAAAACCGAAATACGGAATAAGCTAATCTCTAAAACACTGGTGGGAATTTTACATGCAAAAAGACTTTTCGATGACTCTAATTGTTACGTTTTTAGTAGTAATTTGAGGAATTTAAAACCGTTTTCGACCAATATTTAGAATAACAACCCACATAACTAGAAAAGGAAGACAAACAAAATATGTACATATTGTGATTTCGAACTTTTCATTCTTTTTTTTTAAAAAGTATGTAAGTTTGATTTTGTTAATTTTATTTTTTACATGTTAATGCTTTTTCATTTTATTTATTTTTATTTTATTTGTACAGATTATTTTAACTTGGGTTAAATAATTGTGATAATTTTTAAAGTTTTAAATTTAATTTTGCTACTTTTGAATAAAGGTTACAATAGAATACATATAGGATATTTTCATTCACTTGAATGTGAAAATTAAGAAAGAGAGCATGACTATACATTCCTAAGTTCTAAATTATAAACGAATTTCTGTAATCTGTTTTATACCATATATTTGGATCATATTTTTTTATGGTAGTTAATTGAATAAATAAATATGTTTATATTTATGAATATTAATTACCCAACAGATATGATATGGTGATTATGTTATTTGAGTACCAATCTGATTATCAGTCCAAAAAAGTGAGCGAATCTACTTTAAAATAGATGTAGTTTTCCATATTTGAATTTTTTTCTATAAGTGGATAAGTTAAATAACTAAAGTTTAATTTAGTTAATTTAAAAGGGGATAGCAGCCACATCAACGTATCAAAATCGCGACACTAACACTTACAAGCTAGACCATTACCTATTCTCTGAACAGACTACTATTTGTAACAAATTTGTGGAACCATAGATTATTTTTGGTCTAATTTATATAAATAAAAAATTTTTTTCATAGTAATAATGTGACTTTTTATATCTTGAACAAATTCCACCACCACCAATAACCACACGTTGATATTTGTTTATTTTCCCCATTCTTTGTATATTCAACTCCTAATATGTTTGCGTATAAATCAGTTCTATTCAAACTATTTCCCTTAGGTGTGTTGGGAATATAATTTCCTGAAAATGACGTGCTCAGAAGAATTAAAAACCATTAATAGAATTTCTGATCAGCACTAACATAATATGTCCTTTATTGAACTTACTGTATTATCAAAACCAATAGTTTTGTCCAGTTTTCGAAATTTTATGGGATGTTTCGATATCACAATATTACAGTTTCAATTGAAATAAATTAGATAAAAAACATCAAACAAACTGTATTTTCAAATAAAATTGTTTAAAAGGTTAGAATTATACATTAAAGTGTTGAAATTATGAAATTTCGGAAAAACTCAAAACTTGTTATAATATGAATATTAGATTAGTTTAAATTATAGTTAAGGTGGTTGGGATTATATAGTATATTAACTCAGTTATTTAAAAGCATTAAGGAAGTATGTTGTTTCCAAAATATCTATATTCTTGTAATCAAATATAATAATACTAAATTTTTTTTTATAATTGCCCTGTAGGACTATTTCAATTACTGAATTTCGATTTAAAAACAAGAAACAACTTTTATGTATAATTTCATCATCAAATTCATGTAAATAATAATCTATAGTCATTTTATCCAAGATTATTAAACTTCATAGTTTAAAAGAACTTAAACTTGCTTGAATCTTAGATTTTTCTACTTCTTTTGGAAACTATTTTGCATAACAATTTTTAATATTTGAACAAATTTGAACTAATACCAACCCAATAGAAAAATATGCTCGACCTCTTGCTTCTAAGAAAATAAAAACATTTAATTTATTTTACTTTTACTATTATAATTCTTATCTATAAATTATTTTTAGCATATTTTTAATAATATTTTTATATCTATCGTTTTACCAGCTCCTTTAAAAAAAAAATGTTATTAATAATAATACATTTTTCTAGATACTCGTTTGAGCGTTTGAGAGTTAGTATATTTTTTTAATAAAATATAAATTTATATATTCTGTAACTGAACTCAATTTATCTTGTTTTTGTTTTTACATAATATTATCCTATATACCTGATATTTATACCTTACTTCAGTATGAAGCTATTCGGTATAGGATATCTCTGTAAGTATATATTATACAATGTATGTACAAATTGATTTATTTCACCTTACCAACTATTCATGTATGCATATGTATTTTCTATTTTCAATAAAATCTAAAATCGAAAATTTATGGCAAAATATATTTCTAACAATTTTTATTTTTGGTTGTTTTTTTTTTTTTTTTCAATTTAGAAATTTTTTTTTTTTTTTGGGCTATCATTTATGATGACCATTGTCTTCCAAAAAATAAATCCAAAAATTTAATAAATAAATAATAGAGCTATATTGTTGAATTAAAATAATCTGAATGTGTGTATGTAAAAAATGTTGTAAATAAATTTAAATAATTATTGTGCTACAATTCTAATTGAAACTTTGATTTTAGAAACAGAAGCTGTACCGTAATTCGCAAATTAAAATACATTGTGTTATTCTATTACTCTGTGTTATTATATGTTCACGGAATAAATATTGAGAAATAAAAACTATATTCTGTTATAATCTGCAGTTCGAATAGCATTTTAAAATATTAATATACATAAGTTGTAACTCATAGGCAAATATTTTTTGTTTGCTGTTAATTGCAGTCTATTTTTCCTTAGTAATGAAATGACACCTTAAGTGTATAGTCACAAATAGAGCATGACTTGTTCATTCAAGTACAATATTTTAAAATTAATAGAACAGCTATGAATACACTGAAAAGTAAAGTTATAAATTTTAGATCTCGTCAAGGAGATTTAAGCCGTATTCGTATTTATTCTAGTAATAATTATTTAGAGGAAATCGATGAAGTAAAATTTAGCTAATATATTTGACAAAAATCTTAGTTGGCTTCCACAAATAGAAAATTAAAACTCTAAGTTAAGTGTCTTTAATGGTGTTATGTATAAGTATAAAAATAAAATACCTATTATTATCAAAATTAATATGTACTATTCTTTAATTCATTTTGTTTTGTCCTATGGTATTGTTATTTGGGGTAATGGTAACACTAAAAAATTACAGATTTCTCAAAATAAAAAAAAAATAATATTTTTATAGACCATTATTATTTAATACATAATATAACTTATATTTAAATAGAAAGAGTTTACCAATCGAAGGAATTTATCAATTTCAACAAATACAAGGTAAATACAAAATCCTAAATAATATAGGTTACAGCAATATCACAACAATAAGGAGATTTACAACACAATTTAACACTAGGTATAGAAATGATGTTCGCTTTGGTTTAGGTCGAACCTTATTTTTCTCTCAAAGAATTTCTGTCATGGGCTCAAGATTGTATAACCAATTACCACGTATAATAAAAAATATAACAACCTTTGGAAGCTTGAAAAATGAATTAAAGAAACATTTGCTATTTCCATTTTACTTGAATCTACATATAGAGTATATAAGTATATGTAGTAGTTAGTATATAGTATATACATATAGTTTTTTAGTTTTATAGATCTTATAAATTTTTTATTTTTTGAAATTTTACTATATAATACTTATAATTTAGATTTAAGATTTATACTATATTATTCTATCAGATTAAATTTTTTTAGTAGTAAGTTCCTACAATGTCAAATAGGCGAAGGAACATATTATTGTTATTATTAAAATCATATTATTATTTGGAATAAAAAACAAAATGTTAAGTTATTGAATTAATTAAGCTAAAAAATCTTTAAGCAGTTACCCCATGATTCAATCAATGAATTTAATTGACTACTGATAATTATTGTAATTACCTTGCGATCATCATTCGAAATTATAAACCGAAACTTTTTTTTTTCTTTTTGGTTTTTTATTCACAATCTGTATGTTAAAAATAATATAATAAGTGAATAGGTTTTCAACTGACTTAATCAATAATAGACATATGAAATTACAATCATATAAAAGTAATTTCCTAATTTATAATAAGAAATATTAATATATTAATAATAATGTAAATAAACTTCTACAATTCTCCTGATGTATTTCGTTGTAATCTTGTATGTCGTATAGTATTCATAGGTGTACTTGCTATTACATTGAGATGACTATTTAATCTATCACGCTGTGCCGGTGAGTTTCATATTGGACCGTCGTGACTTGCAAATCGTTGTGAATTATGTAATTTGACATAAACCAAGGTGCATCAACCAAAGCTCGCAGTACTTTATTTTGGAAGCGTTGTAATATTTAAATATTTTTTTTTGTGGCTGTGCCCCAAGTCTATATTGGTTGGAGTATCACCCTATATATCCACAATTTGTTTTCATTTTTCATTATTTACAATTTTCTCAAATGTGTGCTTAATTGGATTCTTTTTGTGTATTAAACGGCGATTCAAATGCATTCCGAGATACTTGACACTTTCTGTTTGAAGAACAGCATTACTGCACAAAAATACTGTAGGACATTCCCTCCCTCCTTAATGGGACCGTCACGTGATTAGACTTTATCTTCATTGGCTTTAATCTTCCATTTGTTCAACCTTAACTCGATGTTTTTTAAGCTCTCTCACGAGCCTAGAAGCCACATTTTTATCCTTGTGAGATGCAAGTATGGCTGTATCATTGGCAAATGTAGCTATCATTGTGTTTGATGTTTGTGGTAAAGCAGTAGTGTATAGCAAGTAAATCACTGGACCTAGAACGCTACCTGTAGGTAGGTAGGTAGGTTGTAGCTTTCCCGAATGAATTTCTTTGAGGCTGGTAAAATAATACTCATTTTGTTTGACAAAATAATGGCGATTTTCTAGATAGATTTTTAACAATGCATAGTAGCGATATGGTAAATTTTGTTTTAATTTGTAGAGAATTCCTTTGTGTCACACTTTGTCGAATGCCTTCCTTATGTCGAGAACAACTACAAAGCTAAAATTTTTGTTTTCAAAATTTGCATTTATTTTATTTACAATTCTACGTATTTGTTTCACTGTATAATGCTTATGTCTGAAGCCAAATTGGTGTGCCGGGATTATTTTTTTTTGCTCAACTATTGGCTTAGTCGTTTTAGTCGGATTAGAAATACTGACTAGTCGATATGATTTAACGTCTTGATATGTTTTGCCTTGTTTTAATATCATTAGGATTTGTGAAATCTTCAATTAGTTCGGGGAAAATTTGAGCCTTACGACCGCATTGAAGATTTGTATCAGAATAAGGCCCCGTGGTGAAATTTGGCGTAATATATTCCCAGTGATTAAATCTTTTCTCTAATCTCTTTTTTTTATGAAATTTTTTTATTAGTAATTCCATCTGATAAGCAGTTTCCATATGTTCTTGTATCTCCTGTTCGACTTCCGAGCTTGTTGGTAGAGGAGAATGTGTCAATATGCTAGGAAGGCGTTTGAATGCATTGACCTTTTCTTCATAATTTTTTGCTCATTTTCCATAAACAGAGAAATGCAGATTAAAAGATAGTAATTAACGTTTATATATTGTAGAAAATCTAAGCATACATTTAGAAAAAGAAGAAAAAACAATTTTTTCAACAATTTTCATTTCAATTTTCATAGTTTTGCTAATTCAGATTATCACTGAATACTTTGGCGTTTTTCTTGCATGGCAAAAAAGATTTACAATTAAGATCAACTTCTTGATTAACTTCTGGTTTACTCATACAAAATTTTTAATCATTATTAGTTTTTTTAAAGCATTCTCATTATTAGTTTTTTTATTAGTTTTTTTAGTTTTATTAAAAGCAATTATGGTAAAAGCAGGTATGTAATAATTATTAGCAGTTGTTGTAGCAATATCATTTTTGAAATTTTCATTATCAACAATCCTGTTGTTCCTCGTCGACGCATCATCGACGCTGTATTTCAACAAAAGTTCTACACCGAATCCAATTTTGGATTAGCGGTTGTTTCACTTTTTTCTGTTCGACGTCCCGCTGCCATAGTACAAATTGTAATCGTCCCCCAATGCAAGAACTTGTCCTGCTGGCTTGCGTAGTGTGTGGTCAATTCAGTTCCATTTTCTATACTTAATAATTTGACGGACTTTTTGTTAACTTTTGTTTTTTTTTTTAATGTCTTTGAAATGAATGTGGTTTGATATTTTATATTAATTAATGAACTATTGTATTTATAGATAAATAAAAAAAAAAAAAATAGAATTGAAGTAGATACTAACTACAACAAATAGTAATAAAAGTTGTAAAAACTAAAAATTTACAATAAATGATAACCATAATGTAAATAACTTCTTGAAATATATTAAAATTAGTTTTGTAACCCGCCATAAATGACGAAAGTAAAATAAATTCTAGCATTTCTTCCTTCATTAGAGTTTTCATTTCAAGTTTAAGAAAAATATGTATTTGCTTACAAATTTATCAATATGATACCGTTATTAGAATTATTAGAATGCTTTTAATTACCATATAAAAAGAATATTTGTAGTGAGGTGCAAAATTTTCAATTCCCTAAGCCTAAGGGTTATTTACTCGATCATTTTAACGACATCTTATTTGCCATCATTGGTAATTTATACATATATTATTCTAAGACCTCAATAATTCTAAATAATCAATATTCTTAGACATTCTATTGTATTCAATTAATTATAATATAAGTTAGTCAAAAAGATAATTTCAATTTAAATTAATATAGAAATACTAAATTCAAATAATATTTTTAATGAAAACAAAATCTAACTATATAATATAAACTTACAATAATTTTATATTTTTACAATCATACCGTTCTACTGTAAAATTCAAATTGTAAAATGAAATTAATAAACACATAATAAAAGTAAAAAGTTCTATGGCACCATTTAAATTTAACACTTGAATGACATGAAAATCATTATGAAATGACAGATAACAGATAACAGATAACAGATAATAGATAACAGATAACAGATAACAGATAACAGATGACAGATAACAGATGACAAATGATAGATAACAGATGACAAATGACAAATGGCAGATGACAGATGGCATATATAAGCAATAAAAACAGATACTACGTTTATGACAATTACATGATGTTACAATTTGTATATATATTGCAATTTGTATATGGGTTTGAGTGTTCCGTCGAACTTACAAACATTCAGATAAATGCAGAAAATTATATATATATAATAATTATAGTGAGAATTTAATTTATCAATTTCTAAATCATAATATATACTTAGTTTCTAAAATTATTTGAACATCTATTTTTGTTTTACCAAGTGGATATTTGATTCGGTTTTTATAACTTAAATATTGGTTTTTATGAAATCTATATATAAGTTTTAAAACCTTGGAAATTCAAACTAGCAGCTGTATAGGTAGTCCAACTTTACTGTACTTGTCCTATACTGATAAGTTCCAGTAGTTTTGGTGAACCAGGAGTGTTTGGTTAATTTTTATTATGCAGATATAAATTTAACTATTAATATTTTTTTTTTTCATACTCAATAACTTTTTTAATAAATTTAAAATAATTTTTACCATTTTAGTAAGTTGTCAAAGTTAATCAAGTTAGGCACAATATGAAAATCATTTTTTAATTAAGTAATATATTTTTATTGATAATAATTAAAAGTTTTAATGCGAACGTGGTGTTACTGCTCATCGTCGGTATTACAATTTTATTTTCGAAAAATCTAATTTTGAGTTCCAACATTCTGAGGATTTGATGGTAATAATCTTAATCATAATTGAACGTGATTAAATTGAGACATCACACATTTTATTTAATTGTTCATTGATTTTTCACACCCATTTTTATTCCACATCTATTCTATTCAAATCATTCTTTTTTGTAAAACTTGAATGTGAAACAAGTACAATAGGAAGTGGTGGTTAATTTGGATCGTATATGTTCCTTATTATATCAAAGACACAAATAAAATTACTTCTAAAATAATTTTTAGAGATTGTCCTATTTTTATCGAAAAGTAACAAATACATTTTTTTTTTCAGGTTTATTTTTTCATAAAGAAGGCAACACCAAATATGACTAACGTTCTTGTATTCATATAGTAATATCGAACTTAGAGTATACCAAGTTTACTTGATTATATTCTATTTTAGCATAAGAGATTTATTGCATTTAGTCCTGGAATTTATATTTATTTTTAATACATTTGTATGTATGCGTATGTTTATCGAAACTGGATACACTATATTATTGTATGTGTATTAAATAATAAAATATAATTTTTTTTTTTGTGTTGTAGACAGAGAAGTAATATGAACTTGTTTTTAAGCTTATGAGCTTTATTTAATGTTCTGAAAGACAGAAAAAAAAATTATTTTTTATTATTTTATTTTTATTTCTTTATTTTTGTTTTTATTTTTCTTCTAAATCTATGATTTATTTTCATAAGTTTGGGTTACATACTAACAGTACTAAAATTTATTTATTTAAATTGAACGGGGTTTGTTATAGTGAAATAAATTTTGATGATCGAACAACCAATATAAAGTAAATCAAAATAATAATTTAAAATTATATTGGCTTACTTTGAAATTTTGGAATGTAAAATTTTGTTAAAAAATTTATTTTGTTGTTAAGAGGTGCTTCTGATATGGTAGATGTCTAATGTTGTTGAAAATTGTATATATTCAGAATAAGGTTAATTATTTTCATGTAATAATTCAATTGACTGGAAAGACTACAAGATAGTATCTTGTGTTGTTTTGTAACATGTGATTGCAAACCAAAGTATTGTGAACTCGAATTCAGTTTGAAACATGGATATTTTAATACATATTATTGCTCTTTTGTTTGTTATTATCAAAAATCTGTTGTAAGTTAGATTTGATAATCATTGAAATTAAGTGGAACTAGAACTTATAATGGATTAATGACGTAGAATCAATTAATAAAATTTCTCACACAAGGTTTAGTGTTCTGTGTTAAAAGACTAGATTGCAAAGGTCTTTCTGGTGAATGGTAAATTATTTGATCTGGTTGTTGTACGTAATTCACCAACTCCATTTAAATCAATTAAATTTTTTAAGGGTACATAATTTTTTGCAATAATTAATTTTAATTTTTTCATCATTTTGGATTTGTATTTGGGCCATTTTGCGAAACCATTTTGCGAAACACAAGTAATTGATTTTCGATATCGATACCTATTTAGAACCTAATTGATACCTATATAATAATAATAGAAATCCACTAAGTAAAATACAAACCAAATAAGTAAACAGTAAAATTATTCAGGATGATGTTATACAATGTTATTTTAATTATAAAAATAGAAAAAACAAAAATTAGAAGCATGTATTACAAATTTTCTGGGGATTGTAAAATCTTTTTATATTTTCAAGGTGTATTTAGAACGCCTCTTTAGTTTTTTAAAAATTATAAAATACTAGCTTGGTAACCCGCCATAAATGACGGAAACAAAATAAATTCCAGCATTTCTTTCTTTCATTAGAGTTTTCATTTCAAGTTTAAGAAAAATATACGTATTTGCTTACTAATTTATTGTACCTTTATTTTTGTATTATAACGCTTTTAATTACCATATAAACAGAATATTTGTAGTAAGGTGCAAAATTTTCTATTCCCTAAGGGTCATTTACTCGATCATTTTAGCGACATCCCTTTTGCCAACATTGAAAATTTATCGTATAATTCAGAATTAAGTTAATCCTGTTAACATTCAATAACATTCGCTGCGTAAGCTTAGCGTCAAAGTTTATAACAAACAAATAATATTTTATAATGACCAACAACTTTGAACGAAAACAATTTTAAAAACAAAAACAAATAAAATTGTAAATATAAAAAAACAATAATATTGTAGGTACACATAATATTTATTTTGATGAATAAAATAAAAACTCGTTTTGGAGAAAAAATTAAAATAAAAAAATTTACTGCAAATAAATAGGTATTTACAAAACTGTTCATAACTTGTGAACCATTGATAGGTTATTTAAAATTTCATTTTATTTCAAAAAATTCATTATCGAACTGTTATGTTAAAACTCATACATAATTATTATTTATAACATACATTAAAAAGAACAACAATCAATATGTTTTAACCGATACCTATTACGGGTGTTCCAGAGCATGCCTATCAGCTTTTTAAGAGGGGAAGGAGCCGTTATTTTAAAATTTAGAAAAAAGTTTGTTAACTAAATCGAGGGTGCTCTATCGATTGGTAATATTTTCAACTTTCGGAAAGGACCGCTAATTGGTTTTTTAAGATCAAAAATAGCCGAAATTGACCGAAATCGAGATTTTCAAATGGGAAGGGGTACCTTTTAATGCAAATTCGGATTCTACATCAAAAAATAAGAAACTTTTGTAAAGTAAATGTTTTTTTTGTTTTTGTTTTTTTTGTTTAAACTTTGTAGGAACCCAAAACTGAGATAAAAAATATGATAACATGAAAATCAAATTAATATATAAAAATGATTATCATTAATTTTAGTTTACCAAAGGAAAATATTGAGCATTTTTGTTTTATTGTTATTAATTTTGAAGAAAAATACTAAGAAAACAAAAAAAAAATAATTTAACACAATTTTCTTATTTTTTGTCGTAGAATCTGAATTTGCGTTAAAAAATACCCCTTCCCATTTAAAAATCTCGATTTAGGCCAATTTCGGCGGTTTTTGATCTTCAAAACCGATTAGCGGTCCTGTTCGAAAGCTGAAAATATCACCAATCGATAGAGCACCCTCGATTTAGTTAACAAACTTTTTTCTAAATTTTAAAATAACGGCTCCTTCCCCTCTTAAAAAGCTGATACGCATGTTCTGGACAACCCGGTATATGTACCTACTTACTATATTAAAAAAAATCATCACTCTCTAAGTACATACATTTCTACACACTTGAAGAAAACAAATATACCTAAAAATTATAAATTACAAAGATAAGAAATAAAAAATAATAGTACAAAATTTCATTTTATTTCTTTAAAAATATATAAGTTGTTATTGTTTTTATGTGTAAATCAGCAGAACTAAAATCTAACCCCATAATATATACTAAATATTATATAAGATCATAACTTTATATAATATCATATATTATAATATATATATATATATTAAAAAAAAAACAATAAACAAAAAAAATAAAAATAAATAACAATTTTAACTCATCATCGCATCACATTTCTGGCTAGAGTATATATATATATACCTATAGTACTATAATACAGGCTATGCATACTGTAGCAAAACTATGATCATTATCATAACAACAAAAAAAAAACAAATATGTAGACACATATGCATATTGTGTATAATTTTAAGTATTAAGAATAACCTTCGAGTGCATTATGTTTTTTTTTTGCGTTAAATGCTGATTGCCTTTTGGTTATTATACCATATTAAACTATTGATCAAATTTCTATTAGTCCTTCTTATTATAAATCAAAAAAAATTTTTGTTTTATTTATATTATTATTATTATTTTTTATTTTTCCTTATTAGTTGCGAAGAAGACTAACATTAAATTAAAAAAATATATTTCATGCAGTGGTATTTTTTCCTGCAAAGGTTCAGCATGGTAGATAGGGGTTAAAAAAAGAGTACCAAAGTAATTTGTATACATATTGCAATTTGTATATGTGTTGGAGTATTCCGTCGAACTTACAAACATCCAGATAAATGCAGAATAATATATATATATAATTGTGGATGTTAAATATATAATGTATATTATTCTATTTATATATGTGTAAGAATACATTATGTATATGAATACAATGAATAAAGATTTTCAATTGTTTAGACCTCAGACTAGTTTATGTGTTGTTGTTGCCTAGTTAAAAATTAGATAAATTTCTAACAATAACGAATGACGAATATTTCTAAAAAGTTTAAATATTATGTTTATAATTTATTGGAGCGGTTATTCAAACAGAATATTATATATAACTCCTAGGCATATTTTCGAGAAATGAAATAACGGGTACAAATTATTTCATTTCTCGAAAATATGCCTTCCCCCTTGCTTAGCCAACTGTACATATTAAAAATACCGGTGAAATAGTCAGTATTAGTTTTCATAGTCAAAATCATCTTCCAAAGATATTCAGAAATTAAAACAAAAATATCATGCAGCTACTTAGTTAATTACTAAAATCTTAAGACCGCTTAGTTATTAAAGCCAAGAAAATTGAATAACAGATGTGTAGTGTAAAAACGTACCACTACAGAATGTTCTTGCGTTATTGGCTTTTTAACACTAAAAGAAGAAATACAGTTAAAGTATTAACGAAAATCTCTTCAAAATATAACAAATCAATAAAATAAAAAGAAACTCAGTTAAGTAATATGATCGCATAATGAACCTACAAGCAATGCCATCAAAAGAACCTCTATAACCCATCTGAAAGCACACAACTGAAATTATAGCTCTTATGATGGAGATATTCTATCCGCGTAGGACCTAATGATTATATTCCCAGGATACCTTATATTCCTAGCTTTCCAAAAATGTATATCTTTAATGGCGCATCTTATCCTTTAAGGACAAAAAGGACATTTGAACTTTTAATTTAATGCTCCTAAGTGTTCAACTTTTCCAATACTATATAATATTTGTTCACAAGTGACATTCGTAAAATAAAGACGTGTATTATTTTGCTCCACGCAATTTTTTTTTTTTTTTTTTTTAATTTCTTTTTTAACATACAAAAAGCATTGTAAAATATATAAATTGTATAACTATTTTCTGAATTTGTAAATTTTCTAAATTAATTGTAAATTGATAACAAAAACAAAAGAATAAAAATAAACTAAAAATAAAAGTTAGATGGCAATTAATGTTGATTTGAATAAAAATTAAAATTTGGATTGGAATAAAAAAATCTAAACTAAGTTAAAATAAGAATTTAAAATTAAATAAAAATAACGAAATTAAGAAATTCAAAATTAAATTAAAATAAGAAAATAAAAAAAAATAAAAAAGATTTTTTAAGAAAAAAATAAAAATGGTTATTCAGTAATGTCAATTTCACACTTAAGTTAATTAAACATTATTTAATAAATTTTATTTCAATAAAAATAAATTTTATTTCAATAAAAATAATAAAATCAAAATTTATTTAAACATCATTATTTAATGAAACAATAATAAAATAAAATATAAATTCAACATACATATATATTTCGTTAAATGGATAATACTATATAAATAACATAAAAAAATAATAATTTCATGTAATTGAATAAAAAAAAAAAAAAATTTACATATGAAATATCAAGACATTAGAATGGAATGATTTAACATATTCCAATATTATAAATAATAAATAATTAATACTATAGATTTTTACAATTTCTCAAAATTATAAACTTAAATAATAAAAAACTAAACTTTTAAAATAATAAAAACTCTTGAATGAATTAAACATGTGAATTGTTTTTTTATATACATGCATACATCCATATATGTATTTTTCTTTTTCTATCAAACAGTGCTTTTATTTTCGAACAGTTTTTACAATTCTTAAAAAATTAAACTTAAATAAACTTAACTTAAATAAATTTAACTTAACTTAAATGATAAATAACTCAACATTGATTAAAATAATATAAATTATATCGTCACTTAATTTTATAACTTCTTCAAAGTAACTGTTTACATAACCTGATTGTCATACAAATTTGACATAATAATTAATATTATTAATTACAAACTCAACGAAGATAAAGTGTGATCGTGTTAAAAATAATTAAAGTAGTAGAGTAGACGACAGTAACGATGGAGGCAAAAAAAAAATCCAAAAGAAGATCTATAATTTCAGTTTAATTTTTCAATTTTGGATTTTAAATCATACATAAATAAATTTATTAACAGTTATTCATGTTGATCTTTATATCGTGTGTGTTTCTAAATAAGAACAACCATAGCAAAAAAAGTGAAAGATTGATAAGAATAGCCAGATTGTTGCCAGATTGTTTTAATTTAAATCAGCGCTGCCAGATTGTTTTAATTTAAAACTTTAATTAATTAATTAAAAATTTTAAGATAAATAATAAAAATAGTAACAACAACAAATAAAATTAAAATTAATAATTTAAAATTGAAAATTTAATATTACAAATTTTAATAATTATAATTTAATAACAGATTAAGATTATGGGTTATTAAAAAATATTCAGTTTTTGATGCATCCCTAAAACTAATTGCTAAATTACTACCTCTTATACATTAACATATAACTGATCTACTTGATATTAAAATATATTAAACTATAATCTTCAATTCACTAAATAAAATGGATAAACAAATGAAGCTTCGCTCGATATCATCCGCAGTTAAATCAAGCTCTCCATCATTTGCTAAAAATGCAAGCACTGACCATCTCACTGAATTAATAACTAGTTTGACTAAACGCTTCGATTCCTTTGAAGCTTCCATCAAGGAAATGTTGAATGACAAAATTCTTGATATGGAGCATCGCCTGGAATTAAAAATTCAAGACTCAATCGCCAACTTTAATAAAAACTCTGAAGCTTTAGGAAATAAAATGGATAAATTAGAAATTGAAGTACATAATAATATCGTCACTGAGTCCAAAGCCAATTATGAGAAAATTTTGGGTGACGTGTCTGAACGAATGCATTCATATGATACAAGCGCTATTATAGAAGAACTCAATTTGCGCATCTTTGAGCTGGAGAGAGCATTGCACTCCAATGACTTGATCGTTAATGGTATTGCTGGAACTCAGCGTGAAAATTTTGGTAAAATCTTTAACAGGATAGCTAAAGTTATTGGTTTCACTGGAAACTTTGATTGTGTTGGTTCTGTGTTTCGCATCAGGAGTAATACATTAATTATGAAGTTCTTATCCAATTTATCAAAAGTGTCATTTTTCATTAAGTATCTGCGTTTTAAGCACCTGAGAGCCTCTCATATTGGATTTGGTGGTGCTACTCGTATCTACATTAATGAAAACGTTCCATCACAATCTCTATTTCTTCTTCGCATTGCGAACAAAATGAGAAGTGATGGTTGGATAGTGAAAACTTTTACGAAGAAAGGCCTCTTATATATTGTCAAGACCGAAGGTGGAGAAGCGGTTAAAATCACGTCAAAAGACCAATTGCTCAAAAGCAGTGATCATAATGTATCTAAATTTGTTGATGTTTAACTTTTTCTCATTAGGGAATCGTCAAATACTCTTTTCTGAATTTTACAAATTTTAACTTTAATTTATACATACTTTAAATATTTATTTTCTCCTTCTTGCTGTCTTTTGGTTGTTTTGGATGTTTAGTTTTAAGTAACAAACGTGGTTCTATATATGTTAAATCGCTGTTTAATGGCACTTTTATTCTTGTATACCCGTTTTCTTTTGGCTCAATTGTTAACTTTTATAAAAATTTCATTCAAATTTATTTTAATATTTAATGATTGTGGCTAATAATGGAAATAACTCACTTTCTGATACTACTTCTGCATTTATTCCCAATATTATACTAAAAGCTGCCCTGAATAAGCTTCAGCTCCTTAATATCATTCACATCAATATTATGAGTCTAGCACCTAAAATTGATATATTAAGATCCTGTATTTCCAATACCAATGTTCAAATTCTTATGGTTACTGAAACTTGGTTAAATCACAACATAACCTCTGATATGGTTAGAATTCCAGGTTTTAAGCTTTTTAGATGTGATCGGAATAAACTGGAAAGTTCTGGTAATAGAACTCGGGGAGGTGGTGTAGGAATCTATGTTAAATGTGGTCTATCTGTTAAAGTTTTAACTCACTCTGTGGAAAATGATGATATTGAATTCATTTTCGCTGAATTAAAATGTAAAAACAATGCTATTCTGTTAGGAACCGTATGTTTTCCTCATCCCTCAGCATATAAATTTGAACCTTTTAAAAAAGCTTTAGATAATTTTGCTAGCAACTATGAATCTCTCATCATTGGGGGGGATTTTAATGTTAATATACTTGACAATAATCATGTGTTAAGAAATGTTTTCTTTCGAACTATTGAGAACTATTCATTGAACATAATTAATACTTCGGTACCAACTCGATTCGGTGAATCTTGTTCCTCTCTATTGGATTTATTTTTGACATCTACTGAAAACCATGAGCTAGTAGAAAAGTTTGGACAGGTTTCTCTCCCGGGTGTGTCTGATCATGATATGATATACCTGTCATATAAAATTCCTATTGAGATACCGAAAGTGAAAATTACCTATCGTGATTACAAGAATTGTAATATATCCTTACTATTCCATTCTGCAACTAGATTACCGTGGCGTTCCATCTACACAATTAATAACATAAACGATAAAATTGCGTTCTTTAATAATCTAGTTCTGAAGCTTTTCGACCAGCATGTTCCCCTACGTTCTTTTACTCCACGTGCTGATTTTGTTCGGTATTTCTGTCCAGATATTGTAAAAATGGCGAATGATAGAGACATGGCTTATAAAATTTGGAAGAGAACAAGAAATTCGAATGACAGAAATTCATTTAAGAGGCTTAGGAACGTGGTAAACTTGAAGATTAGACAAGCTAAAAAACATTACTATTCTAAGATACTCGATCCTCGGCTGCCTTCAAAATCTTTTATTAAGTTTATTTATTGTACTAAAATGCCATATTTTCATGCTTAAGTGTTCAATGTTGTATGAATAATGAACAAAAAAAAATTTTTTTTTTGAGTCCATACATTGTTGTTCAATATGCATTTTGGTAGATGTTGAGAAAAATCTAATTTTTCCTAAAGCTAATGAGTTTTTTCTGCTTTTGATTACTACTTTTATGAGACAATTCAATACAGATTAAAAATATTGTATTCGTTTTTTTTATATTCACTAGAAAATATTCGTTTTAAAGCTTGAAGTTTAAAATTCGAATTTCTCCCATTTCATTCTTTATTTTAATCTCATTAGAAGAGTCTGTTTTTCTTCGGTTACATTATAAACTTTATTTTTAAAAAAATAATTATTTTACAATGTTTTTATATAAAAAAAATAATGTTGTAAATTAGTGTAATAAGGTGGTGTAACATTTACGAAGATTGTTGCTTCGTAAAAGACACGCACATTCCTAGTTTCATATAGAAAAAGAGTAAAAAAAAAAACAATTTTTTTAATAAATGCTTATATCTTTTAAACTATTCGATATAGACATAAAATTTATATACATGAGTTATAGAAAAACATTATATAAATATTGGGGGGTTTTGTAGTAAAATCTTGAGGTATTTGATTTTTATGGATTTTTTTTTTTCAAAAATTTTCTACTTTGAACTACAATATCTCCATAATGGCAGCACCAATCATCATCAAATAAATGTTGAAATAAGCTACAGACCGTCATCTTACTAGATAAAAACGATAAAATAAGCTGCAGACCGTACCATCTTACTACGTAAGACTGAATATATATATATATATATATATTTTTTTTTTTTTATGATCTTGACAGTAACTTAGGTAGAATCATCTTTTCGTGCTTAATTAAGTACGGTACTGCAATTTTACACTACAATATCTACAATAATTTGAGTATTTATTTTAACAAATTACTGGCTTATCTACTCATTAAATGTGGAAAACTACTACTATTGTCAGGAACTAAGCCTTATTAAATAGAATAGTTCAATTTTATTTAATTTGTTATCAGATTATTATAATATATACTCTCAATTATTTTTTGTCATTTATTATATCCCAATGACAAAGGGTACTAGACCAGCTCGAAAAACCAATGAAGCATTTTTTTTTTTGCTTCATCGGGAATCGAATCCGGGACCTTTCGGTTGAAAGGCTGCCGCTCTACCTACTGCGCCACCTAGCGTGTCAAATAGATCAACAGATATAACTATAGAATGTTTTGCAGATATCAAATAGATCAACAGATATAACTGCAAAACATTTTTGTTTCACAAAGCTTAGAGTTTCGCGATAATATACGCATTAAAATTTTTGTTTGTCCAATAAAAAATTTAAGTAATTAGAAATCAAGGTGAAAAAAAAGAAGGATGAGTATTTTATTAAACAACTCATTTTTAAAGGAAATTGAGAATTTCATAGCAATAATTCTGAGTTATTATTTTACCATAACACGCTCTATGATTTACATTTATTTTATTCATTCGTTAATATTTCAAATTGTGTTTTATTTAATTTAAAAATTGAATTTAAAATAATTAAAATTTATTTTATATTAGTGTTTATACTATAAGGTTATTAGTTATAGTTTGTAAATATAAGGTTACTAGTTTTTATATTCTATATAAATAGAGAAATTCTACTAAATATACTGCTATATATATGCTTTTAGTACTAATGCATTAATACTGGTAGAATTAATTGAGAAGATTCATAAGAAAGATTAAATAAATGTATATTTTCAACTTTTTAATATAAAATTTTGTATGTTGATTTAAATTTTTAATTTTAATGAAAATTGTAAAAAAAAAATCTTCGAAAAAAAATCGATCAAAACTTATTAAATATAAAGTTTATATTCCAAGTAAAATAAAATATTTAACATAAAATAAAATCACCAAAAACTAAAATGCAAAAAAAATATTTAAAAACAGATATTTAAGCCTATAATTTTATATGTTTTTCAATAATGGACCTAAATAATCTCTTTAGTATAAGTCGAATAATGGTTTTATAGAATTAAATAAAAAATAGTACGCAACCTAACAAAAATACAAAAATAAATCTGTGATATATTTTTTTAAATCACCACCCCCATTAAAAAGTCATCAAATATTTTCAACAATGTTACATAATTAAGTATCATGTTTTCCTAAATCAATGTAGAGATAATGTAATGTATAATGTAAATAATGTAAATAATATTTTTTTTTTTTATTCTTACCCAATAGCCAAATACTAGGAAAAATTTTTGTATATACAATTATTGTAAGCTTAGAAAAGGGTGATAGAATTGGTGGGAGATAAATAGAATGTTAGAGAAAAATTAGAGGTAGGTAATAAGTTCGAGTCGAACTAGAGCAGTTTAGTTTTAAAAACCTATACAGTTTGTAAAATGGAAAATTCCTATCACATCAAAAGGAAACATGCTTAGTGGTTTTCAAAAAAAAAATTGGACAGATCTCATGTATAAAAGTATGCTTTACATTGGAAAAAAAACCTAAACATTTGGCAGCATTCTTAGGTATGACACATTTCATTATATTTTTGGTTTAATTGCATGCTCAAAATATTTAAACTTTCAGCCGCAGTAGAATTCAAAAGACTTAATTTCTTTAAAAATGTTAATCGTAATTCGATTTTTACTAATTCGTGGTTAAATACGGTAGATTGTTTCTGCTTAAACTGATTACAGTATAAGTGGCATTAGATTTATTTAATAAGTCGTAGAATGCCACCAGAGTGCTTGTTGTCATTAGTAAAACTATGAATTGGATTGAGGGTAAAATAGAGTAAGTCGTTGATCTAAAAATCAAGAAAAAATTAAGTGACAAGATGGAGCCTTGATGTGCAATGCTATCATTCATTTCATAGTTTTCAGACCTAAAACTGTCGACAAATACACATAGATATACAACGGTTCAAGAGGAAATCTTCAATAAATGTGCAGAAGAAGTTGTCCAAGCAAATAGCCTGACATTTGTTCAGAATATTTTTTTCCAATAATATTTGCAAATGAGCGGTTTTGTGCAATAAGGTTTTCATCTTTGAAATAATTTTCACATAAAAGTTATTAACAATATAATATAATATAATAGTAAGTTTTAGAATATTAATTTAATATGGGAATTCAACATAAGTTCTCTATAGCTTGTCTGATGGAATGATTTCACTTTTAAGATTCAGTGTTCTTTAAGTTTTAAACAATTTTACATAAAAATGCATATTAGCTTCATTTGTGCTACGATATTCTTTTTCTTAAAATTATTTCATCTATTCATATTTTTTATGCTATAATTTTTTTTTCTAGATAATAACTTTGAGTCGGGAGAATAAATTAATTCTCAAAAGGATTTACTATATCTACATTTTTTTTTTAAATAAAAAAATTAAATGAAAATGTGAAAAATTTGCATTTTAGTGGAATTCACAAGAATAATATTTAAAAAAAAAGAAAATATGTTTAGTTTGAGTTGGAAGAAGGAAATAAGTGCATGATCATTGGATCGAATCTTATTTATAAAATTATCTTTGGGCGATGCGATTTAAAATATCAAATTCAGCTTAGATTTAAAGTATGTTAGAATAAGCCTTAATTAAATAAATTAAAAAGAAAATAAACTGTTAGAATTCATATTTTGTGAATTTTGTTAGTGAAGAAAATATTGATTGTCTATAAAAAATTGTAGAAAATTTAAAAATTCAGAATAATTAAGCTCTATGTTAATCTTGCTAAAAATAATATAAATTAAGTGAAAAAATGGAGTTTAATTTGATGAGCACAGCCGCTGCCACAAATCCCAATAAATTAGATCCATCGTTAAAAAACATTTTGAAAACAAAAATCTAGAAAATAATTTATTTATTCATCGTGACATTAAATTAATGGAAATAAGAAAAAATTTATAAAAAATTGTAAGAAGTATGATTAAACAAAACAAAATCAAAATCTTATAGATTCAGAATAAAACTATCTTATAGATTTAGAAAAAATAACATTTCAAGTACACATGCTAATAAAATACAAACTTTTAATATATATTTTTAAGCACTTATACATATCTCGAAAGACGTAAATAGTAATTAATAAAAGAATAATAATAATTTTTGATTAAAATTAATATATTTTTTTTTGCATATCAATTAAAAAAAAATTATACTAAGCTAAGTTAAGAAAATATAGACTGAGAAAAGTTTAAAACTATTAAAATTATTTATTTATTATTAATGTGTGAGGATCCTAAAACCTCGAACCAATTTGTTTAAACCTTACTTTTGCTAGTGGCAGTAAATTATAAATAGCTAGACCGAAAACAAATAAAACCGAAACAACAAGAATTTCATTAGTTTTTCGCTGGGCCGCTGTGGACTAGGCTTGAAAACACAAAAAATATTTTGAACAAAACAGTTTAGCAAGCCAGTTGTTTTCTCTATAATGAATAAAATATAAATGAATATTAAATATTCATCAGCCCACGTATTCAGAACTATTTGTTTAGAACAATTTTGCTAATAAATTAAAATTTAGTTAATAAGAAAACCAGATGAATATAGCAAAAGTGAGTTGTGTGAATCGCCAGTGGGTATAAAATATCAATATTATTCATACAATATTATTTATTAGTTTCAAATTCTAGCATAATTCCAATTCTTTTTAATAATAAGAAATTTTATTATAAATTGATTTACCATACATTCCGAATGCAACCTTAAAACATCATGCCAAGCAAAGAAATTAACAATAATCTACAAAAAAAATTAAAACTAAAACGTACAATTTAGTTTTTCCCATTCTTCATTAAAAATTTTTAAGTTCATTTTCCCTTAAGGCCTTACAAATACAAAGAAAGTATTTTAATTTTTTTTTTTATTTTTAATTAAAATTTAATAATAAAAAGTAGTAAAAATAGTTAAAATCCTCGAAATGTCGTACGTGAAAATAATACCCAAAAAGAAGTCAAAAAAATTATTATAAAATCTTTTCCTTAAGGAAATAAAATAAAAATTTGAAAATTCTTCTAAAGACAATAATTCAGACTTTAGAGCACGACATTTTAAATGTTTGATTAATTTTAAAATGTTCATAAAAAATAAAAAAAAAATTCATATGAATCTTTAAAAAATAAAAAGAAATAAAAAATCCCATTTCAATCATGAGATACGATGAGAATAATGTGGATCGACATTAAAATGAGATTCATGACTTTTCTTTACAATTTAATATAAGATAATAATAATAATAAGCATAGATATAGATATGTATATTATATATGTATATAAATATATATATACAATATACATATATATATATTTATATATCTGTAGAGCTACATATAAGCTCATAAGATGACAGACTTTGTTGTTTTTTAATTTTGAAAATTATTTTTGATGATAAGATGTGGTATTCGAGGAGAAAATATTAATGAGATTTTTTTTAGAAAATTTCACTCTTTTAAGTAATTAGTATTCTAAATAATCATGTGGTCGGATGTGCGTCAGTTAAGTTATCATATTCCAAACAATTGAATTTCTTCATAAAGGAAAATATATTATAGCATTTATAACCATATAGTCAGTATTTATATAGTATTATCTATATAGCCAGCTATTAAAATTAACGAATTGTTATTGTTCAGTTGATGGACATTTCTAATAAACTTGTTTTGACTACTATTCTGATAGTTTTGAGGTTATAGATGGATTTCCGCATGTGCCGATTTACCGTCATGATCGATTTTGATAGCTAATTAATCAATCAGAATCAACTGTCGCTCATATAACAGCCAAAAACATATTAGAGGCAATAAATTAAATTACAACAAAATAATTTGATGTTATGTGAAATCAGTCGCATTAGGAAATCGTTCTCAAAAAAATGTCACAGAAAAAAGCTACCTTGACGGTAAATCGGTACATGGAGAAATCCTCCTTAAAATATTTAAGAGTTTAATAGAAGAATTTCAATTCAAACAACAAATCTATTTTATAATCAAGTGGGTTTAGTTTATTGATTTTCCAAGAGAAAATCTATACTTTAATATTCTTAGGACTCCTTGAGGACTATAACATATTGGTCCTTTGAGTTATTTAAATGAACTGTATTTCATGGCCAATCTGATGTTAGTATTTTAAAGATAAGTTTTTTAAAATGTAAAGAGGTAAACCACCTGCTTTTCAATAAAAACCTTCCACATTCGATTGAGGATTTCAAGTTATCCAACATTGTCCGGATCCAATACAAAATGTATTAAATGTACTTCAATAAAGTTTCATTTATGAACCATTAAATTTCAAAAATGAATTCTGACAAATATTCTAAAAGAGTCATAATAGATATGAGTCATATGATTTCATAAACACATGGGTCCGACTTAAAATCTGCAGTGAGTTTGAAATTGTGCTTTACTAACATATGGATGTAATATTTTTATATTTCTACTTTATTATTAATCTCATAGTGTATAGTTTTCGCTAACTGGAATTTTGTAGAAGTATAACCTGGGCTTCTACTTTTGACTGTGGATGGTGAGGAAGCAATATCAAAAACTTTGCCAAATCAAACAAATTCAGAAATACTGTTGCCTATCTAACAGCTTCATTTTCTTTGAATTTTATCGTCATTATTTCAATTTTACACCTTCAAGTCTTCAGAAACTCTTCTTTCACTAAGCTAAAGTAAGTTCCGGACAAATATATATAAAATTACTATCACTACAAGTTCTTTTGTGCTGGTCAAAATTTCGGAAAATGAACATGTTTTTTTTATTTTTGTGAGACTACCTAGTTACGGAAGAGCAGGTATTTAAGCTTTAGTTTTTGAAAAATTCCTGATGTGTGCTAGGTGTTATATGGTAGCTACCGAAACCAATCAAAATTTTTTGAAAACGATAAAAGTTGTGTTTATTTATTTTTAAGAAACTACATAATTATAAATTTTCAAATCTGTCAGCGACCTTCGTTTTTGAAATAGTTTTCATATGGGTTCTAAGAAGTGTATGGCATTTAATCGAACAAAACAGAATTTCAAAAAACTATAAAAGACAATATGTTTGTTAATTTTTTATGAGTTTTTAAATACAAATTTTCAGGTCTCTTACTCGTCTATTGTTTGAAAAATTCCAAATGGGTGTTAGCAGTTGAGTTGAATGGCAGAATACCAGAACCTGTCCTTCTATAGCATTATCAGGTACTACGTTAATTTTCTTTTTTGATCATGAATAACTTTGTACAATTTTAGAATCTCTATCTTTAAAATTGTGAACGTACATAGTGAAAGCTTGATTGTTTGAAGTTTCTCTTTTATAAGTATAGATTTTTCAACTTTTCATCTTTAAGCTAATTTTTATTAATAAATTATTGTAAAATATTAAAAAGGGAGAAACTTAATTCAGAATAAAAAGTCTGATGAAAGAAAAAAAATTTAGGATTTATTTTGCTTCCGTTAATTTATGATTTGTTACGGAGCTAATAAAGTATAATACCGTACAATGACATATCATTGAAAACACAATTAATTTCTTGAGTAGTGACATTTAAGCTTTCATTTCAGTGAAAAATTTTTCAATTTAAATCGTGTCTCAAATTTACAAAATTTTTATAATAACAAAATAATCTAAAAAAAAAAATGTTTAAATTGTAACTATTAAATTATTTTGATTTTATCCGTTCTACTTCAAAAAATCCTAATTAGAATTTGAGCTTATTTCAAATACATATTTTATTTATTATTTATTTATTTTAACAGTTGATCCTACAGATAAATCTATAGGCCAACTTTATAGGTCCTTTTCCCTTTCGAAATGTGGGCCTTCTTTTTTTTTTTGAATCCGTGCTCCTTCGGTCGTTACATTACTACACTCGAGTGCTTTACCACTCGACTACCGATGCCACTTCAAATATTTTGTTTTTAATTCTTTTTTAACCTGAAAAGTAGGTATACAAAATTATTTGATAATTAGAACAGAAATTATAACTCATGATTCAATAACAAAATCAGTCAAATAAATTTGAATGAAACTAAAAAATAGCTAATTAAATATTATTTCCAGCGATATTTATTTCAAAAGGTTGTATGTGTTGAATTTCTTTAAAATCAAAATTATATTCTATTTTTAGAAAAAATATGGTCAGATTCCATTTTAATTTTGGTAATTTTATTTTTCATTTAAAATTTTCTGGGAATGAAAAAGTGTTGAATAATTCAATTAGGATGTATTTCATGTATAAGTATGTAGCTAGTATATTATAGATAGAGATGAGTTTGATCCTATGAGAACTAATTTACAAGAATGAAAATTTTGTTTTGTATTTTTCGATAGTTTCTGCATAACATTGATACGTATCTATGTATATACTTGCCATGGAAAATTAATATTGTGATTGTATGTAATTTTCTATTCAATTGATTTTATAGTTAATTTATTTTTTATTGTAACTATATGTTGATTAGTGATATATTATATTATACTATATTTTTTAATACATAGGTAGATTCGTAGACTGTTAATAGGAACATATAAGAAGAATTATAAGCAATATTACATAAAGGTTAAATATTTAATGATTTTTACATACTGTTGAAATTTTGTGCAAAACTGTGTAAATGTAAAATTAAATTTTTAGTATTTTTTTATGGCTGCATTATGATTTACAACAACTTTTACAACCCAATAGACAACACAACAACCAAATATTCGTATTGTAAATAACAACTTCAACCAGTTGTAAAGATGATTTATATCATAGTAGTACTGCCATCGACACGGATAATTTTAATATTAAGCTCTGATTTTAAAGTTTAAAATTTCAGACATCTTAAATTCTTAAACATAAACTGTTGTCAATTACAGTAGCTATATTTTGTGTACTTCTAGCTTAAAAGGTATTATTTTTTTGAGAAAAATGGAAGGTAGTAGTAAGGTCATAGTTATAATAAGATCATTCAAAGATTTAAAACTAATTTCATAAATTTTAAAATCTTAAAAATGGTTAAAAAATGTTATTTGATAATATGTATTAAATTCGATAATGATGATGTTTTGAGCAATGATCATACCTTACCTACCATTGATAGTGTTGTAAATTATAATTGTAATAGTTTAAATAATTTTGTTATGGTACATCAAAACATTAGAAGCTTAAGGCAAAACTTCAACCTACTTGTATCGAATCTAGAAATTTTTACATGACTACCCGATTTTATTTTTATCACTGAAATTTGGATATATGATTATGAAATTTCTGATTTTCATATTCCCGGATATGATTTTCATGCATGTACAAATGGTAATTATGTTTCAGGCGGTGTTGGTTGTTTTGTGAAAAATGTTTATAATTGTGTAGTTGTTTTTACTTATAATCTTAGTAGTGCTGACATTGTAAAAATTACGTGTACGGGTAATAATGTTAAATTTACTTTTTTGTATATTTATAGATTCCATAAACATCAGTTTAGAGTTTTCCTTGATGAATTCACAAAAATTTTAGATGAGGAAAAGACAAAGAATCTTTTTATATTAGGAGATATATTAGGAGATATATTAGGAGATATAGCTCGTCTATCTAGAGTAGAAATCCTTTAAAAAATTAATATTGATTTGAATATTACTCAACACAGTATGACAGGTTTAATTACTGATAAATTTTTTGAGTTAAATATTAAAAACGGGTCCGTTAAACAAACTAAAATTGATTTCACTAAACTGATTTCATGTTTGCAATATGAGTTTTGGGAAGAAGTATTTGTAGAAAATAATATTTCGAAAGCGTATGACGTCTTCAGCCAAATTTTACAAAAACATATTTATAATTGTTCAATTTCTTTTAGTGTGAATAGGAAATACAAAAGGCTAAAACCGTGGATTCATAATAAATTAATAACTGAAATAAATTTTAAAAATAAACTAGGTAAAAAGTGTAATAAATTACCAGATAGTCATAATCTAAGGAAGAAATACAAAAAAATATGCAAAAAATTTAAAACAAAAATATATATTCAAAGGAATAAGTTCTATAAAAATGAATTCGCGGAAGATACAGGTAACTTAAAAGGAGAGTGGCAAGTAATTAACAATATATTAAACAAACCAAAAAATATAAATAAATCTATTGTTTCGAGTAAAAATGATTGTAATTATTATGATGAATTAGAAGTTCTAAATTAATTTAACGAATATTTTATTGAGGTTACTGAAAATCTAATTCCTCAAACAAACTCTCAGAGCTGCTATTGTTTTTGTAATTTTCAGGAGCAACCTAGAAGCAGTAATAGTTTTGGTTTTGAACCAATTTCTTGTTTCAAAATAATTAAAACGATAAAAAATCTAAAAAATTCATATTCTTGTCGGCAGGATGATATATCAAATATTGTTCTAAAAAATATACACTTAATGATCTGTGTTTGGTAGAAGTGTTTGTTCAGGTGTATTTCCTGATGCACTTAAAAATGTCGTTGTAATTCCATTGTTTCAAAAAGGGGATTGCAAAGAAATGAACAATGAACAGGCCAATTTTACTTCTCCCGTCTATAGCAAAAGTTTTTGAAAAAATCATTAAAAACCGGGCTATAACTTTTCTAAATCATACTAATTTTTTTAATTCGACTCAATATGGATTTAGAAATGGTGTGTCTACAGAAGATGCGTTAATAAATTTTTGTTCTGAAGTGTATAAAAGCATGGATAATAGTAAATACACTGCTAACCTTTTTGTTGATATTACTAAAACCATTGATATCATCTTGTTATCTTGTCAATCATAAACTTTTGCTAAAGAAAATTGAAAATATTGGGTTCAGGAGCTTTATTTTGGAATGGTTCACAAGTTATTTGAAGTCACGATGTCAAAGAGTAAAAATAGGAGATAAAATGTCAAATACTAAGTATACCAAAAATTGAGTACCACAGGGTTCCGTATTGGGGCCAATTCTCTTATTAATATATATTAATTCTTTATTGGAATTAGAATTTAAAAGTAAGATAACTGCCTTTGCGGATGACCTAGGCTTTGTTTATGAATCAAATTGCCCATTAAATCTGGTCTGTGATATTAACCATGACTTAAACTTACTAAGAAACTGGCTCGCTCATAATATGTTAATAATAAGTAATAAAAGTAAAATTATGTTTCTCAACTTTTCATCTCAAAAATCTTTTGAAGCGCAAGTTAAATACTATGCTCCAGAATGTAAAAGGTATAATTTAACATAAAATTACTGTGTATGTTATCTTAATTGTTTATTCAATAGTAATCTGAATTGTAGCGATAATTGTTTTGATGTAGAAATAGTAAACAAGTTCAAATATTTAGTAATTATTATAGATAATAAAATGAGTTGGACTTCACATACAACTTTATTAAAAAGTTATTTTCGTTCCACTTTACGTATATTTTTTACTTTTTGCAATATTTTTGTTCTGAAGAAGTTTTAAAAATATTTTATTATGGTATATATTCCAGTCGAAATTACAATATGGTATTAGCTGCTGGGGAGGAACACATTGGAATAAGGTGCAATCATAAGAAACTTTTGTACAAAAGCATGTTATAAGAAAAATTTGTAATGAAAAACGCTTGATCATATAGTTTTCCGTTTTTCAAAGACACGAAGATCTTGCCCGTGCGACATTTGTATTGTTGCAAAGTATTAAAAATTTTTTTCATTAGATCAGGTTATTTAAATAACAGATTTTCTAGTAACTATAGGTTGCGTACTAATAATATGTTTTTTTGTGAACGTTCCACTTTCTCGTTCTACTTGTTTGCGTAAATTTTATAGTATTGTTGCTTGTATAACAGCGTAGTTATTACTTTATATACAAAGTCCTTTGTATATAAGAAAATGTAATATATTTATAGATTTCTTAAAATAATGAAACAGTGTCTTTTAGAGTTGAATTTTGATCAAGTTGAAGAATTGCTTGGTGTAATGGTTTGATTATACTATTATTTTGCAATGCTGAACGAAAAATAATTTTTTTTATATTTGATAAAAATGAAAAATGTTTTTTTTTTACTCTTTCTTATTTTTCTCTTTAATATTCCTTCTTTTTACCATTATATTTCACTAAAATTAAATTTAAATTTTGTATTTTATTTTGTTTTTTTATTATTTTTTACATTGTATTACTATTATTTAAGTATTAAATGAAAATTAGCTAATTGATACACCGCACCACATGTACATTAAATATGTTGTTTAAAAAAAAAAACAGAATATGTATGTGGCTATTGACATTTGATACTATTTTTCTAAAAATATAAAATGTCATTAAACAACTTTTATTTTTTTATTCTTTATTATAATGTAGGTTTTAAGTAATTTAATTTTTGAGTTCAAAGTTCAATTAATGTGTTAAAATTTGGATAATACCACAAGGAGGATATTTCTAACAATTACCGTTAAAAGAGGCTTATTTCTGTTATATGTAATAGCACATCTTCTACAGAAGGTCCTTAATTTTTCAGATGGAAATTTATCATAATTTATTATTTCACTCTTTTATATAGTAATAACGGGTTTTGACACATATATTGATGTTTTGAGATAGTGCTTTCGTTTTGATAATCATTATTTTAACAAAGTAGTGGATTAGTCCTCTTGTTCTATTATATTCTATTTGGTGTAACTTGCATCTGTCTTCTAGCAGAAAAGACGAATATTAACTTTTGAGGAACTTTAACTCGTGCTTACTACATCGTTACAATACATTATTAACCGTTTTGTTCTTAGGTGTCTCAATCGTTTTTTTTTTGTATATATTATTTTTAAACTTATTTAAAATTTAATTGAAATTTTTTTCATTTGATCAATTTTATTAATTTTCAATGAAATTTTTCAAAATTAGTTGAGGGTATAATTTTAGATAGTAATATAACTTTATTATTAATCGGTGCTGGGTGGCACCGTAGGTAGAACGCTTGCCTTTCAATCGAAAGGTCCCAGGTTCGATTCACGATGAAATATGGTTTATGGTTTTTCGATCTGGTCCGACTCTTTGTCATTGGGATAAAATAAATAACAAAAAACAGTTGAGAGTATAATCTGGCAACCAGTTAAATAAAATAAAACTATTCTATTTAAGAAGGCCTAATTCCTGATAATAGTAGTTTCCCACATTTAATGAGTTGATAAGTCAGTAATTTGATAAATAAATGCTCGAAAAACATTGTAGATATTGAGTATAAACTTGCAGTACCGTACTTAATGAAGCACGAAAAGGTTATTCTACCTAAGTTACTGTCAAGATCATAAAAAAAAATAGTGAAGAGTTATTTAAACGCTCCCAAAACTATCTCAAATTTAAAAAGTTGTTATTCTGAACTAAATAAGTCATCAAACTTAATCTATTTTCAAATTAAAGCTCTATTTGTTACATATGTGTAGTTACTAGTTGACTGGTCTAATAAATGGGTCACCATCGATATCCTGCAAAAAAAAATCTTAAACAAAAAAGATTCTGAAAAATAAAATCTTAAAAAAAAAATCTTGAAAATTTTAGAATTTTTTTTCGAGTTATAGGGATGCATCCGTTATAAATCTGTTTAATTTGAGTACTGTCGTCATATTGAAAAATACAATGAAATTTTATACCTAGAGAAATTAAATACAAACAGTAAATTTTACTCCAATATCAAAATTTAGAAAGTAGTAAGTAAACTGATTTATGAAATATTTTTTTATTTTATTTCTAAAATTGTGTACTTAGATCAACAACTCACTATATATGCTTTTCAAATGAAAAATTTAAAAAAAAAGTCTCTACGAGTCAAACACTGTTATTAACGCTTTATTTTCAAATAATCTATTGATCTAGCAGTAACAAAATGTCTTAATTTAATAATTTAATAATTGCTTATTATATATGCTAAAAAAAAGAATAAAATAATAAAAATTTGAAGAAATTTAGTCATGAATATAATGCCAATCTGCTCTAATTTTTTTCATATACTCGTACATATCTACTATTACGCAAACATATTTAAAGATTTACGTTGTACAATTTCTAAGAACATTGCTCACTGCATAATAAATAAAAATAACGATACGAGATAAAAATAATATCACAATAAATATGAGAGAATATGGATTAAAACAAATAACATCCTTAACGTGATATTATCTACATATATCCAGTTACCTCTATCTATCTACATTCATTCATTCATCCGTCCATGAATATTTAAAGTAAAAGCTCGTTAATTTTTTTCTATTTTTGTTTATTTTTTTTTAACTTTTTTTCTAGGATTCATATAGTGTTAAGCCACAATATATATAGATATTACTGTAATATACCCTAAGGAAAAATTTTAGTTGATTTTTCAACTGTCATTTTATTATTTTTAAAAGTCAGAAAATTTCTACAAGTTTTCTATATAGATATAATGTATTTACTGGAGCACCTATACACCAAATATATTTTTTTCTTATTAAAATCAACCACATATAATAATCACGTTGAAAAGAATTTCCATATAGAATTCAAAATGAGATAAATATCATTATATCCTTTTTTGAGAGCTTAAAGCATTTCAAATTCACTGTCTTTTTCACAGTTTTTGTTAATTTTTGGTTTTATTTTGTTTTCTTTGTACAGTACAAAAACAACAATCAAAGAAAAACTTTTCTGTTTTCGTTAGAAACACCCTCAAGACAATATTTCTCTTATATAAAATATTAATAATTTTGACAGGAAAATGAAAATACCTCTACGAGTTTTGAATATGAATTCATGATTATCAAATAAAAGAAAAATATATGTCTATCTATCAACCATAGTTAATGATACACGCATTATTTTAGGAAGCATTTTAAAAGTAGACTTTTAATATAAAATAGGTATTGTAAATTTATCTATGCATGAGAATCAATAAAATGCAAACATTATATTTAATATTAATTTTCAATGTGCCACTGCCAGGATTAGTAATTAATGCAGAATTTTTTTTTAACAAAATATATTTAATGGCAAGCTAATAATTTGTTCTCATAATTCCTGAAGAAGTTCATTGTAGACTCCTTTATCGAGGGTCATCAATTTAGTGTTCTCATTGTAGCAAAAGAAAGCTACTTTGTTCACCAAAGAAAGCTACTTTGTTCACCAAAAAAAGTAGATTGTTTTACTGTTCAGCTGCTGAGCAAAGCAATCTACGTACTTTGCTGTTGCAACGCAAGCTATGTACCTTCTTTTATGTTAGTTTTCAACCATGTTATGACAAAACCGAGCAGAGATGTCATAAATATTCCTTGAATTTACATTAAAGATCTCTAAATTCTAGAATTAACAGACAATATAATATGTTTGCTAATCCCTGAAAAACTCAAAATAGATAAAACGTCAGTGCACTGAAAAATATATAATAATTTAAAATTTAAATTTTCAAAATCCCACAAAAACCCACTTTCAATAGAATATAAATGAAGAGAGTGCATATTATCTTGAATCTTTCCTTACCTTTCTCTATATAATATATATGTAGGTGTGAGATATGAAACGTTATAGACATTGTTTTTTCGATCATAAAATTTTTAGTAAATTCTTGCAGCTGTAATTAAATCTGCTGACATTTTTTTTTTTTTTTTTATGTTCTTGACAGTAACTTAGGCAGAATCACCTTTTCGTGCTTAATTAAGTACGGTACTGCAATTTTACACTATTATATCTACAATATTTCGAGTATTTATTTATCAAATTACTGGCTTACCAACTCATTAAATGTGGAAAACTACAACTATTGTCAGGAACTAAGCCTTCTTAAATAGAATAGCTCCATTTTATTTAAGCTGTTGCATACTCTCAATTATTTTTTGTCATTTATTTTATCGGGAATGGAACCTGGGATCTTTCGGTTAAAAGCAGACGCTCTACCAACTGCGCCACCCAGCGTGTGGTTTTTAAATAGATTCTAGATTGTGTAATTTCGAGAGAGAATCTGTCCGCTATATCACTACAGCCGCAAATGTGCTTATTGTGATTACCCATGTTTGTTAGTTTTAGTTAATCCTCTGAGTTCTTAAGGATACCTGATTATGTGATCACAATGAGGATATTCTTAAATGGTATACTGGATAGCTCCATTGTTCTGGAAACGTTATTTCCAAGTGGGGAACTCTGCTACGAGTAAGCCTTTCGTATTCACAGAGCAGATGTTCAATAGATTCCTCATCTGTTTCACAGATTCTATATAAGTTGTTTTTGGTTAAACACATTTTATAAAGATGTTTCTTTATTAGTCAGTGGCGTGTTATTATCCGTGCCAAGATAAGTACTTATTTTTTTATTGAAATTTAGGCGACTGCACCACTTCTTACAGAACTGGAGATAATATTTCTACTGGTAAGCATGTTTTCAATCCAATTCCAACTGTCAAAGAAAACGTCAGGATTTTGAAACCTATAACCAATTGAAGTAAGCTCATTGAAGAAAATATAAACCAAAGTGAAAGATTTTGTGTAAACGAATTTTTATCTTAAGAATTTTCACCACAGTAAGGTCAATGATGATGGTAATTGAATACCGAACGCAATACTGTGATGTAAAAAACAACGCTTAAATGTTTTTTTGCTATATGAGTTTATAAATTTGAGTAATGATGTTTTTTATAGTTCTACCATAGCTAGTAATTTTAGTAGTTTCTGCTATATTTTATAATACTATAATATTGTATATTTTATAAATTTATGATTATATCTTCATTTTGTCCTTTTTTGTATAGGTGAACTCTAGGTGAAATATAATTTAACAGAATAAAATATTTTTACACACGAAAATCCAATCAATCAGAGACCGGAACGGTATCCCACTCTCTAATACGGATGACCAACGCCACAGATGGAAAGAATACTTTCAGGAAACAAGCAACATCAACAACATCCCAATAAATAGTTCCCGAAGTAGTCCGAGTAGTCCAGAACTGAATATCCACACTGAACCACCAAGCTTACAAGAGATTAAAGAGGGCATGATAACGCTAAAACGGAACAGGGCTGCAGGTATAGATGAACTTCCATCAGAATTGCTACAAGCAAACCCGGAATTAGCCGCTGAATTATTAGAACCTCACATCACGAAAGCCTGGGAGGAAGAAAGACTACCTAAATCCTGGAAAAAGGGCCTGATTGTAAAACTTCCCAAAAAAGGAGACTTAAAAAGCTGTAATAATTGGAGAGGTATAACACTGCTGAACATCATTTATAAAGTTTTCGCAACCATACTGAATCGGAGAATACAGCCTAAAATTGAACAAAATAGAAGGGATGAACAGGCAGGATTTCGTCCAGAAAGGAGTTGCACAGATCACACCAACACACTACGGCTAATCATAGAACAATCTGTAGAATGGCGCTCTCCGCTATATCTCTTGTTCATCGATTTCAAGAAGGCTTTCGACACGGTTCAACGTATTGCAATATGGAATGCATTAAGAAGAAAAAGAATTCCCGAAAAATTAATAAGATTGTCAGAAGCTTTGTATGAAGATGCAGAATTAGCAGTTCTCCACTGCGGACAAATAAGCGACACATTCACCACAAATTCTGGAGTAAGGCAAGGATGTCCACTGTCACCACTTCTATTCACGCTGGTAATAGTTGAAATAATGAAAGAAACTGGTTCTTCCGGAAGAGGTATAAGGTGGGATCTCTCAAGGACACTTGAGGACCTTGACTATGCGGATGATATATGTCTGCCAGCGCATAGATTCTGCGACATTCAACATAAAGCAGACCTACTTCAGCAAGCAGCGCGCAGAGTCGGGCTAGAAATTAACATAGATAAAACCAAGGCCATGAGGATAAATAACACCAACACAAATACCATAACCATAGAAGGTCAAACAGTCGAGTATGTGGAAAGCTTCTCTTACCTAGGTAACATTCTAACAACAAACGGAGGTACAGAAGCAGATGTCAACAACAGACTACGTAAGGCCAGAGCTGCATTCGGTGAACGAAGTCCAATGTGGAAGAATGGCCAAATAACTAGAAAAACAAAGATTAGAATATTCAAAGCATGTGTAATGTCAACACTTATGTATGGCAGTGAAACTTGGATGACGACAAACAACATCAGTCAAAAACTTCAAGTATTTGCGAACAAATGGCAAAGAAGAATATGCAGAATATTCTGGCCAAACACCATCAGCAATAAGGACTTATGGCAGATAACAGGTGAAGAAGCGATAATGCATCAAATTAAGCGCAGAAAATGGAGATGGATAGGACACACTCTAAGAAAACCATCAAATAATATAACAAGAATGGCCCTAGAATGGAATCCCCAAGGGAGCAGAAGGCGAGGAAGACCCAACAACACCTGGCGTCGGACTGCGACTTCTGAGGTAATAAGATATGGACGAACTTGGGAGGAGATAAAGACCATTGCGTACAATAGAGAACAATGGAGGAGGCAAGTTGATGCTCTATGCTCCCACGAGGAGTAACAGGAAAAAAAAAAAAAAAATATTTTTATATTCACTATCAAACAGTATCGACAAAAATAATAATATTATAATGTAAATTTTAGAAAATAATAAAAATGTTATTGCAACTACAATACAGGGTATGTTTGTTATTTTTGTATCAAACTGTTATATTAATATAGTGTAGTTATTTGACAAATATAAAAAAAAAATTGGCACATTTCATAAAGAATAAGGCTGCTAGCCTATATACATGTATTTTTATAAATAATTTCAAATTCGCACAGATAATATTTATAATTAGAAATTTTGTTGAAAAGTATGGAACTCTGAAAAGTATGGCAGTATATCTGGTTTATAGGTTTATTGGTAATTGTCATCGCTATTATTTATGCTATAAGATTTTTTGCTATCTGTGCTGCTCTTGGGAATATAGATTTTTTTTTAACTATTAAATTTTCACACATCAGGTCATTATTCCACTGTTCTTATTCTATTTAATATCGTTCGTGTTATCCATCGTTTAACAAAAGAGATGAATATTTGAACTCGGTTCATTTCATCTTTGAATTTCATTTTATTTTCCTGAACTTTTACTCATTAGACGATACAGATATAACTATTGTTGTAAACATAATTTTAATATTAAAACCATTTAAATATTACAAAATAATTATATTCGTTCAAGAATTAACATTTCATTTCAAAAATACACTTAAAATTTTTAAATTAAAGAATATATTGTTAAATAACCACATTAGCTACACGTTCATCTTCATTCATTTTAATTTTAACATAGCACTAATATTATATTTGTGGGTTATTTGTTCATGCCAGATGAATACAACATGTAAATGTAATACAAATATTATATTTTAAAGGCAACACTTTGATTAAATATTTACCAATTAAAATTGACTTTTAACCAAATTCAATTGAAACTACACACAAAATTATAGATTTTAACAATTTATGTGTACCTACGATAAGACAATTTGAAGACCCCAATAATGGAATAATGGAGAAATCACATTAAATTTTATAATAATAGAAATGGTCTACTAAAAATTTAAAATACACTATTTATATAATATCACCTTTTATAACACGCGAATAATTATGAAGATTAAATATGAAAACCACAACATGCAAAACATTCTGAAGATTTTAGGGGTTTGATCATCAAATACTATAGTAGGTAATTAAATTAGTAAAAATTTGTAATTTAATTTCACCATTGCTGAATTCAAAATAATAATATTTTGGTAATTCTAATTAAATGTCTGTGTGTCTAAATTTAACTTAAAATTAAATCATAATTTTTTATTGATCAAATTTATTTACAATTTTCTTTGGTAGATAAATAGCAATAAAACTATTAAAGCGACATAATTAGATAAATCATTTTTGCAGTAGAGTTGTGTTGTATAAATCATTACCGCAGTAGTGTTGTGTTACCTTGCCAACTTCATGAATATATTTAAAATAAATCTATATAATGAGTTATAAAAATTAATACAAATTTCTACTTGGTAAAACTTCTTTGTTGAAAAATGATAGTATGAAAACTATTTATTTTTGTAAATTAATTAATAATTTCTCACTTCTTTGTGTAGATGTACTTTATTAATTTTTTTAGTAAATAAAATGGAAAAATTTAATTTATTTACTAAAAAAACTATTTTTCCTCTTGCGAGGAACATTGATACAATTGGTATATATTCTAACGAAACATCTATGTGCACAATAAATTTTATGTAAAAGTTTGAACTTAAATAAAACACTTCGTTACTATGTTCATTTATTTATTTTTTTATTATTTATCCAGAATATTGTAAAAGCCATTTCAATTAAATAGTGCCACAACAAAAATTATGATTTTATTTTCATCATAACAACCAATTTGACCTACCACATTAAATTATGGCTCTTCAAGTATACATACTTAATTTTAAAATATCAAAGCATAAAATAACATATTGTGGAGATGCCAGACCAAAGAAAAAAAAATTCGAATCAACGTTAAAAGCCTTTAACAGACTTAAAACTGATAATATAAACATTCAATAAAATTTAAACATTTTATATACAAATCTGATAATAGAAAGGATTATAACTATCCATATAAGAATATAGAACAAGTATAACTATCAAAGTTTCAGGCAATAATTTGAAAATTTGAATTTTAACCTTTATCTTGTTTAAGGCTTTATCTTGTTAAGAAGCAATAGAAATTGAAAAATAAATCTTAAAATTCATTTATTTAACTATGATTTGATTGCGAAGTTTTAATGTTGTCATAAAGCACACAAATTGAATGCGAAATGTTTCTCATACTCTAAATGGAAAAATTATTATTCAAATGAAAATTTTAAACGCCAATATAAATTTTATAGAAATATAGCCCAGCCAAAAATATAATGATAATATATAGTATTCTAAAAAATTACCTAATAAATCTTTTAAATTTGAGTATGTTAATAAAAATGAAATATATAATTCAATAAAAAAATTAAACAATTCTAATTCAATTGATCATTTATATACATATGTCCTCAAATATATTAAAAGAATGTAATAAAAATTTATGTGATGCAATTTCAATTGTAGTAAATAATTCATTCAGAAGGTGTAGTTCCACAAGAACTTAAGCTAGGTAGAATAATTCCAATTTTTAAGCAAGCTAACATTGAATATTTAATTAAATACAATAAAAATTGACATCTCTAATTAGATTCTAACTAAAAAGTAAAAAATAAACTTCCTTTTTTGAAGGCTATGACAAATTTTTGGTAGCAAAATTAAGTGTACCAATAACAATAAGGGGATAATTAATTAATTTCAAACTGTTTTAAAAAATTCTTTGTGTCACAACATCTGACCTCAGGCAGGATAGAAGAATATGGCAGCTAAAATGTTTGTATGAAAAAGGAAATAAATGAACTTGCTAATATGATTATTTTTGATAATCAGATTTGTTTTTATTGATGTATTTAAATGATGGAATAAAAGTCGAGTTTCCTTTCATTAATAACAATAACTCGTTCTCGTCAAATCGCTTGAGTAAATCCAATAATAAGAATAATTACTCGATAGATAATACTCGAGAGAAAATAAAGATTCAAAATTCACCTCGCTGTCGGTTTCGCAAACGCAGTGTTCAATTTGTAAAAACAATAATCACGCTATATATAAATGCAAGAAATTTTTAAATATGTCAGCTATGGATGGATTTAATATGGCTAAACAATTATCGCTATGTTTAGTTTGCTTGACTGCTGGGCACTCGTTAAAAGGTTGTAACAAACAAAAATGTAAAATTTGTTATAAACCACATAATTATTTACTTCATAGAAATTCACCCTTGCAATCGGCAACAAATTCGTTACTATTGTCGTCATCATCACAACCTGTAATTAATTCGTTTGATTCGCAAACACTAACAAACTCAGATACATTGTCTTCGTCAAACACTACTTCATCTCGCTCGTTATCATTTAATAACAATTCGCAAAATAATAAATTGCATTACGGTGCATGTAACACTGCAATCTCAGACTTTGCATTTACCTCATCAGCAATACAGCAATAATATATGTAGCAAAAACAACATTTAGTCTTGGGCCGATTCGAATATTCTTAGATTCAGGGTCTCAAATTAATTTCATTACACAATACGCAGTGCAATTATTGCAATTAGACAAGAAAAAATGCAGTGTCAACATAGGAGGTATTGGTGAATCAAATTCGACGATTCGGCATAAAACTTCGGCACGTATCAAATCAATGCATAGTAATTTTGAAACATGCTTAGATTTCTGGATTTTACCTTCAATAACAACTTATCAACCAGATATTAAAATTTATATAGATGATTGGTCTATTCCAAATAGTATTGTTCTTATATGGTGCTGAACTGTTTTTTGATATATTGTTAAATCAACAAGTACGTTTAGGTGAAGGCAAACTAATATTACGAAATACATTATTCGGTTGGATTGTTTCGGGTAGTTGTTCAACACAACTTTCTGTTAATAGACATCCGTTAGTTAAACAAAATTTAACAGATCCACAGGAAATTTTCCTACATGAACTTGTTCAAAGGTTTTGGAAAATTGAGGAAATCGAATATCAAAATTTAAGATTGCCAGAAGATCAAAAACAAATAGAAGAACATTTTCTTAATACGATCACACAAACTAATAGTGGGAATTTAATAGTAAAATTGCCGTTCAAATCCTCGTTTGTTCCTGATATCCTTGGTGATTCATTCAAAATGGCTGAACGTCGTTTTCTTAATTTGGGAAAGCGATTATTAAACCATAACAATCTTAAATTCTAGTATATAGAGTTCATGCGTGAATACGATAGGCACTTGGGCATATGGAAATTGTTGAAAAGGATGAATACTCGTTAATTCGTTACATAATGCTCCACCATTGTGTCATAAAGCCTGATAGTACAACAACGAAGTTACGAGTACTGTTTGACGCCTCTGCTCGAACTTCGTCAAATGTGTCGTTGAATGATGTCCTTATGATAGGACCAACAGTGCAAGAAGATTTAGTTTCGATAGTTACTCGTTTTCGTCTACATAAATTTGCAATAATTGCTGATGTGTCGACAATGTATCGGCAATTTTTTGTCACACAAGAAGATAGTTATTACCAATGTATCTTGTGGAGAGAGGGTCCTCACGAGGATATAAGGCTGTACCGTTTGCAAATAGTTGCATATGGTACTGCGTCCGCTCCATTTTTAGTTACTCGCTGTCTCAATTATTTAGCAGACAAATATATGCATTTATATCGTACTGGTACCATGATAATTAAAAGAGACTTTTATGTAGATGATTTAATGACTAGAGGTAATACGCGCGAAGAAGTAGAAAAAAATCGATTTGAAGTTGAAGTCATTTTACATAGCGCTAATTTGGAATTACAAAAATGGTATACTAATGATAATACACTGCTAAATAACATAGCTGAAGGTGATCGCGAAAGACCCATTCGCTTAAACGATTCTGAAAGTATAAAAACTTTAGGAATAGTTTGGGAACCAGCCACCGATGAATTTAGATTTGTTTATCTATTCGATGAGAATTATCGTGTACCAATTACAAAAAGATCAGTGCTGTCGGATCTAGCTCGTTTATTTGACCAATTGGGAATTGTAAATCTAGTCATCGTTTTGTCAAAAATTTTTATGCAAAATTTATGGATTCAAAATGTTGCTTGGGATACACCAATACATAAGGATTTAGCTGAGCAATGGTTCACACATCGAAGTTAACTTAATGATTTAAATGTAATTCGAATCCCTCGTCGCATTATAGTGTCGTCGGCTGTTGGGCTGGAACTGCATGGGTTTGCAGATGCATCTCTTCGAGCATATGGTTGTTGTTTATATAGTCGATGTAAAAATTGTGAAGGAAACATTGGAATTACGTTAATTTGTGCAAAGTCTAAAACTGCACCGGTTTCAACAGAAAGTCTACCGAAGCTGGAATTAAACGCTGCCGTATTACTGACAAAATTTAAAAATTTTTATGCAGGTTCTCAAACTTTGGTTGCAATATTGCGACAAAAATTTTGTTTCTTGAATAAATTTTTTTCTTGAATAAATTAATAAATACTGAATTGCATTAGATACTCAAGATGAGCTCTGATACCTCCTGATTATAAATAGATAAATAAAATATAAATAAGATTATAAGATAAATAAATAAAATAAATAAATAAGTTAAAATAAGCAAAAAAGTCTTGCACCGTACATCAACATACAGCACAACCTACGTTATTAGTCCAAAAACTAAAAATATTCTTCTATTATATATTAGACCCATATCTTAAGCGAAATAGAATCTTACATCCCAGGTAATTATTTATCCCTTTTTGGAACGAAATAAATAAAATAAAATTAAAATTGTTAAAATAAAGCAAGCTTTCTCTAAAAAAAAAATTGCTAATTTCATTGAGTGCCTATAGAAATCTTAGAGCTCTTCAGTTATTATATTTAAAAATACGTTTTGTATTAAAATTTAAAAAAAAAAATTAAATAGCTGAATTCATAATTTTCTGTTCCTGATGGGTGGAAGCTGTCTGGTTTTGGAAAACTCAATCCTTATCCTAATTAAATTTTTCGTTTTTATAATAATGTTTACTTTGATTTTATAAAAATCAATTTTTCAAATAAAAAGAAAGAAAACAAAAAAAAAAACATTTTGTAAATTATTTGTAAAAATTTTCCTATCAATATTTTTTTATTCAAAATTACCATTACCATATTAAATTCAAGGAAAATTGATTTAAATTTGTTGCCTAATAAAGACCTTATTTAAAAAACAGAAAAAAACAAAAATAACAACAAAAACAAAAACATTATTAAATGAGAAAAATTTTTCCAAACTCACGTCTAATAAATGAGCTCCTCATAAAATCGAATCAAAAAGATTACAGAAATATTGACTTAAATATTAATTTTTTGTTGTTCGATACAGAATATAAAGTTAACTATACTTTCTACAGTATTCATTTTTAATTTAGAAAATTAACACCGTTATCGAAATATCAAAAAAAAAAGAAAAAGTGGAATAGTAGAATATAACTAACGGAATAGTATCAACTCTAGTGAAGAAGAAAAAACGCAAATAGAGCTCAACCTGTTGTAGTAGGTGCCATTTTCAACGTGATTTAATAATGGCTATGCACATTTGTTTGCTTTGAAGTTCTCGGAAATCTATATTATAAACCATAAGAACACGATTAGTGAAAGCACAGTTTTCGCGGTTTTTCGTGTGCTTCGTTTTTTTTCATTCAATCAATCAGTGATGATGCAGGTCGTGGCGATCAAAATCAATTTTTATAAGATATTAGCTGGGTTGGTTAAAGCATCATTTAATATCCGAAATTTTTGTTGATTCTCTTTTGAGTCAAATTCTTTTTATTTTTTATTTTATTATTGGACGCATTTGGTTTTTGGTTAGTAGGAAAAAACTAACTAAAAGTTAGTAGGAAAAAAATTTATTAGTAGGATAATATTATTAATATAGGTTTTAATATCACAAATTTTTGTGAGTTCGATTCTCTATTAATTCAATTTTTTTTGTTTTATTAAAAAAATATTTTTTTTTATTATTATGTATTATAATAATAATTGTTATAATATAATATAATTAATAACAAAAAACAATATTTTTTTAATAAAAAAAAGTAATTTTTAATTATTATTCTCTTCTCAATTTTTTCGACAAAATACGAAACCGATTAGTTTGAAATAAATCAAAGTATGCAAAGTATCATATAGGTAGGTAGATGTATGTATATAATATATGTTATACCAATTAGCTAAACTGTACTAAACAGCTAAAATGTACGTACAATAAATATAGTATAATTTGTACTGTATTTGGTTAGGAAATCTTGTTAGTATATTGGTGAAATGTTATGTATATCGAACCTATGTTAAAATTTTATTGTTCAAATTACAAAATATTATTTTACAGATTTTATAATATTTAATTTTAATAAAAAAGAAACATATTTTAATTTATGATTAAAAAGTAAATAATAAAAAAACAAGTTTTAAATTGGTTCCTTTTTTTATTTAAATAAACAATAAAATAAACTTTTCATTTCGTGTAAATTATATGTTATATATATTACACAAGGAAGGCCAAGTGGGGAATATCTTATATTATAATAAGATGAACGTGATGATTAAAAAAGCAAGAATAATTGAATAGTAAATTATTTACACCACAAAAATATTAAAATTTTAGAAAATTCTTGGTACAGAATACTTAAAACATTTCAAATATTTACACCAAATAGTGACGGTTATTTCCAAGTTGAGCACCATCTATACTCTAAAACAAATTTTAATTACGGGAAATTTTTAAAAAGGCTTCATAAAAATTCTGTCATTTTAAATAAACACACAAACTTATAGAAAAAAGTACAAAAACAAAAACACAAACAAAAATTTAAAACAAAAATCAGATCAGATCATACTCTTCAAAAATTATATAATGAAATAATGTTATTTCATTTGCTTCTGCTATCATTTAAAAAATATATGTAGTAAAACACGGTTAGTCATTCGCTAAATTTCAGTAATATTTCTGTATATAACCGTTTTGTGACTATAGTAGGAGTAGTTAAAAAAAAATTGCGTCTTTATAAACAAAATCAAATTCAATAAAATATTTTTCGTTCGATATAAAAAAAATGTTTGTTTGAATTGCTATTGATTTTGATTTATGTAAAAAACATTAAAAACGTGTGTGTATTTGTGAGCCCAAAGAAGTGAGCCAAAAGAAACATATATTATTTTTCCTATATTTAAAATCGACAGCCGAACGACAGCCAAATATTATTTCAAATAACGCAATATTTTTCATAATATATTTTTTAATACGGACCTATGAACAGACACACATTTATACTACAAATCATAAATAAAATAATTTTTATAAAAGTCTTATTAATAAAGGAACCCTCAGGATATTATAATGTATTAGAACAATCGTTTTGGTTGCGAAAACCAAACAAATATAATAACAAAATATCTCACTAAGAAATTTGTTTCTTTAAAAATATTTTAATGAGATCAAAAAATATAAGGAAAAGCAAATAAAAACAAAAACAAAAGCAAAGACAAAAAAATATATACATATATTAGATAATATTTTCAACAAAATCTCTGTCTCTTAACAAATATTAATTTAGATCCCAACCCAGCGAATCAAAATTTATCAAATTCTTTAAAATAGAAAGTAAAGAGAAAAAAAAAACACAAAAGAATAATTTGAAGTTAAAATTTAACAAAAAAAAAAATAAATAAATAGAAACAAAACAAGTAAAATATAAGAAAAATAAATGTTCATTGAGTGCACAGAGAAAATATTTGTCAGCCGTTCAATCAAGTAACATCGAACTCAATCCGGGTTGATCTCAATATGGGCTTTGGTAAATATAGTATAAAAAAATAACAGAAAAACGAATAATTGAAAATCGAAAGAAATTTTAATCAATAATTTTAAAAGTTTCCTTCATAAAATAGGATATTAGATTTTAAGTTTAAATATTGTACAAAAAATATTTCTGTAAAATTATTTTTTCGATATTTATTTTCGTGTGATTCGTTTTCTTGAATATTTTTTTAAACTTTTAATTTATCTTCAAATAATTAATTTATAATAGGACTCGTTTAATTAATAAAAAACAAAAAAAAATAATTGTAAATGAATTTTGAGTATAATGATTGGTTGGGTAATTAATTAAAAAGGGGTTACAACATCCTACCAATACACTAAGCCACATGTAGGTCAATATCGATTCCATTCAACACAAGTTAAACTGTTACCTATTATACGAAGAAGTCATTAGACTTGATAAATCTACATATTTATAAGCTACTACAAATCATACAAAAGTTGTTTTATACAGTTGTAACTAAGCTAAGGGAGTTAACTAAGTTTATAATACATCGATTAATTAAATAACTAAGGCTTTATAATATATCGAATTAAAAAATTTCCCATAAATTTCATTCACTTTTGTTTTTTCGATTTGTAGACTATGCGTATGTAATTACTGTATTTATTTGATTGTTGTAATTTAGTCAATTAGAATTGTTTTCATAGCTTAAAACGTAATTTTCATACTTTAGTTTATTTTTTGTGTGCTTTTTTAACCTATGCAAATAGCCTTTAATTTTCTACCACATGGGTAAGAATATTCTCAAATTAAGTTTTAAAATATGAATGCGGTGTTGATGCAGACAACACAATCATTGTTGATGGAATTGACTGAATAATTACGTTATTTTGTAATTTGAAAATTATTTGATTTGGTTTGTGTTTGGAACATATGAATATATGACACAGACTTGTCGCGTCTCATAACAAATTGTATCTCATAACAAAAATCAGACAATCAAAATATTCACGAACAATTACACATAATATAGAATATTAATGTAAATATTTTTATACAAATAAAACATTTCATGATCAATATCTAATGAATGAACAGAAAATAATTGAAAAGAAATAAAAATTGCAATGAAAAAATATATGTAGCGAAAAAACAAATATGGAAAAATTCGAATATATAATTTTGCATTATTTATATTGGTAACAAAGTTGAATGTATACAAGGTACACTTGAAGGTTTGTACTTATAAAAGGAATACATTTTTCAGTCTTTTCTAAGCTCTGCTTCTGAGAGTTTCATTAAATAAATATACAGAGGCGTCAAAAAAGTAAGTTGGCACTAAAGAGATTATACATCAGTTGTACAGAAAGTGGTATTCAGATAAATAAAATTGTATATGCAATAATTATTTTCAGGTGAAGATATTTTGGTTTGTCGGTTTATTTTTTTTTTTTAAACTTATCTCGGTTATCATACATTTTAAGATATTAACGAATTTAGACAAAATAGCCATTCATCATCTGTTGGTTCTACAGCTCGTACGGCTCTACAGATCACGATGGCATCTTGGTCTACCTCTTCCTCTTGTATTGTACGGTACTGCGTCTAATATTCTTTTTGGCATCCTTTGATCATTCATTCCACATGACCTGCCCATCTTAATCTTTGTGCCTTAATAAATTTATCAATATTGTGTGCTTCAGTAAGTGCTTCTAGCTACTCGTTTCATCTAATTTGGTATTCCCCATCGTCATTTATTTTTCGAATATTTTCAATTTATTTTCGTCACTATTTGTCATGGTCCATGCTTCGCATCCGTATGTTACGACCGGTTGTATTATGGTCTTGTACATTCTTATTTTAATTGTCCTGCCTTAGATTTTTGACCTAAAAAGGCCTTTGTGTGCGTAGAAACATTTTTGTGATGCTTATTATAGATGATTTTATCACCTTGTCTGACTCCTATTTTTATTTCAAATTTGTCCGTAGTTTTATTTTGCACTGCTACGTGGCATTTGGTGTGTCTGAGTATTAGTATTTAAGTATAAATTTGTCAATTTTCTTGGGATTCCCATGTTATTAAATACAGCTTCTACTATATCTCTTTTTATTGAGTCAAAAGCCTGGCGGAAGTCAATCTGTAATAAGTGGCGATTTTTGTTGTACCTATAGCATTTTTCCATGCTATGCCTCAGTAGAAATATTTGATCGGTAGTAGATCTATTTGGTCCACTCCACATAATCCACTTTGATATTCTCCTAGAATATTTTCGGCTATACGTTTTAATCTGTTATTTATAATATTGCAGAGAGTCTTGTACGCTGTGTTTAATAATGTGATACCTCTATAGTTGTCGCAGTCAAGTTTATTTGCCTTTTTGTGGATGGGGACAATAATGCCTTTTTCCCATTTGCTTGGCAGAGTTTCTGTATCCCATATTGTACATATTAAACTATGTAGCTTGGAGATGAACATTTCCCCTGCATTTTGAAACATTTCTACTACAATGTCATCTTCTTCTGGGGCTTTGTTATGTTTCATTTGTAGAATTACATCTTCTACTTCATGTATGGTTGGTATTCCTTCGTCTGTATATTCTGAAATCGTAATGTTGCTATTTATAGGTATCACAGATTCCAATTCCACTTCCAATTGATTGTTCAATATTTAATAATTCGTCAAAATATTCTCTCCAGGTTTCTAGTATATCTTTCTCTTCACTCAGTATTACTTTATTTTTGTTGTAACAATTACTTAGTCTGTAATATTCTATCTTCCTATAGAATCGCCTTTTTATTTTCTTCAAAGTACGTACATATTCTACTTTCTTTCTTAGGCATCCTTTTTCTTTTTATTAATTATTTTTTTGGCATATTTTCTTAAGCTATTGTATACTTGTCTGTTATTTCTTGTGTTTCTGTTTAATAACTTATTTCTTGCTTCATTTTTCTTTTGGATCGCTATTTTACAATCATTGTCGTACCATTCTTCATTTCGTCTTATTTGTGCTACACCTATTATTTCACTCGTTGCTTCGTTAAGTATTTGCTCCATTTTGTTCCAGTATTCATTAATACCTGTAGTTGTGACTAATTTCTTGTAGTTTTCTATTTATAGTTTCGGTGTATCTTATTTTTGTATCAGGTTCTTTGAGTTTTTCTGTATTCCATTTCTTCTTTCTAGTTCATATTTTTTCCATTATGTTTTAGATTTTTTGTCTTAATTTAATTTTAACTAGAAAGTGGTCGCTATCACAGCTATAGCTCCTCTGCAGGAGTGGACATCCAAAATTGATGATAATCGCCTTTTATTTATTAAAACATGGTCAATTTTATTTACTCTGTCACTGCCAGGAATTTTCCAGGTCCCTTTGTTAATATTCTTGTGTGGAAAATTGGTGCTTGCTATATATAACGAGGAGTTCGCTGCTAGTTGACACAATCTTAGGCCACTTTCGAATGTTTCCTTATGTAATGAGTGTTGCCCTGCAACACCCTTTGTAAATAACTCTGTACCAATTTTGGCATTAAAATCACAAAGAAGTATGACAGTGTCATATGTTCCTACATCATCAATTGTATTTTCTAGTTGTAAATAAAATCTATCTTTTGCTTCGACAGCTGCGTCTTCAGTTGGAGCATATGTACATATAAGTGTTATATTATTAAATCGTCCTTTTAGTTTTAGTGTGCATATTCTCTCGTTTATTTGTAAGAAGCCTAAAACACTATCTTTTGTATTTTTCGATATTATAAAGCCTGTTCTGGCATACTCGCTTCTGTTTTGCATACCGCTGTAGTATAAAGTGAAATTTTTCTTGTCAATTTTTCCGGCCTCTTTCCATCTTATTTCTTGTAGTGCCAGAGTACTTAGCTTACAGCGATCCATTTCTGTAGCTATTTCTTGCATTTTTCCAGCTTGTAGCATTGTCCTTATATTCCAAAATCCGATATAAATATCGTGTTCTACAAAATCAATTTCCGTATTTCGTCGCTAGGGTCGTTCGGAATTCCGATAATATTCTATCGGTTCAGTTTGGAGTATTTGTATCCTTTCCGTAGTAAGTGTTTTTTTTATATGGAGTTACTGGCCCAGCGTCCAACCTTCTATACCCCAAGGGAAGGATTTAGCGCTCTTGCAAGTTTCGCCTAAATACGTAACGGTTGCTACTTATTTAGTTACCAGTGGTCACCGCGTGGAGGTAAAGCAAGAAGATGGCTAGGGATTCGACAGTTACAACACTGGGTTAGCAACCGATCAGAGTCTGCCCTGTTGATCCTTACCCAGACCACAAAATAGCCATTATCAGGAACCAAAAAAACGGAGAATTCAATATGAAAATACTATTAATAAAGACTATAAATGTTAAAATATAAAAAAGTTTTGCAATCGATTTAATTGAAACTTAAAGTGAATAGTATAACAACAATCCCTAAACAAAACCCAAATTTGATTCAAAATGATACAAAAAAAAAAAACAACAAAAAAGCAGAGTGATGTTTTTTTATGCAAGAAAACTGATTGGATTTAAATTTTCATTTTGATCTATAGATCCCCGACAATCATTTATACTGTGTGTAAAATCGAACAACACCCAAAACAACAACAAAAAAAAGAAAGATTGATACTTTGATGATGAAGATGTTGTGCTCATGTTGTGATATTGATTTTGGTGGTGAAAGAAATTTTTCGATTTCATAATATTGAGATTAGAAAAAAAGTATCTTTTCTTTTTAGATTTTCCTTTTTTTCACTTCTTTAAATATTTGTTGTACATATTTTGATTTTATACTTTTGGTTTTTTTCTTTCTAATACATTTTTTGAAAAACATTCTTTTTTTACAGATATGAATTTTTCATTATGATACTATGATAATCTTTCTATAAAATTTCGATTTATATATCAATACATCATAGTCTTCAATGTTCAAATTTTATGAAATGGTAGTGTTTTTGAAATGTTTTACATTTCCAGGTCCCACTTTATAGTTCTTTGATAAATATGTGTTGCCTAATCGCGCTGGTTCTCAATTACATCCTTATTAGAATTTGTAATTGTCGTATAGTTCTAATTCTACAGCTCATCGTTGAATTAACTTTCAGATTTCAGAAACAATAGTGGTGAGTTAAGTGGTTGGTTATCACAATATTAAAATTATTAATACACACTATAATCTTGTTGTGTACATATTAAAAGTACATATAGATAGCTACATGCCCAGATAAATTAATTTAAAAAATGAATTAAATTTTGATGGATTTGACCCTACTATTATTAATTTAGGTAGAATGCACTTACGTGTATTGAGTTAGATATTGTAATAATTTATTACATTTCTATCTATAATTTATTTTATTTCCGCAATTTTCCTTTCTTTAGAAACCCAATTAGGAATAATATTCACGGTTTCGGAATTTAATAATTTGATTTATGGATCTACGCCAATCGAAGCTACTTTTTATTTTACCCCAAACTGTTCACTATATTCTTCATATGATTCATTATGTGTTCATTTATATGGCTTCTATATAGCTAGCCGGTTTAAAACTAAAAAATAATTACCTTTGCTTTATAGTCATGTATTAGTCTAACATTGCTATTGTACTTGAAATTCTATAAGATTTGTAATTCAATTTGTTGTAGAGCACTATAGGACTCTAAATTTGTGATTTAAAAAAAGGCTCTCCTAAGAGAAATAACCGATACTTTTATATTGATTGTTTCGGACTTCACTTTGTTCCTACAACTTCCTCTATATTAGACATAATTATATCAGTTTTAATAAGTTATGTACTTATACTGTAAGTTAAAGTATATTTCTTTATAATAAATGACGTTGTGTTTTAGATTCAATTTTTCAATACATGAGAAATCAAAAAATAAACCAAAAAGTTAGAAAGATGATTTCTACCATATAAAGTAAGAAGAAGGCTCACACGAATAAATTTCCATTAAATTTTCTTTTATTTTCATTGTTTTTGTTTTATTTCTTTTCTTTTCTGGTTTTTTTTTGTTTTTATTTTTGCTTCATTGATTTTGAATAGCAGTATAGGCGCAGAATATATATTATATATACTTTTTGTTATAAACATAATAAATAAATGACGATAGATATTATATTCCTATACATATGATATACATATATATATTGTTTTTGTTTTATCAATAAAATAATGATATTCTCATATTATTATGTACCATATTAATATATCCTTCAGATTTTGGATCAATTCCAAATAAAATGGAAAATCGAAATATGAGAAATAAAATTTGTTTGTTTTTCTTCCTTTTTGTTTTAGTTCTTAGAAAATGTTAATGTTTATTTGAAACAAAGAATATTTCCACATATGAAGAAAACCCGAAACAAAAAAAAAACACATAATTCATAATTGAGAGTAAATTTAATTGATAACAACTTTATTAATTCTGTAGGAGATTATTATGTTGCTTAACATTAATTTGAATTTAGATTATGAACACTATGTATATACCATAAAAATCTAAAGTTATCTATTTATTTTTCAAATATTATCATAAAATTAAAAACAAATAAAAAAAATTTATTGAATAATAAACAGCATCGAAAAAAAAATAATTTAATAATAATTTTATTTAATTTTTAGAAGTAGTAGCACTGTATTGAATTCTTTTTTGGTCTAGGGGTGTCTTTTAAATATTTTTCTTTAACTTACGAACCACTATAAGTACTAGGCGCGGTTTGTTCTGCTTCATCATTAAATTTGCATTGCCATGAATTTAATACCAATATCGATTCATTTACTTTTGAAATATTTATATTTTACTTTTTAATCAATCAACTTATACTTCGTATATGCTACTCTATTTCGAAAAAAATGTGTTTAAATTATATGTAGAGTATTCTGCTGTGGAGTGGATATTATTGTCACTGCCCGCCTAGTATGCTGAAGAAGTATTATGATATTGGAAGGTAAAAATCGTATAGAAAATTAAGGGGTGTTAATTATTGGACAGTTGATGCATTATATTTAAATTTTAGATGTAGTATGGATGTAAAAATTTTTAAAAACCCTATTTGGGATCTAGCTGTTTGTCTATAAGTGTAAGAATAGTCTTACAATAAATAAAAGGTACATCCTGCTTGATACATCCTGTCTATATAGCGTATTTGATTTTAAAAATGAACTAAAAACTAATTGTTATTGTTATAACGAATCACGAGCCCAGTAGATGTTCAAACAAATTTTAGAAATATGAATAAAATTGGTACATAAATGTACAGTTTGGAGGCATCGAACAAAAGAAATTAACACTACAGTCAGTAGAGATATTCTGGACAAAACTGTTTATATTAGCTGAATATTTTAATATTATATGTGGATTGATTATTTGATTTTTGAAACGCAATTTTTAGAATACAATTCCACATTCAAGAAAAATTGAATACAAACGAATTTCCAAAGTCAGTTTTTGGAACCACGGATATATTTCCGCTGTGCAGGAATTAGCACTTGAATCCTATCTTGTTCCTCAACATAAAATAGAGTGAGTGAAACGTAGAAGGACGACAAACTTAGTTTATCAATAAGATAAGGTACATTTTTAAACCTTGTCAAGTAAATTTAATGCTGTTCGAGGCGTAGTGATCCAACTATGTGAATTATATATTATATTTTGCCTTTTGAATATAGAATATTCTATAGAAAACCTTTGTAACAGAAACAGACATACAAATCGCAGAAACATACTCACTGTGTGTGGTATCCTGAATACATTAGAGTCGCTACTAAATACAATGGAGCCTTTTTTTTTAAATTTCATTAGTTTTAATTCATATGTATAACAAACTATTTACATAACCGCAGGTTGTTTGAGAAATAACTAACTTGAATTTATTAAAATGAATAAAAATATTTTCTAATATAATATATATATAACCGAAATTATCTTTGAACCGGTAGTTAAATTTTTTAGAGTATTTCTTCTAATTCCAATATAATATTTTACATAATTCATATTAAAAAGCAATTTCGTTTAAGTGTTAACCATTTTTTTAATTTTAATCAAAAAAATTTTCTGTAATTAAAAAAAATAAGAAAGACAAAACTACATACCTATTTTACAATTATAGTTTAATTTGGTAATGATTTAAATACGAGCTGAGAATTATTCAAATAAGCTTCATTACATATAAGTTCTTGAAATATCAAAAATTGTTACACCTACGTGTTTCTTAAAAGCCTATAATTCTTGAAATTCTACAAATGAATTTAATTTTCTTTTTTTTTACTTCTACAGGTAAAATCATCGGAAATACCTTTTTCATTTGGATTATCCTCTCATTAATTTTCAAAAATATTATTAAGTACTTAATATTATGTTGAAAAAACATATATTCGAAAATAATAACCAATATGGTGAAAACGAATGGCAAAATATATTTTAAAAATTTTTATTTTTTTCATTAACCTTAAATTTTAACATCAGAATAATTTTAGAGATTTACAAAATAAAAAAATTTAAATTATATAGCTAAGAATGTAAACCAAAATAAAAAAACTTTAATTTCAAAAAAATAAAAACAACATCATCATAATAATTCGCACATTTTATTATTATTATAAAAATTCAAATGTTACTCGCCTGGATTTTCGATCCAACTGAGAATAAAATATCCTTGCAAAATCCTCATAGAAAAATAAACAAATATTTACAAAAATATTACAATAATATTACCTACATATACATACATAAACATTCGTATCGTATGCCTAGTATGTATATCTATGGATTATTTTATAAAATATAATGTTCTGATATTCCATGTAAAATTATATACGAAAAGATAGGTCAGTGTTTCACACCAATATAGGTAAATTAAATGCGCACTAAGGTACTAAAATATTTCGTACTAAAAACTTACAAACTTCACATGAGCAATTTTGAAAATGTTAACCTTAACATTGTTGTATAAAAAATTTCGTAACAATATTTTTAGACACATGCGCTGATTTGATATTTTGTAAATTTTCTCCATTAATGTTCAATAATTTTCAAATTATGTAGAAGTTTGGTTCTAAAACTGAAAATTTAATTACATTATTATTACGAAAGTTTTGTTCTAAAAGAACAAAGTATTTGTATACAAAACCCACTTAAAGAGTTTTGTTTTAAAAAGGTATATTTGTTTTCAAAGGAGAATCAATATTTAATTAAAATTAAATTATTACGAAACAACAACATGCCAATTTCTCTTCAAATTGATTATTCAAATGTTCTCTCTGAGTCACAACATTATTTTCTCTATTTATAAAGCACTAAAAATTTTGTACTAAAATTCAAAAAATTTTGTTACAATATAATATTTAGAGACATGTGCTGATTTAGTATTTTGTAATTTTTCTCTATTAATGTTAACGGGGTTTTGTATTTTGTACCAAAATTTAGTTCTAAATCTAAAAATTTCTTTACATTATTCCCAATAAATGTTTGGCCTAAAGGAGAAAAGTAAAGAAGTAATACATTGTTTCGAGCTTAAAAAGTTTGTTTTTAAAAGAGAACCAAATTCTATTTAACTTGATCACATTCAAATAATAGAGAGAACATCATTATTTTCTCTATTTATAAAGTAAGTACTAAAATTTTTTGTAAAAAAATTTCATAACAGTATTTTAAAAGAAAAAACCTTTATTTGATATATTGTAAATTTTCTCAATTAATGTTAAATTACTTTCGATTTCTGTGCGAGTATCAAAATTTGGTTCTAAATCTAAAAATTTCTTTAAATTATTCCCAATAAATTTTTGGCCTTAAAGAGAAAACTAAGGAATACTAATACATTGGGTCGGGCTTAAAAAGTTTGTTTTTAAAAGGTAACTAAATTTTATTAAAGTTGATAACATTCAAATAATAGAGATAACACATTATTTTCTCTATTTATATACTAAGTACTAAAATTTTTTGTAAAAAAATTTCGTAACAGTATTTTAAGAGAGAAGACCTGACTTGATATATTGTAAATTTTCTCCATTAATGTTAAATTACTTTCGATTTATGTGGGAGTACCAAGACTTGGTCCTGAAACTAAAAATTTCATTACATTTTCCCAATAAAGTTTTGGTCCAAAAGAGAAAAGTAAAGAAGAAATACATGAAATTTAAATAATTTGTTCTAAAACGTTAGCAAAATTCTCTTCAAATTGATGACATTTAAATAAGATAGAATGAACATCATTTTCCCAATTTTTAAAGTATTAAAAAATGTTGTAATAAAAACTTATAAAATTCACATGAACAATAATTGTGAAAATATTAACCTTGACAGGATTGCTCCAAAAAATTTAGAACAATATTTTAAGAGATATGAGCTGTTTTGATTTATTGTAAATTTTTTCCATTAATGTTACATTATTCGAGATTTATATACCAAAATTTGGCTCTAAAATTAAAAATTTTATTACAGTAGTTAATTTTGTTTTAAAAGAAGAGACTGTTGTTCTAAAACTGTAAATTTAGTTATAAAGAGAACTAAAGTAAATAAGGTCAAGTTTTCTTGAAATTGATAACATTAAAATAACTGAGAGGGAACAGAATCATTATTAACAATATTTTGAGAGACATGAGCTGTTTTGATATACAGATTGGATTTATTTTCTCCATTAATGTAAAATTATTTGCGATATATGTAAGTACCAGCATTCGGTTCTAAAATTAATTTTCATTACATTAAATATAGTTTTGATCTAAAAGAAGAGACTTTTGGTCTAAAACTGTAATATTATTTTTCAAAGAGAACCAAATTAAACAATGCAAAATTCTCTTTAAATTAATAATATTCAAAAAAACTCAGAGAGAACATAGAACAGCATCATTTTCTCTATTTATTTTCATAAGGTTTTTAATCTCTTCGTTGTTTTAGTACATTTCTTATTACGCAAGAATCTTTTTTGTAATCTATGATTCTATTCTGTTATACATAATGACAATTATTATTATTCATTTGGTTCTTATCTTATCTACGACCAAATAATTCTTCAAAGTTATTCATATGCCAAATAAATTTAAGGAATATTATTACTTCTTGAGTCTCTGAATTTTTATAAAATAATAATATTTTATTATAAAATCCATAGGATTCATTAGTAGTCTTATATAAATATAATGTGGATTTTCTAAATGGCATGTAAAACCAATTTATTTCGTTTTTGTACACATATGCACATTCAAATCTTAGAATATGAATATCTAAAATGTTGGATGTTTGGATTTGTGAATAATAATTTTCTTTAGTACTTGACCGATTCCCGAATGAATAAGTCTATAGATGGGTTAAGTATTTTTATAAAATACTAACGAAATTTGTATTAAAAAGAAAAAAAAGTTAATGATATGCTACTAATTCTTTGAATATAAATTGAGGTTGTTAAATATTAATTTTGAAAACCTTTTTTGTACATGAAAATATACATAGTAGAAAATTGTACATGAATAATGCAATTTATGTTTTGTAACTTGTGGATGCATGTATGTAGGAATACTTTGATTTAATTGATATTTCGAATTTTATATTTCGGCGCTTTTATATAATACAAATTTCATTATTTTTACGAAATATACTGATTTTGCAATCATTACTATTCTTGATTCAGACTGTCAAAATGTAATTTCATACTCGGATATTTCTTTTAAATTAATCAATTCAGGGGATTGAGAACAATTTCTTAATAATGTAAACAAAACATAAATTGTTAATTATTCATGTACAATTTTCTAATATAGAGTATACTCAACTCTCATTTGAGTGACGAGGTATCCGGATACCTTTTGGATTTTCAAACCGCAAAAAAGGTTCTGGAAGGGCTAACGAGCTCAAACTCCCTGAAAACTCCTAAAAAGGTGTAAAATTACTAATTTTGAAGGATTGAATTTTTATAATCAATGAGAGTCGATATCTACCCTTGTTTTGAAAAACCTCCTTCACGAGAGTCACGAGGTACCTACGTACCTCTATACATTTTGTATGGAATTCTATACATATTTCTAGCCATTTTTTTTTTTAATTATTTTGATAATATTTTATTTTTAAAGTTATTTTTACTTTTATTTTTGAAGATTATTATTTCATTTTTATTTTATTTTATTTACATATAAAATTTATTTCAAAGTATATATCATAAATACATAGAATATTTAGAAAAAAATTTAAAATTAAAAAAAAGTCAAATAATTAATACTCCCAGTGACTTCAAAGCAATTATTACATTTTGCTAATGTTGTACTATGTTCTCATTTTCAAAATCATTTCTCATCATTCTCATTTTTACGAATGATTCCAATCAATGTCATATTCCGTGAACTAAGCACCAATTAGGTACAAATAAAATTTTTCTCATACAAAATATATATTCGTACACAGGTACCTCCCCATGTAACAATTTTATTGCTATAAGACTGTTGCGCACTTTTATAATACTCACATTCTTATAGCAGAATTAGTGTTAATTTGAGTGCTTCGCAATTGCTGCAAAAGGCTATAAATACGTTATAGCAGTAAAATGGAGAATCCTATAAGGCACCGGAGCAAGTGCTGTAATATTGTTATAGGATTAGTATACACGATTTGTGTATATGTTTTTATTTTGAAATGATATTCATTTGAAATAATTTATGTTATGCGAGAGTGAGAAAGGTATTATTTTTTATTTTCAAATAATAATTTTATGGAGTTTATACTTATTTCCTGAGAAAGGGAGATAGATATTACTTAATCATATAAAAAATGTCTTACTAATAAATAATATTTTTCGGTCAAAAATAATTGTATTAATATTTATAATTATTGTGACCAAAATGCAAAATTTGGCTGGGAATGAAATTTCATTGACATTTATTATAAAAATAATTCGAAAAAATACAATGCCCTCCAAAAATAACCAATTTTTAAACAAATAAAACAAAATATATTTTTAAATTGCATCTTTAAAATATTTAATAATGTATGTTAGTTAATGCATAACATCAAATTTGATATTTAAATAATTATTCTTTTAAGTAAAAATGATATTTTTGCGAAAAGAATGCAAAATAAAACTTTTCAGTTTTTGTTTATTAAAAAAAAATTACCTCGTTTGTAGAAAATAATTGCCGTCGCAAAATATTTATCTAAAAGCTACAGTAAGTTTATTAGTAACATTATAAGAATACAGTAAAATAATAACACACCACTACTGCTATTCCAGCAATTCTATTCTTATAACAACACTTTAACTCTTAATATAGGATTACGCACTTTTAGATTTATAAAAACATTACTGTATCACTTGGGGAAAATCCCATTATAACAACTCCCCCAATTGATATAAAAACATTCTTATAGCAATATTAATCACATTATTCCCATAAAAACATCATTATAACACCTTTAGTGCTTATCGAGAGTCATATAGAAGCCTTGTATCACTAATTTTGTTTTTATAACAATAAAATGTTACGTCGGTCGTGACCCTGATGCAAGTGTTTGGATTGTCACTCACATAAGTGTTAATAAATACTTTTTAACACCATTTTGAAAAAAAATTATCTAAAAACTTTATAAAGCACGAATGTAAATTTCCGAATCATGATTACCTTTTATACAATGTATTAAAACGTAATTAAATATGGTGTTTCAATCACGATGAATAGATTATCGCTGATTTTACGTTGGTAATCTTGTTCGAAAAATAGTTTTGTCTTCAAAAATGGTTTATAACTTTTACATGAATTGAGATAAATCAAATGATGACTGAATCGAGAAAATAACCGGAAAACGTGTTATTATATAACCCGTTGAGTTTTTAAGGGTCCAATATACCGAAAAATAAAATGAGAGGGAATTGCATTTGAAATTTTAAAGCAAATTTTACATAACCCAATGTTTGTGATGTAATCTGTAATTTGTTAGCTATAAAATACTATATTTACATTTCTTAAAAATATTATGAATTTCTGTTGATTACTAATTCAAGCAAAAAATAATATTTGAAATTTTTTTATCCAATATCATATAAATTGCACAAGCACTATAAATGTAAAAAAAAATTCACCTTGTATGATACTGAAGAAAAGCATAATTAAATATTTCAAAAACAACTATAGATAGAACAAATCTCATCAAAAAAATAGAAAAGGTTAGTTTAGATCAATCAAAGAGTCTAAAAGTGTTTCATTGGACATTTAAGAACTCAACCGGCGATATGGTGAAAAACTAATTAGATTATAATAAAATAAAAAAATTAGATTTGTTGATTAAATTAAAGAAATATAAAATATAACTAGTTAATAGCTTAATCAAACGTGTCTCGACTGAATTGAAAATATCAATTTAAGGTCTAAATAATGATAGCACTATGCAATTTAATACGCTCTATATGTTCTCTCGCTTTTTTCAACTTTTTCACCGCTAGATATTAACAGTAATATTTTTTTAAATAGTACTATTAACTATATTGTTTAATTCTCTTTCATTTATTTCAATTAATATACCAATTCGTCATATTAGTTATGTTTATCAAATTTTTAATGTCACCAATAATATTGGTAGACTCTTCTAATTCTTTTTTTATCGTTTTTCTATGTTCATTTCTCTTTTCACAACTTTTACGTTCCACATTTTATATGTCCAGGGTATTTCTAGCATTTTTTTGCAAATCCATATTTCAAATAGTTTTAACTTATCACTTATCCATATGTGATAAGACCATATTATAACATAATAAAAATAATAAGATATTCACCCATATTCTTGAAGACTCATCATTAACGCTATGAAAAATTGACCCACGTTACGTCTAAATATTTTTGTATTTCTGAAAAACTTGTGAAAAATTTCGTTAGCCAATATAACGTTTTTCATCGCGTTAGTGGTGAGTCTTCAAGAATATGGGTGAATATCTTATTATTTTTTGTTATGTTATAATATGGTTTTAACACATATAGTGATATAATATACGATATAATAAAATATTATTCAATGCAGAGCCAGACATAATAGTTTATGAGATATGATATATTATCTCTGTTATATACATTACATACAATTTTTTTGTATTTACAAAAAACACTTCTCGCCATCTCTCTTTAGAATTTGTTTTACATGGCTAAGCACTATTAATACTTTTTAAATTCTAGAACTTAAAATTAGCGAAATCATTTAAAGGCATTGGTGGTTAAAAGTTTTTAAAACGATTTGTATATCTGTGAAATGTTTTTCAAATATTCCAAAGCAATATAATCTAATAATTATTTTTTTTCTATTTTTGAAAATTTTAGATAACCCATTAAATATTTCACATTCAGCTTTAAAACAAAAAAAAAACGTTGCATTTATCATTTTTATTTCTACATATCCAAAATATCATTTCCAATATAAAAAAAAAACTTGATTTTGAAATAACAACAATTTTATTAGATAAATAAATTTATAAATGTTGAACTAAGTTGAAATCACAAATCCCTGGGAATACTTTACAACACAAACAAATAACACCAAACAAACAAAAATAATGAGAGCAATATACAAACGAAAAAAAGAAAAAAAAAAGTTTGACCTCAACTTTTCATTATGTTTCTATGAAAATGTCTCATCAAATTCAATAAAGCTTCAAGGTATATACTAAACAATCACCATAGTGGTTCATTTCTTTTATCATATCGATGTCATTTATAGGTTTTTCTGTCATGCTAAATATTTAAGAGTTAAGCAATCACTTCAGGTTAAACAATAGGTATCGCAAAGATAACTCTAGACCATTATAATGATTCTGCATTCAAAAGCATTTTAAATTATTGTATAGTGTTCGCAATATCTAATAAAATATTGAATTGTCTATCTCCAAGAAAAGTTAATGTAACAAAAATGTAAACAAGGTGAATTAAGTAATTATAATTTATTCCGGAAATAGCATCGGATGATTGAAAAATTCGAGCAAATAAAAAAATTGTATTGAGTGTTGTCAAACTGTTACAATTTATGTTATTATTAAATTATTATTATTTAAATAGAATTAGAACCATATAAGAGTGAATTATAATGCTTGGGAAATAATTTTTCTGCTTTAACAGAATAATATTTCATTTATGAATGACGTACTTCAGAATCAGCGATAAGTCTATTTAAAGCTTTCTCTTAGAAAAATTTATTAAATTAATTCTTAATTCTCAATTTATTTCTTAAAGCTTTTGTAAAGAGTGGTACACTCAGCTTCTAGGAAGGTCGAAAATATATACCAGTTATATATACGAGCACATATTACAAAACACATACAAAAAGTAGAAAACATTAACAGGACTTTTAATCAGAAATGATAGAATAAGCTTAGATAGGACAAACATGCAACCTACTGGAATACTTCGAAGCATGAGGCAATATAAAATATAATTTAATATAATTTAATTATTATCCTCAACATTTAAACATCAATAGAAATTAAAGGCGAAAAAAGTTAGTTCTTAATCCAAAAACCAACGGTTCTCTAATTTACGTATGTCTGTTTACATAGAAGCTCCCTAAAGTTTAATCCCTAGTGTGCAATATAGAATTTGATTTGAATTTGAATAAAATTTCATTCATTCTTTCCAGATATTTTATTAGTTAAATTGGGTTTTAAATGTCTTTGTCTACGGAAAGAGCAATCTTCTTTGGAGTCACAAAAGCTAAACAACACGAAATAATTGCTGTAAATCTAATATGACACACATTAAAAAATAATTCAAGAAATTATCTGTAATGACATAATTTGGTTATAATTTAGACATTCGCCTTATAGTTTTATACAATTTTCCAATTTGAAAATATGATATTGCCATTCCCTATAAAGCTACAAATGTTCACTATCTTCATTAATTCAATTTAGAAACACAGTTCAAATTTTGCGAACATTGCCTATCACTACGATACGGAAGTAAGTTATTTTCTAACTAATTCAAGCAGATATACATACATAATATATATATATATATATTTATACTATATAATTGTTCAGATACGCTAAAAAAAACGAAAATAAAAGGAAATTAAGATAAAATCGTCAAAGTTGCGACAACATTCTAACAAACTTTCTAAATTAGAATTGTTTCCCTTGTTCAATAGTTGTTTTGTTTACACTAAAGCCAAAGAACAATAAACAAAAACTAGATAAAAAAAAGAGAAGCAGCAAAAAAAAAACTGAATTCCAACAGCATCCTTTCATATATTATCCTTTTTACTCAATATTTATAGAATTACAAAAATATAAAAAAAAAAAAGCTAAAACTTTTTAGCTTACAGCTTTTGACTATTTTTAAGGATGAGTGCATTTCAAAAACCAACTTTATTATTCCAGTCATGTCACATTCTCGGGTGACGGCCATATAAACTGATTGCATTAAAAAAAGAAAGAAAAAAAAAACCATTCTGAATACCATGCATAGAAACTGTAAAAGAGGTTAAATTAAGTTTGTAGAGGAAGTGGTGGTGTAAATAATGATGAGAATCTTGTTTATATCTAAAACATCTATATAGTTATGTTATAAATTTGCATTTTTATTTATCTAAACTATACCTTTAGATACTTTCTTTCTAATTTACATGCATACACATTTATTACTCACGATATTTTACAGATTATTTAAAATTGAATTTACGTATGGTTTTTGTATTTTGTTTTTATAAATGGAGTGCATATAATTTTGAATAGTATTTTTAAAGTGGCAGAGAAAAAACAAGAGCAAGTGAAGGCGAGGTAGAAAGATATGCATATGTAATTAACAATTCAGGTCAATAATCACTATAGTTATATTATTATACAAGTATTTAAAATTTTAACAATAGTTTAGGAATCTAAAATTTCGTGTATTAACAACTTATAAGCAGTTAACATTGTTATTACCTACGTATTAACATTATTATTATCTATGTATAATATATAATATGTAAGATTTTGAAAAAACTAACCTAATACATAATGGTTTTTGTTTACTATTGATTGCATTGTAAATGAAGATTCAATAAAATTAACATAATTATAGTGGATGTATGTAATACATATATTTTATTAATTGAATTCTTTCTAAACAAAGTTAGTTAGCTTGAGTTTGATGCATCAAATTAAGGTACAAAATTATTTATAAAAATATAGGGTAAACAAAAGTTTGTAGAATGGGTACGGAATACAAGCATTTTTTTTTTACTTTTTTAAAGAAAGTAATTTTATATAAAAATTATTATTAAGAGAGAAGAGATTTAATAAAGCTATGGATGATACACGGCTAATCAATATGCAAAAAACGAACATAATGCATGCAATCTATCGTCAAAGACTCTCAAGTCCCAAAAACCTACATCTCATCTCATATTCTATCAGTGATGAAGAAGAATTAATCTTATACAAAACATATACTTAGTAAAGGATCTATGAACTCTTTCAATTCTGATAGTATGTGTGTGATAATTAGGATTTCATATAACAGAACAGTTTCTATTACCTAACGGACAAGGCTAAAGAAAGAGCTTTTGAAATTGGAGATGTCTTTGAAGTCTATATAATTTCTCTTGATAAAACCTAATTTCATAAAATGAAAACTTACTATCAACAATTATACCAAGATTTTTAATTCTAATCGTAAATAATCAAAAACTAATAACGATTAGCCAAATGAAAGAGGCACGGAAAAAATGGTATAGTTACAAAATAAGGAAGTAAGTTTTAGTGAAAAAAAGAGTAACATATTAGAAACATAAGAGTTAAATGTTACTATAATGATACTATTTTAAGAGTTTCTAATCTGTTTCTTAACAGTTTAGTAATAATAACGGAAAAGGTATAGCAGTTACCAAAACGTTACTAAATTGAGTGGATATAGTCCAATTTTGGCGCTTGGGTAAAGAGAACGAGAAAAAATTATAACGGCATATTTATCCAAATTAAGATTGAAGTCATTTCGTGAACACCAACGAAGAATATACCAAAGATTTTTTTGGAGCTGAAGGCAATCTCGTATAGTTTGAATACTATGAAACAACTTTAAGTCATCAGCATACAACAAAATGTTACAAAATTTCAGGCCCAGTAGCACTCCGGAGTGAGCTTTGAAAGGTTTTGATTTAAGATTTCCAATTTTTACAACTTTCCATCTATATTGGTTAGATAGGAAACTAAGCAGCTTAAAATAGGTGAACAAAATCCAAGACGAGATAATTTTTTATTTATTAGCCGTAATTAAACTATTCCCACGATAAATCAACTTGGTTACCATTTTCAATTGCATTTAACACAAAATTCGAATAAATTGCTAGATTCGTGGTTATCTACCCGCCTTAAACTATATTGAAAAGGACTAAAGGATTACTTGACAAAAATGAATATTTTTTTGTACACAATTTTTTCAAAGAGCTTCAGGATCACCAAGACCTGGGATATTCCTCTATAATTCTCAACTAAATGTTTATGACACGATTTGTGTATAGGTGTAATTTATAATACTTTCCATCTTTCTAAGAAATACCTCCTTACTCAATGATGTGTTAAAAATTATATGTAATGGCAAAGGCAAGCTTTAACAATTTTTCAAAAATAAGTTACATATTATGTTGTCTGAGTCAGATGTAGCATTATTATCTAAATCATCGATTGGATTTACTTCATAAAAATTATCATCTGAATGAGTAAACAGAACTGATAATTATCATTTCTCGGGGTAAACAGCACTGAAAAATTTAGCAAAGAGATCAACAATAGACAGAAGAACAATCATTCAAATAGTTCATTTCAGCAGAATAACCTGTACTATTCATTGAGTTCTTTGGATCACGATAAATATTAGACTCGAAAAAATCCATCATTAAATTTGTTAATTGAAAATTCGAGATTAATCGAATGAAAATCATTAATTGAGATCGAACCGGTAATAAGGTAGCGCCACGTTGTTTCTAGGCAGCGGTAGATGGTTGCTCAATCTCCTCGGACCGGTTACTGTAGGCCAATCACTTGCATAACCGGTAAATCAATGGATTCGAAATAATAGAAGAAGAAGCCTCGGATACACGAATGACTACTTGATAACGACCTTTGGCTATTCACGCATCGTCATTAACAGAATTTAGTCCGAGATAAATTTTTTTATTCAAGTTATGGTAGACATTTTGTACAAAATCCATTTGGCATAGTTAAAATTAAAAATTTACGATAAAAATTATTATTTATTTTACTGAATACGAATTCTAAAAAACTAACTTTTAGAATTAAAGTGTTATCTCAAGCTGTCTGTTACAGGAAGCCAGTCGATTTTTATAATTGGAAAACCATCCTAATTTTAATAACACATAATCTAATACTATTTATATAAATTGCTTTCAAAAAGCCTGCATGCATTGGCTTACACAACACACAATAATAATATTAGAGTAGAATACGCATTTTCTGATCTTATATACAATATACAATTCCCTTTTTACGAGTACTCTAATTGTAAGCGTTTGTATTGTACATATACCATTTGGGTATAGATACTCATTTTATTTTATTGCATTTTGTGTGGATCAAAATAAATTTTTGTTTTATGTTTGCATTTTGATGAAATAAATTTAATCGGTTTTTAGCTCAGTTGGTTAAAGTGTCATTTTAAAATCGCAAATTGTGTGTAAGTTCAATTCTCTGTTGAGTCATATTTTTTTTTCTTTATTAAAACAATATTTTTTTTTGTTATTATGTTATAAAATTTATAATATTAATTTTTATGAACAAGAAAAAATATTTTTTTAATAAGAAAAAGTAATTTTTAATTACTATTCTCTTCTCAATTATTTCAACAAAACACGAAATCGTTTAGAATAAGTCCAAGCATTCAAATTATGTATACATGTATATTATATTATATACCAATACCATACCAACCAATTCATTCAATATCATATATTTACCTACTAATCGAGGATTTGATGACGATGGCTCTCTCATTTTAAATATGTATGAAATAAAATTAGTTAGCCCGGATTTTACAAAATTGTTTAACAACAATTTTTTCTTTCATCAGCTAAATTCGAGTTTCAATAATATGGAACGATAACAATAACAAAAAATGTAATAATTTTCAAATTTTGTTTTTTCCTGCCATCTAAATCTTTCTGCCGTCAGCAAAATCAAGATTTCAATAATATGGAGCGGGGGCTTGGGGCAGCCCCCTACAAAAATAAAAAAAATGGATTAATATTTAAATTTTGCAACTTAATAACAATAAAACTGAACTATCCTAAAACTAAACTGTATCACTGTATAATCATTGTACGGAATGTTTAAAAATAAATAAAATTTTTAGCAACATATACACCACTTAGCAACATTAGAAAAATTCAAGCAAAAATTAAGAAAAAATTCAGATTTTAATTTTTCTAGAGCGTTCTAGAACAGTTTATTGAACAAACATAATAATTGAAAGTATTAATGTAGCTGAAATACATACATATGTATTATTAATGTTTTTTTTTTTTTTACACTCTACAGTAACTTAGGTAGAATCACCTTTTCGTGCTTAATTAAGTACGGTACTGCAATTTTACACTACAATCTACAATATTTCGAGTATTTATTTAACAAATTACTGGCTTATCAACTCATTAAATATGGAGAACTACTGCTATCGTCAGGAACTAAGCCTTCTTAAATAGAATAGTTTCATTTTTATTTAATTTGTTACCAGATTATACTCTCAATTATTTTTTGCCATTTATTATATCCCAATGACAAAGGGTACTGGACCAGGTCGAAAAATCCATAAAGCATTTTTTTTTTTTTGCTTCATCGGGAATCGAACCTGGAACCTTTCGGTTGAAAGGCAGGCGCTCTACCTACTGCGCCACCCATCGTGTATTATGTATAATGTACAAACATTGTTGTTAAATTAAAAAAAAATATCAAAATCATAAATTTTTGTGCTGAAAGTTTTTTATTATTTTTTATTAAAACTTTAAGTTATAATAAATAATAATTTTTTCAATGGGAAAGTCGTACATATTTTGTTTGAATTCTTACAGGAGTTCTGACTGTATAATTTTAAATTAACGACAATGGTTTTTATCCTGAATACGCTCCAGGCATTGAAATTTGGAGCCTCCTAATTTATTTATAAAACTTTTGTAAAAATATCAAACAGGTGATTAGCCTTACTACAGCAGGTGCTTTGTCGGCATCACGATGGAGAAGGTGCGAAGGTATCGCAGGTCTCTAGTAAAAAATAAAAAATAATACAATAAAAAAAAATTGCTAAATAAAATAAACCACATAGCACTTTTTAGTTCATCGACGGATTGCTTTCCTCTTTTCTAAGGGATTACGGTCGTGCACGATGTAGCAGACACAAGCAGTAAGTCTTTCAAAAGGTCATTTAACCTAAATTTAATTCAATTAAATGAAAGATAAAAAAATCGACTGCATCATTTTATTTTTTTAATTTAAATATTCGCGCAAGTTTGAATGAAAGTGCATAAGAATTTGTATTAATAAAAACCGAAAGCCCGAATCCGATTACAAACATTTTTATTCGAATAAATATTTGTACAAGAATCAAACATAAACAGAATTGTCAGTTTTATGTTAAATCTTGTTCGTAAACATTATGAAAGAGCACAAAATACTCCAAAAATGGTTTTAAAGAAAAAACTTTGCATACGGGATTTATAGCCCCTGAACATTTTATATTTCTTGACCGAAATGGTTTTTCCCAAACCAAAATTAGGTAATCATATTATATCACCACAGTAAACGGAGTACGTATAAGGCGATAGAATATGAACTGGGCAACAGTAACGGAAATAATCTTCAATTTGATATGTCCATATCAGGCAGAGTCAAAAACATTTAAAGATCATATTGGTGGTTAGAAAGCACATTCAATTAGTAATAGGTATTAAGCATGTACATTCTAGGTTTAAGAATTAGGTTAAATTAGTTTAGTAAGGATTAATTATTAGGCTAAATTAGATTAGGAAGGTATAGGTTCGGTTTTTATTTAAATTAACCAGGCATAATATTAATTTCTTAAGCCTTATTTTTACAATATGTATATTATATAAGAAAGTAGTGTGTAAGCATCTTATCTTATCTTATATAATAATAAAAGAAAGCTGTATGTTTGTTCCGGAAGAACTACTGCACCACTGCACAAAAATTTTTATATAAGCTTTATGGCTTGTTAGAATGGTTTATGTCAAGTTTGGACCCGCAAATGGCCCTAGAACCAGAGTTCAATTTATATGCGTAATTTTATATTAGAAGAATATTACGTCATAATTCATTTTTTTTTTTTTATTAAACTATATTTTACCCATTGTACAATCTTATAATTACTTAGCTTAGATAAAGTTTACAAAAAACAGCTTTTGTGATATTATTATTAACATGTAAAGTAATAGTTTGCTTTTTATGTTAATTTATGTTATATAATTATTCTCATTATTATTCTTATTATTTAGTTTTAATTTACTTAAGTTCTTATATAAATCTGTTGGAAAAAACGTGGGATGTAAAAATCAATATATTCTCGTATTATTTAAGATCAAACTTAACCTAACTAAACCTACTAACCTAACTAAACCTAACTCAAACTTCTTAAACCTACTTAAAACGATAAAAAAAAATATGTATTTGTACTACTTAGTGTTTTATACATGTTTTCCAACCACCAATAGTCTCTTTTAATGTACTCCTCGTTGTGGTAGAATATATGCGATATTAAACAATTTTCTGGAGTTTTTTGTGCTCTGTCATAATGTTTTCGAATCAATTTTATAAGAAAATTGTCGATTCTAATTATGTTTGCTTCCTTGTACAAGTATTTATTGAAATAGTAATGCTTGTAGTCGGAATTAGGCTTTCTATAAATATTAGTACATACACTTATACACTTTCTTTCAAATTTTTGTAGTTTTTCCATTAAGCTTGCACTGACGTTGTAGCATATGGGTACACCATATGCAAGTGTTGGTCTTATGAATGTCTGATAACATATTATTTTTACTCTAGTGCTTACGTTTTTGTTGTAAAATAGTTTTTTTGCCATCATGAAGAACTACCGCTGACACAAAAAAATTTACCGATTACTTGAGCAAACGCCGTTTTTAAAAATAGAAAATTCACATCCGAGCGAATCGAATGCGGTTCATATGTATTCGATTCACAACCGAAACGCCGTTTTCAAGAATAGGCATGATTAAAAGAATATTACGTCATAATTCATTACTCAAATAAGAATGAAAATGTTTCTTTTTAAAATATTGCCTAAGTGTAGGTGGAAATTTTAATTCTCAAAGTTATTAACAAGCTAAAAAATGATAATGTGTTAAAATCCAAAAAGAACTATTCTAATTGGATAACTAAATATACATTTTTAATAATTTATCATAAAGTTAGTTAATTTATGCTAAATTTAATGTTTGGTCAACTAAAATTATAGATTAATTGAAACCAGTTTTTAAACTATGCAATTTCTACACAATAATTATTAGTTTTGGTAATTTTATATGTATACATATGCATAAATCATAATATTTTTTTCTGGTATTGTTCAAGTGTTTTACTTGAAAAATAGAAAATGAATAGGTAAGGTACCTACCAATATTATTTGTTTTTTTCTGTCTTTATATTTTGGTTTAAAAATTTGTTCACACATTTAATAATGATAATAATAAGACTTTAATAATATTTAGTTAAATGCAATAAAAGTTGACATCTCTTAGGTTATAACTAAAAAGTAAAAAATAAACTTTCTTTTTTTAAGGCTATGACAAATTTTTGGTAGCAAAATTAATTGTGCCAATAACGGATAAAGGAATAATTAATTAACTTCAAGCTGTTTTAAAAAATTCTTTGTGTCATAACGTCTGACCTCAGGCAGGATAAAAGAATGGTAGCTAAAAATTTTTACGAAAAAGGAATTAAATGAACTTGCTAATATGATTGTTTTTCATAATCTATATTTCGGAAGCAATTTACTTCCTTCATCAGTACTTGTGGCTAATTTTTCGATTGATTGTTACTTGATTTTGTGTATGTAATAAACACAATTAATCATAAAAAAATAATTTATAAAATTTGTAAATAAATACATAGGTTCTATTGCTTACTATTAATTGCATAATACTTTTAATACGCATTCCAATAATTATTTTTTATTTTAATTTATGTGCGAGTAATCTTTAGCCCTTTTGTATGACAGCAAAGCCTGAAAGATATTCATATTAATAAAATACCATTCATTGAACATTTATTTGTACCTAGAGGTTATTGTAATAGAAAAAAATAATTTTAAATATTGGCATTCTGTAATTTTGTACCTGTTTCGGTATAGTTAGAACTTTTTCAAGTTTGCTTTATTATATGAATATGTAGATTGCAAATTAATTTTAAAATTAGTAAACAAAATCTAAACATTCATAATATTTTTATTTTATAACCTATAATAAACAGCTAATTTTTATATTAAAAAAATTACAACATAAGTTTGAATATATTGCATTTTTTTTTTATTAGTTCTTATTATTACTGCAAAATCAGGTACTGCATAATAGTTTAAAAGTGTTGCAAAAATTGGTAAATTTTAAAAATTGTAATTTTAAGTACAATAATTGGCGGAATCTTTCAGGTAGGTACAGTAAAAATGACAAAATGTCGGTGTTTGTAAAAAATAAAAAAATTTAGTAAAATAAAAGGAAATGCGTTGTTTTGATTTTTAATTATAAACTAAAAATAAATAAAGTTTTTAACTATGAACTCTAAAATAATAAAAATTATTACATAGTAAGAATCAAGATAATTTTAAATTCAAGGATAGTTTAAGGTAAGCTTATATCACAATACATCAAGGTTATTTAAGTTGATTGATGTGTATTTTAGATTTAATTCAAAGTGAAACCAAGGTTTTTGAGTAGTAATAATCTATAACTATATTGGCAGCACAAAATTAAGATGTCAATGAAATAAATATTTAAATTCAAAACAAAATAAGTGGCCAAACAATTAGATACAAGTCAACCGATTGCGTTATGGATCCTGATGAAATTATGAATTACCAAATTGAATTTTTAAATTCACTCTATTTACCAGGAACTTCACCACATATTCTGCATTTAAAAATTGGTATGCCCATAATTATGTTACGCAATTTAAATCAACTACTCTTATGTACTGGCACAAGATAAGTAGTGAAAAAATTAATGAATAATATCATCGCAAAATCTATATTAACTGCCAAATACAAAGGAGAAATTGTATTAATTCCACGATTACCAATCATTCCATCAGATATGCCATTTCAATTTAAACGTATTCAATTTCCAGTTCGTTCAGCATTTGCAATGATAATAACTAAATCGCAAAGGGAATCACTACAAGTATCTGGGTTAAATCTTAAAAAATATTGTTCGCCAAAGAGCATTGCAATAGAATAGTAACATATCTTATGATTTCAAACTTTGTAATCATTTAAAATTCAAAATAAAAAGTTATTGTTATTTGTTTTATTAAAGAACATTAGAATTAATTTACACCATTTTTGATTTCACGAATAAATTTTATCTTCTACACGAAATTTTTTTTCAACTGGGTGTAGCAAAGCGCACCGGGTCCGCTAGTATACAATAAAAATTTTGAATGTACAAAACACAAACTATTAAGCAATTAGAATTAACATAAAAATTTAAAATTAGTTTAAATATTAATAGTAACTTAGTTCCATTAAAGCCGTTTTTCTTTAACTTTTTATAGGCTAATATAATTTAAATTTGTATATTAAAGGGACATAATAAAAGTTAAATAGAAAAAAATACTGTCTATTACAGGCTATATTATAAAGTAAATATTTTCTTTTAAAACTTACTCTTGTCTCTTAAAATATTTTGTTCAAAGTATAAAACTAACATTCTCGAAAGAATTCAATAGAAAAACTTTATTACCTACTCTGTAGATTCAAACATTTTTTTCAATTTGGTCAATTTTGAAATTGGATATAAATGTATAAACAAAAAAAACAAATTAAACATTTTTTATATTAAAATCCCTTTACCGTTATATTATAGAAAACTGAAAAACATCCTTGACTGACATGATTTTATATCGCTTTTTGAAAACTATTTTTCTGCAATATTTGCTAAACAAAAAGCGAAGAACTTTTCAAAATACAGTCAGTTAATTTTTTACTTAAATATCTAGAAAACAAGTTTTGCGATTCAAAAGAAATAAATAAAACCTAGAAAAGTATAATACTACCACATACTTAAAAACTTTTAATTGAAAAAAAAAAATAAATAAATAAACTTTCAAATGAAAAACTTAAATTTTCTTACGTTTTTTTAATATTATTTTGTTTTTTTACTTATCATTCATTTTTAAAAAAATTTCGCCCCAAAAATCTAAAAGGACTTTTATTCATGTTATTACTTATAATATTGATGTCTGAGAAGTTTCCACACATCTGAAGTTTCAATAGATATTACTGCAAAGACTTTATGAATTTTCACAAGCTATACCTACATGTATATTTTTTTTTTCATTTTATATCGACTTGAAAATAAATTCATTTGCTTTGTATTGAGGCAATTCAGTGTGTGTATTAAAAGATGAGTTAGCTCAAGCAAACAACAACAACAACGTTAGAAATAACAGTAAAAACAGACAAACTAAAACAAAAACAAAATTTGATTTTAAGTATAAATTGAGTAAAAGTATATTATCTAGATACCAGGGCTGGAGCCAAATTTTCCCGATATAAGAATTAAAACCAAACGAATTATTTTATTTTTAATATGTAAGGCATTCATTTAAGATTTTTAGACCTTAACTTTGAAATTTGAATTAATCTACCACCATTCATCCCTTTTCATTCTTTTAATTTTAACTGTAACCAGAATAATTCTCGATTCATAAGAACGAGAGATATGTAATTCAGGTAGCTAGCACAAGACAGTGAGTATTTTAGAAATGTGACCTCAGAAAATCCATCAGTAATAAATTATGAAGATGAAGAGACAGAAAAATAGTTCATTCCGAGAAGACATAGACTATAATAATAATTACTGAAAGTTAATAATATAACAGTTCAGATAAATAAAACTTTAAAGAACGATGATACAGTATGTCGAAAGTAAACAAATAATTTTTCCAAGTATGAAAATGTGTTAACTTTGCAATAACATTGATAAAATAAAATCGGAGAGGCGAGGCTTTAGAGCTTGTAACAAAATTCATTTTTATTTTTTTATTTTGTATTTATTAACTTTAAGCCGTCAACGTCATTTTGAATTGTAAAACTACGAAAACAGAGATATCTATAACTTTTCAGCAATTTTAATTCGTTTTAAATCGTTTTCATTCGTAGCATCGATTATGAGAAAGCATATTTTTCATATCTTGCTTATTGTCGGAATTTTCTACTTTTACATGACTTTGACTTGAAAAGGCATGGATCTACTCAAAATGAAATCGAATTAATAGTTTTTCACTGATCAAAAACAAATCTTATGGTAAACTAAGAAAATCGAGTTCAAAAGAGATTTAATATCGGTGTATATGAACATTTTTTAGATCTCCAACTGAAGCAATTTACTTGCAATAGAAGCAACTGTAATTTGTTACAACAAAACTTTTATTTTTCAAAAACTTCTATTGGGATCTTCTTTGATCAAAGATATCTGAGAGTATGGAGACAAATGTGTCTTTAAGGTTAGTAGTTTTAAAGGCTCTCTTTAAATTTAAGAAAATATTGCAGTTGTCAATTTACTAAACTGGACACAGTCCTTGACTGGATCTCCCCAGAAAATTGAACACATAAAAATTTTCTTTAAATAATTTTTTACCATCTAAAAGATAAAAATAAATTCTGTAAATATAATAAATAATTAGTTGTAAAGACAGAAAAAAAAATTGTAGGCCACGAATTAAAACTTTTTTCTTTAAATTATAATTTAAATTATTTATACTTGCCACCCCTGGTAACAACACCATTTTTCTTTCAATAATATGCTTGAATTGATGTGTGCTCGTAAAATACAAAAGAGTTTATAAGAAAGATATTTTCTGTTGGGTGGTGTTAATCGACTTCGTGTATCTTAAATTTTATTTTTTATATAGTTATTTTTTTTGTTACTGTTTTTGTTATTTGTTTTCATCAATTTTCATTGTTTTCTCAATTTTCTTGCACAATTATTTTTTTTTTACGTTTTAATTTTTGTTTTGTTTCTTGCCCTATGTTGTGAAAATTCGAAATCAGAGAATCTTATATTTTTTAAGAGATAATCTTGTTTTCATCAGAAGCACTTAAAGTTAATGGTTTGATGATATAAAATAATATAGAAACAGTTATTTTTCTTTTAACTTTTTTGTTTTATTCTATTCTAGTTAAGTGCTTTTAACAATTGAAAGTCTCCTATTTCACCTAAGGGTAAATTAAAATGTTGCAAAAGAAAATTGAACTACAAATAAAAAAATAAAAAAATTATAAAAGAAAAATTGTTTTTATTTTCCAATTAAAAATGCTTTGGCCAGTTATAGAAAATTTCAAGTTCTTATTTTTTTTTTTTTTTTTATTCATTTGAGATGATTTTTAATCTTTAAATCTCGATTTTAATTAGTTCTAAAATTTATAATACCTAAATACTTGCGAATGTGTTTAAAAGTTTTATTTTGTAAATTTTGTAATTTTATTTTTTTTGTTATTATATAAACACTACACATAATGTGTGTGTGTGTGGCATGTTGTAAAGAAATAGAAAAAATAAAGTTATTTAATATTCCCAATCGATGGATTACGCAAATGTTAAATATCATTAATTTTGGATTTTTATATTGTTTTTTTTTTTCTAAAAGTTAAGTAGTTAAGAAAAATTAAAAGATAAAAAGTTTAACCTTTTATTAAAGATTTCGCAAATTGTTGAAACACAAAATTACTAAAGTTGAAGGTAAATAATATAGGTAATATGAGCATAATTGAGTTCTATGATATTCTCTTCATAAATTAAAAATTAGTTTGGTTCATTTTTGTATAACAGAAAAACCGCAAATTTCATATTTATCCTCAAATCATTCAAAATAATTTTTTCACAAAAAATTTAATTTTTAAGCAGGATGGGACTTTTTTAGAAATCACATTTTAAGATTAGATTTCACCAAACGATCCTTTAAAACAACTTATAATAATATTGTTGCAAAATTATGTTGAACACTTTATTATTCTTATGAATGTGACATTCTTGTTGATAGCAAAAATATTAATTTTCATATAAACATTCCCTTTTATGATATTACTAGCTATTCCCGGCGTAACATTTGCCGGTCTAGCATTAGCATTATAAATGAAACAATTTATTTTATTTGTTTATTTTCTTTATTTTCTTAAAAAACTCAATGTTTTAAATTTTTCTTTATTACATAATAAATAAAGAAAATAAACAAATAAATGAAAAATTAACAAATTATGTGTTATTTGTGTGAACAACACAACAAATTATGTGTTATGCCAATATATTGAAAGATATACATTAAAAAATACAAAAAATGTGTATTAAATATTATTATTATTCATCAATACAAATAATGCTTAGAATAATTGATTTACTATTTAAATATTTATATTTCATAAATGTTCTGAAATTACACTGAATATTTATATTTGTTTATAAGTATTTATTATTAGTACTCGTCACGCATATTCGTATCTTCGCATTTTGCAAGTTTAGAAAGTGGATTTTGCATGAAGAAATATAGTATACTTTGCAACTATTTTTGTTTATCTTTGAGATATGTAATTAAAACTTTTGAAATAAGATTTGATGTAATTGCAATAAAATTTGTAAATGTAATAAAAATAAGTAAAACAAAACTTTCATGAAATAAAATCTGATGTCTAAACGCTTCCTAACAAATACTATTAATAGAGACGTACATTTCAACAACATGTGGCGATCAGAGTTGTCGCTGGCAGTATAGATATGAAGTTAAATGTATTTAAACTAAATACATACCACACCCACATTAAAAACACATTAAAATAGCTATAGGTACGTTTTTTGTGTTTTTTCTTATTATCATAACTATTATCATACCTTAACTATTTCGAAACTCAAAATAAAAAAACAAAAGCATTTATTTATAGAATTTATATTTTTATTTCACTTCTTTTAAATTTTGGTTTTGACGTTTTGGTATGATTAGGTATGACCATTATAGTAGAGGTTATAATTGGTTACGACTTTGTTAAATCATATCGAATCATATAGGCCATTTAACGAAGTATCATATGACATCATATGACGCCTTATGACTATTATAGTTAGGGGTAAAGCCAATAGTTATGATTTTTCTCTTATTGTTTAGTTTTTATTGACGCCCTATGACTGTTATAGTTACGAGTAAAGCTAATAATTATGCTTTTTCTCTTATTCTTCAGTTTGTATTGTTATCCCGTTAGGGTCTCTGATGTAGGTAAGGGTAGTCTGTGATTTTTCTTTTTAAAATTTTTTTAATTTTTATGTTTACTAAATTTGCCGTGTATTGAATTGGAACTGATAATAATGTCATAACATATTTTGTTTGTATTGTTCTTAGCAGATCGTAAATTTCGGTTTATGATTCTCCATGTGCAATATAATGTTTACTCAATGCTATTGCGCATTGGAATTTATACTTTTGAATTATTTGTTAATAAAATAAATAAATTTCAATTTGTGGAATTTCTGAACATGGGTGAGGTAAAAAATATATTTTCTAAATTTACTATTTGTTTTACCGGTAAGTTTTTTTGCTGTAATATCGTAATATTTTAACAAAGCTATTTTAATTATTTATAAATCGATATAATAATAATATGTATTCTGATAATTCGGTTCTTGTCTTTGCTACTTTGGTTTTTTTTTTAAAAATTAATTCATATAATCAGATATAGTCAATGCTATTGCTCAATAGGTGAATTGCTTTTAGGTTAATTTTAATTTGTTTTTGGTGTTATTTGGTTTTATCGTTTTGAGGTTTATGTCTTTAAATAAAATTTTTCACACTATCGTAATTCTTAATAGTTCTAATAAAGTTGTCTAATCTAGTTGAAAAAAGTTTCGTGTTGTAAAGGCTTTGTGAAAAGTTTAACAGACGTTTAAGCGTATTAATATATAAGATTGCTGCAAAATTCTGTTGAGTATTGTGTCATTTTCTTAAATAGGCCATTCTTGTTGTTAATAAAAATTATGTTTTTATAATATTTTGCAATTAAAACTTTGTTAGGGTACCGGCATTAAAATAAAAGTAGTTTTTTTTTTATTTCTAGGAACTTTATTCAATTATGTTTATGAAATACGAATATATTACCTAAGTTTTTTTATAATAATAAAAAAGAATATAGAAGTGTTTGCCGTTTTATGTTGCTTGTCAAGTACAGTGCGAATGGGGCGATCATTAATATCAAGAGTGTTTTTGAAAAAGAACTTTTAAACTCGTATACCCTCATTTTCTCTTCGAAAATAATTTGCATTATTAAATCTTCTTGGTTTGCTAGTGCTTTCAACGCCAACGCCAACATAGCTATACATACTTTTTGATATAAAATATCTTTGTTTTTCTAAATTACTCTTTATTCCCAATAATCTTGGAATATTTTACTTCGTTGTTTAGCAGTAAACTTTGTAGAGCATTTTAGCTTACAAGCTTCATCACAAACAGGTTTAATCTTTCCCGGATTTATAGTGTTTGCTAGAGCTATGTGATTCATAGCTTTGACCAAAATTCCTTAATTTTTTAAGCACATTTCGTTTTCATTTTTTTAAATTTTTCTTACACTTTCTTTCAATATGGTTGGCAGGTCTGATAATAATAAATCATTCTCTGTTGTGAAGTTATTTTCATTTCTGATAGTCAGGGAAAAATAATATAAAATTAAAATTATTTCACATTAATTCAATTAGATTTTACTAGTAAAATTCGTCAATGGGATATGCAGTTTTAAAATAACAATTTAAAACTTATTAAATCAATAGTTGAAATGTACCATCATTTTAAGAGTATTTTCCTGTAAATATTATAGTCCATCACATTATAATTTAATAGTATATCCTATTATAATTATAGTTTCATAGTAATATTAATTTAATAAAATAAATTTAATCGTATGCTTTTTTTATAATAGGAGCATCACATTAATATTAATATTAAATATTATTACTTTTATAGTTTTATACTTCATATTAATTTAATGAAGTAAATTCTATTTTTTCAGTACCTTATCTATATATTTGTTATGTAAGGTTAAAGCAGTTCAAATTAAATGAAACAATATTAATTATTTATTAAATCATTTTATTCCATAAACATTATTTACTTTTTCTTGTACTTTTTAACAGACTTGTTTGTAATTTATCATAAAAATAGAAATATAGCTTAAATGTATCAAAATCACTAATAACAATAATAACCAACTAATATTAAACATATAAATATATTAAAATTAGATTTAACAAAAAGAAAAAAATAGTCTTAAGATTAATTAATATTTATAACAATTACAACATATCTGGAAATGCTCGTTAAAATAATCATCATGCCACTGGTTGTATAAGATATAAGGCCCAGTTTTGTGTAAAACTATTTCTTCGATTTGATAAAGTGAAACTTTTTGAATATCCAACTTTGCTAAATAGAAACTTTTCCTATAAATTTATCCTCAAAATATTATTTTTTTGATACACTTAGCTTCGGACAATTCAATATTTTTGTTTAAATGAAAATAATGGTTCTTTATTATAGTTGATCTAGCAAAAATTGTTTATCACTATTTAACTATAATTTATTGTTAGTAAACTAATATTTGAATAACATTTATTTTTATTTTTAATGTTCACTCAAATATAGTATTTAGTTTATTAACTTTTTTTATATTTCTTTAATCTTTTAACTTTTTTTACTCCTTCAATGCAAGCAAATCATGTTCGGTGATATTATCTCTTTAAACAGATTTTTACTTTTGAACAAATATTGCATTACTGGGTACTATATTAAAAACAATGGAAAAACTAATGAGTCTGGTAGATAGAATCTCACTAAGATTAGATAACTTGGAAAGTAGGTATACTGTTAAGTATCCTGATATGCCACATAACTCAATTAGATAATGAATAAGGACAAAATCACTATATGTACTTGGAATGCGAATGGCATTAACAACAAAAACCAAGAATTGGAAATGTTCCTAAACTTACGAAACATAGATGTCTGTCTCGTGTCAGAAACCCATCTAACAAAGGGGCACAATTTAGTAATTCGTGGATACAAAGTATATCATACAACGCACCCTGACAATCTACCAAAAGGAGGTAGTGCGGTCATAGTAAATGATCTTATTACCCATCATGAACATTGTAACATACAAAGTACAGAAATGCAACTCACAGCCGTACAAATAAGGTGCACAGAGCAAAATATCACGTAGGAGCGCTGTACTGCCCGCCCAATCACGCTATTAAAAAACATATGTTCAAGAGCTTATTAATGAAATTAGGTGAAAGATTTATTCTTGGAGGTGACTACAATGCTAAACATCTAGAATGGGGCTCCAGGATGACCCTTACTCGAGGTAAAGAACTGAGAGAGGCGCTGAGAGAAACAGGTTGTTTATTTCTTTCAACAGGAAAACCAACATATTGGCCTGCAGATATAAACAAAACTCCTGATGTGTTAGACTTTTATAATGAAAAAAGTATCAACTAATTTCACATCTATAGCAGATAACTATGACCTCAATTCCGACCATTCTGCTGTCATCCTAAAATTAAATACAACAATAGTGAAACAATCTTGTAAACCATTTTTAACCAACTCATCTACAGATTGGTTAAGCTTCAAAAAGATTCTGCTAGAAAAAATTAACTTAAGAGTAACATTAGACAATGAGGAACAACTAGAAACTGCTACTGAAAAACTTATGCAAGCTGTCCAGTTTGCAGCTTGGAGTAGTACTAAGACAAAAAAATCAAAAAAAATCAGTCCTAGATATTCGGTGTATATCCTTAACATGGTAAAAGAGAAAAGAAAAGCGAGAAGGAGGTGGCAACAAACGCGTGACCCATCCAGCAAAACGGATCTTAATAATAAAAGTCAGGAGCTAAAGAGAGAAATAAAGAAATTAAATGATAGATCTCTGAATTATTACCTAGATAATTTAACAGCTACTAAAGAAACAAATTATTCTTTATGGAAAGCTACGAGTAAAATGAAGAGGTCTATTGTGCATTCTGCACCACTGAGAAAAAATGATGGCTCATGGGCAAGAAGCGATTAAGAAAAAGCTGGCACTTTTGCAGATCATCTCGCTGAAATTTTTAAGCCCAATGAAATGAACACTGTTATTGATCTAACTGAAATATATAACCATGAAGATATAAATATTCCCTTAATAAGTCGAAAAGAAGTAATTAAGGAAATAAAAAACCTAAAATTAAATAAAGCCCCAGGTTTTGATTTAATAACTTCAAATGTGCTAAAAAATATACCCAACAAAGTTCTCACACTCTTGGTATATATAATGAATGCCTGTATTAAGCTTAAACACGTACCTAGTATATGGAAAGTTGCCGAGATAATAATGATCCAAAAACCAGGAAAGCCTGCTAACGACACAAAATCCTACAGGCCGATATCTTTGCTCCCTACAATATCGAAGTTGTTTGAAAAGTTACTATTGAGACGGATTCAACCCCTCATAGAAAACAGGAATATAATACCTAATCACCAATTTGGGTTTCGGCAAAAACACTCAACAATAGATCAAATACATCGAATAACAGACATTATAAAAAGAGCACTGGAAAATAAACAAATTTGTTCTTCAGTATTTCTAGATGTAGCCCAAGCTTTTGATAAAGTTTGGCATGAAGGACTCATCAAAAAGCTAAGTTGTTTGCTCCCTAAAAATTATGTTCAATTATTTTCATCATATCTCTCAAATAGAGTTTTTCGTGTTAAAAATGAGAATGAATACTCCTCTCTAAGAGATATAAAAGCTGGAGTACCGCAAGGTAGTATACTGGGTCCAATTTTATATTTGTTATACACCTGTGATATACCCGATGTAGAAAATATAAAAATAGCAACCTTTGCAGATGACACAGCGTTGATGGCAGTTGGTTCTACTATAGAAGAAGCTACAAACAAACTGCAAAAAGCTAATGACGAAATTTCCAACTGGTGCAAAAAATGGAAAATTAAATTAAATGAAGCCAAATCTAGTCATGTAAACTTCACCTATCCAACCTTCACCTATCCAAAAAACATAGTAACTCCTCTCAGTTAAAATTAATGATGTCGTGATTCCATACGAGAATAAAGCTATCTTGGCATGACCTTGGATGCAAAACTGAAGTGGAAAGAGAAATATACTGGCTGATTGGGCGGAATTCTACGGTCTCGACCTATAACAAAGTTTTGATGTATAATCAAATATTGAAGCCAGTCTGGGCATACGGTATTCAAATATGGGGATGTGCTAAACAAATCCATATTCAAACTATCCAAACGTTCCAAAATAAGGTACTGCGCAACATAGTCAATGCTCCATGGTATGTTCGCAATGCCGATATTCATCGAGATCTGAAGATCTCATCTATAAAAGACGAAATAATTAAATGCGCTGCACGGCATAAAACTCGTCTGATCCAACATGTCAATACCAAAGCTTCTAGCTTAATTGACAATCAAAACTTTGTGAAGCGACTAAACGAACAAGACCACTTGAGTTTGGTTAAAACCTTTTATCTATTAAAACCTTATTGGATTTTGGTAGATCAAAGGTATCTATGTTTCTTTGAGTTAAATGTAAATTAATGATTAGTCTATAAGACTAGTTTTAATGTTGCAATAATGATAGGAGTTTTTAGTGGGTTAAAGTCCCACAGTCCTTCAAACTGCCTTCTCCGGTAATGGGTAGTCCCTGAACCCTCTTTCGATGATTTACTACTATCTTGAAAAAAAAAAAAAAAAAAAAAACTGGGTTCTATATAGATTATTTTTACCACGTTTTTGAATGATTTCCGAATGGTATCGTTGATTTTATAGTATATACTATTAAATATATGTGTCATTATTAAAAAAAGCGCGGCAAGTACAGGACACAGTGACAGTATTATAGTTTAAAACCATATTAAATACAATAGTATGCGTACAATATTTAATAGTACATATTGTGGTTAACCATACCATTAAATTAATTCTGGTAATGTTATTAAAAATTAACTATTTTGTAATATTGAACTAATAGTATAATCTAATAAATACTATGAGTAGAACAGTTTTAAATTTATAGTATTTCTAATTACATTAATGCCGTCTACTATTAGCATTATAATATAATAATAGTATGCATCTTATTAAATCAAAACTACAAAACATATTGTTTTAAACAGAAAACTATTGTTTTTATAGTAAAAACCTATTTATTTATTTATTCGTCTACAAAGTTAGATCTTACACACTAGCAACAAAACAACCAAAAATAAAAAAAATAAAAACTATATATAAAAATAAGAAAAAACAAAAAAAGAGTGCTTAAAATTATTCAAAAATATAATTAACACTATATAACGCAAGATTTTTAAATTGAGTTCTATTTAATAAAAAAACATCAATCTTATTATGTAAAGCTAAAAACTCATTAAGCAAAGCGGAACACCTTGAAACTTCATTTCTACTATAATTTGTTCTATCAAATTGAGTATTCAACAAGTTCTGCGATCTAAGTAGTCTCGGTGGTATAGCTAAACCGAAACTCTGTAATAAATTTGATGAATCAATATGCGATGTCAAAATATCGCGAGCAAATATAACACAGAAAACAGATCTTCTATTAGACAATTTTGTTAAACCTAACAACTTACATCTTGCATCATATGAGGGTCTTCCTGTTGTGAGTTGAAATCTTCTCAGGGCGAAACGAGTAAATTTTTTTTGAATTTTTTCAATTCTTAATACGTGGATATTGTAATAAGGATTCCAAATAACTACACCGTATTCTAAAATTGGTCTTACCAGAGATACATATAACGCTTTAAGCGTATATGGATCTCTAAAATCGATAGAGTTACACTTAATAAAACCCAGCATTTTATTAGCCTTTGCTATTATGTAATCTACATGATCTTTGAAAGACAATTTTTGATCGAAATAAACCCCCAGATCTTTCATAATATTTGATCAATTTAAAATGTTGCAATTTATAGAACTGTCAAATGTTATGGGTGATAATTTTCTAAAATACGACTTCACGGTACACGTGCTATAGTTTGGGTCTAAACCATTAATTAAACACCAGTCATAAAATGTATTTAAGTCATCTTGCATTGCTGTACAATCATGTAAAGATGATATTTTTGAGAAAATTTTCGCATCATCTGCAAAAAATGAGGTATGAGCAAATTTTAGTAATATATCACTTATAAAAAGAATGAATAGCGTGGGTCCCAAATGAGATCCCTGCGGTACTCCCGATTCTACAGGAAAATTGTATGAGGAAAAATTGCTGATCTTTACATATTGCACTCTGTTTCTTCGATATGATTCAAACCAGGAAAGAATATTAGAGTGAAATCCTAAGCTCTCCAGTTTTGAAATCATAAGTGAGTGGTCTAATCTATCGAATGCTTTTACAAAATCAGTATACACTACATCCACCTGATTACCTAATTCCATGTGATTTAACGTATAGTTTACAAAAAAAGCAAGATTTGTAGTGATAGATCTTTTTGTAGTAAAACCGTGTTGATTATCCGGAATTTTATTTTTAATTAGAAATTTTAATCTGTCATTAATCAATGCTTCAAATATTTTTGGAAAACAAGATAGTTTAGATATCGGTCTATAATTTTTTATATTATTTATTGGGCCGGATTTGTGAATTGGTGTGATGCTGGATAATTTCCAGCAGTCGAGAAAATCACCTCTGTTGAGAGAGTAGTTAAATATTATTGTTAACGGAACAGCTAAAGCAGGACAATTTTTCCCTAAAATAGGTGGTATGCCATCGGGGCCACTGCTTTTGTTCCCATCGAGTTTACTAAGAGCTACTAAAATTTTGTCCTTCTCAAGCATTATATTACCTAAGTCAACAATTGGAGTAACTTTAGCAAACTACTCCTTACATTGGCTTGTTGAGGTGTAACAAAATTTGACCTAAAAAAATCGGCAAATAGAGAACAACTTGTAGACAGATCACTTGAAACTTTATTTTCGAATTCCATGTGTCGAGGAAAACCACTTATATTCCTCTTTTTGTTTATTACTGACCAAAAACTATTGCTATCATTTCTTACTTTACACTCCAAGAACCACATATAATAACGATAAAGGAAACGGTTTAAAAACTCAAATTCCCTTCGTAATTTTCCAAAATGTTTCTTGTCTGCAAGAACATCTGTTTTTCGGTATATTTTATGAGCTTTATTTCTAGCACTTTTTAGTCTTAACAAATTACGGTTGAAACATTTAGGATGATTTAACAATACAGTTTTTTTTTCGGAACTAACATTTCTATCGAATTGTTTATCACATTAATAAAAGCATTATATTTATCGAGTAGGCCAACCGGTTCCAAGATGATGTCCCAGTTTACACTTTCAAAAAATATATTATGATCTTGACAGTAACTTAGGTAGAATCACCTTTTCGTTTAATGAATTGTAATTAACATTATTGTAATCATATTGAAAATTGTTCTTCCCCGGCGGGTTGGGGTACGAAATATCCGCAGTAAGGCATGCTTGTGGTAAAAGTCCACTAAAATCCTAGAAAAATCCAGAAGCGACTGACCCAGAATGGGCGGCTTTCTGGTCTGCGACTGATCCCAGAGGGACGGCAGGAATAAAAGGTACCGCCTTGTACAAGGGAAATATTATCCTTAGGCTAGCAGATGGAACTCCGAATTAAAACAAAAAAAAAAGTATGCAATGAATAAAACTCAAAGATTGTATACCCCAGGTGGTAATCCAGATCTTCTGGAAAATCCACCCTCTTTCGAGGCAGGTCTCACGGATTCTGGGGGAGACCACTTATTGCAAAACCACGAAAGCAGAGCTGCTTTAATTGACCCATTCAGAAGAAAATCTGGGGTCCAGAGAACACCTCCAGCAGGGTCTCAAAATATCTACGAAAATATGTCTCAAAAAGACAGCTATAGAAAACCCGACGAGGGTAATAATAACGAAAAGGCACTTGAGGCAAAAAATAATCAACTTAATGCCAGAGTTACAGAATTAGAAATCTTATGCAGGGAATTGAAAAATGAACTCTGCATAATTAAAGAAGAAAATGTGAAACTAAAAAATTCACAAAACATGTCTACTAAAAGAGTAGTACTAAAAACTGCTGAAGAATTTCATACAGATGATGAACTAGCTCGAGAAACCGACTGGATCTTTAAAACAAAAAGTTATACTTAGTAATGTAGTGGAATACCCTCAAATAAACAAAAAATTAAAAGAAAGCAATATTAAATATAAAGTTAATATGCTTAACAATAAACAACTAAAAATTAATGTTGGAGAAGAAAAAGAATATAGAGAGTTGACTAAGGCAATAAATGAAGCCAATATTGAATGGCACACTTATGAAAATAAGAGCACCAGGCCTATTAAAGTAATGGTTAGGTATTTACATCCGTCATGCCAACCTGAAGATATAAAAAATGAATTGAAAGATAGAGGCTTCAAAATTCTAGAAGTCACAAATAAAATAATAAAGAAAAAGGAAAATAACAAAGAATCTACGGTACGTCTTCCTCTCTTTATGCTAACATTCGAAAACTCCGAAGATATAAACAAAATATTCAAAATTGAATTTATCCAGCACATGAGGGTTAAAATGGAGGCTATTCGTAAAACGACTACCATTCCTCAATGTAAGAGATGCCAAAGATTTGGCCATACACAAAAGTTTTGCCAGCGTCTAGCACAGTATGTTAAATGTGCTGGTCCCCATCTAACAATTTCTTGTAAAGAAAAAAAAAATATTAAGCCTAAATGTGCTAATTGCCTTGAGACACACCCAGCGAGTTATCTTGGTTGCCAGGTGGCTAGAGAGTTGCAAAAAAGAAAGAAGCTACAAAAAAATGCCCCAAAACAAATGCAACATAGACAACAAAAACAAAAGACAAAACCTAGGCAACCTAGTGCACAGAAACAGAATTGCATTGAAACTTCAGAGATACCTAAAACTTTTACGTCGAAAAAAGTCGTAGAAGGCTTATCATATTCACAGGTAACACAAAATAACCTAAGTCAAAAAAGAAACCCGAAAGAACAAAATAAAGTTTCTACACAAAAGTTGACTGAAAATACCATTATGCAGATGATGCAAAATATGATAAAAACAATGAATGAAATCTCAACAAGACTATGCACATTAGAAAACAAACATAATGAAATATATATGTATACACCAATAAATAAATCCGCAAGGCATGGTTAAGAACGCACTTCGTACGGTCACGTGGAATGCTAATGGTATTCTGAACAAGAAAAATAATTTGGAAATTCTATTGAGAACAAAAAATATTGATGTATGTCTCTTGACAGAAACACATATGACAGATAGGTCATCGCTTAAAATAAATGACTATACATGCTACAGCGCAAACCATCCGAGTAATACACCCAGAGGTGGTAGCTCCATTTTAATAAAGAAAGATATTAAGCACCACGAGGAAGTTAGTCTAGAAATAGATGAATTCCAACTAATCGTGCTACGAATTATGTCTGTTAAACAAAGACTTTGTGACGGTGCATTATACTGTCCACCCAAATACAACATAAAGAATAACATGTTTGAAGAAATTCTTCAACTACTTGGCGAAAGATTTATCCTGGGAGGTGACTACAACGCCAAGCACATAGATTGGGGGTCTAGAGTAACCTCTACGAGAGGAGGAGAGCTAAGAAAAGCTATAAAAGAAAAAGGCTGCATTTACCAATCTACCGGTAAGCCTACCTATTGGCCAACTGATAGAAATAAAACTCCTGATCTGCTTGATTTTTATATAACAAAAAAAATTTCACCCAATTATATTAAGCTAGAAGATAACCACGATTTGGACTCAGATCACTCTGCAGTCATACTAAGTCTATATGAAAAGGTTATTAAGAAACAGTCGAAACCTCTGCTAACGAACAAGACAACTGACTGGGCTAGCTTTAAACAAGAAATAGAAAACAAAATAAACATAAAAACAAAACTAAGATCCAAATGTGATATAGATTCTGAAGTAGAAAATTTTATTAAAATTATTCAAAATGCTAGATGGAATAATACAAAAAATTGTGAATATAAATCGGTAGGATTCAACTACCCTAGAGAAATATTAAATATGATAAAAATAAAAAGAAGAGCTAGACGCAGATGGCAACAATCGCGTGATCCGGCAGACAAAACTGTGCTAAATAGGTTAACTCAGAATCTTAAAAGAAAAATTAAAGATCTTAAAAATGAAAATTTTGAAAAATATATAAAAAATTTATCAGCTAAAAGAGAAAATAACTACTCGTTGTGGAAAGCAACAAAGAGTACAAAAACCTCGATCTCTCAAATCCCGCCAATCAGAATGAAAAGCGGTGAATAGGCGAGAGATAATAAAAATAAAGCTGAAACATTCGCAGATCATCTTGAAGGAATTTTTTGTCCAGACGAGACAGAATCGGATGATCTCACTGAAGAAAATAATAATTGGCAAGAAAATGTTATATCACCATTTTCAGAGAGTGAAATAGTTGAACAAATTAAAAAACTCAGAGATAAAAAAGCTCCAGGTTTTGATCTAATTACATCTGAAGTCCTGAAAGAACTTCCGAAAAAGCTATAACAATGCTAACACGCATTATAAACGCTGCTATAAGAATAAGGTATGTGCCGAATATGTGGAAAATAGCAGAGATAATTATGATACCAAAGCCAGGTAAGCCCATAAATGAGGTCAAATCCTACAGACCAATATCATTACTACCAATAGTATCAAAATTATTTGAAAAACTATTATTGATTCGAATGAGACCGATCATAGAAAATAGTAATCTGATTCCAAATTATCAATTTGGCTTTAGATCTAAGCACTCGACAATCGATCAAATTCGTAGAATAACAGACATAATAGAAAAAGCTTTAGAGGAAAAGAAAGTATGGTCTACCATATTTCTAGATGTAGCCCAAGCTTTTGATAAAGTATGGCATCGAGGCTTAATAAATAAACTAAACAATATGTTACCTAAACAATACGTAGATATATTCTCATCATATCTAGAAAACAGACTATTCAGAATAAAACAAGACGAAGAGTATTCTACTATTAGAGATATTAAAACGGGTGTGCCTCAAGGTAGTATTCTGGGTCCCATACTGTATTTGCTCTACACCAATGATTTACCAGAAATGGAAAATATAACCGTAGCTACATTCGCTGACGATACTGCGTTGATGGCAGTAGGATCAAATATTGACGAGGCTACAATTAAATTGCAAAGAGCAAGCGATAAGCTATACCTCTGGACAAAGAAATGGAAAATTAAACTCAATGAGTTAAAATCAGTACATGTAAATTTTACAAATAAAAAATTAGAAAATCAACCACCATTGGTAAATCTGAATAGGGTCAATATACCCCAAGAAAACAATGCTAATTACCTAGGAATGACATTAGATGTCAAACTTAGATGGAAAGAGCACGTTAAAAAGAAAAAATTTGAGCTTGAAAATAAGTATAGAGAAATGTACTGGCTCTTAGGTCGTAATTCTAAATTACCTATACATAACAAGATTTTGTTATATAATCAGGTACTCAAACCGATATGGTTGTACGGCATACAAATATGGGGATGTGCCAAACAAACACATGTACTTTGTATACAAAAATTCCAAAATAAAGTCTTGCGCAACATGGTAAATGCCCCCTGGTATGTTCGCAACAGTGATTTGCACAGAGATCTAAAAATTCCTTGCATAGAAAATGAAATAAAAAGATATGCAACAAAGCATATAGCTCGTCTGGAGGGACATGTTAACGTTGAGGCCACTCAATTGCTAGATAATCAAAATTATGTCAGAAGGCTTAAAAGAACTAAGCCACTAGATTTAATACGATAGAATTTCGTAAACTTTTTCTTTAAAAAAATCAAAATAGCAATAAATTAATGGTTAGTCCGTTGGACTAGTATTAATGGGAGGGGTGTGGTTTAGTCAGTAAAAATCTGGCACACAATGGAAGCTACGGGGCTCATTGTGTCTATGAAGATTCCCACCAATCCACGCAAAAAAAAAAAAAAAAAAAAAAAACAATATTGAAAATTGTTAGAAGTTATATTCTTGCAAAAGTTTATAATTTTAATTTCAAATTCTAGTACAATGTGATGCATATCGCTACTTAAAATTGGACAATTATTTTCATAAATATTAAATAATAAATCGTTACTCAAAAATACTAAATCTAATTGTCTACATAAAAAGTTTTGATTTTTATTTATTTGAACCAAATCTAAACTTAAAAGTTGATCAATGACGGTATGAGCTGACGTTGAGGATAAATTAAGCGGAACCATAAAATCCATTTCCAACTAATATCTGGCAGATTAAAGTCTCCTAAGATGCACAAATGGCTTTGATCATTGTGAATAGAAATTTCATCTGTGTTATTAATATGTTTAAGGTAAACATCCGATGGACTGTTAGGCGGTATGTAACTAACAGCCAGAATTAAAGTTTGGGTTATTTCGTCTTCACCAAATATGATTTTGACAGCAAGCTTTTCAATAATAGGATCATTAACAGTTGAGTTAATTTTAGCGGAGATAAACGTGGATTTAACTGCCAACAATACAGCACCTCCTCTGTTAAAATCAGTTCCTATAGGACACCTATCATATCTGTAGACCGAGTAGTTATTTGGAAAAGTTCAGAAGACATAATATCTTTGTGTAACCAAGTTTCAGTAAGAACTATTATATCGTAGTTGTACTGGGATACAGCAAGATAAAACTCAGGAATTTTTGAACGCATACCACCTACATTTTGGTAGTATATTTGAAGATCATATAAACAGCTTCTTTTATGCAATGCTTCTATTTGATTTATCGCTTCACTTTCGACCATTAGTTGGTCATTGTCATTTTTTGGTCGTTTTTTGAAATTTGCTTGAACAATCGAACGTGAACTCCACACGGCCAAATTTTTGGATCTAAAGCAACATGTAGGAAGTTTTCAGGAATACCAACTTTGAAATTTACATATCTTAGTGTAGAAATATCACAATCTTTTTTTACTAACTTATGGACAAACAGATCGTTTCTGCCAATCTTAAGTTTATCAGTGATTAGCTGTGCTATTACATTTTCGGATATATGAGGTGCAAAACGAGATATATGCAAAAAAATTTCTTCCACTTTTAGCATTTGTTTTTTTATTTAACGGTAAACTTACTTTTACTTTTGAAGTGGAAGCAATATATTTTTCAGTTAATAATCTCTCAGTTTGATTCGAATTTCGATGCATTTCTGGTTGATTATTTGCAATAATTGCATCCACAACACTTATCTCATCAAATAGCGTTTTTTCCTGTGACACAAAATTTTTGTTCATTTCATTTTTATTTTCTAGGTTTAAACTAATATTATCCAGACGTTTTGATATATTCATAAACTCCGAATGAAGAAATGTTTTCAATTGATGAACAATTTGATCATCTACCTCTGGCTCTTTACTTTCAACATCACCCATCTTAGTAACATTAAGTTGGTTAACAGACATTTTTATAGATTCAACAGCTAATGAAATGCTGTTGAATGTATTTATGTTGTCCTTCAGGCTATTTTTTAGATCGCTGACATTATACTCAAAAGGATCGATTAGTACCTTTATATTATGCTTCATCGATTTTTGAAATTTCTCCATAGCACTGTTTATATGAAGCTGAATTTTATCGTTCAATTGATCAGCTAATATGTTGATCTTATTATTACTAAGATCTTCCTCATCTATTCGTTGACATAATATAGAAAATATTTCCATGTTCCGATCAATTACTTTAGAAGCTTTTTCTATAAAATTATTTTGTTGGTCCCTTAACATTTCAAAATCCTTTAATTGGTCCGATTTGAGATCTTGTAGGATTTTATGGAGTTTAAGGCAATTTTCACAAACAAAATAGTCTACCAATCTCGAGATTTGCCAGTTCCTTTCCAATCCCACACAAACCCCGTGGAATCGTTTTTGGCAACAGCCATTGCATTGTATTGTTTCTGACTTGAGATCTAAATTTGCACATAAAGACGAGGCGCATTTATGAGACATTATTTATTATTTATTGTTATGGTATATAAGATGTTTATTAAAAATAGAGTTATAGTTATTTTTTATATTATGTTTAATTTATACTATTATTTGAGTTCAATATTTACTGCGCGAAAACTATTCCAACAAGTAATATTTAAAATGTTATTATTATAATTTATTAAAAGAAAACAAAAATGTTATAAATCACTATATCTGGTGACAAAGCTTTCCTTTAAAATGTTATTTCTATTTTATTTAAAGAAAACAAAGATATTAAAAAATCCAGTAATATTTAAAATGTTATTATTTTAATCAAGTGAAAAAGCTTTACTTTAAATATGTTTTTATTATGATTTATTAAAAGAAAACAAAAATGTTAAAAATCACTAACCCATCCTATTGAATCAATACTGATACCCATCCTATTGAATCAATAACTGTACCATTAAACATTTAATAGTATTTTTTTCCCTGAGTATTCCTACTTTCAGCATAACATTTGGTTCGTCTTCACAAAAAGAAATTGTTTGTGTTGAAACAGTTTCATCTTCGTTATCAACTAGGCTAAGCTCACTACAATTTTCATTTTCATCCGGGCAATAAGTTTTATCATTTACTGAATCATCGTCATCGAAGTCTGTGAATAAAAATTTACTCAGAGATTGACGGAGACAGACAGTTGATTGATTCTTCTTTTTTTTGTCGTTACATTTGTTTTACTAATTCCAACATAACTTTTCCTAGCGAAGCCATTTTGCAATAAAACTATAAAAATTGTTTGTGTTTAAAATGTGTAAAAAAATATTAGTGTTTTTTAAGTTGTTTGTATATACTAAAAACTGCTAAAATGCCATAATTAAAAAACACAATAATATATTTTTTTGTATAAAAATAACGTCATAAATAAAAGAATTATGAATTCTAATTAAGACATTTTTTTAATGAAAGAATGGCGTAAAGACGATATGTCACAATTCAAAATACAATTATTTAAAATATTTTATTTGCTATATCGTCGTAATTTAAAAGTGACAAATTGAACGTTAGATATGAAATAATACAATGGGAAATGAAAAAAAAAAAATTTCAATAACGACACGAGTCGTAATATAAAAACGTTTAAGAGTACAGAATATTTTTTCAATAACGACACAAGTTACATTAAGTCGCTTATTAAGGAAAAAATTCATCGAAAAAAAACTTACCATTTCGCAATACTGGCGTAGTTAAAAATAATATCTTCTAAACGAAAAAATGTTGGTGTTTACCATCCATAGTCATTTCACAACTAAAATAATTCGTTATTGAAACAAAAAAAAATTTGTAATATTTAAAAAGAACGACATTAGTGATATCTAGCGGTCATATTTAAAGATATCGCTACGAGTTTTTCTCATCTGATAGAAAATTATAAAAGCAATCGTTTGTAGTATTTAACTCAAAAATTTAAAATTTTGAGATGTGTCACTATTGTGGGAAATAATGAGCGATTTGCGTATATTTTATCCCTTATGTAAATCCTAATTTTGACAAACAAAAAAAAAATACAAAACTGAAATTTGAGGATTTCAACTACTAAGTCATAAATCAGAAACAGATCATATTATTCGAACCTATTTTGCTAAATAAAAAAGAAGTTGGTAGCGGAATCTTTGCTTTATTCTGAAGGTAATTTTTACTTTTAATCATGTTTGTAAAAGATAAAATAGGTGCAATCAGGTGTAATGGTGTTTTTATTTATGACTTACAGAGGTTTAAGACGAATATTAACAACATTGTTCGCTCTTTCCCACAAAACTTTTCTTCTTCCATTTTCTTTCCTTTCCTCTAACTATCCTTTCCTTTTTCAAATAGTCAACGGCACGCAAGTACTTAAAGGTTCAAAACCTAAGTTTTGGCTATAATATAAAAAAAAAAAAAATTACAAAACCACGGCTATATTTTGAATAATTAGTGTATGTATTACACGAATATGTATGTGTGAATTAAAAAATGTATATTTCAACACAATATATCACATATTAATATCATCCTACTTCTCACGTTCGTGGTAATCCAAGTTAATTCTATATACAAACATGTTGTTTTTCTTGTTTTGCAAATTGATACAAAAAATTAAAATAAATTTTACGATTTATTTTGTTATTAGTTATATTATATTAGTACATAAAAACTCGATCGTTAAAATCTCGCCAACCAGTATGAAAAATGAATGGACGGGATGAAATGGTGAAATTAAGATGAAACATTCGCATATCATCTTCAGGCAATTTTTCGTCCAGATGAGACAGATTCTGATGACCTTACTGAGGATGAAATAATAATTGGCAAGAAAATGTCATATCACCATTCTCACAGAGATAAATAGTTGAACAAATTAAAAAAATTGAGAGATAAAAAAGGTCCAAGTTTTGATCTAATTACATCGGAAGTCCTGAAACAACTTCCGAAAAAAGCTATAACAATGTTAACATGCACTATACACGCTCTTATAAGAATAAAGTATGTGCCGAATATGTGGAAAATACCAGATATAATTATGATACCAAAACCAGGTAATCCTATAAATGAGGTCAAATCCTACAAACCAATATCACTACTACCAATAATATCAAAATTATTTGAAAAACTACTATTGATACGAATTAGACCAATGATAGAAAAGAGTAATCTGATTCAAAGTTATCAATTTGGTTTTAGACTAAAGCACTCGACAATCGATCAAATACATAGGATAACAGACATAATAGAAAAAGCTTTAGAAGAAAAACAAGTATACTCTACTATATTTCTAGATGTACCTCAAGCTTTTGATAAAGTGTGGAACTGGGGCTTAATACATAAACTAAATAATATGTTAGCTAAATAATACGTAGGTATACTCTCATCATATCTAGAAAACAGACTATTCAGAATTAATACAAGAGGAAGAGTATTCTACTATCAGATATATTAAAACAGGTGTTCCTCAAAGTAGTATTCTGGATCCCATACTGTATTTGCTCTACACCAACGATTTACCACAAATGGAAAATATAATTATAGTTACATTCACTGAAGATACTGCGGGCAGTAGAATCTAATATTGACGAGGCTACAAATAAATTGCAAAGAGCAAGCAACAAGCTATACCTATAGAAATGGAAAATTAAACTCAATGAGCCAAAATCTGTACATGTAAATATAGAGAAATATACTGGCTCTTAGGGGTCGAAATTCCGAATTACCTATATATAACAAGATATTATTATATAATCATATAATCAAACCGATCCGCAAAAAATCAAAATGATATCAGAAGGTTTAAAAGAACTAAGCCACTAGATTTAATACGATATCATTTTGTAAACTTTTTCTTTAAGAAAATAACATTAGAAATAAATTAACGGTTAGTCCAACGGATTAGTTTTAATGGGAGAGATGGGGTTTAATCAGTAAAAATTTGATACACAATGGAAGCTACGGGGCTCATTTTGTCTATAAAGATTCCCACCAACCCACGCACAAAAAAAAAATTAGATATAAAACTAAACTAAAATGCACAGAAAGCGGTAGATACCCACAATATGTTATATATTATAGTTTACCAATTTAATATATTAATGAACAATATTAACAGATATTCTAATTAGTATTAGATTAATATTAAAATTATAAAATACTAAATCTGAATTGGTTTTTCAAATGCCGCATCAGAAACCGTTATTTAATAGAGTCGATAGACTAGTTATATTTATAGTTAATTTTAGTTAAATAAAACTAAAAGATTTTTGATTATTTTTTTCTTATTTTTTAGTTAAATTACAAATTTCTTAAAATATAACATGTATATTGGCATTATCTAAATTGTTCGATAATTTTATTTGTATATTTTCTTATTAAATACCTAGTACCGACCTAAATATTAAATTGGCCATGAAAATTGTTATTTTATTGGGTATAAATTCAAGATTCATATCTACTCAAAAAAAAATGAACAAAACAAAATGACTCAATTTGTAATTGTCAATTGCGTCTGGTCCAGTAATTGAAAATTTTTTACTTTTGTTTTGTATTTTGTTTTTTTTTTTTAATTCAAGTTATTAGTCTTCGTAATATGCAAGGATATTTTTCTATGAAGATATTTTGTGTTTTCGTTTTAATATATTATCTAATAATATCTATGGTATACCCTTTTGGCTAATGTAAATTCAAATAAAGAACAAAATAATAAGAATGAAAATTTTTGGAAATTAGTTTATACACCAATCGAAGAAGAAGATTTGAAATAATTGGGTTTTGAGACAAAAAAATAAAAATAATAATTCGATATTTATAAAATTCTAGCAAAGAAGTAGTGGTAATAGTAGTACTGTATTAGTACTTCTACTATAGATAATATTTTTATACTATGCTATCATACTTTCTATATATGTAAGTCTATTTTGATTGTTTTCTAGTGGAAAATTTAAATTTAATTTTCTGTTGATATTTGATTCTGCAGTCTGTTTTCAATATTTCAATTTTGTATGGTCATTAGTTTCTATTCCATTATATCGTGTACTAGTGGCCCCTATTAAATAATTATATTTCAAGTTGAAGTCAAATTTAAAGTTTTTAAAAAAATAAGTTTTATTTAGGACACATAAATACACGTTTCTCGTATACTGTTTCCGATATATTCCCTATATTAAGTGGTATTTAGTGGATAAAATTACTAAAAATAAAAATGTTTGTCATTAAAGAGGTACATATGCATATACCTACATAATACATCATTTTAATAAAAACTATATTATTTTCTACAAATAACCAAAATTTAGAAACAGTTACTTAAAAAGCTAAAAATGAAGAATTCAAGGGATTTGTTTTTTTGTTGTTTTAATATTTTTTATTTTAGATGTATGTATTTGTTTTTTTGTTTTTATTTGACATATGTACAATGTACATTATATTCACTGCAAGTAATTATAATAACTTATTTGTTTGTTTCTGTTTTTTATTTTAATAAGAACCCACCATAAATAATGTATTTGCTGAATAATAAAATCATATGAGTAAAAAATTTTCAACTGTGTGCGCTTTATTGTTTTATATACAACTTATTTATTATATTAGAAGTTTATTAAGGAGAATCGAAATAAAATGAAAAGGTGTCTACTGCGCAGGTCCCTAAATGCTTGTCAATTATAATTATAGATTATTATATATAATTATAGATTACTATATATTATAATACACAAGAGCATGATTTTGAAGGCACACTTTCCGTGGTTTTTCGTGTGCTTCGTTTTTTTTTTCATTCAATCAATTTTTTTGTCGATTCTCTTTTGAGTCAAATTCCTTTTATTTATTTTTTATTTATCGCATTTGGTTCTTTGCGCTTTTAGTAGGACAAAAATATTAATTAGTAGGGTAATATTACTAAGTTTTAATATCCCAAATTTTTCTCTATTAAATTTTTAATATCCCAAGTTCGATTCTCTATTAAATAAAACTTTTGTTTTTTTTTTAAATATTTTTTCTTATTATTATGCATGATAATAATAATTTTTATAATATAATATAATTAATAACAAAATACAAGATTTTTTTAATAAAAAAAAAGTAATTTTTAATTATTATTTCAACAAAATACGAAAACCTTTTAGTTTAAAATAAATCTAAGCATACAATAAATATAATATAATTTGTACTGTATTTTGGTAACTAAAATTTAAAGTTCATACAAGAAAAATAGTAAAATATTAGGTTTATTCAGTAACCTTCTCCAGATAGTTCTATATGCATATGAATAGTCGTACGTTTGATATATTCTTTAATGTCATAGTCATTTGAAAATACATAATTTAGTATGTTTAATTTATAGATTGAAAAAGTACAGTTCAAATCTGAACCATCTTACAACCGATGTTCATTATTATTTTTTAAAGTGATAGATATTTAGTCTCCCTTTTTTACGCAAATTAAGCAAATTAAGCAAAACTATATATTTTTTTGAATTTTTAATTAGAAATTTCAATTTAAAATTTCACCCCATGTAAAACATTTTAATATACCTGCAAAAAAATTTTTTTTTTTAAATAAATTTTTATTTACATAAACTGTTGTTTTCTAGGTAAAATTGAATTGAATTTTTTGAAAAAAATTATTTTTTTTATAAGAAAAAAATTTAATATTTATTAAAATTTACATAAAAATCCATCTGTCCGCAAATAGCAAACTAAAATTTAAGGTACGTCAATAAAAAAATAAAATATATTCCTTCTCTAAATTGTTAATATTTCAGTAAAATGTTACGTTTATTCAATAAACTTTTAAAGAACAATCTAGAACGATCTACAGTAAAAAAATTTGTTGTGTTCAGTAGTTTCCGTTAATTTAACTTTTTCGCCCAAAAATTTTCTGATCCTTTGAGTAGATTGCTTAAAATAGTTCTAAATTGATCTGTTTTGTACCGAATCTTTTTGTGCAAAAATTTTGTAGGCATATTTTTTTTAATTTGAGCATATGAATAGTCAAGTCAAGAAAATGTTGAACATAATATGACATGTTTGAATTTTCTGAAAACAATGTATAGAATGATAATATTAATACCAAACCACAAAGAAATAAAAATTGCTCAAAGTTTTAAGTTAATCTTTATAAAGTTAATTCTTTTATTTATAAAATAAAAAAAAATATCAGATATAGAATGAAAATTATTTTATAAGAATTTATTAGGCATCAATTTCCAGTAAGTCTTGCATATGCAATATCAATCAATAAATCCCAAGGTCAAACATTTCAAAGAGTCGGAATTTATCTCCCTCAACCTACCTTCATCCATGGTCAGCTCTACACAATCCACTGCTCTAAAAGTTAAAATTCTTAGAGGACCAAGACAGTGGAAAGCTACTGACAACGACATCGTAACTGACAATTTTGCATATCAGGAGGTTGACAATATGACAATGTTGCATACCAGGTCTAGAGTACTTCATTTTATCCAATTGTTTCCTATATGATGAATTTTAAAATTCACTCATAATAATTGGGAAAGGGTACTAACCCATAGGTATGATTAATGGTTTAATACAATTATCGGAAATTATTTTTTAATAACATTTCGACACACGTTTTCCGAATTAAAGTGATAATCAATTAATCGGTTAATAATATCAATTATGGTAAAGGGTATGGTAGGTGGTTTTAGTGGGTTAGTGTTCCACATAGCTAAGTATCTACATGCGCGGTCTGCTCAGTATTTTTCGAGACTTTCACCTTCCCTCGAGAAATAAAAAAATAATAAAAACAAATTAAATCTTACAAAAAAAGTTTAATTCTATCTGATAGTTTAAATATTTTATTTTAAAATTAATATTAACTTAAAATTTTGAACATTTTTTATTTTTTCAATGTCAAATGTATAATTGTATTAAAAATCATTTTATTGTGCCGTTTCACAGAAAATTCCTTTCTTTTGCTCGGCCGGGTATGTACCTGGGGGTTTCTTCTAGTTCTTTTATATTATATATAGGGTAGATGGGTAAATTACTATTTTGTTTGCTTGTATTATGACATATTTAGGTTCAAACATTTTCAGATTAACATTTTAACACAATAGGTACTTCATATATCCATACCTATAGGTCTGTCGAGAGAAATTTAATGTTGAAAGAAAAGTTAATTTGAATAATTGGTATAAAAATAAGCAACAACAATAGAAATAATTTATCTTTAATTTTTTTTGTTTCTTCCTAAATTTTGATTTTTTAATCCACTGTAGTAAATTTAAATTTTCTAATTCACAATTTTATTGTTTTTGTTTTTGGTAATTTAAAAAAATTTAATTTGATTTTAGTTTGATTTTTATTTTATTTTTTGTTTATTTGGATTTAAAAAAAAATTTAACTTTAGGTGGCGAAAATAAATTGAGTTTTAATTTGACAAAAAGTTTTTAATTCCATATAAATAATTATTATTTAAATTGGCAATTTGCAAAACAGATCAGTAAACTAATACTTTGGTATCCAAATTTAATTGTAGAATGAAAAAATTGTGTTATGTAAGTTTGGTAATATAAGACTAATTTATGTTCATCATATTCATCATAGACTAATTTAATATCATACCAATTTTGGTAATATAAAGCCAATTTAAATATCATACCAATTTTGGTAATATAAGGCCACAATTAAATTATTGGAATTACTGCGTGGAAATTACATTGAACAATAATGGGTAAGAAAATTAATTCAAGTAGCTAATATTTCAAGAAAATTTCAAAAAATCGATAATATTTAAATTTAATCAAAACATTTAAATTAAAGACTGTTTTTGATTTTTTGCTCATACTACAGTACACTAGATTGCATCTAGGGAATTAAGCCGGATTTATTCGCTTTTATTTTTATTTCGAAAATAAATAATATTTAAGAACAAAAATAATTACATAATATAAATTTATTTCATTTCTGATTTAACAGAGAACAATTTAATTAATATAAATGCACCTTGAGGCAACTTATTTCCGGCAAACACATTAATACGAATTAATGCAAACAAAAATATCTTATATATAATACACAAGATGAACGACGTGGTGAGTAAAAAAACAAGAATAATTGAATAGTAAATTATACCACAAAAATTCTTGATGCTGAATATTTTTAAAACATTTCAAATAGTTAGACCAAATAAATGACAATTTTTTTTTTGCATCTTTATAAGCAAAATCAAATTCAATAAAATATCTTTGGTATAACAATTTTAAACTATATTTGATTCATAAATAGCAATTCTGTTACGTAATCACAAAATATACATGTTTGTAATAAGAAACAGAAAAGGACTATATATGTATATACTTATAAATTAGTTTTTTAATAAAATATTTAACTTTTGACTTATTTTTTTTGGTTATATTTTATTGTGACTATAAACGACATCGATTGTATGAACTTATGAAGTTTATTACTTTCTTTCAAACAAATTGTTGACAATTACTATAACAGAATTGTGACTACAAACGTTTTTGACTATAAACTTGACTATACATCATCTACTACGTTGAGAGTAGTGGGATTTGATTGTATTAAGTTATATTGAAATTAGTATTAATTTCGTTATAAATTATTAGGTATTATACTTTAATCTTATTACATTATATATATTCAATAACCAAGCGATTCAGAAAACAACAATAATTATACCAAAACAAATATTTGTTTTTATATAAAATTGTGTCTGAAAGAACTACTGCAATGTACAACTGCACAGGGGATTCACTAGTATATTATTAATATTATATAAAACTTTGAAAAAAAATTACTTAAATATTATTAAATATAAAACAAGAATAATAAATCGTTTGGTTTGTTTTTTAATTACTATAATAGAAATATGAAAAATTTTTTGTTGAGTCCATTTTGGTTTTAATTAAGTATTTTATAATCAAAACAAATAGTCATGATTTTAACAAATTTAAAATGACAAAATTTATCAGTTTACTTTAAATGTCTGTAACTATTCATAGTAAATTATCATTGAAATCGGTATGTTTCAAATCTACATGACCAAATAATTTTTAAAACTATAGAAATTAAAAAAAGGACAAATCTTGCAAAAAAAAATAGCCTACGTGAGCAAATATAACTATTTGAATTCTATGGTTACACTGGCATGGTTACACTTCTGCATCTTGGTGTCAGTCAAATATGACATACACATGATCTATGAAAATCAATTTCTTATCCACGGTAAGCATACTACAGTTTTCGAAGCTGGTTTTGAAGAAATCTACAAATCACAGGAGCAAGTTCTTGATGTCCCCAATTCAACAGCGTGTAAGACCTCTACAAATAATACGTTATTTCGGTGTCAGGAATGGCATAAAAGGTGTTATAGACCTGTACTTCATCTGTAACAGATCTTGATCATAGTGGGAGAATTAAGGACAATGGAAATTTTTATCACTGTTCCAATTTATACCTCATGTGTCTTGTTATTCTTTTTTTACCAATTTGTTATTTTTTTTTAAATAAAATTCGTAAAAAAATGTTTTTTTTATTTCATAAATGTGTTTTGATGTTGAAATTTTAGTTTTGATTTATTCCAAAATTTCCATCGATAACATTAAATGACATCGGTAATTTCAAAAACAATATAAGTCACTAATTTAAAATTTTACAGGAATCAATAAAAACTTAATAAAATCAAAACTATAAGTTTTTTTATGATTTCCTATTTTAATATGCTTTTAGTTTTTAAGAAAAATTACTTTATGTTGTTCTGACTTATGTTATTTTTACAAGGAATCATATTATTAGTCATATAAAATCTTTAAGTCATAAGTATTTTATTATAATTTTTTATTTAATTTTGTTACATAATAAAATAATATAATAATGTTTATAAATTAAGCATATAATACATAATCATATTCACCATCAGATTCTCTCTTAACATCAGGTTCAATTATTTCAGTAGGCCAACCGAATATCTCGTTATAAAATATCATGTGCTCTTCTAAAATGCTGTCTTGAACTTGTTTTAAATTATCGATTTTTTTATGATTTATCGGAACTTTGCGATTATAGGCCTTTGAAATTGGAGAGATGGCTCAACTTCATGTGATTTTGATAGTTTAAACGTATTTTGTAATAATCCATCTATACATTTTCAGTAAGTTACAAGAACTCCGAATTTTTCGCATCATATTCAAAGCTTATATATTTCCAACGACTAAATGATTTTTTATGGTCTTTGGGAACCTTTTTCCCATATGATTCATTTAACCTTCACACGGGCAGCATTTAAGTATGTTAATATGTACTTTTTACTTTTGTATAAAAACTTCAATATTTGGCCGATCTTAATGAAATCAGATATCAGTGCCTAATTTTTTTAGTAGATATTGAATATATACTGTGCCCAATTTTTCGGCAATTTAATTTTTTTTCTTCGTTGTTGGGCAAGATTAACATATGTTAATATTTTTTTTATTCATACAAAATGTATGTTATTCTATAAATTTTTGTAGTTATTCGATAAAAGTTGAAAAACAAGATAAAAGGTTCTGAAATATTGAAATAGAAATATACTATAATTAATATATTTTAAAACATAAAGTAAATAAAGCACCAAAGGTTTTTCGAAAAAAAATTTTGTTATGAATTTTATTTTTGGTATGTTAGAAAAAAGAAAAATTCTTTTACGAAGTTAAATTAAAATTTGTGTCAACCATTGTTGTATTGAAAATTACGGCGAATCTTTCACAATCAGTCAAACTTTTTGTTGAGGGATGCGGACCTATGGATTTTTGTCGGAAGTTTTTTGTTGTCTAGCCCTTTGATATGTTGATGGAATTTTATTCCACTTTGTACCATCCTGTCCAATAAAATATTGATTTAAATCAACAATGTGATTTTTTTCTTTTTGTACTTTTGATTCATCATCTAGTGACTCTTCCTCAGAATCATGACCATCACTTACGTCTAAGATGCATTTTATAAGCATCTGATTCTTCATTTTCATTTTGCGAAATACAATAATCTTAATTTTCATCACTATCATCACTTTCGATTCTTGAAGGACCGGCAACTGGTTCAAATACTATTTCTTCCGCTGGTCTTACATCAGCCTGCTCATCATCTAGCACATGCTCCACCAATCTAGAGAAATATGCTTGTTCTTCCTCAAACGATAACCTGTAAAAATAAGTTTTTCGTATCTTTTGTGTGCATTTTTTTTTTTAATTTTTTTTTTTTTTTTTTGATTTTTTGTGTTTCTCATAGTAAAACTCAATAAAAAAAAAGAGTCATATACCTGTAACGGAAAACGGAACAAATTTCATACATTTTGAATAGTTTTGTTTGATTTCGAAGAAATTTATTAATATTTACACCAAAATATAGGAAATTTAAAAATGGGTTTTTTGAAGAAAATCACTCATTTTTTGTGTTTTTCCACTTATATTAAAAATTACAAAATTTACTTACCTGTCTACCTGAACGGCACATAAAATTTTAAACTCTTCCATATTATTGCAAATATTGAAAATTCAATAAATAATCTTTCCAAAATATATATATTTTATTTAATTATTTTTTTATTTCAATGAAATAGGCACACTGTTGTTGTTGAAACTACTAACTCTGTTATAAGTACCTTGTAACAAACGGCAGTCCCTAGTAGCACTTCCTTTTTCTAAAATACGGGTATTTCCAAAAAAATATCTTAGAGGATAGACATTCGCTGGTAATAAAAGCAAACATAAAAGTAACAGTAATGCACATACAAAAATAATCATAAAAACATAAAAATCACTTATTTTTATAAAAAAATTCTCCATACAAAATATATGGAAAGAACAAAAATATTAACTTATGTTAATTTTGCCAATTATGTATATTTCATTTGCCGCCCAAGCGAAGGTTAATAAACAATTTTTGGCCATCACCTCTTAAATTCAAAAACGTTTTCAGTTTTTAGTTCTATTACTGTAAGTTTTGAAGTAGACTTAGAAGCTATCTCAAAATATTCTTCTGAATACATACACACGATCATACTTTCGTAAGTTTTTTTTGATTATTTCAAAATCACGGTCATTTGGAAAAAACGAATGACCTCTAATGGGATTAAAAATTATAAATATTTTCAAAACATTTTAAATTCGTGAGGGCTAATAAAAACCTGATAACTGTGTTATTTTTGTCGAGGACATCCATCTGAAAACAGATACAATTTTTTTATTTCTGGACCGAAATTATTGTTTATATAATGTAATAACATTGAGCATATATCATTTGCACCCTTATTAGCAATTCCTTCGTTATACATGTAAATTGTTGATTTGTCTGTTTTGAGATTTTTTATACCAAAATAATTGCCCCACAATTGCCGTAAATAAAAAATATCTTGAATCGGAACTTGTGGGAGTGGTATATTTTACATAAAATCAAACGTTATTGCTACAATATCTTCTTTGTCCTTGCAAAGGCGTTGAACATATGAAATTTTATTATAAAAGTTTTTGCTTCTTCTTTTGTGGACCATCAATTCAGAACTAACTGCTCGCTTAACATTTTCTGCTAAACTGGGATTTTTAATTTTTATCATAAGCTTTTCGCAAGTTGGGCATGTATCAATCTGAGATCGACTAAATATTAGACTAAAGTTTCTTTAAAATATTTCACATAAAATTTGTAATTGATATCAATGTTGGGATACAATGTTTAATTAAAATTTTGTTATTACACCATCAGTTTCTTAATGGTGGCATAGTAACCGAAATCGATCAAGGTATTAATCAAAATTAGTGAAACATGCCTAGAGTTCTTTTATTTTTTTTTTTGTAAAATGTTTCATATAGAGCCTGCAACTTATTTCATAAAATATATTTTTTGCGTATCAACAATACAAGTGAATTTTCTAGAATTTGCTCTTAAATCCAATTTTTTATCTTTTGGTCAGATTTAAAAAGCCTCTTTTGAACGTATTCGCATATATTTGAATAAAAGAAAATATTTTCAGTTTTTTATGGCATTTAATAAACGTTTGAAACGTTTTTTCACAGCATATTTTTGTGCCCTGATTATTACTTACATAATTGACAGTACACACCATTATTTATTTTTGTGTCTGGTTTTTCATATCCTTCCAAATTTACCGAAATTTACTGCACACATCTTCTTGATTCAAGTCTACAAGTATTTGAAATCAAATAAATATTTTCTGTAACAAAATTCTTAATTTAAAGGGCTCACCTGCAATTTAAAAATTATGTTGTTTTTATTTCAATAGACATATTCTTTGATGAGCACGATTATTATTAAAATCAACTTGAGGTGAGAACATAATATAAATTCAATAAATATCATATCATTCATATATTTAAATTTTCAAAGTGTTAAATTATTTCTGTAATTTAATAGTGTTGAAATAATCGTGCTCTTAATTTTTTTTTGTTTTTTGTTTTTGTTATTTTATTTCCTTCCATTCAGTAAATTCTTAAAAAAAAGTTATTATTTGAAATAATAAAGGAGAAATATATTTACAACTTTATCCCTATTCCTATTGTTATTACAACTAGCAAGGACATTAAATAAAATAATACAAAAACAAAAAAAAAATGTGAAAAATTCACTTTGTGTGTGTTGCGATTCTTCGATCAAGGAAAACATAGTTCCAGAGCGTTTAACATAATGTCCTTTTTTACTCTCAGGATATTTTTAGTTTTTTTTTATGTTTTTATTTTTATCATGTTTTTAATGGTAAATTTTATTTTTTCTTATTTTTATTGTATTTAATTTTTTTTTTACTTTTTCTCATCGTCATTTTATATTATGATGGTTGGTTGGTTCAAATTATTTTCATTTTATTTTATTTTATTTTGTTTTGGAATTTTGTTCGTTGAGTACGGTGAAAAATTTCTTACAAATTTTTCAAAGAACTAAATGATCTCTGACTATATAGAGTACTGTTGTAATACCTATCCCGGTAGAGAAGCAAAAATATGGTTTTAAATAAAGATTATAATAATTTTTATTTTTTTTTGTTTTAATTTTTGTTTTTGTCATCAAAATATGAACAAAACTATAACCAGCAAATTGTTTTCTTTGTGGAAACTTTACTTTCCTTTTAAACAGAAGTTTTGTTTTTATTTTTACATTTTCTCATTTTAAAGGATGTATGCAATGGCATTGTAAATAATGTAAATTCTTTGCGTTCATGGCTCATGCTTGTAAGTTCTAAATAATGGTTGTATAAAATAAAAAAAAAAGTTCATAATAATTCACAAATTATTAAGGATTATTTTTTTGTTTTAGAAAAGTAGGTTAATCGTTTTATAATAAAATTTCTTAACCTAGAAAATTATTTAAAAAATTTCAGAAGCTAAATAAAAATTTTAATAAAAATCGTGGTATTATGTAGAATTTTGCAGAAGTTTTAGGTGTATACTAAAATTTAAACTTATTATTTGATGCTACAGGCCGTATAGATTATAAGACTAAGGACATAATCCACTTTTATTCATTTTTACTTGGTTTTGCTTATTGTTGAAAGTTTGTCTGACATATTTGAAAATAATTTGAAACGAATTTAAAATTGAAATAAAAATGGTCGTATATTTAATTAAACAAATCTAACTATGAGATCATTTACATATCTGCTGTTTCTGCGGAAATTGGTGCATATCCAAAATGTGATTATTTTCATAATTATTATTAAAAATGTAAATTTTAAACATTTTAATAGATTGTAATTAATGTAAATTGATATATTTTATTTATATTTGGCAAATAGTGTGAAACCCTATTTGCGTATCATGTTATGAACATGGACACTCAATAGTTATGTCAGCAACTGGAAAGTTTTTTCAGGATTTAATATTTTTCACTGTTTATACCCTAAATTCGGTTTCACACAATGTTTGAGAAATGACATGCTTTAGATCTAAAGTCGAAATTTTTCGATTAAAATCTTCTATTTAAGACTACCTGTGGTGGGTTTAATATTTTAAACAATTTTGATATTCTTCTGGCGTGGAAGCCTCGTTTGGAAAACTCGTGTTAAACTTTAATTTCTTTCGGTGATTTTTTTTTATGGTGGTTGTTCTGATGAAGTGTTGGAGCGCGGTTTGAGCGAGTGATCTTTGTTTTTGAGTTGTATGTATAATAAATTGAATGTTATTCTGTTACTGTGTTATCTAATAATAATATTATTAGATTGGTATAATAATTGTTCTTTAGACATATATATATAAGTTACGTAAACTCCCATAAATATACAATAATAAACAATATTATTGTTATACTAATAATATTGTTTATTATAATTAAGCATATAATAGTAAATACCGCCACATAGCGGACGATAGTGGAAGCACTTAAAAGATTATAATATGCAAAGAATCCACTATCGTGCCTGTTGGCTGGTAAATATAAAAACCAAGTTTTTCAGTGATATCCGGAATAGCGTTGGGGAAAACCAAAAAGCTATAAAAGGGATATCCAAAGAAAAACTTGCTCTCCTTGTTTTCCGTGACGTATCGTTGGATAGTCACACTCAATAGTATTTTTATGTAAGTAAAGAAAAATATTAGAAATAAGTATTAAAATAAAATAAATTGAAAATGTGTAAATAAAATAAAATAAAATAATTATTAAAATAAATAAAAATAAATAAAAAAACAAATATTAATAAATAAAATATAAAACATTAAAATATTACTTATACATAAATTTATACATATGTATTTCATGTTCTAATGGTATAATTAAATTAGTTTGATTTATATTTAAATTGTACCCGTAATAAAAGGATGTTTGATTTAGCAGTAACATTCAGATCGTGTATACCACTTAAGAGTATACCTGCAGTCACATTGTTTTGAGAATGCTTAACCCAAATGACGAAATCTATACTACGAAACGCTTTCGTATTCTGTTTCCAATTCATCAATTTAATTTCATAGAAAACTTTTCTATTAAAAAGCAGTTTCATTTTCTTTGTTTCAAGTTAAATATTAAAATATGTATATAGAGAAATATTTATAATTAGGTTTGATATAATGAACAAAACTTTTAGTTTTTTTTTTATTTTAAATCCTTTTAAATTGTTTTTTGACTTGTATAGAGTTTTTGTAACTATTGAATCATCATCTAACTCCAACAATTATTCATAAAAACTCTGTCAATTATTAATTTTTTTTCTATTTATTCCCCTGTTTTACCTTTTTATAAACTTTTATTATATACTTTTATATACTTTTATATTAACTTGCCAGTGTCTGTTTATATGTATATATGTATATATATATGTTTGGTACTGGTAGGTAGGTTGGAATTTCTTTGTTAATATTCAAACCAAACGCAAAAAGAAAAAGAATAATTTTGTTTAACAAATGTAAAGATAGAGTTCTGAAATTTAGCACAGTTACTCATGATGAAAAACGAAACCGGACGCGAAACTTTACAAAGCTATTAAATGACAGGTTTGGGTTGCTGCCGAACAACTCCTAGCACGTCTCATCAGGCATATTTGAAAACCAATTGTATTACAGGCATGAAAATTTACACTTAGATACTTTTTCATACATAAAGAAATACGACCGTTACCGATTTCAATAAGGTGGACTGGTTCGGGTTGCTGCCGAACAACTCCTAGCACGTCTCAGGCATATTTGAAAACCAATTGTATTATAGGCATGAAAATTTACACTTAGATACTTTTTCACAAATAAAGAAATACGACTGCTACCGATTTAAAAAATGTGGACTGGTTCGGGTTGCTGCCAAACAACTCCTAGCACGTCTCAGTCATATTTGAAAACCAATTGTAATACAGGCATGAAAATTTACACTTAGATACTTTTTCACAAATAAAGAAATACGACTGTTACCGATTTCGAAAATGTGGACTGGTTCGGGTTGCTGCCGAACAACTCCTAGCGCGTCTCAGGCATATTTGAAAACCAATTGTAATATAGGCATGAAAATTTTCACTTAGATATTTTTTCACAAATAAAGAAATACGACTATTACCGATTTCGAAAATATGGACTGATTCGGGCTGCTGCCGAACAACTCCTAGCACGTCTCAGGCATATTTGAAAACCAATTGTATTACAGGCATGAAAATTTACACTTAGATACTTTTTCACAAATAAAGAAATACGACTGCTACCGATTTAAAAAATGTGGACTGGTTCGGGTTGCTGCCAAACAACTCCTAGCACGTCTCAGTCATATTTGAAAACCAATTGTAATACAGGCATGAAAATTTACACTTAGATACTTTTTCACAAATAAAGAAATACGACTGTTACCGATTTCGAAAATGTGGACTGGTTCGGGTTGCTGCCGAACAACTCCTAGCGCGTCTCAGGCATATTTGAAAACCAATTGTAATATAGGCATGAAAATTTTCACTTAGATATTTTTTCACAAATAAAGAAATACGACTATTACCGATTTCGAAAATATGGACTGATTCGGGCTGCTGCCGAACAACTCCTAGCACGTCTCAGGCATATTTGAAAACCAATTGTATTACAGGCATGAAAATTTACACTTAGATACTTTTTCACAAATAAAGAAATACGACTGTTACCGATTTCGAAAATGTGGACTGGTTCGGGTTGCTGCCGAACAACTTCTAGCACGTCTCAGGCATATTTGAAAACCAATTGTATTACAGGCATGAAAATTTATACTTAGATACTTTTTCATAAATAAAGAAATACGACTATTATCGATTTCAAAAAGGTGGACTGGTTCAGGTTGCTGCCGAACAACTCCTAGCACGTCTCAGGCATATTTGAAAACCAATTGTAATATAGGCATGAAAATTTACACTTAGATACTTTTTCACAAATAAAGAAATACGACTGTTACCGATTTCGAAAATGTGGACTGGTTCGGGTTGCTGCCGAACAACTCCTAACACGTCTCAGGCATATTTGAAAACCAATTGTAATACAGGCATGAAAATTTACACTTAGATACTTTTTCACAAATAAAGAAATACGACTGTTACCGATTTCACAAATTTGGACTGGTTCGGGTTGCTGCCGAACAACACCTAGCACGCCTCAGGCATATTTCAAAAACCAATTGTGTTATAGACAGAAAAGTTTACACTTATATACTCTTTCTAAAATTATAATACCTATAGGTTTCACTTAAAACTAAAAAGTATAAAATAAAATAATAATGTAAAAATAAAATTTTTTAAAATATACTTTTATCGAAACCAAACTAGCCCCCTAAAAAGTAGAAAATAAAACTAGTGGTGGATGTTGAGCATCTAGAACTACTATAAGATAAAACACAAAAGTATATAATGAATCTTGCTGGAATATTGTTAATGGACATTTTTAATATTTGCTGCTTGAAAAAAATCACGAAAATTAAAAAAACATCACAAAGCGTTTCCAAATTTGTAGTTCCAATATACTGTAATCCCCCTAAGTTTGGTTTCGATAAAAGTATCTTTCAAAAATTTTTATTTTTACATTATTATTTTTATTAAGATTATTTTTATTTACACAGATCATTAACCCTAAAGCTCACAACATGAGCCTATCAGGCTCATTTTTTTCAAATCTACGTGTTTTCTAAATTTTGCTAAATCTTGTAACGATTCTTCTTTCTAATCTTCATTTAGGTCAATATTTACATATTACAATTACAAAAATACATCTTTTTTTTCCTGCTTAAAAAATATAGAACGTAAATTCATAACATGAGCCTGAGAGGCTCTCATATAATATTTCATAATAATTTCTTGACCTCAATTCCGACCATTCTGCTGTCATCCTAAAATTAAATACAACAATAGTGAAAAAATCTTGTAAACCATTTTTAAACAACTCATCTACAGATTGGTTAAGCTTCAAAAAGATTCTGCTAGAAAAAATTAACTTAGGAGTAACATTAGACAATGAGGAACAACTAGAAACTGCTACTGAAAAACTTATGCAAGCTGTCCAGTTTGCAGCTTGGAGTAGTACTAAGACAAAAAAATCAAAAAAAATCAGCCCTAGATATCCGGTGTATATCCTTAACATGGTAAAAGAGAAACGAAAAGCGAGAAGGAGGTGGCAACAAACGCGTGACCGATCCAGCAAAACGGATCTTAATAATAAAAGTCAGGAGCTAAAGAGAGGAATAAAGAAATTAAATGATAGATCTCTGAATTATTACCTAGAAAATTTAACAGCTACTAAAGAAACAAATTATTCTTTATGGAAAGCTACGAGTAAAATGAAGAGGTCTATTGTGCATTCTGCACCACTGAGAAAAAATGATGGCTCATGGGCAAGAAGCGATAAAGAAAAAGCTGAAACTTGTGCAGATCATCTCGCTGAAATTTTTAAGCCCAATGAAATGAACACTGTTATTGATCTAACTGAAATATATAACCATGAAGATATAAATATTCCCTTAATAAGTCGAAAAGAAGTAATTAAGGAAATAAAAAACCTAAAATTAAATAAAGCCCCAGGTTTTGATTTAATAACTTCAAATGTGCTAAAAAATATACCCAACAAAGTTCTCACACTCTTGGTATATATAATGAATGCCTGTATTAAGCTTAAACACGTACCTAGTATATGGAAAGTTGCCGAGATAATAATGATCCAAAAACCAGGAAAGCCTGCTAACGACACCAAATCCGACAGGCCGATATCTTTGCTCCCTACAATATCGAAGTTGTTTGAAAAGTTACTATTGAGAAGGATTCAACCCCTCATAGAAAACAGGAATATAATACCTAATCACCAATTTGGGTTTAGGCAAAAACACTCAACAATAGATCAAGTACATCGAATAACAGACATTATAGAAAGGGCACTGGAAAATAAACAAATTTGTTCTTCAGTATTTCTAGATGTAGCCCAAGCTTTTGATAAAGTTTGGCATGAAGGACTCATCAAAAAGCTAAGTTGTTTGCTCCCTAAAAATTATGTTCAATTATTTTCATCATATCTCTCAAATAGAGTTTTTCGAGTTAAAAATGAGAATGAATACTCCTCTCTAAGAGATATAAAAGCTGGAGTACCGCAAGGTAGTATACTGGGTCCAATTTTATATTTGTTATACACCTGTGATATACCCGATGTAGAAAATATAAAAATAGCAACCTTTGCAGATGACACAGCGTTGATGGCAGTTGGTTCTACTATAGAAGAAGCTACAAACAAACTGCAAAAAGCTAATGACGAAATTTCCAACTGGTGCAAAAAATGGAAAATTAAATTAAATGAAGCCAAATCTAGTCATGTAAACTTCACCTATCCAACCTTCACCTATCCAAAAAACATAGTAACTCCTCTCAGTTAAAATTAATGATGTCGTGATTCCATACGAGAATAAAGCTAAATATCTTGGCATGACCTTGGATGCAAAACTGAAATGGAAAGAGCATGTGAAAATCAAAAAACAAAAACTCCAGTTCAAATATAGAGAAATATACTGGCTGATTGGGCGGAATTCTACGGTCTCGACCTATAACAAAGTTTTGATGTATAATCAAATATTGAAGCCAGTCTGGGCATACGGTATTCAAATATGGGGATGTGCTAAACAAATCCATATTCAAACTATCCAAACGTTCCAAAATAAGGTACTGCGCAACATAGTCAATGCTCCATGGTATGTTCGCAATGCCGATATTCATCGAGATCTGAAGATCTCATCTATAAAAGACGAAATAATTAAATGCGCTGCACGGCATAAAACTCGTCTGATCCAACATGTCAATACCGGAGCTTCTAGCTTAATTGACAATCAAAACTTTGTGAAGCGACTAAAACGAACAAGACCACTTGAGTTAGGTTAAAACCTTTTATCTATTAAAACCTTATTGGATTTTGGTAGATCAAAGGTATCTATGTTTCTTTGAGTTAAACGAAAATTAATGGTTAGTCTATAAGACTAGTTTTAATGTTGCAATAATGATAGAAGTTTTTAGTGGGTTAAAGTCCCACAGTCCTTCAAACTGCCTTCCCCGGTAATAGGTAGTCCCTGAAGCCTCTTTCGATGATTTACTACTATCAGGAAAAAAAAAAAAAAAAATAATAATTTCTTAATAATACAAGTTTTGACGTGAGTAAATGATAATGAAGTGACTGATGACATAGAATTTGATGATGTGGCCATTGACTCTGAAGAGGATCATTTATTTGAAGCTTCAGAAGCAAAAGAGGAATTAACTTATGATTCTGATAATAGCGGTGAAATTATAATTTCCCATGGAGGATTTTTTGCAAAAGATGGTAAGGAATGGGCTCAAAAGTCATAACGCGTTGTCTAAATCAATATTTTTCGCTGGAAACCATTTGCCGCAATTGCGCGGATTCTTTAAAATCAAATAACCAAAGTTATCGATCGTTTTAGGAGCCTAAGATTCAATTATATTCAAAGCTATACTATAGGAGTGAACCGCTTTGAGGAAATTTTACGTTTTATTAGATTTGATGAAAAAACCACAAGAAGTAATCGACATAGATATGACAAATTAGCCCCAATTCGAGACGTGTTTGAAGCAATAAATAAGAATTTGGGAGAATATTTTATACACCTTCAGAAAATCTATATGCAATCATAGCTTGACAAGTATGGTATTAAAATTTGGTGGCTTTGTAACTCTCAGATTACAAAGGAACCTAGTCAAAGAAATTCCATATACTGGGAACAAAGATAATAACAGAGCAACAGGACTTGCTCAAAATGTAGTGGAGAATTTGTGTACACCATATTTTGAAACTGAACGAAATATTACAATTGATAACTATTTCACAACGTTAGAACTTGCAAAAAGTTTGTTTTCTAATAGATTGTAGGAACTTTACCTCGAAATAAAACTTATGTTCCAATTTCTTCCAAGTAAAAATAGAGATTAACATAATTTGGACAAAAAAAATTCCAATAAAAGAAATTTATTTCTAAGAGCTCTTGGTTAAATTTTAGTAAATTCTCTTATCGAAAAGCGTGCTAGTACTAAAAAGCTGCAATTACCACCAGCTCGTACTGTAATTTCAAAAACGGTAGCGTTTATTTTGTTGATTTTGTTATTTTTAAACATCTAAAAATTAATTATTTGAAATAAAAAATTTAAAATTTTTGAAAAATTATTTTTTTCTATTACATTATAAGGTGAGCCTGCCAGGCTCATGTTATGAATTTACGTGACAAAATATGTTATGAGGTTTAGGGTTAATCAAAAGGTACTCAAAAGGTGGTTACTATAAATAAATTTTTAAAAATATAGATATATATATATATATTTTATATAAATAAATTAGAAAATACTTTGTAACTGAAAATTCCAAATATAATTATAACAAACCTAAACATAGACCGAGCTTCAACAACAACTCCAATAAAGTTTTCAGTGGAAAATTTTACAAATGAAAACTTTTCATTTGACGACAGTTTGAGTAAATTTTTATTATTTTCTTTTTTAAAATAACATCAAAAAATATTTATTTTTATGATAAAAACTTCAACAATTCTCAATACAGGTTTATTTATTTACAGTATTTCAAATTATATTTTCATTGAGCAAAAACAAAAGTTTTTCTTTATGATTTTGTTTTCTTTTGTTTTGGAAAAATTTTACAGAAAAATATACATTTGAAGTGGATTTAAATGGTCATAATGTGAATATAGAAACTTCTTACGATTAAATGAATATTTAATAATTTTTGCAAAGTCGGACACTCAATGTAGTAAAAGGCTAAGGAAATATAATTTTTTCACTAATGTAACAAAATTAATTTTCATATTAATAAATTATCATTTCTATAATTTATATAATTCCAAGTCTATGAGATGAACACCCTAACAGCTTTTACACAGAGATTGGAATACACAATCACATACAAAAGCTTTATAATGGTATATCTACTAATTTAAATGTGTAAAACTATATCTACTGTAGAGTACTTCGCCTTCATAATTGAATAGTTCCATTTTATATTTAGTGATAACAAAAACCCTCAACTATTTATCAATTATTTTATCTCAATGATAAAGGGTTGAAAGGCTGGCGCTCTACCTACTGCGCCACCCAACGTGTAGACTTGTAATAATCTTGATGAAGGCTTGCGTAATATTTTTCAAATTTGATTTAACTATTTTTCTCTTTTAGTCGTAATTGTTGAGAATTCATTATTCTTGGTATTTTCATTCAGGGTAGTTAAATAGAATTTAGTATTGACAGAAAAACGGCCAAAACTGATAATACATCTTATAGACTACTAAACTAGATGCCGAAACGGTTCCTAACCATTAGATAAGAGAAAGTAAATACTTCTTCAAATGTCATGCAAAGTTTTGAGTTTGATTTATTGTTATCAAGACTTCATTTAAATTTAGCATAACATTTTGTTTTTATACGGTTTATATAGTTACTAGTTAGCCTAAGGCCGGCAAAAGTGAATAAGTAGAAGAATAATTACAAAAGGTATTGAAATTATATCTGCGGAAGAAATTATAATGAGATACTTGAAAAATAATTTAAATTTTCAACCTAAGAAAAATAAACGAAAATTTTATTTTCTACTTTAATTCTGGAGTTTCCAATAAAAATTGAGAATTGATTTATTTTCAATGAATTTTGATGTTGTTTAAGAATTATTTTATTTTCAGTATAACGATTGGTTGGTACCACAATGGGTCCTTCCTCAATAATTGTAGATTGATTTCGAAAATGTCCTTGTTATAGTAAACAAAACTTCTATTGTTTTTCTGTTAATTTTATTTTTTTTGTTGTTTTTATTTTCTGTAATAATTTATTTAAAAGTAGAACTTTTAAAAACAAAGCCATGTTGAAAAAAATAATAATATAAAGATAAAGATGAAGAAAATCAAGAAATAAAATGAAGAAAAAAACTCTTTTAAAATTATTTTCTTTTGTTTATTCTGTTCAATTGATATTGGGGTAAATGGATGATTAAACAGATATTTTTAAAAATTAATAGGGTAAAATATTCGATTGCATTTATGTAATACGTTTGGAAACCGTTAAAAAATTCTTTTGGTGGGTAAAATGAATTGCTTCAATGATAAGATTTTAAAATGTACAGAATTTTGTAAACTACTTTTATATTACTCATAGAGTTACTATCACTGACAGTAGTAAGGTAAAATCTATTTGCTTGCTTACTGAGATGACTGTAAGAGATGGAGCAATGAATTTCAGTTAAAAACTGAAATATAAATAAATCTATATAGGAAATATTTTGATTGAAATTCATTTTACTAAAGTAACACTTTTCATCTAACACCTTTGAATAACCGATGATGCCTGTCACTTTTCTATTTCTTACTTCTCTTCGTGTCCTTAAAATAAGATGCAAAATATATTTAAAACTGTTTTCACTTTTTATCCGCATTCCATATTATTTTCCAACAACTGAAGTGTTACAGTATGACGCTTCAGCAGAAGTTGTCATTTACATATTCCAGTACAGAATCGTTTGTTGAATCTTTACGGATAAAATCCTCTTGATGAGGGTGGTATCAAAATTAGTTTGTCTGAATTATTCCTTCACAGTTTTTTATATATATTCAGTCTAGTCACATATTTCCATTTTTGTCATTCCTACGTATTTCACTTCCTAGTCGTTATCTCTGTAAAAAAAAAATTTCAACTTTAAATCATTTACAATGATTTTGATAGTGCGAATCTATTAAGCCTCAATAAGAGTTTACCGTTAAATGAATTTACCATATTCGTATTAAATATATAGAAAAAGGTTATCACATATATTAATTATTGGCTATAACTGTACCGCATTATTTTGTACCCTTTGTCTTATAACTGTACCCTAAAATTTTTTGTGTCAGTATGTAGATTTAGAATATTAATTGTTTATTTGAATTCAAACATCTGGGTTTAAGTAGAATTTAAATGATTGTTTGAAATAACTCTTCAAAAAAAAAAACTAACAATAATTTTGTGGAATGGAAAATCTTTGTAGTGTACGTAGGTACTCATAAACTACAGGATTCATTCTTTGAGAATTATGCATCACATGGAAAACGAGATATTAATACGCTAATAATGTCCGTAAAACGTTCAACCACGGTGAATTAAAACAAAAAGCAATGACAGGAACCCAAAGATTTAAAGGTGAAGTTTTTTTACAACATATAACCCACAAAATTACCGATTGAGAAATAGTTAAAAATTAGTAATTTTTGTGCCCATCTTGCAAATAAATCATTGAATATGTAGTAATAATTTATTGAAAAAAAAAATTTAAATTAAATAATATAATAATTAATATATAATTATTTATATTTAAATCGGGAGTGTCAAATATTTGTACGTTAATATGACTTATATATAACTATTAAAAATTTCACTGGTTTGTGTCTTTGAGTTAGCCACCTCGTAATGTTCTAATTGACCAATACAACTGTACATCTTCAAGTTCAAATGAATGTTTATTTTTTTTAAGAAAAATATTGAGAAAAAGAAAAAATGATTCCTATTGTTGCCATGTTGGTAAATTTTGCTTTGTTTACCTTTAAAAATTGTGCCAAAAATCATCTTCCTTGTTGGAAAAACCCCACGAGCAAGATATAATATCAAGGGAAATATTGACTATTTCTTCAATTGGTGATGAAATTACATAACTACCATCTTCTTCATCTTCACGCAGTGTCTCCGTAGTGTACGGAAAAAAAAATCTCAAGCCATAATGGACATTTGAACATCGGTGACTCCACGAAGTTAACAACAAGAAGATTAGACAAAGACAGAAATATCCTATGTAACAAAAATATTATGCTTAAATTCGACAATAATCTAAGAAAAATTAATCGTTTTGCCGGTATGGAAAACTTTATTTTGAGTTAAATATGAACATGAAATAAATATTTTTTTTAATATTTTACCGGCAAACGTTACGCCGGAAAAAGCTAGTAGTATTGAATTCATACAAATTTCCTTATCAATATTCTTCTATTTTAATATAAGGTTTAACTGATTAACTGGTCAAATTTTAATGTATTATTTGATAGCAAATGAAAACTTAAAATTGCGCTTAAATTTTTTCCAATCAAACGTTGTCAAATATTTTGATTCTTTGTTTGCAAATTTAATTAATTTTAAAGATTGCATTTTTCCTCCAAGTAGTATTGATATCAACCCGAATACAATATTCAAAAGATTTAAAGCAGTATTCAAAATTTTATTACGTCAATTGCCAATACCCCGGTAGATACGGCATTACAATAATAAAGGCTAGTATTTAGGAGTTTACATTTATTAAATCATCTATCGCCTAAAAAAAAATCTAACCCATTTTCCTAATAACTTAAAAACCAATAATATAGAAAGCATACTTAATACATATATACTAACTTTTACCACATAATATATATACTTTTCTGTACTTCATATTACAATACAATTTTTTATTTTAAATATGAATTGTGAATGTGTTAAGAGATACTTCATTGACTACAACACAGTAGTCTATTGAAAAACTTTTTCAATTCACGGTTCCTTTGTCTCTATTATTGTTTCCATTTTCTTTTTCGTTTTTCTTTATTTCTTTTTTATCTCTATTTTATAGAATTGTGCTTTTGAAAGTTGAAAGAAGAAAGCCTTTATTATTGGAAATAGTGAAATAAATTAAGAAATGGTATATTTGTTGTTGTTTTTATTATTATTTTAAGTTATACAGTTCTTTTCCGGTTTTACTTGTTGAAATCCGCAGTCATTGTTGTTATGAGTGTATTGAATTTAAGTCTTTAATTAAGTTCTGAAATGACTGTTGAAATATTTATGGGTGTTGATTCTGGAGAATGTGCAATTGCTTGGACATGTGTAAATTTATTAATATGTATTTTTGTATTATAGATTGAATGCCATTGTGTAAAATAATGTGGAATTGTTAAGAATGAAGAATTTCAATATGAATAATAACGTAATTATAATAGTATGGAAATATTATATTATAGATAAAAAAGATATATATTTTTTTATTATTGAAATAACAATAACTTTAATTTTTTGCTAACATTACAAACTCGAAAGATTGTACTGCATTTGATACAATATTGGGAGCTTTAATACAAAAATACATAATCTGGAGAGGTAATTGCATAATTGGAATAAAGGTAGTTGAGGAAATAAAAATATTGTTGTTAAAGGTTTGTAGTTTTTCAGTGAGTAATGAATAATTAGAAATCAATTATGTTCAATGAATAAAATATATTTCACATTCAGATTTGAACCATAGATATTCGATTCAATTCATTTATAATTTTTTTTTAAACATTGCTTTATGCACAAATGAATGTCTACCTCAGTACTAATAGTCTATTATTTAAATTTCCATCTGGTTTCAGGAAGGAGCACAGTAGATACTTCAGTACTATTGTTGTATTTCAATATATAATGCCGTTGCTAATCTGGTAAAGTTTTGGTGCAGTTTAAAAAAGTATGCTTATTACAATTAAAAACACTAACAGCAACGTAAAATAAAACGTAAAATAAAAAAGTATTAACTCTCATTATAGTACATTAATAGTATTTTCTCACTACATTTTCCCTCTATTACCTCTATCTACTACTACCCTACACCTAATTCCATAATACATTAAAAAAAGTGTTTTATTCTCTCAATTCTCATTCTTTCATTCATAAAGAATTGTTTTTTCATTATTGTTGTTGTTATAAAAGGCTTCAGACAAAAACAAAATTAGTACATATATTCAAGATCAGATATAGTTTAGTACCTTGATTTTTGTTTATATATTAATGATTTGAATTTGATAAATATTTTTTTTTTAACCCAAAGAGGATTTGTGGAGGGAAAGTTAGGTAATTAATATTTTATTTTATTTTAATTTAAGTTAGGTAGCAATAATTTTAAAATATATTTATATTTTGAAATTTGAGTTTTGAATTTTTATTTATTTGGAAATACTTTTTTTTTTTTTTATTTTCCAATGAAACATTACAATCTGTCTCAGAAGGAGACATTCAGTAGTTTGTATGACATCTTTTTATGCAGGTAAATTGCACTGACTAGCGGATGAGATAACCAAGTGGTCAACCATCCATGATGCTAACATTATACTCCATTGTATTTCTTGGCCTCCTTCTGATTGTTCCTATTGTCTACTAAGTAGCTGCAGGATGCTAGGACGCTTAAGGCAAGCTAACAAGCTGCTTGCCAGTTGGTTTAGATATGCAGCTAATCTTATCTGGCAGATTCCGCTTAAGCTTCTAATCTCCTTCTTAATGATTCTCATCTGCAAATCACAATGTATGACATCATTAATGACAAAGACTATCAATCATAATAGCTTTGACTGGAAACGCTGTAATATTGCAATATATGAGTTGCTGGGTAGTCCCGACAGTTGAATCCCGTAGGTCCATATCGGTTTCAAGACAGCTTTATAAATCAGCAGCTTTTTTTCAAATGACAACAGCGAGTTGCGGCCAATCATCCAATACAATTTGCTTAGCTTCAAGCCCAGTTACTTTCTTGTGTTATGGATATGCATTTTCCATGTGAGTCTTCTGTCCAAGTATGCTCAAATACTTTACAGCCTTTTTTCAGGTACTACTTCGTTATTAAGTACAACCACCGGACAAGTTTTTCTCTTTAGTGTAAATGTGATATGTGTTGATTTTGCTCTATTCTCCCTGATTCTTCACTTTTTTAACCATTGCTGAACTTTGTTTATGATGTGTTGCAGAATCTCTGAAGCATGTACTTGGTTACTATATAAGGCCAGTATGGCCGTATCATCAGCGAAAATGTCGGTGGTTGATTCATTTGTTGTTGGTAAGTCTGCAATGTAAGGGAGATATAAGACAGGACCTAAGACGCTGCCTTTTGGTCGCCTGACATAATTTTATTAGTTGATGTATAGGCACCTTGATATTTCACCAAAAAGTGTCTTTCGATAAGATGTAACCGAAGCAATAAATAAAAGTTCTGTGGCAAAATTTTTTAAGTTTGTACAGCAATCCTTCATGCCAGATTTTATCAAATGCTTGACTAATATCTAGAAATATCGCTGAACAATACCTTTTTTCCTCTAGGCTTAACTTGATTACATCTGTTATTCTATGTTTTTGCTCGGCAGTTGCATGTTCGTTTCTGAACGCGCTCTGAACAACATGGATGCTCTGGAACAATTTCGCTTTTTTCTAAAATCGGTTTTAATTTTTCCAACAATAGTCTTTCAAATAGTTTTGATAAGCACGGTAGTAGAGTAATCGGTCTGTAGGATGTAATTTCTTCACTTGGCTTACCTTGTTTTCGTATAAGTACTATTTCAGCAATTTTCCACGGGGATGGGAAGCAGCCACATTTTAGAACAGCATTCATAATATACATCAATATTTTATAACCTGCTTCCCGTAATTCTTTCAATATTTTACCACTAATTAGATCATAACCTGGGGCTTTTTTTGTTTTGATATGGTTTTTAAACATTGAAAGTATAATCACTTGTAACCTAAATAATGACCAGTCCGTTTTGTTGTTGTATAATGTTGGTCGCCTCACATTGATGAATATTTTTGTTCCTATTGTTACAATAATAGGCGAGTGGTCAGCTGACAAGTCTAAGCAAGACTCAGCTTTTATGCAATTACTTGAAATGCCTTTAGTGACGCAAAAATCAATAATATCTAACATGCTTGAATTCACATCAATTTAATAGAAAACGTAAGTTTGCAAACTCTTCCGTTAATCTGCAAAGTACGCGTTCAAATACATTTTTTTCACTTCATTATTATACTGGTTTCATTAAGTTTTGTGCTTTTTACAGTTTGTTATTGAAAATTTTTTATAAACAGAATGTATGCAAAATATGTCTCAGATGTTTGTTAACATATATCTGGATGGGCAAAGTTTTGAACTGAAGCTTATTGTATTCGGTTGTACGAATTTTAAAGAAATTTTTAACAAAGTGCACTAAGGTACCGAAAAACAAAAACAAAAAAAATCTTCAATGTTGAAAAAGGATCATACAGAATTTGCAATGAAGTTCAATTATAGTTTTCAGAGAATTATTACAAAATTAGATATGTTAATAAAGTGAAGTTTTATCAAGTATCGTATTAATGTGGAGAATTATTGTGTACCAATTAATATTTGACACTCAAAACAATTTGTTAACTTTAGTTTTATAAGTTTTTTTACAATAATTAACAGTCTATGGAGAATTATTTTTTTAATCCTTATTTTTACTTGACTCATTATGGAATGACTCATTTTACTTGACTCATTATGGAAATATATAAGAGCATTTTGAAATATATTTACTCATTATGGATCACATTTAGTAGAGTAATAAAATAAGTAATATTGACTGAACCAAAAAGTATATAAATTAAATTTACATATTCTTTGACTGAACTTAGTAAAAGAAATTACTTTGTGAATTTTTAATAGAAAAATTGTGGTCTTCGGGTCATTGTGGCTAAAGAATGCACAAAACAAAAAGGCAAAAAACTGTTTATAAATATTTTCTTTGAAGCACTCAAAAAAGTTGAACAAAACAAAACTAAACAAAAACAAAAAAAAATTAATAACTTTAAAAATAGATTTTCGTGTAAATTGAATTTCAAACTTCATGTAGAGTTCATTTGTGTTGTTAGTGTAATAAATATCTAATTTAAAATTTCTTCTTTTTCTTTTCTTTACTAAATGAATTTTATAAACTGAATTAAGTCGACCGCACTTTAAATGTAATTTTAATTTTGATTTTAATGTTAGCTTTAATTTTAACTTCAATGTTAAATTTAATTATGCACACTTATATAATACTATATCCTATACCAGCAATATTTCTCACTTGAGAAAAGTAACAATATAAAATAAAAAAATAAAAATAAAAAATTATATAATAATATATTTTTCAAATGTTAATAATCAAAACTTATTTTAAATTACAAAATTGGTTACCAAATCGAAAAAATGAAAACTGTAAATAAAACTAAAAACTTTTTTTTTTGGTTAAAATTAATATTTTTTAAATTTTAAAGTTGAAAGTTGTCATGTTGTCATTTAGTTATAGGGTAATACTTTTTGTAAAATAATATTAAGGATGTGGTTTATGGAAAATTGTTAAAAATAGTTAAATTTTTGATTTGCAGTTGAAGAAGTTATAAATTTATTTTGTGTTATTCTATTACATGTATGTAATTGGTAAAATGAGTTATTTACTTTGATCATATTAAATTAAAAAGTAAATAAGGACTTTGAAAGACATATTTTTTTTCATAAAGCCAGAAACGAAGAGACGATATTATATAATACATTATTTATATAAGATATTATATAAAACATTGAATTAAAATTTAATTTTAAGAAATCTTTACATTCGCCTGAGTTTTATTAATTCCTTAATCACAAAAAAAGATGGAAAATTATTATAAAGTTTATTTTAAAGCTCTTGACATCCAAATGTTGTCCAAAATATAATGCACCTATCCATCTTTGTAATAAACATTCCACAATTATTGATCGGTGCGATTAAATCCATTGGATCACAAATTTCGTATTTATGAAAAACTCAAAACGGCAACACTTCAAATGTGTCAATAAAATAAATAAAATTATGGACCCAACGATGGCGTACGTACATAACTTAATAAAAACAAATTAAAATACATAAATTTTATGTATTCGAAGATTGCCAACAATCCCATTCTAATCAACTATAAAAGTTATTTCCGTCATAATGAATTGGTAAGAAAGTATAAAAGATTTTAGAAGAAGAATTTAGGTTTTTTTTTAATTTTTAAATATCATACTAATTTTAATTTAAAATTATTATTTTTAAATTATAATTTTGATTTAAAGTTAAAACAAGAATCTTGTTCTGAAATTTGATCAGCAGTCTACATAACTATTCTACATCATCCGTAGTTAATAATCATGTTTTTATCTTAATAACTTAAAATATGACTTTAATTGAATATTAATTTGCTAGAAGGGTCTGTTCTAATTAATTAATAATCACTAATCGATTAATAATTTTTCGAGTTGATAAATAAGTATGTTAGCGATGAGGCGTAAAATGAAATTTGATATGTTAGAGGAGCAACTATATATTATGTCATTTTCTAAACTAACATTTATATATATAAAATTCCGTTGTTGTTGTCAGGTTTCCTCAGAGTATGCCGAATCCGATTTCCTACCATTTCCGCTGTCGGATTTCCACGTCTATTGGTTTTTGACTGTTTTTTGCCACAGCATTCTGTTTAAAATGGTTTGTGGCCAACGATTGTCTAGTATATGCCGGAGACATCTATTGGTGTACGCTTGGAGTTTCCAGGTGGTGCTTATTGAAACTTTCTTTGTTTCGAAGACGGGTACAAGAGAAAAAATTTTATACTTGCATTGAAGAGTCTTATTTTTGTGCGCAGAGATATATTGGTTGCCTGCCATATTGTTAACAGCATCCCGAAAGCACTACGGCGGGCTTTACTAATACAGGCTTCAATATCCAATTCGGTAACCTTCATCTGATGACACGATATTGCCCAAGTAATTGAACGTACTGTCCTACTAGATTCGCATTTCTTCATGCAAGATCGGATACGGTTATGTGCGAGTTGTGCCCATGATTTTGGTTTTAGCTGTATTGACTTTTAAGCTTTCACTTTTTTGAATGTCATACAGTTTTTGACATATATCATTTAAACCTTCATTCGTATATGACAATAAACACACATCATCACTGTAATCTATATGATACGTTCAAAAGGACGACAGTGAATACCGTTGCTCTCGTTTATAATCACAGTAGTAATGATTATGTTCTCCATTACTACAAAAATAATTTGGGTGATAAAATACAGCCCTGCTTTACTTCTTGACACGCCTAGAAGCAAGTTGTCAGCTGGCCGCGATGTAAGGCGTCATGCATCTTTGTAGGATTCTATAATTATGGCTATAATTTGTTCTGGAATACCTCTCCTACAAAGCGATGATCCCCAAATATACTTGCAGTTTATCAAAATCTAAAGGTTTTCTAAAAATATACAAACGTGTGATTTAATCAACACACGAATGGTGACTGTGAAAACCTGCTTGATGTCTTTTGAGCATAAATTATATTCTCCTTTTAATCCGCTCGAGAATTATTCCAGCCAATAATTTGGAGAAAACTGAGAGTAAAGTGATACCTCACCAGTTATTGCAATAATTTAGACTACCTTATTACCTTATTTTGGCTAGCTATTTATAACAGCTAGCTGGAAGTGTTAAAAGTAAATAATTAAATATAATTGATTATCATTAGTGATATTTTGTAATAACTAATATAGTGCTAATGTTAATTGAAAACTATAAGCATTTTTTTAATTTTAATTTTTTGTTAAAGTCACATCGAGTAGTGTATGACTAACAAAACTTAACAATTGGACATAACGTAAAAATGTAAGAATTTTTGAATTTTGTCGGCTTATTTTGATTTTAAAACAATTTGATCGCTGTACATTTTTATAAAAATCATAAAAAAATGTAATATTTTAAAATCTGAACCCAGAAACCAGAACAAGTAATGCGACGTATTTAGTCAGACAGATAATTTAAGTTGACGATTTGAAGACATTTTATATTATAGTTAAAACCAGATTTTCAACATATTAAAATAATGTTTTGCTAAAAATGATATCCTGAATATAGATTATTTTTGAAAAATTACTTTAAAAAAATTATTATGTTTTTTTCTGTATATTTTTGCAATGGTGCTATTATTCTTAAAAACCTTAAGTATATTATGTCCCTGAAAGTCTTTTGATATTTTACGACAAAAAAATTTTATACCTTTATTTTGAATTTTTCTTATCATTGATTTTTTTTACTTTATTTTTGTTTCTGTCGTTCTGTTCTGTAAATTCCCAAAAGGAAGTTTAGTTATTCCAAAAACAAAAGAAAAAAAATTAACGGTAATTTTTATTTTTATATTTTGTTTTTTGTATTTTGTTGTCCATTATATTTATCTCTTTCAATCTTGTATATTTTCTCAGTCATTTTTACGGTTATTATTACTTTAATGGTCGTTCCAATCAGCTATCATCATACAGATGATTTTTTTGTTTTTTGATGATATTCTTTAAAGAGTGTTATTGAAGTCACGTTTATTGTCTTATTTTTGTCTTTCCACCTTTTGTTTCAAACATTAGTAACCTTTGTCTTTGTAATAAACTATTTTTCTTTCCAATTTCCGATATGCTTTTTTTCATCTTGATCTTTATTTCAGTTCCGTTCAAGGAAATGAAAGTTCTCTAAGGTGTTATCTGTTTGATTAAAAAAAACGAACAAAAATTAAATGTTTAGCTTAAATGTCTCAAAGTGAATTTTTTACAAAAGATAATTTTAAAAGAGAATAATTTTTTTTATTACGTGCACACATAAATAAATAGTAATGAACAAGTGGTATAGAAATAGATATCTAATATTATAATATAGAACGATTATAAGAGCACGATTAATGAAGGCACACTTTTCGTGGTTTTTCGTGTGCCTTCGGTTATTCTTCATTCAATCAATCAATGATGTAGGCTGTGGGGATCAAAATAAATTTTTATATTTTTATATCCGGTGAAGGAATTGTAATCGGATGCTAGCTCAGTTGTTTAAAGCGTCATGTTAATATAAGAAATTTTTGTGAGCTCGATTCTATTTTGAGCAAAATTATTTTTTTAAGTTCGATTCTGTTTTGAGTAAAAAAAATTTTTTATTATTTTTTATGAGTGGGATTCTCTTTTGAGTCAATTCTTTTTTATTATTTTTGGATTATCTCACTTTTAGTACGGAAAAAAAAATTATTTAGTAGGATGTTAAATATATGATTAGTGTAACCCAAATGTTATGTTTGGAGAATTGTACAATACAAATCGATACACTTTATAAACATATGCATAAATCTAAATGTATTATAACGTTACTGTTGAATAATTGATGAATGATAGATATTTAAAAGGAGAAAAAAAATTATATATTTTTTCAAATTGTTTAATTTTTAAATAAAATTAATACAAAAGTAAAATATAGGATGTATCTACCAAGGGTAAATTGAAATAATGGAATACAATTCAATTTTAATGAACTTGATTTTCTTAAACTGTATGGCAAAAATAAGGTTTATAATATAATGATTTCATTAGTTGTATTCCGTATTCAATTTAAAATTGCTTATTTCAATAAAACATTAGGTTTATTCAGTAAACTGTTCAAAAACGATCTAGAGTAACATTTTGTGGGTTCAGTACTTTCCGTTAACTTAACTTTTTTGCCCCAAAGTGTTCTCACCGTTGATGAGAAGATTCACAAAGGAATTATTATAAATATTAAAAATAACTATGCTATTCCCGGCGTAACATTAGCCGGTCTAGCATTAGCATTATAAATGAAACAATTTATTTTATTTATTTATTTTCTTTATTTTCTTAATAAAAATCAATGTTTTACATATTTTTTTATTACATAATAAATAAGTTACAAATTGAAAAACTTAAAACTAAAATTCACTTTATTTAATATCTTAAAAATAGTTTAACATTTTAACACTTATTCAAATATTTCATAATATTCTATACCACTCTAACCCTATCAAAAGATCGTACTCTAAACAAAGCAACATACAACTATGAAATAGAGAATTGTGTTTTTAGTGAAATATTTGAATAAGTAATAAAATGTTAAACTATTTTTAAGATATTAAATAAAGTGAATTTTAGTCTTAAGTTTTTCAATTTGTAACTTATTTATTATGTAATAAAAAAATATGTACGAGAGCTCTTTTGAACGAAAATTCATACCTCAGAAACTGGACCGATTTGGTTCCAATTTAATACACATATGTATGTTGGGTTCCAATGAAAATTATTATTCTTATTAGAAATTCGTCCATGCGTCTCGGAGGAGTTCTGACACAAACATACATACATACATACAAACATCCTTCTTTATATACAGTGTGGTCCGGTTTAAAGCAAAAAGTTTTAAAACTTTCATGAAACAAAATCTGATGTCTAAAAGCTCCCTAACTAATACTATTAAACAAAATGTGGCGAATAGAGATGTCGCTGGCAGTATAGATATGAAATTAAATGCATTTAAACTAAGTACATACCACACCCACATTAATGCATATACCCATATAAATAGCCATAATGCAATAACACATTTAAATAGCCATATATACGTTTTTTGTGTTTTTTTTTATTATCATAATAGCCCTAACTATTTCAAAACTCAAAATAAAAAAACAAAAATATTTATTTATAGAATTTATATTTTTATTTCACTTCTTTTAAATATTGGTTTTGACGTTTTGGTATGATTAGGTATGACCATTATAGTGAAGGGTATGATTGGTTATGACTTTGTTAAATCATATCGAATCATATAGGCCATTTAACGAAGTATCATATGACATCATATGACGCCTTATGACTATTATAGTTAGGCCAATAATTATGCTTTTTCTTTTATTGTTCAGTTTTTATTGACGCCTTACGACTACTATAGTTAGGGGTAAAGCCAATAATTATGCTTTTTCTCTTGCTATTGCTCAATAGGTGAATTGTTTTTAGGTTAATTTTAATTTGTTTTTCGTTTTATTTGGTTTTATTGTTTTGTGGTTTATGTCTTTAAATAAACTTTTCACACTATCGTAATTCGTAATAGTTCTAATAAAGTTGTCTAATCTAGGTGAAAAAAGCTTTGTGTTGTAAAAGCTTTGTGAAAAGTTTAACAGACGTTTAAGCGTATTAACATGTATTAATGAGATAAGAAACAATTTGTTCTAAATTGATTTTTTTTTAGAACAGTTTTTGGCAACAACTATTCTGAGCAAAAATTATAGTTTATTATATTTTATTTAACGTATATTTTATATATTTATATATTTTATATTTAATAGCGAATATTTGATTTGATGATTATATGTATATACATGCTAGAAAACCCCCTGGTAAATTTCCGGCCGGACAAAAAAAGTGATTTTTCTGTGGAACTGCACAATAAAATGATTTTTAATAAATTTGAATATTTGACTGATGTATCTGACATCGGATTTGATTTAAAGTATCTGACAACAATGTACAGAATAATAATATTAATAGCAAGCCACATAAAAATAAAAATTGTTCAAAGTTTTTAGTTATTCTTTATAAAATTAACTGTTTTACTCTTTATAAAATAAATAAAAAAAAAAAAAAATTTTAAAAACTTGCTTTTTTCAAGGGTTACACAGTTTTGGTAGCAACTTTAAATGCACTGAAAAGGAGAAAATAAATATGTTGTTCAAAGTCTTTTAAAAAATGTTATGTGTGTAATTCTAACATTTAACTTCAGGCAGGAGAAAATAATGTTAGATAACATTTTTGTGCAAAAAAAGCAAATATATGAATTTGTGATGAATAAAAGCAAGGAGCGTACATTTAAACTGTGTGCTCAAATTTTAAACAGTTATCAGGATTGACGAAAAGTGAAATCGAATCGAACTAACACAAAATCTCTTATATTAATTTAATATCATTAACAATTTTATAAGGCACGACGATAATATAGATGCATGTACATGATACATCAATATTATTATAGTGTCAACTGCACTGTCAGCTGTCAACACATGTATAAGTAATAAGTATACAATATATAGTATCTGACAACAATATATAAAATAGTAATATTAATAGCAAACCACAAAAAAATAAAAAATGTTCAAAATTTTAAGTTAATATTAATTTTAAAATACAATAAAAAAATATCACATAGCATTAAAAAAATTTTTAAGATTTAATTTATTTTTATTATTTTTTTATTTCTCGACGGAAGGTGGAAGCCTCGAAAAATACTAAGCATTTCGTGTCGTTGGTACTTAGCTATGTGGAACACTAACCCACTAAAACCACCGAAATCCTTTTTTTACCATAACTGATATTATTAACTGTTTAATTGATTGTCGCGTTGATTGGAAAAACGTGTGTCGGAATGTTATTAAAAAATAGTTCCGAAAATTTTATTAAACCATTAATCATACCTATGGATTAGTACCGTTTCTCAATTATTATGAGTGAGTTTTAAAATTCATCATATAGGAAAAAAATGAAGTATTTTAGACCTGGTATGCAACATTGTCAGTTACAGTGTCGTTGTCAGTAGTTTTCCCCAGCCTTGGTCCTGCTAGAATTTGAATTTTTAATTTTTAGAGCAGTGGATTGTGTAGAGCTGACCATGGCTGAAGGTACGTTGAGGGAGATAATTTCCGACTCTTTGAAATGTTTGACCTTGTGATTTATTGATTGATATTGCATGTGCAAGACTTACTGGAAAAAATTGAGATCTAATAAATTCGTATAAATTAGTTTTCATTCTATATGTGATATTTTTTTATTTTTTATTAAATAAAAGAATTAATTTTATAAAGATTAAGTTAAAACTTTGAGCAATTTTTATTTTTTTGTGGTTTGCTATTAATATTTAATATTTACTAAATTCTATAAATTGTACTTAAATAATATACAAAAAGATTCGGAACAAAACAGATCAATTTAGAACTATTTTAAATAATCTACTCAACAAAGATCAGAGCACTTTTGGGCAAGAAAGTTAAATTAACGGAAAATACAGAACACAACAAATTTTTTTACTCTAGATCGTTCTAGATCGTTCTTGAAAAGTTTATTGAATACACTTAATATTTTACTGAAATATTAACAATTTAGCAAATGAATATATTTTATGTTTTTATTGTGGTTCTTTAAATTTTAGTTTGCTATTTGCCGACAGATGGATTTTTATGTAGATTTTAATAAATATTATATTTTTGTTCTTATAAAAAAAATAATTGTCACAAAATAATTGTTTTCAAAAAATTCAATCATTCCATTTTCGAAGTACTACAAATTACTTCGAAATATGTAATTTTAAATTGAAAAAGGAATACAACTAATGAAATCATATAGATACACCTCAGATTTCCTATACGGTTTAATGGAAAATCAGCTTCATTGTGAATTGTATTCATCATTTCAATTTATCTTTGGTAGGTAAATACTATATTTTATTTTTGTGTTGATTTAACTTAGAAAACAACCGTATACGTAAATAATAATTTATTTAAAAAAAAAAAATGTTTGTAGGTATGTAAAATGTCTTACATGGTGTGAAATTTTAAATTGAAATTTCTAATTAAAAATTTAAAAAATTAAAAAAAATATATAATATTGTTTAGTCAAATATCTATCATTTTAAAAAATAATAATGAACATCGGTTGTTAGATGGTTTAGATTTGAACCGTACTTTTTCAATTAATAAATTAAATATGATTAAGTTATGTATTTTCAAATGACTATGACCAATGATATTAAAGAAATTTTCAAACGTATGACTATTCGTATTCATATAGAACTATCTGGAACAGGTTACTGAATAAACCTAATATTTTACTATTTTTCTTGAATGTACTTTAAATTTTAGTTGGATTATTGATCGTCAGATGGTTTTTTATGTAGATTTTAATAAAGATATAATTTTGCTCCTAGTTAAAAATAAATTGTCAGTTTTATCATAAAGTTATAATAATATACGCGCAAGAGTCTTATAGCCATAAAATTGTTACGTGGGATATACAATGTATGTATGTAAGATATTTTAATAACCTCTTCAAAACTTTTTAAATTTAAAAAATAAAAATTTTAGTCATAAATTAAGATTAGTTTCTTTTTTATTAAAATTAAATATTATAAAATTTTAACATAGGTTCGATATACATAAAATTTCACCAATATACTAATAAGACTTCCTAAAAAAATACAGTACAAATTATATATATATTTATTGTACCTACATGCTAATTGGTATAATATATTATAATATATACAAACATCTACATGATACATAATATTGTCAAAACTGTCAACTGTGAATACATTCCATGTATGGATAAGTAATAAGTATATATAATTTGTATGCCTAGATTTATTTTAAACTAAACGGGTTTCGTATTTTGAAATAATATTTAAAAATTACTTTTTTTTTATTAAAAAAATCTTGTTTTTTGCTATTAATCATTATAAAAATTATTATTATAATACATAATAATTAAAAAATATGTGTTTAATAAAAAAAAAATTTTTAATTAATAGAGAATTGAACTCATAAAAATTTGGGATGTTAAAACCAATACTAATAATATTATCCTACTAATTAATTTTAAAAATCAAATGCGATAAATAAAAAAAAATAAAAAGAATTTGACTAAAAAGAGAATCGACAAACAAAATTGATTGAATGAAAAAAATACCGAAGCACACGAAAAATCACGAAAAGTTTGCCTTCAAAATCGTGCTCTTGTGAATTATAATATAGATAAAATAAAAATTGATTTTGATCGCCACGGCCAGCATCATCGCCGATTGATTGAATGCAAAAAAAAAACGAAGCATACGAAAAACCACGAAAGTGTGCCTTCAAAATCGTGCTCTTGTGTATTATAATATAGATTTATAAAATGTATCAGAATTATTAAGCAAATGTTAGAATAAGTAGGTATGTTAAAGAAAGTAACCCAAACATTATTTATTATTTTAATATCATTGTAAAGTTGAATAATTGCAACTTACATTACCTGTGATAATGTCTCAACACATAATCATAATAAATTATTTTGAAAACATTTTAAACTTTAACACACCTAAATTCTTATATGCCAATTCTTTTAAATAAATTAGATGAAAATCGTACCTACCGTAATTCACTGGTTACATTTTTATTTACATTGTGGAATGTAAGTCGTCACAACAAAAATTAAAAAAAAAAAACTTATTTTTAATTTACTTAAGTATTTAAAAAAAATTTAATAGAAATTTATTTTCAGTAAAATAGGTTAATGTTAGTTAAAGTGATTTTTATTGCTTTTTTATTAAATAGAAAAAAAATAAAACTTTCAGACTTAAATTTTACTTTTCTTTTTTTTGGTTATTTGTTTTTGTTTTCATTATTTCATTACATAAAACTTTTATGATAAAAAGTCCTTATTGGATCGATTCCAACTTTAATTGTCCTTTGTAAAAATTTGCGCAACATTATTTATTGCAATGAAAATAAATAACCTGTCCTAATAGATAAAGGATAATAAAAAAAATTTTTGGTGAAAAAAGAAATCAAAAAAAAAAAGCATTTAGACTTATATATGTGGCACCAGAAAACTACATTATGGTTTGTTTCTGTTTGCATTAAAAACAAAAAAAAACATTAAAATGAAAATATTTTAAATTTAAAAATTCTAAGTAAATATTAGGGAATCTAGAAGTTATAAATATTTTCAGAATATTGTTAATATTCATTTATGCTGTATAGGTAAGGTATGGATATAGTCTGTGTTTGGAAATTATTTATTAAATTTAACTATAATCGTTTTTTTTTAAGTAGTTCAAATTCAAAAATTTGAAAAAGAGTAATGCTAATTGAAATAGTCTACATTATAGTTGATTAATAGTATTTAGATTCTCTAAGTACCAAAATGTAGCTTAATAGAGCAAAATAACATAATTTATTTATTTATTTATAATTATATTTATTTTAATTGACATAATGTACTAATTAGTTTTGTTTTTTTTTCTTTAATAGTTTTTATATTTTTATTTATAATTACAATTCGAAACCAAACTAAACAAATGATTTTAATCTTAATAGTTATATTAAAGTACTAATGGCTAACATATAAGTAGATCTCTTACCTAAACTTAGTATCTTACTTATTATTTTTACTTTATAATATACTTATATAACATCGTTAAATTCTTCGTCTTCATCGCTAAACAAAAACGGAGCGGTACAATTTTTTGACATATCAAATTTGTCAAAAAATTTTACCGCATATTTTATTTACAGATGTTTTAAGTATTTTAGAATACAAAAAAAATTGTTTGTGGTGTTGTGTGATTTTGTGTATTTTTAAATTTTTATAAAAAAATAGATTTATTGAAATTAATTAAATAAAAGAAAATAACTGTGATTTTGCATGAAATAATAATAATAATAATAATAATACAATTTGTGAATTTTTAAAAATTATTTGTGAGTTTTAGTTAGTAGCTGTAGTATACCTGTATACCTAGAGTAGTACTAAAACGTAATATTACCTTATATGATTACTCTATGGTATTACCTAGAAAAATATAACAAGTGGATTATCGCGCAAAATAGTAAGTATTTTTTAAAAGAAATATATTAAACTAATTTCATTTTAGAAGAAATTCAACGAGACATGGATTCGATTATCTTTTTTTCAATTCCGAAGTAGTAGACGAAATACGCGTATCTGTATAAGCATATCAGTAAAATTAAAAGAAAAATATTCGACTATTTTCGACAATATATACAAAAATTTTACTCTAACGCTAGAATGCAAGTTTTTATAAAAAAATTAAAATTTTATTGAATTAACTAGATAAAAATAATTATTTTATTAGAATCCACATTATTAAATATAAGAAAATATAACTAAATGTAATTCAATTTAACAGTAACAAAAAATATATTTTAATTTTCAAATAATTAACGATATTCCAACAAATTAAAAATAAAAAAAAACTTAAAATAACTTTTATACTGCTTTGTTTTTAAAAATATAGAGTTTTCTCTTTGTAATATGCATCTTTTTTAATTTAATTTTTTTTAGTTGTAATTAAATTTATTGTTTTGTAATTTTTCTTCTAACTCTTTCTGTTTCAGATCACAAAGTCTATTTAAAGCTAATTTCATTTCATTGCAATTCTCATTTATAGATTGTAGCGTTTGAGAAACATTTTCCACTAATTTTTGTTGGATATTTATCTGTTGTTTAAGTAAGTTCTCATATTCATTTTTTTTTTGTACTCTATTTTTCCTCAAAGACTGCAATGGTATTTCTGTAGAGGTGACAGGTAGATTTGGAGTACCTGTAAGATCCTCAATACATTCATCAATTGTTTCATTAAGTACTATATTAGGTACTTCAAAATTACGTGTTTCTGGAACTCCTTCAACACAGTCTTTAAGGGATAATAGCTCAATCACCTCCTCTTCCGAATTTGTAAAAATTATTTTCTTATTCGGTCCACCACCCGTGGACGTGATTTCTTTTTTTTCTTGACTTAATTTTTTCTTTAAGTAGCTTTTATAATCTGTCCATATCTAAAATTCAATAAAATGCATAATATTTAAACTTAAGATTAATAAATTTAATTCAATTATAGTAATGAAAGTTTTACCTTTTTCCACTCTGAAACTTCTTTAAAAGGTGGCCCCGTAAGTATTTAATTCTTTTTTGAGATCAATCCAAAAATCTCTTGAATCAAATTTTGAATTCTTTACTATATCTGGATTTCTTTTTAAGGCCGAAATTAAACACTTATACTGCTCCTGATTTGTTGTTTTTATTCTATAATAATTTTTAAAATTTTAATTATTAAATAGTGAAAAATATATTTTTAATACTTGCAAAATTTTGTTTTCCATTTAATTTTTTTTTTTAAATTCAACCACCATCAATCACTAGGAATATATATGCACTGCTCTATTTTTCAGTACTACTAAAATGTTTGAATACGCAATAAAATTATTGCGAATAGAAAATGTAAAAATGTTCATACAAATATATGATTCGCGTTCAATTGCGTTTTCAATGATATCTCAAAATATTTACCGCTCCGCAATCATCCGCAACGTTTTCAAGGATAGTTATTTTTCATAAAAGTAAATATTTCCGTGCCGCAATCCCATTTGCGTTTTGTAGGATAGACATGATAATTCTTTTTCAGTAAAGTATTTACTTTGCGTTCTCAAGTACAAATAGAGTATTTGAAAAAAAGTATTTCTAATACTATTTTTGAGTAAAAGTATTTGACCTTTATTTTTCAAATACAAGAAGTATTTGAAAATTATCTTAATTTCTATATTAAACTACAAGGATCTGGTACATGTTAAATATTGATTTGGCTCTTCATTACTACCTTCGTCAGTAAGTTGACCTTCTGTCATTCTATTTATGTGATCTGTCCAGCTTCTTTGTTTGTCTTGACTCCAACGGACAGTATCTTGAATGTTGCGTCCTTGGTTTCATTGCTACGTTTCTTATCTCTTAATGTGTGTCCACATATTTGCCTCAAAGTTCACATTTTTTCTTCGGTTAGTCCAATAGCGTAAGATAACGATTGGGAATATGGTCAGATTATATAAACGCTATTACATTGTTCTTTTGATATACATTTAATTTTGTAAAATGAAAAATGATAAGATTATTTTTTATGAAATGAATTAAAGTTTATTCATTTAAGGATATTACATTTATTGTTTAAGTGTTTTAAATTATTAAGGATACAGAAAATCTGGAGCTTGTCCACTAATATTTATAAAACTTTGTCAGTGTATACATAATACAATTTTATAAAGCTAACAAAAATTAGCTTATTGCACAATAATTGATAAGCTTTATTTATCTTTAGGATTTCATTAAAGGTTTCAACCTTAACATTTTAATCAAAATTTCGTATTGCAGAAAGTGTGGGAAGATAGCCTTAGTAAAAACATATATTATGCATATTATCAAAAAATTCAATAAATTAAAAAGTTGATAATGTAAGAGTTTCTAAAGTCTCGAGTGATTATTTTCATTAAAAAATGAACAAAAGTGTGTCCATTAGCTTGCCAACATAATAACCAGTAAATTCTTGAACATTTTAAGTTAAAAAAAATTTCCAAAATAAAATATTTCCAAGAGTCGTTTTCAATAAATATTTTATTAATTTTTGGAAAAGTTAAATTAATATACTCATTTTGTGGTATAAAAGTTCACAAATTGATAGTAACCGTAAAATAAAAAAATAGAAACTATTTATTTTTTGTTAAATAATTTTATGAAAATATACATTGATAACACGAATCATATCGAACTTAAAATACTTGCTAGGATTTCTAGTTATGTTTTGTAAAACTTTTCATTGTGGTCATTATTAAAACAAACATAAACAATTTGAATTTTTTTTTAACTAAGTAGCTACGTTGCCAAATTTAGAATTTATGGGAATAGTAACATTACGTCATATGGAAGTTATTATAGAAAGCATGTAAGCAACGAGAATATTTTGTCTAAACATACTTGAAAATCTCCTTTTATAACTGAATAAAACTATTCAGTTGTGAAATTAAAGACAGAATCCGTAAAGGAATGAATATACGGAAGAACAAACTTTTCCGAATGAAAAACATTACGGAACTGAAATGTTTTGACATAAATTACTCACAATTATTAATCATAAAATTTATAATGTATATAACGATGTATTATATTGGGTTAAAAATTAAAGAGATTGGACACGAATTTTCTTACTTATAGAAAATTAATTACTGTTTTTTACATCATGGTCTAGAATTTGTTAACATTGGTTAGTAGGTTAGAGCTTAGCAGTTAGTACTTCACTTATTTTATTATTTATTTTTCTAAAAAAAAATATGTTGAAACAAACAAAAAAACATGATATAAAAAAACTGATGTAAAGTGAACATAAGGGGCACGTAAGAAAGGCTTGATTTATCAAAATTCAAGTTTTTTAAATCCGGCTTATTGAAATCCCACTATTGGAAAAAAATTTCAGATTTTTCCAGTTTTATTTTTTTCAATGTTTTTGAAAAATTGGCATTGGTCGCGGAATCTTTACAGTAGGTATCCAAAAATGACTCTTTTCTTCTAAAGTTATAAAATTAAATTTTTTTTTGTACAGGAGCGTCACAGTATATGGCAAGAGTTACAAAAAAAAAACGTTCTCGTTATTTTCTTAAAAAGATATTAAATTAAAGTTTGTTTGCTTTACTGCGTGTAGATATATAGTACGTAGTTGAATATCTGCATTCCTCAAAAAACAAATCAAAAACAAATAGAATTTTAAGAAACAAAATTTCAAACAACAGAATTCTAAAATAACAGGTTTTTATTATAAATTATGTATATATGGACCAATTAAAGATTATGGACCTGGTTTCGTAGTAGATCCAACTGAAATAAATATTTTTATGCTCTAAGATTATTAAATAAATATAAATGCAAGCTATAGTTAAAAAAATGTAATAATATAGACACTTACTTTTGTATCTCTTGCTAGCTATGTTCAACTAATCTTATATATTTATATTGTTAATACGCTTAAACGTCTGTTAAACTTTTCACAAAGATTTAGAAAATATATTTTTTATCTCACCCAGATCATGTTCACAAATTCCAATAATTGAAATTTATTTATTTTATTAACAAATATAAGAGTATAAATTCAAACGCGCAGTAGCATTGAGTAAATAATATTGTACATGGAGAATCATAAACCGAAATTTACGATCTACTAAGAACAAGAAAAATAAAATATATTATGACATAGTTACGTTTTTTTTAGCTTGCAGACTTGCTCACAACTACTTATGAGTAGTTAAATCTGCAAACAAGTCCGCAGCTTATACAAATGGGTAGATGAAATTGCGGACTTATAAAAAAATTTCCGGTAGAGATTTCGAAAACTTCTAGCGGAATTTTTTTAAGCTTATAATATTATATTAATTTTATGTCAAAAAAAATAGCAAAATAAAAAATCAATAGATGGCCATTGAGCTTTGATAGTTAGGTAGTATTATAATTTCTGTTGAATATTTCGCCCTATTTATAAATAATATATTTTACGTTAATTAGAAAACTTTTAAAATTTCTTTTAATTACCCATCAGTTTGTTCTTTATTATTTTAAAATAAAGTTCTGATTTTTCAAAGAAAAACATGAATTTTACACATCAGAAATTAATTAGTGAAATCCTGAGCCTATATTTTACTCCTAAATTTATTTTTTTTTTTCGTTTTGTTTACAAACTACTCATAAGTAGTTGTGAGCAACTTTTTTTGCGTTTTGTTTACCAACTACTCATAAGAAGTTGTGAGAACTTCTTCAAGCTAAAAAAAACGCAACTATTATTATCAAGTTATAATTCAATACACGACAAATTTAGTACACATAAAAATTAAAAAAACTTTAAAAATATAAATAGACTACACAGACTACTCTTACCTATATCAGAGACCCTAGCGGTATCGAAATGAAAAAATTAAATCATTCGTTAAGTCATAAGTATACGAGAAGAAGCGTACAAATCATAAGCAATTTTGACAGCAATGTAAATAAATAAAAAAAATTTTGCAAGCAAAATGGAAAATGACAACTTTTTTTCCTTTTAACTAAAACCTTTATTCAAATCTCAAAATAATAAAATAAAAACATTTATTTATAGAATTTATATTTTTATTTCACTTCTTTTAAATTTCGGTTTTGACGTTTTGGTATGATTAGGTATGGCCATTATAATTGAGGTTATGATTGGTTATGATTTTGTTAAATCATATCGAATCATATCGGCCATTTAACGAAGTATCATATGACATCATATGACTATTATAGTTAGGGCTATTATGATAATAAAAAAAACACAAAACACGTATCTATGGCTATTTTAATGTGTTTTTAATGTGGGTGTGGTATGTATTTAGTTTAAATGCATTTAATTTCATATCTATACTGCCAGCGACACCTCTGTTCGTCATATTTTGTTGAAATGTACGTCTCTATTAATAGTATTTGTTAGGAAGCGTTTAGACATCAGATTTTATTTCATGAAAGTTTTGTTTTACTTATTTTTATTACATTTGCAAATTTTATTGCAATTACATCAAATCTTATTTCAGAAGTTTTAATTAATATCTCAAAGATAAACAAAAATAGTTGCAAAGTATAGTATATTTCTTCATGCAAAATCCACTTTCTAAACTTGCAAAATACGAAGATACAAATATGCGTCACGAGTACTAATAATAAATACTTATAAACAAATATAAATATTCAGTGTAATTTCAGATCATTTATGAAATATAAATATTTAAATAGTAAATCAATTATCTTAAGTATTATTTGTATTGATGAATAATAATAATATTTAATACACATTTTTTGTATTTTTTAATGTATATCTTTCAATATATTGGCATAACACAATTAGAAGTGTATAAATACCTTTTCTCGCAAAATTCACTTTTTCAACTTGCGAAATACGTGTCGAGCACTACTATTTAAAAAAAAAAAATTGATGATATTCTATAACAAAGTCGGATGTCAAACTTTAGTGAACATCATTTATACATTATAAACACAATTCAAAAACGTATAAACGCTGCCTTATATAAAAGTTTTCTTCAAAACTATTAGCGGTCAAAATTTTCAATTTGATTCTATGAAAAACAAATAAAATTATTATTTATTATATTATACATATTAAGTATATTATAAATATTGTAAATTATAATTTTATTCATTTTATTAGTATTATTTAAATAACAATAATTATTACAATAATAATAATTTATGATACCGTACGTAATATAATACCTACCTACCGGTTGTAAAAATAAAATTTTAATACATACAGTGAAAAGTGCTTTCCAAATAAAACAAAAAACAATATAAATCTGAAGTAGGCCTGCGGATTTATCTACAGGTCCACTATTTAATAAATAAATAAATACCTAAATAAAAAATATAAAAAATAGCTATAGATAGATCAAACAATATTGTAAATTACTAGCTATTCCCGGCGTAACATTCGCCTGTCTAGCATTAGCATTATAAATGAAACAATTTATTTTCTTTAATTTCTTAATAAAAATCAATGTTTTACATATTTTTTTATTACATAATAAATAAGTTACAAATTGAAAAACTTAAGACTAAAATTCACTTTATTCTTGCTACACTATCATCAAGAACGATTTCATTATCTTCAATATAATTTATAATTTAAATTTGTATTTATTAATTATTTACATATTATAAATGTAAGAGAAAACACGTCTTACAATTGGTACCTAATGAAATAACTTTCGTTTCAAGTGGGCTTTCAGAAGCAAAAACGTCTTGTTCCACGTCAACTGTTACAAATTCTCTTTCAATATATTTTACATTTTTTTTTTTTAAATTCAAAATCTTAAATTTTGTATCAATAAACCAACAATTTTTATTCTTGATTATTCAGTGGCGACGTCGAGAATTTGAACCAAACCCAATTCCTTTTAGTTATGAATACTCGGAAAATAATTTGACCAACGTTTTAGCACCTCTACAATATTTTGAAAAATATTTCACTGAGAAGTTTATGAAAATTCCGCATTTCACACTAACTTATATGCACAGCAAAAATGTGTTAATAATTTTGTTGCAACTGATTTTTTAGAAATGAAAACATTCTTTGGAGTTCATATTTTTATGGGTTGCTTGAAGTTTCCGAGGGTTAAGATGTATTGGTTTACTTGTTTGAATATGAACCTTTTTAGAGAAAATATGAGAGCTGATATATTTTCACAATTACGGAATAATTTGCATATAGTTAATAATTTAGATAGACCAAAAAATGATAACTTTTTTGAAGTTAGACTTTAATTGAACCCATAAGAACACGTTGTTGTTCTATTGAATTGGAAGAAAATCTGTGTATAGATGAACAGATTATACCATTTAAATGTATTTTTTATTTCTTACATACTATGAATTTATATATATAGTTATTTGAGAGTCCTTATTAGAGGTTCAACATAGTCTGGATCTGACCAACTCCTTAGTTCTTAAAAACAAACCAGTGGAAGACAAAAATAGGCCTAAGAGGGGACGGCAATTAGGCCTACTTCTGTGTTCCACTCAGTATATGTAAACATTTAAGGTTTACAGATACTGAAGTTCGGCCAATGACAGATGTTTGGTATGATAAAATTGACTAATAATTTACAAATTGACAAATTTTAATTTTATGGTTTTGTAAAGATTTAAAAAAAAAAAGATAAATTGAATTATTAAATAATTGCGAAAAATTATTCTTTTATTGCAAAATCACAACCTTTGATTCGGATTTTACAATATTTTGTAAATCCCCAAAAACCCAAACTATACTGGAACCAAAATCAAAAAATTAACTTTTATCACTTAGTTTGATCCAATTTGACATTTATGACATATCAATATATTTTTTGCACAGGCTAGAATTAATTCAAGAACGAAAGGGATATTTAGATTTGTTTTTCATATAAATTGTTACTCCTATCTAAAGTTGTTTTTTACATATTCAATTATTTTGATTTTAAATTTATTTAAATAAACTTCATGCTTTATTGCATTAGCTATTTCATTTTACACCATTATACAATAGCATATTTTTGGTCTATTCATTTCTGAAAAAAATTAATGTAAAGCTAAATATATTTCTCAAAATATAATTATGACTATCGTCTACATAAACTAACCTATCACATAGATATCTGCGATAAATACCATTTTGCATTTTGTGCACAATTGATAAGACATTCGTCACAATTGTTTGATTGACATTTAACTATTTTAAAGTACTTAACATAAAATCTAGAGATTTAGTATCTGTTTACTAGATTCTAGTAAACTGCATCTGCATGTGCTACAGCGTAAAGTATCACATCGTCAGCAAATAATATTAGTTTTGAAGAAAATACAATTTTTTCAATATCATTTATATATGTATATTAAGAAAAGAACAACTCCCAAGACGGATCCTTGTGGTACACCTATTAATACATCCAAAGAGTAATTCCATAAACCTTGGTTTTTTGTTTTCTATTTGACAAGTAAGACTGAAACCACTGTAATTCAATATCAGATAGTCCATAACGTTTAAGCTTTTTCAACAATATACTTCTATCAACCGTTTCGAACGCTCTTCTTAAATCTAAAAATACTGCCAACATGGTTTTTTTGTCATAGGTTGCCATTTTCCAAGTTACAATTATCAAGTTTATCAAAGACTCGCAACTATGGCTTTTTCGGAACCCAGATTGATACTCTGATATTAAAGTTTTATTTTCGAAGAAGTTTGACAGTTGCTCATTTACAAATTTTTCTATTATTTTAGCTTCAATTGTTATTGTATTTACCGGTTTGAATTCGCTTGCTTTTGTATTTTTAATTTTTGCAATTGGAATAATGATTGAGTCTTTCCATACTTCCGGGAAGGCTGCATTTCGCAATGAATCATTTATAATGGATAAAAAATTTTCACCAAAATTCATCAAAGATATCTAAAATTAATTCAGAACTAACAAAATAACTATTATTTTTATTGTTCATATTATTTATAATTTTTTTTAACTCATTAATTATAACTATGACTACCTTAAACCTAAATATATCATTGCTATTTTCTACTAAATTTATAAATTCAATTGGAACTATACTATTATTTATTTCATGTATGCTTTTAATAAAAAAATAAATTATTAAATTTATTTGCACTTACAGAGTTGCTTTCAATTTTTTCATTGCTAAATATAATTTCATTTATTTCATTATAATGTTATTTTAGTATGTAACTTTTAATATTTTTCCACATAGTTTTTTGGTCATTTGAATTTAAAAATTTATTTTGAATGTAATCAATTTTGGCTGCACTTAGCTTGTTTTTGTATAAATTTATAATATATGTATATTTTTCACTTCCGCATATTCATCATCATCAGTTTTACAACGTTATTAGCGAGACATAAGGAGGAAAATATTCAAACAATATACAACCATAATTATATTTTATGTAACGCTATTTGTTTTAAATATTTTATATATATTATTTCCTTTCCATTTTTAATAATTATTAAATCTAATTAATTTATTAATAGTAATATTAATATTAATATACATGTTATTAAAAATATTTTTTGTTACACGTGAGTATTAAATTTTGTAATAAATTTAATTTATTAATATTAATTATTGCATTGCTAAAATCAAGAGAATAAACTAGATTTAAATAAGGTCCTATTATTATAAAAAAAAATAAAAATAAAAACAAGAAAAAAAATTCGAAAATTGCAATTTTGTTTTTCCTCAATTATGATGTTTTTGGGTTAATCCACTTAAAATCATTAACAACAGCATGTAAAAATACAGAGTTATTAGTAGGTAAATTTACTTATATTTTAATTTTATTATAATTAATTGTATTTTAAATTCCATTAATTATAGCCCAAAAAAAAAAATCTCAAAACATAAAATTGCGATTAAAGTTTAATAGAGTAGTTTTGTTATATTTAATTGGAATTGAGGGGTCTCATTATTATTGTTTTACATAAAATTTTTTTTCTGGTCATAATGAAAAATATTTTGATATTAATTTAATGCGCAAAAAATAATGTTTTTTGTTTTGAATTTTTTTTGCTGCACTACTAAATGTCACAAGTTTAAAATTCTCATTATTTTATAATATCAATAATTATTATCACTTTGAATATTTCAAAATTTTCATAAAAATTTCAAGCAATTTTCTTTAATCGTGTAAAGTAAAATTTTTTTTATAACTTTATTTAAGTGACCTTTGAACACAATATAGGTTTTTTTGGGAAAAATTAATTAGTTTGATAATTTTAACACCGAAAACTACTGTTTCGACCAGCTAAGCTGAAGATGTGGTACAAAAAAGTGCGCTTTGATCTGTCTGATTTCGGCACATATTAGCCTGAATATCTAGTGCTTTCTGTTTCTTTTTTTATAGCTTTAATATCACTTTCGTATATTCATCGTCATCAGTACTACAACATCATTACCGAGAAAAAAAGCAGAAAATATTCAAACAATATACAAACAAATTATATTTTATGTAATACTATTTATTTTGAATATTTCTATTTCTGAAAGAAAAATTAAATAGTTCAGGTTGGATAACTGTTCAATTTTAAGAATGTAAAGCCATGTGACATTATGTGGTTTCTTTTTGCGAATTTAAATCTAAAGTTTTTGAAATATTTAAAGTCTTGAGGAGTAAAAAAATGAGAATTCGACTGGGAGTATTGAATTTTTTTTATATTGTCGATAATCACTTACTTAGAAACATCTTTTCATACATTAAGTATGGTCCGATCAAAAATTCTAATCAAGTTGTAAGGGATCAGGTCGAAAAATCTATAAAGTATTTTGCTTTAACCGAGAACCTCTTTAAATATTTACAAAAATATGATAATTGAGAAATGAGTTGACTAACATAGATATTTGTCGCTTTAAAGACGAAATTAGAGAATTACATTAAGTTTTCTTACAAATTTAAAAATAAAATCCTACAATCATAAAATGCTAATTAATATTTTTGTTTATTATAAGTAACGTTGAATCCTTAACCTTGACAAAATGCTAATAGAAAAACTAAGAATTATTATCATCTATCTGTAATTTTTTAAAAAGTGTTCATCAAAGCTTGTTTACGATTAACTCCATATACAGGTAGGTACCTATAATATTAAAAGATTAACTTAAAATACCCTCCTTGAATACACCCATATTATAATATTTAAGTTTCCAACAAATTGATGTTCGATTGATGGTAATAGTAGCGCCCTATCTATAAAATTTCATTTTATTTCAATATCATCAGAAGTAGATAAGTTTTTATCTTTATCTTTCCATAGTCTTAAGGATATTACATTGAAGCATTCTATCTCAGATAATGCTTGTATGAAGTCCAGACGAGTATATGGGATACTAGGATACAGTTTAGTTTCCTTACAATAGATTTATATTATCTCAATTTGAAATATTCATTTAAATGTAAATAAATGAAGAGAACACAATAAATAACTTTATAGCTATAAAAAAAAATGTACTCCCTGCATTATACACCTCAAATAGTATACACCTTATATTGTACAGTGTACAATGTGTGTACATTCTTGATAAATAAAAGTTGGTAAATAATATAGGTTTATAGTATATAGTATTATAGTATATAAAAGTATAGTATTAGTAGTTGTTGTATAGATGTAAATGAAATTTTGGTATTTTAGGGACGAGTCATCATTGATGTGATATTAATTTGTTCGATAGAATGTTTTTAATATATATTCGACCGAGATATAAAATGTACGTAATATTATATTAAAGTAGTTTGCAATAGATTTTGGATTTAAAATTTTACTACTACACTTTGATTGTGTTTGAAGTTTTGAAAATAAATCATTTTTGTATAGAAGGTATTAATTCAACGATGTCATCTATAAGATACTCTCATGTTCAATTAAATTTAGATTTCATATATACAAATTAATATGGCATGGTATGTATGTGGTAATATTTAAAAAATACGCTGTGAAAGATAACTAAACATAATATAAAAGATAATTATGCATTAAAGGTTCTTGATTTTAAAGTGCATTAAAACCATACACAAAATTTATAAGGTTTTCATAAAATTAATTCATACCAGATATTGTCATACAAAGTTATCTGTATCCGCTTCTTGAATTATTTATGTGTACATACTTGTATGAGTAATTAATTAACATGTTGAATTGCCTTGAAAATTTTTAAAATTTCTTTCAGTTCTTTCGTACGTGTTCTGTCACATTTGATGCTTTATTTCATACTAGTTAAATACCCGTTACTACGTAACTTTTTGCTACCGTTATACATAGTGAAAAATCAAAATTAGAGCATTCTAGGTTGTACTACATTATAAATTATCAAAATCAAAAATTCCCCTATCAACAATATTTTAGTATTTAATACTTTAGTTAAATTAGTAGATTAGCAGACAGACTATATAATTGGATTGATATAGATTGAAATATTTAATCAACTAATATTTCATTAAAAACTATATTTCTAACAGTTCTATTCTCTTCGGTGATAATTTTCAAATGATTTATATTCCCAGTAGTGCGCGAAATCCCGACATATAGTTGTCCATGTGAAAAACCTGGTGCATCAAGTAAAATAGCAACCCTTTTGAGAGTTTGACCTTGCGCTTTGTTAATGGTCATTGCAAAGGCAGCTCGAACGGGAAACTGTCGTCTTACTGTTTATATTTTTTTATAAATTAGGAAAACCAAAAAATTAAAAACTACTGTTTTTTTTTATTTTAAAATAAAAAAGACTACAATATCAAATATAAATAAATAGATATAGGATATATTCATATATTACATAGGTACATTTATTATTTATCTATACTGTTTATTTTTTTTTTTTAAATAAAAAACACTAAAATATTAGAAATAAAGTAAACTTAATATAGCTCTTGTTTTTTATTTACAAATAAAAAACCGCTAAAATTAGGTACTAACGATTAGGTACCGTTTAGACTTCAAGATTTAGTTTGTACTATTGAAAGTTTGACTGTCCTGTAAACGTTGTTCCACAAATTTTGACATCCGCCTTTGTTTAATGAAAAAAATAGAATATTATCCTATTATTATCAAACATTTTTGAAACAAAAAATGCTGGAAACTAATTTTTTCCTTTAAATCTAAATCGACTCTTGTCATTTGTTGAACTTTTTGTTTAATGTTTGTTGTGTTTGATTATTTTTGTTGTTATTGATTGTTATAAATAATAGTATTGATAATAACAATTAGTAGATAATAAACTACCTACATTTATTAGATTTTTTCAACTTTTTCTTAATTGTATTTTTGCATGTTTTTTTTCATTTTGTTGTATTTTTTATTTTTTATTCTATTTGTTTTCTATATTTAAAATCAATGTTTTTATTTGAGCTAAATAAACCTTAAATAAATAAGTAACTTTTATCAAATAAAATGTGATATGTAAACGCTGCCCTAAATGCTATTATTGCGTCAACATTTATGTAGTTGATTATATAAACTGATTAAAGTTTTTTTGATTATTTTTCATAAAAAAATACGTAATAACTTACGCTAATCAATGTATTCTAAAAATGATTTTAAAATATATTTCTCAAGTATGTAAATAAGAATGTATTCAATAGCTTTGAGATTATTATTCTAAATATTTTTAATCCATTTTGTTTTACAAGGGGAGAGGGGAAACAAAAAGAATTACGTGCTCATTCGACATTTATTTGTTTTTTTTTGTTGTTATTTTTTCTTTTCTCTTTCGTTTGTGTTAAAGAAATGTATGAATGTATCCATAAAACAAAAACAATTTCTCTTTAAGAAAAACAATTCTCAGTAGATTGAAATAAAAAGGGGAAAGATTATGTACATAAATTATTATATAATGTAAAGCCGCACACGCATCTAATATCAAAGGATTAGAAAGTGATTAATAAGAAAGTGCACTGGAATGAAATTTTATAATTTGTCAATTTTTGGTTACCATTTTTCTAGTCGATTTCCAAAATAGAAATAGATAGTAATAAGAAATAGATAGTAATAAGAATTTCATTTGTGAGAGGGAGATAAAAACTCAAAACACAAAGTGGGAAAAAATTATCGAACAATTTATTTTTATTTACATTATTTATTTAATTCAAATTTGAAATATTCACATTATTAATATTTAAATTTCCTTCCTATTTATGAAGTCTAATATTATAAATAATTAATAAATTATCCTTGATTATTAAATGGCAAAATTTAATTTTGAAGGAAATAAAAATGCATCGAGTCATTCATAAAAAAAACGATTGGTTCTTGGTATTCTTTTTAACTACCTGGCTCAATACCTGAAAAAATTTATATATTGAAAATACATCAATTATAATCTGTTTGAAATAAAAAAAATTTTACTTCCCTTATAAGACAATAAAAGAAAATAATATGATGTTTAAGAAATAAGATATGTTTTTGAAACCAATATTATGTTATGTAGGTACCTGTAAAAAATCAATCATTCAAAATTTCCTTACTCTCATACCCTAATAAATTTAATACGTTAATTTTTAAAAAAATTCGAACACAAAATTTCAGAGGACCATACACATGAAAAATCTCTTTTCCCGTGGGCTGGGCTATTTAAAATTACATTGCAAAAATTAAGTGATTTTTTAATTGATTTTTTTCGCACTCTTTCTTTCTCACAACTTATTACATAAGAAAAACAATAGTTTTTTGCTTCTTTAACTAATGGAGTTTTTTTGTAAATGGAATCTTGACTTCCACAGTGCATATCTTCTTATTAAAGAATATTCTTTTCTACTATGATGTATTAAGAAGAAAAACAACAAAAGAAAATAATAAAAAATTTATACAGTATATTCCGTTTCATTTAAATCAATTTGAGTAAAGTTTGATTTTTTTTTCTCCTATATTAAAGGCATTCTTGATGAGGTGTAAGAAAGAAAGAAAAAAATCTCTTCCAATTTGATTGCAAATTCTATTCTTCATTTATGTTAAAAACAAAATGTATGCATGAAACAGAAACAATATTTCTCTTTCAAACAAAAAATTATAACGGTACATGCTTACACCGACGAAGAATTATATATAGATAATATGTTACTGTTTTGAACTATTTGTCGTTATCCAATATATTAACATAAATACAATAAATAAATTTTGTTTTAGAAATAATTTAATTATTTATATTTTATTATGCTTATGCTTGATACATATCAGAATATAAGTTAGCTTAATAAAGAATTAAAAACAAGATTAAAATTAAGATTGAAATTAAAATTACAAACTATTAATAGTTCAAATATTTTGCATATTGCGAGTGCAATATCATAGACCACCGGTTCTCAAAGTGTGATGCGTTAAGCTCCTCCATATTACGTCTCGACGAAAACCAGTTATCGCAATAAAGTTAAGGCAGAATCTGACATGCGGATTCAACTATCATCCAGACTTTAAAAAAATTTTAGAGTAATTTTAATATCTTAAATGACTTAAATTCTCAAAAAGCAGAGGCAAAGGCTTTTTCAAAGTCAATAAAACACAAATACACATGTGGTATACATCTCTGCAACGATGATAGTAATATAGTTCCAGGATACACTTTAATTATAATATTTACACCAAACAACAACATCTGTTTTGAATATATTATTCTAATTTTACTATTACAAATATTTTCTGTTAAGCTTTACATCCTTATCCTAAACTTAAACTAAAAAAAAAACAAAAAAACGAAGTGTGTCACAAAGAACTTTCAATTTGATTATTTTCTCATCTGCACGAAAACAATTTCAAATTTCGAAAACAAAAAAAAAAGCTAATACCAATAAGTTACCCAAAAATATTTTAGCCTATAAACAAAGTGATTAGGTGAAAATATTACTGAACCACTTTGAATATCAATTTTGAATGAATGAATTTCGACATCAGAATTAAATATGTATATATAAGAGTCAATTGAGTATATGTACAACTCAGATAAAAAATAATTGGCACAAAATAGTTTTACACAACTTAAAAAAGAGATTAAATTAGTGTTTCATGTTCTCCGCTATATCCTGTTGAACAAGAAAAAATTAGGTTAAATTCTTATTTAGTCACATTAATATATTTCCAAAACTCATTAAATTCTTATTTAGTCACATTAATATATTTCCAAGACTCATTAAATAATTTTGGTTCTAGGCGTACCGGTTTAATAATAGTTACAGCTAGAATATCAAAGTAGTTTTCACTATTGGAAAAAATAAATTTAAATGCTCAACTCTTTTGAAACAAATAATTACTCAAGAGAAATTAAATATCTTGGAGTAATGCTTGGGTTACCGACAAAGTTAGAACTTTACTATGTGCAGGAGTCTCTTCGAAAAAATTCGGAACATAAGACTCAATATACGTAATTACATCGTTGCTAAGATTAATTATTACAAATGCGATAGACGAACTCGATCCAAAAAATGCTAAAAGCCTAGTTGAAATTCGAAATTTTGGCTGGTTCGGAGGTGTCATACAACTCCGAGGGCCCGCCAAAAATATTTAAAAAACCAACGGTGTAACAGAGCCAAAAATTTGTACAGAGGTAACTTTTCAAAAATAAATAAATTTGCTTTTTACTTTTTTTTTTCCAAAAGTTTAATTGGTTGTGGTAGCCGTGCGACTCTTAGCAAGAATTGGGTCAAAAATGCCTGAATAATTCTGCGTTGTGACAAATACCACGGTAAACTTATAAAAATAAAATAAAAACACTAACTTCATTAACTATATACAGTAACATTGTAAATATCAGTATTTTGTAGGTTAACAATATTTGTTGGTAGATATTTCAAATAAACAAAATTAAAAAAAAAAAATTAAAAAATTTTAAAAACTTACTTTTTGAACGGGTGTTAAAAATTTGTTCTTAAAGTCACTCATTTCACCCACCTGGATTACCACCACATCGTCTTTTACTTAAAGTGGAATAATCTATTAATTTACTACGCACCTTCAAACCGCTAAAATTTTGCAACTGCACAATGCTTTGTGCTAAGAAGATGTTTAATAACCATTTTAGCAGGAAAAGGATAAGATGATACAGTTTTCATTCCACGAATACTGCCCATTCCGACAGATTTGCCTTTCCTTTTTAAATTATTGCAATTTCCAGTACGACTTACGTTCCCAATTACGATCAACAAGATACAGGGACAGTCTACTAAGTACTGTGGAGTGAATTTGAGATCGCCGTGCTTCCGTCATGGACAACTTTATATTTCTTGCTTAAGGGTGCAAGGGTTTACCCAATAATTTATTAATTCTTGCTCCTAAAGGGAAAACTAAAAATATTGTTTCTAATTAATTTTTATTTTAAGATACAATTAAAACAAAATATTATTTTATCGTCCGTTAATTTAATTGGTTCGTCATTTAGTCGTTTTGTCTTTCTGTTTTTGGTCCTTTTAAGTTTTGTTTTACATTTTTATCGTTTTACTAACTTTGTTGTTGTTTTCAATAAAATGTTGTACTGCTTTTTTTGAACAATCAAAAACGTTTCATAAGAATTCTGAACATATTAATTGAGAATAAGAATTAATTAAATAAATAATTTAAAGTACCAAAAAGGAAAATGTTACTATTTACATCTAGCCTAAGTTTTATACGAAGATAAAATTAAAAATTTAATGTTTGAATATTAAAGAAGTACAATATTGTTTATTAATAATACCTAAAACAAATTTCATACCAACATAGAAATAAGCAATATTGCCAAAAATATTTACAATTCCAACCAAAAAGCAATTTTTATCTTCAGCGATATCAATTCGTATTCCCTCGGTATGTATCTTTATCGCCAAAAAAAAATTACATAATATTAAAACATTTAAAAGAAATGCTTAAATATATAAGACAATATTTTGTTATTTCATAAATTCAATTCACACAACTACCTACAACAGCCAACCAATGCTTACTAAAAAAGAAACATCAAATAATATTTTTCGTTTCAAATTAAAAACAAAGAAAGCTCCTAAGAATTTTCCAATATCTCGGGCAACGCCGGGTAGCTCCGCTAGTAAATTTATAAAAATAATACAAAAAAAAAAAAAGTATAGCTTCGCCACAGCAATTAATAATGCATTACAAAAATAACTAAAACATAATAATAAAAATTTAAGTAAACCGTGATTCATTGGGTTTTGTCTTTAAAGTACGTTACATACTAATAACAACAATAAAAAAAAATATAAAGAAAATGCTAACATAATGACTTTCTGAGTCACCTTTTGATAATATATAGTAAGACTCTGTGCCAGAATCAATTCCAAAAGCGCTAGTATAATTATCAATTACATTATCAAGGATCAATGTAGTTTGGTCCTATTTAATTTGTCATGCCTCTTCATTTTACCATCAAAAACGAAAATAAATTAAATTGAAAGATAATAGAATGTAAAAGAAAAGCAAAAAAAAAAACAAAAGCGTAAAAGAAAAGAGACAAAAACAAACAAAAAATTAAACACCAACATTCAAATTCTATTCATTCAAGTTCCATTCAATGCATACATGCATCATTTTTGTCCTAAAAAACTAAAATAGTACTTCTAAGATACAATTTACTATTTGCTGTTTTTTTAAAATGTTTATTCCTTCATAATTTGGGTAATGCTGAATACTGAATTGACATTGAGATTTTTTTTTAATTTTTTTTGCTTTTGTATGTGTTATCATATTTTTAAATATTTGCTGGACAGAATTGGTACATGATGTGTGCACTCAAAAGGTTAATTAGAAATAAAAATAAAATAATAATATAAAAATCAAATTTTTTAAAATATACTTTTATCGAAACCAAACTAGCCCCCTAAAAAGTAGAAAATAAAACTAGTGGGGGATGTTGAGCATCTAGAACTGCATCGGCAGCAACCCGAACTAGTCCACATTTTTGAAATCGGTAGAAAGCGTATTTCTTTATATTGTAAAAGAGTATCTAAGTTTAAATTTTCATGCCTGTAATTCAGAACTTTATCTTAAAATTTTTTAAACAATAATTATTTTTTTTCTTTTTGCGTTTGGTTTTAATATTAACAAAAAAATTCCAACCTACCTACCAAACCTATAAACATATATATATACATATATGGATATATACATATATATAGACACTGGCAAGTTAATATAAAAGTATATAAAATCCTATGAAGATAGAAATTCTATTCATAATTACTATATCGAACAACTGTTTTCCAGCAAATCATAATTCGAAGTGCTGTTTCAAAATAATTTTTCTAGAACTGGATACAGTAAAAATCTAAATTTGAATTTGAATCTTTAATCTTGTTTACAAATGGATCTGGAACATAATGTATAGCATATATTTCTCCTAAGTTCTGATGTTCTTCTATATTCTATGTTCTCTATTGCTCTGATTTGTCATGAAGTGTGATACGCCAGCAAACAAACGACTACACATGGTACAGCAGGAATTTAAATCAGAATAACTTGCATTCAATCCAATTCACTGAAAAAGTCTGTTTAGATTTATTAAAATACTGTAGTTAATATAAACTAGATTTATTGATGGATGTAACAAAAGCGATAATGATCACGATCACGATGGCACTATAGAACTAACCCTCAGTCAAATCTAATCTAATCTTTTTTTTTATTTTTCTAATCTAATCTAAGGAAATTTCCTTGTTTGACAATTTTTAGATTGGCGTGTTATTTCAGAACAACATTTCCATTTTGATGGCCGTTGTCTCAACTAAAATTATGTCAGCTGATCTAATGAATCTTAAGTTAACTAATCAAAATCAAAATCATTTCTTAATTGACATTTCAAAAATTGCATTACACAGAAACCGTCTAAATATTATACCGTTATCTTTTAAAATAAACACACCAACTATTTAGTTACTAAGTAGTAGATGATGTGTAAGTTTTATAAGTAGGTTGTATAAGTAATATATAGTTTAACAAAAAAAAATAAATAAAAAAATAAATAGAAAATACACAAACAAAAATAAATAGAAACATTTCGAATATTAAAGAGAATAAAAAATAAAACAAATGAGAAAACCAAAAGTCATAAAAAACTGTATAAAGTTATTATTTTTTTTAGTTTTTTGTTCTTTTTTGTAGATTTCATAACAGCAGTCAGCTGTAGGACATTTTTTTATTTTTAATTTTTTCATGTTTTGTTTTTGTTTTGCTTTAGTGTATGACTGTCTCTCTGTATTAATATTAATTCCAATAAAAAGATCGAATTTATATTCTTATCGTAATGTTAGAGGCTCATAAGGATTTCAAAAAAAATTGATAGATTGTTTCCACAAATTCTTAAACTACGTGCTTTGAATTGTAGTTTTGTGTGTTGTGTTAAATTATTTGTTTGTTTGTTTATTTGTTTATATATTTTTTTTACTTGATATTTAATAGTATGTGTTAATATTCTTTATGATTTCATTTTTATTTTTTGAATTTATTAAAACTTTTACTTTATATTTGTTTTTTATTTTTTATTTTTTTTTTTTTGTTATTGTTTTTATACTCTGTGGTTCATCTTTTGTCAAATGTACCTACAAAGAGCTTTATTGTTCTGTTTTGTTTGTTAATCTCTTATAATATAAAATGAACTGATATGATTTTGTTGTGGTTGCTTAGGAAAATTTAATTACTAATGTGGGAAATTTCAGAACAATTATAGTAATAATATAAAAGTGGGTTAAAATAATCGTTTTAAAAATAGAAAAATAAATATTTTCTTCGCTTTTATTTAAAGTAAGAAAATAACTTTTGGTTGAACCGATTTCAATTAACAATATTTATTGCCTGTAGCATTAACTATAAAATTACCGCATTATTATTATGTGTCTTATGCATTAACATTTTTTTATTAAAAACTAAATTCATATTTTACTCGAAAAATTTGTCAAGAATTTCTCAGAATTTATTACAGAAGTAAAGAAAAATAAATAAATAACAAGAACTTTACTTAATTTTCGTAACAATAATTATTAGAACAGTATATTAAATATGTTATTCTCTGCTCGGTTGCTAACCCACACTTTTTATTCTATTGTATTTTCGATCAATTACTAATTTTCGAGCCAGGATATGCTGGTAATTGAATTTTTAACAATCATTAATAATACAGGCTGCAACTGCAAGTGCAAATTAGAAATGTAACTCCGAACCAATGACAATGATGTTGATAATTCCGCCGATTTAAACCAGGAATCATACCGAAAATATAAATGTTTCTCGTCAACCATAATTGACTTCAAGGTGATAAAGTAACAGATAAACTAATTTATTAATATTTAGTATTTATTATATTTGCCTTAATTAACTTGCTTTGGACTTTATTTATATGTTTGCTTCAATTTGCTTCCTTTCAACAAAATAACCATTTCAATAACCATTCAACCAAAGAATATCCATAAAGAGAATATGCACTCATGTATTCATTCATTTATTGTTTTCACACAAATCCATATGTAAATTTGTTAAAAATTGTAAGAAATAGACGATAATAAGAATTTAACGTGCAAGTAAAAGAAAAAAAAGTAAACAAAAGAGAGTAACAAAAATAGTTGGCTGAAATTAAATAAAAAAAAATTAATAATTTTTAAAAAAATTTGTTGATTAATATATTGATTTGAATAAAAAAAAATTTCGACAAAAATTTAGTTGAAATATTTAATAATATTATTTTCTAAATTATATCAACTATACATAAGATTTTTAGGAGACCTAACTAAAACAGTGTTATCATATTCTTTAAATTCTGTGTTTTGTAAATAGATGTTGTCCTCAGTATTATTTTATAATCGTATAGGTACCAATACAATAAATATTTAGGTTTACTATAATTTAATATAATTAATAAAAAATAATAATGTTTGTAACTCCAAATTATTACTGACAAAAATATTAATAATATTTTATACCTATTATTGTAATGTGATCATAATTTAATATTTTTAATAGGTATATCAGAAAATAATAATGTTTAAAATGCAAATATTGAAATAATAAAAGATCAGAATTAATCCTCGTATAAGGGAACATATTAAATTATAACAAACATTTTTTGCCTCATATAAATAATTGAAATGTAAACAAATCCAAAGAAGAATATTTGTTTTGTACCTTTTCCCTCTCATAATAAATTTGGTATACGATAAGTAAATGTAAATTTTACAAATTAATAAAATTATTTTAATAAATAAAATAAAACACTTGTTAATATTTCACTGATTAAGAAAATATATGCAGATTTTCTTATATATTTTATTTTAATTTAATATTTTAATAAAAATAAAAAATAAAAATATGAGCCGACATGTTTCGTCCTTTTAAGACATTATCAAGACTCAGTTTTAGTAAAATAATGTCTTAAAAGGACGAAACGTGTCGGCTCATATTTTTATTTTTTATTCTTATTAAAATATTAAATTAAAATAAAATATATAAGAAAATCTGCATATATTTTCTTAATCAGTGAAATATTAACAAGTGTTTTATTTTATTTATTAAAATAATTTTATTAATTTATAAAAACAATGTTTCACCAAGTGCCAAACAAAAAATCTTTTGATTTTTTAATGTAAATTTTACGTCTTTTAACTACTGATATTTTGCTTAGTTTGGTATTTCTTAAAAATTGTCTTAGTTTTACGTAAACTGGGAGTGTATATTCTTGTTAATATAGATTATAGATATTCTTTGCATTCAACAAAGGGTAAATTTACATATGTGTGTGTACTAATAATGGAATATGGATCTTTGATAAAGTTAAAATTTGGTTTCTCTTTAAATTCACTATATTTATTGACATTTCTATGGTGTAAAGAAGCAAAAAAAAAAACAAAAAAAAAAGAATATAAAAAAAATGTGTGCATTGTGCAATACAAATCATTATCATTAGGTATATTTCAATCATTTTCAATTATTATTCAATTATATTTCAAAATTATTTTCAATCATCATTATTACTATATTTTTTTTGTTTTTTTAATTTGGTTTCTTTTATTAATCTCTTTCTTTTATTATTTCTCCTTCTTTCACTAAGGTATATGTACATTACATGCATGTGTCATATAGAGAGGGTTTGCATTTGTTACATACATAATCATATGGCTTAGTTTAATTGAAAATAAAATGCAAACATTATTTATGAAAGAAAACAAAATTTGAGCCTATTAGTTATCTATCACTCAGTTAGAAAATACTCTTCTCGCATGAAGAAAAATTCAATTTCGATTTATGCATGTACTTATATTATATACTTTTATATGCCAATTTATACTTAGGCAGCCTTTACACGTCAGCAGACAAAATCTAATTTCATCGTAGATAAAGTCGGATGAGTGTTTACATTTCAGACTTTTTCTCAGATTTTATCTACGATTTTACGTCAAATATTTTTTGTATTTTACAAGTTTTCTTTTTATAAAGTGTGTAACTTTTTATTAGTGAACATTTTTTAATACGTAATTTAAAAAATTAAAAATTATGTAATTATTATTACTTATATTAAAATTATTTCTTTGTAAACAATATTTCGGAGGTCTTTTCTGATGAAGTATAAGCAAATACGTTCCTTGCTGTTAAGGTATTCTTGAAAGTGTAAAATTTACTACCACGTCCTAATTTAAAGGTTGTAAATATTCTAGGGTTAAAATGATATTTTGATAAAACGATATTTTAAAAAAGCTAAATTTTGAAAAATGATATCTTAAGAGACGAAGAAGATTTCGTTATGCTCCCATCTAACATACTGATGCTTACAAATTTATTTCAAATTCTATATTTTTACAAAAAATATGGGAAGTTTTGCGATAAATAAAGTTGAATATGGATCGTTTTTGGAAAATTTAGATATATTATTATACTATCTATATAAGATGTCAAACTTAGAAATAATTTAAAGAATTGATTGACTATTTGAAATGAAGCAAATTGATCAATTGTACTCGCAAATTAAAAATAATTAATTTTTATTACAGCTACATTCCTATTACAGTTTTAAGATTGCTTTTTTATGTATATCTAAATTGCAGATAACAATTTTCCAATCAATAATTTTTCTTTCAATTAATGTTACCGTATTGAATCAAGAGCAGTATCATATTTTAGTCTCTACAACTAAATTACTTTAATAATTAAAATTTTGAATACGAATATTTGTTTGATATTAGATTGTTTGCAAGTGTTTTTGAATATAGAAAACAACTTATATAACGATAAAATTTTAAATATTTCATTTTAATTCAGTCCACCCTACATCCTATTTAAAACTGTAATGTAATTAGTACAAACAATTCCTAAGCCTAATACTTGAATATTTATAAATTTAAAACAAAAATGTCAAGTATATACGTGAAGGAATTAAAATCTATTCACCATATTCAGAAATGATAAAAGTTATTCCACTTACCGACCGGAAAATATGACATAAATAAGCCAAAAAGATTTGTTGTGTCACTTCAAACATAATTTAAGAATCATTGATAGAAATGTTATTATAAAATTATATTGTTTTTGTTTCATGATAGCTATGTTTGTATTATTCTGTTTTTTTTTTAATTTATATTTTAGAAAATCAAAAACAAAAAAAAAATGTTCGTCAGCGATTTGGTAAGGATGTTTAGAAGGAGATAAAAATTGAATCTAAAAAAGCAATCGTGTGAAAAATAAACTATAAATAAATTTTTCTTCGATTTCTTATGTTTTTCCTTGTTTTGTTCTTTTAAAATGATACTCGAAAGTAAATTTATTACTTTTCAATGGCTATTATCTCTATTTATATAGTGTCTTATTTTATTCTTTATTATTATTATGGTTATTAATATCATATATTATATTGGAATTGGAATCATATATATTTTCATTTATACATTTCCATAATTTTCCTTTACATTTTCCATTATTATTTTATTTCCATTTAAACATTTTAATAATATCTTTCCACTACATACATTTTTAGAGATATCATCAGCATATTTTATATATTTATGGTTAGACATATCATCAAAATGAAGATAAAAATAAAAAATGCCTTCAATAGCGTGCACAGAATTTCAAAGCTATTATTGTCATTAAGGATATTATACATTTATCTAGAGAAGTTAAAAATAAAAGAACAAGAAAAAATCAAAATGAAAAAGGATCTTCAACAGAGCACTATACACATATCATATTTGGAATAGTACTGAGAAAAATTTAGTCAACAATTTTATCATGTCTTTACAAAATCCAAAACAATTTGGTTAACTGAAATTTTAATTTACCAAATTCAAACATAAATTATTAATAATAAGTTTGTTGCTCGTCATTAGTAGAGCAAACAGCTTGCACACATGTGTTGCACACAAAGATGTATTTCATGCAATTGCAACTGGTAAGCGTTTTTTTTTTTCAAAAATGATGCAGTAGCATTTTAGCAAGTAACACAGCCCCTTTCATTAAGATGAAAAATACTAGAAGTAGATTCACACAACTAACAATACGTGGTTGAACTAAACTTTCTGCCAAACATATTTTGCAAATTTTACCATAAAAATTTAAGACAAATTTTATAGAAATAAATTTCGTTTTCATAATATTTTGTTGCTCCCATTACTTGGATGAATTTCTATTTCTAATATAAATGAATTAAGTAGTAAAAATGGCTTGATTATTCTACTTAAATTACTCACAAGAATCTGCTGTTCTAACTCTGAATATATCTAAGGCTTTTGACTGAATCTGGCATGCTGCTTTTATAGCAAAATGCAACGCTGTAGGCCTTGGGTCAACCCTTTTTAAAATGTATTGAAAGTGTTATTTTAAAACGATGTATGATATACTTTATTAATGATAGTGAATTAATAACAGGAATTGATTAGGATATTGAATAAAATCAAGGAAATATCCCTAGAGTTTTTAATATTTATGATGTATCATAGTTTCAGCTGACGGATCTTTTTCCGACCAACTTAAAATCAATGCTGGTTTTCCATAAGGCTTTGTCCTTTCACTCTTGAACTAGCTTTTATTTATTTACTTGTTTTTATATCATATGAAATTGGATCACATTATACAATATATCGCATACTCTTCCGTTTTCCTAGAACCGAGTGAAAATATTACTATTTTAATTACGGGCCATGGTATAATATCAGGTTCATAATTTCATCCTTATTTTTTCCGTCATTATTCTAAACTGTATGGTTATTATGTTTCTCTTGTAATTGTATGGATATTGATTATGCTATTTATTTTGCCCTGAAGATTTTTTTACACTGTACTGTAGAGTGTAGACAATATGTATAGAAAATATTATCTAAAGTATCTTATATTGAAACATTTCAATTGTTTTGGTAATATTAAAATCTAAAGAGAAAGAGAAAAATATATATATTATTATAATAATATCTCTAAGAAAATTTATAAAGTATTCTCACGTAAACGACTTGTTTTAGCCTTTATATTAGTTTCATTTTGTTACGTTATCCTGTTGGAAATTTTACTGTTTTACTTTCATATTTAAATGGTAATGCGATATATACATAAGAACGAATAAGATGAAGTTTTCTGATTCGTAATAGAAACTAAAAAATATAATTGACAAAATAAAATAAAAAGAGAAAGGAAAATGATTGAAATGTATAATTTCCTATTCTAACAAGAGGTTATCAGGTTTAAATAGAAATTTAAGAAAAAAAAAATCATATGCATTGCAAGGCAATTTAAAAATTGATGTTCATAAATGTAAATCATGCAATCCTACTATTTTATAAAGTTCCAAGGATACTGACTGAAAAAAATAAAAAAACAAACAAACAGAAAGAAACTTCTTGGAATATTATAGAATTATTATTTGGTCAAGTAAATGCATATTAAAAATTATTAGAAATGAAATTTTATTATTACAATTTTATTAATAAAATTTTAATGATTTCATTTTAAAATAACGAAAAAAAAATATTTTTTTTAATAAAATAACAGCACTGTAAATTCAAAAAAACTTAAATGTAAATCAAGGCAATTATTTTGAATTTAGCCAAATAAATTTAAATAATCATTTTCATTGGCTAAATTGCTTGATATTATTGTTAAAAAGGTAAAAATATAGCTCTCATTGAATACCAATCTAAGTATATTTATTTAAATGACGGTCCTTAATAAATTCTTAAGCTTTGTCATATAAAAAAACTAATTACAAAAAGTATTGAAAAGAATGTACTCAAGGTATAGATTTAATTTAATTTAATTTTGTTATTTCAACTGTATATAAATGTAGAATAAAAATTTAGGACCCTTTTCCAGGTAGGATGTGAGTCATTTCTTCTCTATTACAAATCTTACTAGTGGACCCCTGTGTAATTGCACAGTAGTAACTTTATTTAAAAAATAATGGATAACAACGTCATCATTGATTCATATCAATTTATATGAATCTAATTTTGTTTTCTGTAGGTAAGAGGGAATCCTCGAAGGACACCAAGTGGTTTCAGTAATGCGCGCGCAAAGCAACAATGGTAGTGAGGGCCTTAAACCCGCTAAAACCATCTCTTTTTTGTTTTTCATACATAACAAATCCAAAATCATAGATCGACTGAAGAACTCTTACTCTCAGAAAAAAAATTTTTACATAATTTAAATTGAAGTTATGTTTCTGTATTATTAATTAAAAAAATTATTTTTGTAAAATATTATAGTAAATTTAAATTAAAATTAATTAAAAACTTTAAAAAAGTTATTTAAAAATGAAATAAAAAAAATAGTGTAAAAAATGAATGTATTTTTCAATTTGTAGTATTTTGACATAGTATTGGAATTGCTTAACTTTTTTCGATTATTAGCCTATCCTTTTTATGCATAATTCGCTTTTAGTCAACAACTTTACGGTCATCATCAATTTAAAAAAATTTTATGTATTTTAATTTGTTTATAGTCAAAAACGTTTGTAGTCACAATTCTGTTATAGTGGTTATTGTCAACAGTTTTTTTTTAAAGAAAGTAATAAGCTTCATAAGTTCATACAATCGATGTCGCTTATAGTCACATTAAAATATAACGGCAATTTTTTCAATAAAACAAAAAAATAAGTCAAAAGTGAATTAGTATATTAAAAAACTGATTTATATATTGTGTTTTTTTGTTCTTTATTACAAATATGTATATTTTGTGATTACATAATAGAAGTGCTATTTATGAATTAAATAAAGTTTAAGATTGTTATACGAAAGATATCTTATTGAATTTTGTTAATAAAGATGCAATTTTTCTTGACTACGCTTATAGTCACAAAATGGTTATAGTCAGAAATGTTGTTGAAATTTAGCGAATGACTATAACCGTGTTGTACTGTATATATTTTTTTATATAGCAGAAGTAAATGAACTAACATTTATTGTATACAATTTGAAGAGTATGATCTGATTTTTGTTTTCAATTTTTGTTTGTTTTTCGTTTTTGTACTTTTTTCTATAAGTTTGTGTGTTTATTTAAAATGAAAAAAAATTTATGAAGCCTTTTTAAAAATTGTCTGTGGATGAAACTTATTTTAGAGTAGAGATGTCGCTCAACTCGGAAATAACCGTCATTTATTTGGTGTAAATATTTTACATATTTTAAATGTTCACCATCAAGAACTTGCTAAAATTTAATATATTTGTGGTGTAATTTACTATTTAGCTATTCTTGCTTTTTTTCTTTTTACTCTCCACGTCGTTCATTTTGTATATTATTATATAAGACTAGGGGCCCCTCTTGAGTAATTACATTTCAAGTTGAAGTCAAATTTAAAGTTTTAAAAAAAACAGTAATTTACGTACTGACATAGACTTCGCACGATATAGCAGAAACCACTCGTGTTTAATAAAAAGTTTTCTGGTTAGTAAGCTTTATTTAGGACACATAAATACACGTCCCTCATATACTGCTTCGTTTCCGATATATTCCCTATAGTAAGTGGCATTTAGTGATAAAATTACTAAAAATAAAAAATGTTGTCATTAAAGAGGTATGTATATATACATACCTACATAATACATAATTTTAATAAAAACTATATTATTACTACAAATAACTAAAATTTAGAAACAGTTACTTAAAAAGATAAAATTGAAGATGAAGAATTCAAGTGATTTGTTTTTTTGTTGTTTTTATATTTTTTATTTTAGATGAATTTGTTTTTTTTGTTTTTTTTTGGCATATGTACATAGATTCATTTGCAAGTACATAATATAAAATATAATAACTGATTTGTTTACTTTTGTTTATTATTTTCATAAGATCTCACTTATGCATAATGTATTTGCTGAACAATAAAATCATATGAGTACAAAATTTTCAACTGTGTGCGCATTTTTGTTTTATATACAATCTTATATATTATATATATTTGAAGTTCATTAAGGAGTAGGAGAATTGAAATAAAATAAAAATGTGTCTACTGCGCAGGACCTTAAATGCTTGTCAATTATAATTATAGATATCTACTCATTTAATACTAATAGAAAATCGTTAAATAACAAAAATTTTCAAATTAAGGTTTTTTTGGTAAAATTTTTCCTTAACTCATAATATATTAGTCATAGATTAAGCAATACCAAAGGTAATTTACAAGTAGATGTCCGATCGCCTAATAAAATAAAAACCAGAAATTTAAAATAGTTTGAACTAAAAATGGCGGGTTATTGGATCTGAGTTATTTGATTATTTTTCTACAAATTTTAATATTTAACTGTTTAGGTAATGTTAGAATACTCTCGTAATTTAACGCGGGGCGTCATAAATAAATTAAGCAAAAATAACCCAAAATCTAAGTTAAATATTGTTATCATACAGTATTTGTATGAAATTTCTTGCTACTTATGATATAATAATTGTTTAATATCAAGATTGTAAGTTTTTGTCCTTAATGTCCAACATGCAAAAATCATATTCTCTTCGAGTCGGTTCCAAGTAGATCCAAATATTTTAATAAGTAACTTCCTAAATTTTTCATACAAATAAATATATGTGGCAAAGCAAATATTTTTACATAGAAATTTCATCCATATTATTATCGGTATTTTTATTATTAACCTTATTTATTTTTCTAGTAATAAAATTTCCTCATGTGTCGCACTATTACAGATTTACTATCAATGCCAACTCAATATCAATCAATACGGAAGATATAGCAGCAGCTTTTTTATCTAAAAATGCTACAAGATACTTTGCCGTATTTGTAAGGAAGAAACTTTTAAAAGATCAAGTAATAAGTAACTGTAGTAACTGTGCTAAAAATTTACTTAACATTGAATTGGCATCAATGTCAAATAAAAGTAAATACTTAATATATTTTAAAAATTTTAAAACTAATTCTGATTTTGGGTCACTTCGAGCTCCTTCAAACGAATATTTTGAAGTCTGCAAACGTTTTATCTATATTTTTAATCTAATTATGAAAACTCGAAGTCATGAGGAAGGGATACTTTTAAAAATTCAGTCTGCTTGCATTAGCGATTTACCAAATTGGTTTGAGGAAACAAATGATTGCTTTAGTCATAGAATTAAAATATTACAATATTTTCTATTAGTTTCAATCAGACGAAATTGTTTGTGGATTTTTGAAAAAAATTATGTAAAAAACATTTTTACTTGTTGCTACAAATTTTGAAGGAATAAAGTATAACTGATTTTGTAGATATATTTTTCTTTTCTCTCCTAGGCCATCTGAGTCTGTTCCCCTTAACTTTTACAGCGATGATGCGTACTTTAGCTGAATCTCGAATATAATTATTTTTTACCTCGCAGCATTCTTATATATATATTTTCCTTTTTCATAAATTTGTTTGCTTGGAAACATTCTTCTCCATCGATAAGTACAGGCCGAGCAACATGCTTGTACACGTCATTTTAACTGAAGTTCTCCTATTGCAATTTTGCTGCCCGTTCTTATTCTCTTTTGAATATCTTCATAAATTTCCCTGTGTTTGTCCACTCTAAATATTTAAAATTTCCTTCATCCATAGAAAGAGGGTACTTATCCATATAAATAGTGTTATTTGGTTCATAAAGATTCGCCTCAACTGGAGGATACATATATTTTCTTTTTCTTGAACTTATTTTCAATCTATTTCCCTCCAAGACCTCTTTCCATTTCGTCAATTTTTAATAAAAAAAAGGGTTTAAAGTCCCTCGCTATCAATATAGTGTACAAAATTTTGTGTCATGGGCGTCTTTCGAGATTTCCATCGTTCCTTCGTAAAACAAAACAATAAAAAAAAAAACAAAAAAAAACCTTTCCATATCCAATAGATAATGTATAAATTATTAGATAGTAATTGAAGAAATAAGTAAATAAATAAATAAAGAATTACAAGATTATGCCCACTGGAAACTAAAAAACTAAATTTATTTATTAACGAAAAGCAAAAAAAACCACAACATTTCTACCAAATTTTTTTTTTACTCTAAACTACTTTTTAGAATAATTCAATTTCATTCAACCATGCCTACATTGTTCCTCTTCAAATTTTTATTTTTTTGTGTTTTTTTTTCGTTTTGATTTCTCTATGTCTTACTTTTGTTAGTTGACAAAAAACATTTGGATAATTCTCAATCTCATTGAGTTGAGTAATTGAGTTACGATGATGAGGATGTGTGTTTTGTCGCTGTTATTTCTATGCATATTTGTTATTAAAAATATAATAGGGTAGACTGCCAAAGATCGTTTAATACAAATGGGCATCATATTTGAAATGGTTGATTGCAGTTGTAGATTTATGAAAAATTAACTGTTTTGGTTTTATTTCTTTATTTATTTTTTTTTCACTTGAGCTAAATTAAATTTAAGTATACCGCCCTTTAAATTTACTTTTGGTTTTGTTTTGGTATAGGTAAATCACTCTTTTTTCGTTTTTTTTTTAGCTTGAAACAGTTCAGAACGTTTTTGTATAAAAATTGCATAAGATTAAGTTAATTGCAAATGTTTTTAATTGCCATTATTTAATCATAAATAATAAATAGACTTTTTGAAATTCGAAATTTTATTTATTTAAGTCTTATAACTTAACTATACAGTATTTTTGAAATAGTTTTGAGTTTATTACTTTTAATTGTTATTTTTAACTATGTGATGAAAAATGGATGGAATTAGTTTCAAGTAGTGACTATTTGTGGAAGAAAACTATTGATAAATATAGAAATAGTAAATTTTGAAGAAATAGCAATAGAAATATAGGGTGCCAATGTACATACTTGTAATACATTGGTTTAAAAAACATATTGAATAAATATATTTTTAACAAAGCAGTGCAAAATCATAATCAAAATGATTCCATTATGCAATTATTATTTTTTTCTAAGTATCAATTTATTTATCGTATTCAAATACTGGCGTATATAAGAAATTATTAAGCCTTTATTATATTTGCCTTAATTAACTTGCCTTGGACTTTATATGTTTGTTTCAATTTGCTTCAATTCAACAAAATACCCATTTCAATAACCATTTAACCAAAGTATATCCATAAAAAGAGTAAGAACTCATGTATGTATTCATTTGTTTGCGCACAAATTCATATGCAAATTTGATAAACATTCTCAGAAATAGATATAATAAGAATTTTACGTAAGATTTTTAGGAGACCTAACTAAAACAGCGTTATCATATTCTTTAAATTCTGTGATTTGTAAATAGATGTCCTCAGTATTATTTTATAATCGTATACCAATATAATAAATTATTAGGTTTACTAATATAATTAATAAAAAATAATAATGTTTGTAATTCCAAATTATTACTGACAAAAATATTAATAATATTTTATATTATTGTAATGTAATTATAATTTAATATTTTTAATAGGTATATACGAAAATAATAATGTTTAAAACGAAAATATTAAAATTATAAAAGATCAGAATTAATCATCGTATAAGGGAACAAACTAAATTAGAACCAACATTTTTTGCCAGCCTGCCTCATACAAATAATGGGAGGGAACGTAAACAAATCCAAAGGAGAATAATGAGAACGCAAAATTATTTTACAGTATAAAGGAAAAGTCAAACATCTGTTTTGTACCTTTTCTCTCTCATAATAAATTTGGTATACGATAAGTAAATATAAATTTTAACTCTTTTAACTAATGGTATTTTGCTCGGTTTGATATTTCTTAAAAAATAGGTTGTCGTAAAATGGGAGTGCGTATTCTTGTTAATATAGATTATAGATATTCTTTGCATTCAACTAAGGTAAAATTTACATATGTGTGTGTACTACTAACGGAATATGGATATTTGATAAAGTTAAAATTTGGTTTCTCTTTAAATTCACTATATTTATTGACATTTCTATGGTGTAAAGAAGCAAAAAAAAAAACAAAAAAGGAGTACAAAATAAATGTGCGCAATACAAATCATTATCATTATATTTCAATCATTTTCTATTACTATTCAATTATATTTTCATTATATTTTTTTGTGTTTTTAATTTGGTTTCTTTTATTAATCTCTTTCTTTTATTATTTCTCTTTCTCTGACTAAGTATATGCAAATGTACGTACATGTGTCATATAGGGCTTGCATTTGTTACATACATAATCATATGGCTTAGTTTAATTGAAAATAAAATGCAAACATTATTTATGGAAGAAAACAAAATTTGAACCAATCAAGTATCAGTTATCTATCACTCAGTTACAAATTACTCTTCTCGCATGTAAAAAAAGTTCAATTTCGATTTATGCATGTATATATTATACTTTTATATGCCAATTTATGCTTAGGCAGCGTATACACCTCGGACAAAATCGAATTTTATCGTAGATAAAGTCGGATGAGTGTTTACATTTCAGACTTTTTCTCAGATTTTATCTACGATTTTACGTCAAATATTTTTTGTATTTAACAGGGTTTCTTTTTATAAAGTGCGTAATTTTTTATTGGTGAAAATTCTTTAATACGTAAATTAAAAAATTCAAAGGTATCTAATCAAAAATCTCCAAAAATTTTTTAAAAATATACATATTTTTATAAAATTTATTACAGTAATATAAAATATAATTACACATTTGAAGTATGAGCAATAATAACCAAATTGCGTTAGAGTGAATTTTAGTGCCATTTGATTATATGTGTTGTTCTTTGAAAATATATTATTTTTCATTAAAAAAATATTTTCACTAAAAAGTCGAAAATAAAATAAGGAAAAAAAAAATTTTTTTTTAGAAATATTTGCCTTTAATTTAAGCGTACTAAAACTACAAAAATAAACTTTAGAATCGCAGCTTGATATAATGTTTTCATATCAAGTTATGATTGTAATTACGGAAAAAGCAAATTAGCCGAACTTTTTACCAAATCTCTTAATCTCATCTGAAGACTTCCTAGAATTTCGGCTAATTTGCTGTTTCCGTAATTAAAATCATAACTTGCTATGAAAACATTATATCAAGCTGCGATTCTAAAGTTTATTTTTGTAGTTTTAGTACGCTTAAATTGAAGGCAAATATTTCTAAAAAAAAAATTTTTTTTCCTTATTTTATTTACATTCAGCACATACATTATTTTGTAATTTCGGATTCCCTTCTATTTAAAACTGAACAATAAACTTTATCAAATTATTTTTAAATAATTTAGAAAGTATATAATTTAATTATTTTATTTTTAAAATTATTTCAAAAACAATGTGATTTGATTGGTAAACTCACCCTACTTGATACAAGGTTTTTTTTTATTTTCATAAAAACAACAAAAAAAAAAAATACTTTTTCCTCTTATTTTTATTGTCTATTATTTTTATTTACCAAAATTTCGCTCAGTTCATCATAAAAATGAAATAATTGCGTGTATTAGAGGAGCTAATTCTAATGCAATGCAAAAAGAAAAACAAAAACTGAAATAAACAATAGGAGTGAAGAGATACAAAGAATCAAAGTCTGCAAGGGTAAAATCGTAAAATAACATGAAATTATTTCTTTTTTCTTTATTATTTTACTCGCTCTTCAAAATTTTAGAAATATGTATAATTGTGTGTATATATTTCTTTACCAAATTAATGGGTAAAACTTTTTAAAAACTAATTTAATTTGAAGAAGAGAAAATTTCAAAGCTCTCTCACTGCTACTCAATCAGCTGTGATTAGACACCCATCAGCTGCGATTTATAAAAATTTGGAATAAATATTAAGAGGAGTAAGGTGCTAAATAAATAGGTAATGAGATTCTTCAAAAACATAAAAGTTTGAATGGACTAGATTGGTGTTTACAGAAATTAGATAACTTGTATATCTTATTTATAATAAAAAAATGTCTATTATTTTAGTTCTAAAAAATAATTTTTTTATGTATTTATTCATTCATTTAGTTTTTTAACTATTTGAAATGAACAATCATAAAATTATTGATAAATATAACAATTTATTTTGTATTATCTGCTTAAATCCGAATTAAATTAAATTAATAAGTATACTTAATATTTAAAAAAAAAAAAATTATTTTTAAGTACAGAATACTTATTAAAGTTTTTCGTATATTTGACAAAATAAATTTCCATTTTGCAAATGGTGAATTATATATTATAGTTTCATTCATATGTCTGTCAAGTTAACGGAACGCTTCAGTACATATCGTCTTGTTCCATACGCCAAAAACCTAAAGATGAGAAAAACGAAAAATAAAGCTCTTTAGTTTTTAAAAAATTAGTTATCTATGCTAAAAAAAACAAATTAAATTAACAAAACAAAACTTAAAATCTTTATTCACAGTCATATGACTAAATAAAAAACTTATTATATTATGATTTCAACTTAAGACATGCTTTAACTTGGCACAAAATTGTGGAGAGTTCTTCAAATGTCAGAAGCGAATTTTCAATTACTCTGCGCAAATGATGTTTTGTTGATTTGACGCTGTCTTCAGCAAATCCAGTTCTATAACTTTCCAAAAAACAGTTAAATGGCCAATCGGTTTATTTGGCAGTACAAAACTTAGCTGCTTTATTCTGCTATCTTTTATAGCTTCTTTATATTGTTTATTAAAATAAATTGCAACACCTATGTGGTTTTTTGCATTATCTAGGAAAACTGATGAAGAAAAACCTCTTCGGGAGTAGAATCTTTGAAATGCATCTATAAATGATTGCCCTTCGAGACTTGACACGCCTTCCAGATGAAAAACCTTCGTAGAAAAACATATAAATAGGCAGATATATCCTTTTGAATTCTTTGAAAAATACCCTTTATATAGTTTTAATGTAATTGGTCCACCAAAGTCTGACTCTATATGCAAAAATGAACGAGATGGAGTAATTCTATTTGCAGTAAGAGGCCACATGATTTGTGATAACGCCTCTTTTTTCTGTAAGAAGCAAGAATTACATTAATGTATTGTTTGTCGTGTTATTTGATTGAATCATTGGAATCAATGAAATTAGATTTTGGCTACCATGAATTGTGTTGAAATGATCATCTCTAACAATTATCTTGATAATATAGGATTGATTTAGCAGAATTATTGGATATTTTTTATTAAAATTTTCGTAAATGTGAGATAAACGACTATTCATTCTGATTACTCCATCCTGGTCAAGGAAACGATTTAATGAAATTAATTCACTTTATTGGAGAAAGTGACGTTATTTTTAAATAAATTGTAATATGAATATCTATACGAAAAGAATACCTTTGAGTTAATTTGAAAATTTTAACTCAAATATAAATCTTTTAATTTATGTATGTTCATCTTTCTGGTATTTTCGATAAATACAAATGATCGCATCAATATCAGAGCAAAAAAATGGTATTGACCATTGTGGATTCCTATTTTGAGTTCTTCAATAGTAACTACTTGGAAGCTACACTGTTTTGTAGCGAAACATAAAAATGAAAAACTTATGACACAAAAAAATTTCCGTGTTTTCTTTACTAAAAAATTATTTTTTAGCATCCTTAGTAGAAAGAAAATATCGTCGATGTCAATTGACAAATGTGGAAAATCAACAAAATTCATGTGCAAGAAGTGTAATGTTCATTTACACACCAAATGATTTGAAAAATATCATGTGAAAAATAGTTTTAGTATTAAAATTTCATAATTTATAACATTTTGTATTAATAAATTTTTCATTAATTATCTCAATAAAGCTTTTGCTTAACTCGACTTTTTATTTTCATTCATTGTTTAGCTTTAGTCAAATGGCTATAAATGTAAACTTAATTTTGATTTTCATGAACAAAAATAATGTCAAATAGCAGCCAATGTTCGATTTTTCGAACAGCCCTTTTCCAGGCTCTGGAATGTGCTAGTCCCAATCTAACAACGGAATGGATTTTTTTGGGCATGAATTATCCTAAAACAAATGGATTAATAGTAATAATCAAGATAAGTGTTTTTTTTTACCGAAAATGGATTAAATAACTTGACATATAATTATTATGTGTTTTATTTTGTATACCAATATTGAAAGCCAAAGTAGATCTATTTCAAACTAATTTTTGAAGTTGGAAACACCTGCATATCGTTTGGGTAATGTACACATTTAATTGACGAAAATATTACACATTCATTGCACTAACATACTAGCAAAAAAAACAAAACATTTGCATAATACCAATCTGCTTCCTTATCGGTACTAGTACTACTTTAGTACATAATGCTAATAGTATCCTTCTTTATTTAGATTGGTGCAGTTAGAAACACATTCACTTCTAAACGAATAAAAAATATTTACCTATAATCATTCTATCATTATATCTACCTGTAAATGTTACGAATACGATCCAACTAACCATGGACTTCATCATCAGATTCAGCATCTGATTATGAATAATGATGATTATCTCTTTTTAGATTTTACTCTATCATTCTACACAAAAAGATCTTCATCAGTATCTTCCTCCAAATACCTTTAAAAGATCTGCCCCTTTGAATGCCATTTTTTATGGTTTTAATCAAGGATCTCCTTTAATAAAAACTCATGAAAACTTTACACCTGAGTATAAAATACCCATAGAAGCTTTTATTATACTGTCGATGTTAAGCTTTGAACGTTTTCCTATAAAATGCACAAAATGACATTACTTAATACAAATTGAATTTACATTGACGATTTCCCGATTTGTAAAAGAAAAATTGCCGTTAATAAATATTGCTGCTTATACCTCCAGATATAAATAGTGAAGGGTATGAAATATCACTAGGTTATCACATTAGAGTAAAGGTAGTACCTACGATGGTAACTACTGTATTTTGCTGTACATTTTGTAAGAGATTGTAGGTACAATGCAACTTTTTTCCGTTCAACAAAAAATTTCAAAATTATTTTTCTGCAGGGCTTTTATTATCCTTTATCTCGGATAACATAATAATGTTTAAAAATGATTTCCAGTCTTATATTAGAAAATAAATTTGCAGCGTTAACCAGTTAAAATAAGTGCTCTTCATTCAGTGCAAATCATTTTAATTTATAATAAAACTAGTGGATCCCCTGTGCAGTTGCACAGAAGTAGTTCTTTCAAACACAAATGAAAAAAGAAATATTTGTTTTAGTATAATTGTAATTGTTTTCAGAAATGCTTGATTCTTGAATATTATATATTTTACAAAGAAATTAAAGTATATAATACCTAATATTTTATGATGAAATTAATACTAATTTCAATATAACTTAACACAATAAAATCCAATTACTCTCATTGTAGTATATCGATGTATTTTAATTCGTTTATAGTCAAAAACGTTTGTAGCCACAATTCAGTTATCAGCAGTCAACAATTTGTTTGAAAGAAAGTAATAAACTTCATAAGTTGATACAATCGACCTCGTTTATAGTCATATTAAAATATAACGCCAATTTTTTCAATAAAACAAAAAAACAAATCAAAAGTGAATTATGTATATTTTGTGATTACATAACAGAATTGCTATTTATGAATAAAATAAAGTTTTAAATTGTTATACGAAAGATATTTTCTTGAATTTGATTTTGTTTATAAAGATGCAATTTTTTTTTCACTACGCCTTCACAAAACGGTTAGAGTCAGAAATATTACTGAAATTTAGCGAATGACTATTATAACCGCATTTTACTGTATATATTTTTTTTAAATAGCACAAGCAAATGAACTAACATTTATTATATCATTTTTGAAGAGTATGATCGGATCTGATTTTTGTTTTTCTGTTTTGTTTCCAATTTTTATTTATGTTTTTGTTTTTGTACTTTTTTCTGTGTTTATTCAAAATGACAGAATTATTATGAAGAATTTTTGAAAAATTCCCGTAATTGAAATTTCTTTTAGAGTATAGATGGCGCTCAACTCGGAAATAACCATCACTATTTGGTGTAAATATTTAAAATGTATTCAGCACCAAGAACTTGCTAAAATGTATTCAGCATCAGCACCAAGAACTTGCTAAAATTTTAATATTTTTGTGGTGTAAATAATTTACTATTCAATTATTTTTTTACTCACCACGTCGTTCATCTTGTGTGTTATAATATAAGATATTACCCACATGGCCTTTTTTGTGTAATATATATAAGAAAAAAGAATTTTTTTTAATATAAAAAAAAAGTTGAATTAATAGAGAATCGAATGGACTCACTAAAATTTGTGATATTAAAACCTATATTAATAATATTATCCTACTAATTAATTTTTTTTTCCAAATAAAAGTGCAAAAAACCAATAATGGTTTGAAGCGATAAATAAAAAAATAAATAAAAAGAATTTGACTCAAAAAAGGCTCGACAAAAATTTCTGATATTAAATGATGCTTTAACCAACTCAGCTAATATTTTATAAAAAATGTTTACCCAAAATATACACATAAAATAAAAATTGATTTTGATAACAACGGCCTGCATCATCGCCGGTTGATTGAATGAAAAAAAAAACGAAACACACGAAAAACCACGAAAAGTGTGCCTTCACTAATCGTGCTCTTGTGTATTATAATATAGATATCTCAGTTTTATGCCATCAGTAAATAAAAATATTTAATTAGTAACAAAATGACATTGTTAGAAATTAAATTTAAATTTAGAAAGAATTAAAATGCAAGACAGCATCAATCTGCATATGAATAACAGAAATAAAAAAGAAAGAATATTATATTCATTCATTTTTTTTATTATATTGCTTTTCCTAGAACTATAAAACGATAATAATTTATCCTAAGAATGTAGGACACTAACTCGATATATTATAAAATCTATTCAAATATTCCATTGTAGTTGCAGTTCTCAATGAAATTTATTATATATGTAAAGTAAATATGTTCATCATATGTACATCGTAATGATGTAATATGTACATCATTCAACATTAAATACTAAATGCCAGAGAGATACGCATTCAATCTTCTTTGACAACAATTTTTGATTTGGTAGACATTTAAATTTTTAATTTTCTTTTTGTTGTTTCTTTTTTGTTCTTAAGTCTATCATGTTGTTGATACGAAGAAAAACATTTTTTTGCTTGTACAGAATATGCGTGGGGAGGAAAGTCAGTATTTAATACTAAAGTACATATACAGTGATCGACATTATTATTCTGATAATATTTTTGAATCTTTTGAATGTTTAAGTCCTACATAGAGTATTATTAAACATCTTCAGACTGTTGAATTTGTTGTTGTCTTGTATTTAAATTTTCTAGGACCTTACGATTCGGAACCTGATAATTCACCATAATCCAATCGATAGAATCACAGATATCCAACAATACAAGCATGGGCTCAAATGACGAAAAATCATCTTTTTCGTCGAACTAAACAATAGGATGTTGCACAATCGACACTAGGTAGTACAACAATATTTTTATAGTGTAAGAGCTTTTCTAGCTGTCAGAATTCGCGGTAAGTAATGTAATATCATAGAAAATACACCACTATAATGGTATTAAAGTAAAAGTTAAAATGTTTAAAAAAGAAAATCTCACACAAAAAAAAGAAAACATCACAAAAAAAAAGAAATTAGGATAATAATGTTCAGTGTATGTTTGCAGCACTTGATGCTGTACAAAACGAAATTTGATTAACTTTGGTTAAAATTAAAGTATTTTTGTGAGCAAGAGATTAAAATCCATATTCAGTATATTCTATTGCAATGGCACTAAATCAAGTGAGATGACACCGTATTTAGGTCAGTCTGTACAGAACACATAACGAGATACATAAACCGAACTAAAGATATTCAAATTTATCATATTAAAAATGTGTCGAAAGTTTGAGCTATAATGAATCATAACCACTAGTAAAATAATCATTACAATGGTATTATTACATTTTACCGTTTTACCGTCATATGTAGATCAAAATTAGAATATTTTAGGTTGTACTGTATTACCAACATCAATATCTAATTACTAAGTCATCGATTGGACTTGGACTTGGGTTTAAATTTCGTAGGAGAATTATTGGATAATTAAATTTCAAAATAATTTGTTGAATGGTAAACCAGAAACTTCTAATGAATTTAAAAACTCTGTTGGATACACAAATGCGGATTGTACTATATATTATACTATTTTTGTTTTTGGTCTGAGGACATAGATACCGCACATATATTTTTTTAGTTACCATATTTAGTTTACATGTAAATTCATAACAACCGTATTATCAAATAGATGATTGTGTAGTTTATGAAACTGTTTACTGAAATAAATCTGAAAACAGAATATAAGCCATATGACATTTCCTTACTTTATTTTTTAATGGTGTTAAAATAAAATCAAAATTAGAAAGGAATAACATTAAAAGCCAGTTTATAAATTTCAATACCACATTTGACGTAAAGCTGAGATCATGAACTTTTTGTATACGGTTTATTTTTAAAACAATCAACATAAAATGAAATAAAGTTAAAAATAGTATTAACAGAGTGATGATAATGATAAATTTGAATTTTAATTAGAAATTTTAGAGTTGGATTAAAATCAGGGAATTCCATTTTCCAGAATATTTATTATATTTTTACTGCATATGAGGTAACAGCGCACGCGACAAACGAACGGCCGTATTCCACTTTTCTCATCAAAATAAACTCCTAAGTCCTTAATTGGATTTACCTTTTCTAAAGCTTCGTTGTTTAGAGTATATCTAAAGCTAAATGGTTGGGTTTAACGTGTGTAACACATGAGTGCACATTTACTAATGTTTAGTAAAAGATTGTTATTAATGCACCAAATATAAAATTTGTCTAGATCATCATGAAGCATATAAATATTTTGCATCGATGTTATGTTTTTGAAAATCTTCATATCACCAGCGTAAATTTTCAAATCGCTATTATAAATTATACAAGCCACATCTTTGATAGCAATAATGAATTACAGTAGTCTTAAATGACTACCCTGTAGAACTCCAGAATTTGATATGAATGGCGATAAAAATGAAGAGCGGAATAAAAGAGTATCGCTCCTATTAGTAAGATATGAGTTGACCCATTGTACAAATTTGGCAGGAAATCCTAGTTTTTTTAATTTTAGGTAAAATAATACTATGAGTAAAACATCAAATGCCCTAAAATCGGTGTAAATTACATCCCTTTGAAATCCCGCTTCCATATTGACTAAGATGGTTTATACGGATTCTATAAGGTTGGTCACTGTAGACTTCTTTTTCAGAAAATCGTGTTGATGTGTCGTGAATAAGTGTAGTGATTGTAAATAGAATCAAAAATCATAAACTCAAAAACTTTAGGAATAGTGGAAGGTTCGGAAATGTGTCTATAATTGTTTATCTCATTTTTGCATTTTTTTATGTGTAGGTTTAGTTTAAGCTTTTTTCCAAATAGATGGGAACAATTACCAATGTAATGTAATTACCAGTGTACCGTTGTACCAATATTTTATTCTTTGTATTTTCCCGTTGGTAACAAGTTAATATTATGATTGGAATATAATTGGAAATATTGTACCAAGATATTAGTGTGAATTTAGTGTTTTTTCCAGTAAAAGAAATAATAGTTGGAAATATTCATAAAAAATTATTGGTACAATGTGGGAAAAATTCCTTGTGGTACAAATTCTGAAAAAATCCATGTGAAATTCCTAATTTGAATCTGGAAATTTATGTGGTACATTTGGTAATGGTACAGGTTCAGAAAAATTCCATCTAAAAATCCTGCATTTGAGTTAGGAAATTTTACGTGGGAGAACTTTGTTTCATCAGCCATAAAAACTATTTTAGGGTAAGAAGTGGACAAAAATTCACAAAAGAATTGAGAAATGGTTTTAGCGTTATTACTTTGTTTCCATTGAATTTCATGAAAATTGGGTACTCATCGCTTTTTCTTTTTGAGTTAATAAATTTCCAGAAGACTTTAGGATTATTTATGGGTGATGAAGAAATGTTGTGAATATAGTTATTATAGCTCTGTTTAATGGATTGTTTGAACAGAAAGAAAATATGAAGTTGAATGAATGGTAGTCTGTTAGATCAGGGTGAGCATTAGTACAGAGAGAGAAACATATAGGAAGATGATAAGAATCAATTTTGACTAGTGGAAAAGGATAATCCAGCATGGTTAAGTTATTCCAACCTGAGCTGAAGATCAGGTCGAGTTGTCTTTCTTGAAAGTTACGTATAGAAGAAACTTGTTGTACATATGTACATACATATTATGTGTTTGCAATTTCATGAGTTTGCCATTTATTCTTGCTGATTGATTTTCAGTCGGAGACAAATGTGTTTCTAATTTTAAGTTGAGTTATTATTTACCTGGATTTATTTTATTGATCTATGAATAACAATTTTTAAGTAAAGTTTGATGTTTTTTTCTTCTATCTGAAAGAGAAATAAAAAAATTTCTTGTGATTTGATTGAAAATTCCCTTCTTTCATTTGGTGTTAAAAAAAAATATTTGCATAAAATAGAAACAATTTATCTTTAAAAGAAAAAGTCGTAACGGTACATGCTGACACTCATCCAAAAATTGTATAACAAATGATTTCAATTTTTGCTTAGAAGAAATGATGACTTTTCATAAAATTATGATGAAAAGGGTTCTTCTGCTGGAATTTTCATCACTGTAAATTTTTATCTAAAATATATTTTGAGGATTTTTCTTTTCGGATTGTGTATAACAAAAATTGCATTTTTGGTAGATGAGTGATGGGTAAATGTTAAAAATATAATTCATTTAAAAAACGTTTTTATTTAAATTCAGTAAAATGTAATGTATTTACACTCGTATGTAGAAATCCATACACTTACATTCAGATATCTAGATTCTAGATTAATGTTGAAAAGCCTTGGATGACAACCCACCCTGAATTAAGACTACATTCGTTTTAAATAGAAAATTTTTTTGATTTAAAAAATATGTTTTTCTGTTTTTTTGCTTTTTTTATGTTTGTTGGCGCTAGAATTATATTTGCATAAAAATTTTAGTTTTAAAAGATTTTTTCATTAATTACTTAATAGGTTATAAATAAAAATTTCCAGATTAAATTCAATTGGATTATTATGAATTTTTTACTTTGTAGATATTTGATGTGTTCTGACAAATTCTAAATTAAAGAGAATGAAAAAAAAATAAAAAAATGTAACAGTTTCTGGTAATTTTTGAAATTGCATAATCTGATTTAAATCAAAAATATTTTGAAGTTTGAATTTTATAAATGAAGATTGATCTTTCCAGAATAGCAATTTCAAGAATAAAATATGATTGGGAAGATTATATAATACAAAATTTGGAAATTAATTCAACTGCTTGTTTTGTTTATCATTAATTATCTAAGATAAATGTCAAATTTCTTATTATGTTTATTATCTCATAACATTGTATCTAGTCTTTTTTATTATATGACAAGATACATTTGAAGCCTTTTTTTAAAAGATATGTAGTGTTGTACTATTGCAAAATTTTTAGCTTTGATTATTAAATTTTTTATAAGAAATATTTCCGAATAGAAAACTCTACAGCAGTGTTTCCGGTAATAAATAATTTTAATTTTTGAAATTTATATAAATATAAAGAGAGTCATAATAATGTAAGAAAAATGTAGCGTTGAAATTCTAGATCTCTTACCAAACTATAACTTTTGTTAAAATTCGAGTTCACTTAGAGCAATGGTTTGAGCATTTCATAATGATGAACATATTCGACATACGAACCATTATTTTTGTTAACTACCTATTTTAACATAATTTTATAACGGAATATAATACCAAATCATATACCAAGTAGCTTTATTAACTAATTGAGAAATGGTTTATTTTTATAGCCAATATTTTTTATCGAAAGTCTGTGGAATATCGAATTACTAAAATTTTTAACAGAATAGTCTTTTCCAATGAAATTTGTTTTTGGTTTAATGGATTAACATGTTTAGAATCAAGAAAAATTTGCAAGATGCTAGATAGTATTACATAAAAATTGAACTGAGTACCTGTATGAATTCTTCAGTTTAAACGAGTACATATTGAAAATCAATTAAATTAATTATAATGAATAATATTCAATAAATTATTAGCCTTACGATTGTTATCTGCTATTGTTAATATATTTATCATATTATACCTACTTTTATACCTATAAGCTAAAGAATAATTGAGGGCTTTAAGTTTATATGCAATTTATTCCAAATAAACAACAAATCCCTTACTCTTTTTTTTATTTACTTACAGTTTATCACCTTTGAATCTATTATCAAAAATTCAAAAGTTTTATGGTATTTCAGGATGCTTATTAAATACCTAAACTGCTTGAGGCATAATTTTGAAGTTTACGTAAAAAATTAATACATGAAAAGTTTAATGAGAATGAAATCTTCATCCATCAGGCATAATTTCATAATTTTTTTTTTTATATGTATATAATTATTATTATAAATGTAAGTAAAACTAAATTCATTAAATCCCACTTAAATTTAAATTTCAAGGGAATCTCTTGTGCTATAAGTGGATAATTCAATTCACAATGAATAATTATGTTAATATACATAGTAGTTACAGTAAGCGAATACGTTAATGTAAATTACCATTTATTTTGCATTCAAACATGCACATTAATTTTACCCTTATATTATTCACCTAAAACACCTATAACATCTACCCTATACCTATTTGTCTACAAACCCATTCAGAGTTTGTTTTTTCAAAGCGAACATCTTTGAAGATGTCTGTAAATAATGAATAAGTATAATTTACTTTTGAAGACACTTTGTAAAAGGATACTAGTTGCATTTTTTTTTATGATAAACTAAAAATCGTAATTTATGGTGAAAATATTTTATCCAAAGTTAAAGGTACCTAAGTTGATTTCTAGAATGGAAGAAAATTTATTTGTAATAATTGAGAAAATAAAAAATAAATTAATTGATAACATTGACACTATCACATGAATTTTGGATTTCATGCTTCAACTTTACAAAATTGAAAAATTACATTAAATTTTTTATTTTCATATTTTATTCAAATCTCACTTCAATGTGAAATTAATAACCAAAATATAAAATTAAGCCTAGAGAAAAGAACAATATTTTAAGGGGGTATTTTTGGATACTATCTAGCTTTCTATAAGATATATCACGAAGTAGTGCTGAAGGATAACCAGAAGTGTAAGCTGAAAATACCAAGCAAGATTACATTCTCAACCAAAATAACTTAGCCAATGCTTTTAACTGGTATTGGTCGAAGCGTCACAATATTCTGCAGCTAAAGTCTAAACTATTCGACGTAGACATAAAATATGCATGTATGAGTTATAGAAAGAAAAGGTACCTTTTCAACAGTATATAAATTTTGGAGGGGATTTTGTTGTAAAATCTTGGGGTACATATTTGGTTTTTCAAGAAAGAAAATAAAGATTGTTTTTTTTTTAAATTTTCTACGTTGAACTTCAAAATTCCCATAACGTAAGCACCAATCATCATCAGATAGATGTTAAAATATGTTCCTAACCGTTGTCTTTCTGGAATATATAACTGAATGTATAGTTATCTAATAAATCAACAGATATAACGGTTTTTATACAAAAAAAAATGTCTTTTTCGTCCTTAAAGGATAAAATGCGCCACTAAAGATATATTTTTTGGAAAGCTAGCAATTTCAGCTATCTTTCGAATATGGTCATTAGGTCGTTAAAACATCTCCCTCAGACCCCATATATACTTACAAAAATTTTACAATTTCAAAGAAAACGAAAAAAATGTTTACTGATTTATGAATTTAATGTATTTCCACCCAAAACCTATAAAATAAATATCCAAGTTATGTTAACAAAACAAAAAACAAATGAATTGTAAAAACAAAACATTGAACACACAAACAACAAATATTTTTTCTGCGAATCGAAATCCTCCAAAATGTCATACATTTTTTTAATTTTTTTTTAATGTTTTTTTTAGGCCTGTCTGATATTTATGAGTTGGAGAATAAAAAATATAAAAAATTTCTGTTTTCATAGAAATAAAAAATTAATTTAAAAATTTTTTGGTCTAATGGACCGGAACTATATAAATGGAATCTAAATTATTTTTCAATATGATTTTTTTTCTCTATAATTTTATTGTTGTAATTGGTTCCATATTGAAGAACAAGGAAACTCTCAATTGGTTTTGTTATGTTTTTTTTATTTTTTTAATTATTCTCTATTCTCAATACGAATGACATTTATGTCCGGTATTTTTCGTTGTTATGTTCAATAAGAAAAAAAAAATATTTGTAAATTCTAGGCTGGGCTGCGACCTGGGTTATACGTATTAACATGTGTATACTATAATATTATATTAACGTTAGATGTATATTAACAAAACAATAAATGTTTTTATACAATGAAAGTGCATTGAAATAATGTGAACGTGAAAAATTTTCATTGAATGTCATTTCTGGAGATTAAATTCATTGATAATAAAAATTTAAAGTATTTCAGTGATGGAATTAAATTTAAAGCCGCAAAACTTTGATTAATAAAAAAGAAATAATATCACCAATTGTGACGAATCAACTTAATGTAAATTAACTTAATGCTTAACCGTCACGTATAAAGTCCATGTATCAAGTTTTAAGTATTAAACTTCTACATTATATTAAATACACAAAACTTGATAAGATAAATTTTTTGACATATAAGATTGATTTTGAAAAGTGTATATTTGAGTATATACGGTAAAGTATGTAGCTGAGTAAGTCATTTATGTTGTCTGTAAATTTAAACAATTCAAAATGATTTTACCAAATAACTGAATACACTTTTTGGTAAATCATTAAGGTGTACACTATAATAATTATGTCAGATGTCTGTTCATTAGAAATTATATTAGAGTACTATGGGGTAGTGTAATAGGTCCATTTTAATATCTCATTTACAATGCAATCTTAACAACAATAAATGATAACTTGACACATTTGCTAATGATATGGCCATCTAAGATCTTGAAAAGCAGAATAAACAAATCACATATTATGCGGCTAGGGAAGTGAAAAAACAGAGCATGCTTTCAGTATTGCTACATTGATCGTCAATCCAGCGATCAATTTACATTAGTGACAATCATCATTTAGGCAACTGAAAAATGTTCACAACTTTTAAAGTCATTTGATTTTAACAAACGCGTACCTATAGCCAACACCTATCATATACCTATATCATTTCAATTATTTTTATTTTTTTTTCTTTTTTACCATAGCAAGCTAAGAAAATTTATGAAAAGTATACTGGATAAATAATAGAAGAAGAAGCCTCGGATACACGAATGACTACTTGATAACGACCTTTGGCACTCAAAAAAGGACCCGAATTGCACAATGGAATGTAAGAACACTTAGAGAAGCTTCAAGACTCCCGCAGTTGGAAGCTCAAATGGCTACTTACAACATAGACATCCTAGGTATAAGTGAAATGCGATGGAACAACACCGGAGAAATCAACACGGAGAATGGAAACATGGTAATTTACAGTGGAAGGGAAACAGGGGGTGAAAGTGGAGTCGGAATACTAATATCAAAGAAATTGAGACAAACATTGGTTTCTTGGAAGGCAGTCTCGGATAGAATTGTTATAGGGCGATTTCGAAATATGACAAGACATGTAACAATAATTCAATGCTATGTACCAACAGATGTCGCTGAAGACCATATTAAGGATGACTTCTACGAACAAATAGAAACAACGCTAGCACTCATAAATAGGGGAGATATCATAATATTAATGGGTGACTGGAATGCGAAAATAGGATCTAACAACAATGGACTTGAGGAGATGATGGGCAAACACGGGTTAGGGAGAGAAAGAAACAACAACGGGGAAAGATTGATAGAGTTGTGTCAGACTTTCGACCTAGCAATCGGAGGGAGTCTATTCCCACACAAAGATATCCACAAATACACATGGACAACACCAAACGGGATCTCAAGAAATCAGATAGATCACATATGCATCAGCAAGAAATGGAAACAATCAATGTTAGATGTGAGAAATAGAAGGGGAGCAGATATACACAGCGATCATGAATTACTAACTGGGGACTTCAGAATGAAACTAAGCCTACAAGGAAGAGGCAGAAGAAATAGAAAGAAAAAAATAAATATAAACAACTTAAAAAATCCGCAAGTAAGAGCTGACATAGTTACGGCGTTACGAGAAAATATTAGAAATAATAGAGAATACACTTGGGAAGAGATTCTGGAAATTTACAACCAAACAAGCGAACAAAATCTTGGAATTTCACAACCACAAAGAAAAATCTGGATAACCGATAACACATGGGCCTTGATTAAAAGAAGAGGTGAAATGAAGAAAATGATAAACAACAGGATGGCATCAAGAAGAGAATATGAAGAAATAGCGAAAACAGTAAAAAGAGCAGCTAGAAGAGATAAAAGGAAATTTCTACAAAATTTAGCCGGAGAAGCAGAAAAAGCAGCACAGCAACATAACCTGAGAGAATTGCATCGCATAATCAAGAACTTAACAAACCAGTCGGAACAACAAAACAAACCAATTAAAGATAAAAATGGTGCGCTCATCACAAACTTAGAGGATCAATTAAAGAGATGGAGAGAACATTTCCAAGAACTGAGCAACGAAGAAAGTACAAATAATGAAGCAGACATAAGAAACAATGCAAATATCTACCCAACTGAGGGACTGCCAATATCTACTCAAGCTCCAAATATAGAAGAGATCAAAGCTACAATCAATATCCTGAAGCACAACAAAGCAACAGGTGAAGATAGAATTCCAGCAGAAATAGCCAAACTGGACCCTGACTTATTCGCAAAAACAATTGAACCCCACATCAGGAAAGCATGGATAGAGGAGAATATACCACCATCATGGAAGAAAGGAATGATTGTCAAGATACCTAAGAAAGGAGACTTGGCAAATTGCAGCAACTGGAGAGGAATCACGGTTCTAAATACTATTCATAAGATAATAGCAATTATTATAAAGAAAAGATTAGAAGAAGTACTAGAACCAATATTACGGAAGGAGCAGGCAGGTTTCAGACCAAACCGAAGCTGTGTTGACCAGGCAAATACTTTACGGGTCATAGTTGAACAATCAGTAGAATGGAATGCCCCACTATATCTACTATTCATAGATTTTAAGAAAGCATTCGACACAGTCAAGAGATGCGCAATATGGAGAACACTTACAAAGAAGGGAGTTCCTGAAAAAATCATCAACATCATCAAAGCGATGTATAAAGATGCAGAGACAACAGTTCAACACAGAGGTAAGATCAGTGATCCATTCTACACCAATATAGGAGTTAGACAAGGATGTCCACTATCTCCACTTCTCTTCAACACAATACTAGACGACATTCTAAGAGAAGTTTGCACAGGAATAAACGGAATAGAATGGGATCTCTTCGGAAACTTAGAAGACTTAGATTACGCAGATGATGTATGCCTCATATCAAGAAATCAAAGGGACCTACAGAACAAAGTCAACAGATTACAGGAAGAAGCAAAGAAATCGGGACTGGAATTAAATATCGAGAAAACCAAGGCAATGAGGACAAACAACAGTTATAGTGAGCCAATAACAGTGAGTGGACAACAGATAGAATACGTAGAAGAATTCAACTACCTGGGGAGCATTATAACATCAAGAGGAGGTGCAACAGAAGATGTCAACAGCCGTATAAATAAGGCAAGAAGAACATTTGGGAGCCTAATGAAGATATGGCGGAGCAACCAAATATCGAGAACAACAAAGCTAACAATATTCAGAGCATGTGTTAAGTCAACATTAATATATGGCAGTGAAACATGGCTCACTTCGGTCCGAATCAAACAGAAGCTACAAGTATTCATCAACAAGTGCTTGAGAATTATATGCAGAATATTCTGGCCGGCAAGAATTAGCAACGAGGATTTATGGATGATAACTGGAGAAGAACCTATCAACAGACAGATAAATAGGAAAAAATGGAAATGGATAGGTCATACACTAAGGAAATCAGAAAAAGATATAGCAAGAAGAGCTCTAGAGTGGAATCCACAAGGACAAAGGAGACCCGGCAGACCATACAACACATGGAGACGCACAATCGATCAAGAATTAACAGTCAACAATTATACCTGGGACGATATTAAGGAAGTAGTACTCAACAGAGAGGAATGGAGGTTCACTATCGAAGCCCTATGCTACCACGCGGAGTAATAGGAGGAAAAAAAAAAAAAAAAAAAAAAATACTGGATAAAATAAATGATAAAAAATAGTTGAAAGTGTTGATAATCACTAAAAATAAAAATAGAACTATGCTATTATGAACTTCGCCATGGTTAGTGAATAGTCGAAATTAAGATCGAGATCTACAGATGAAAATCATAAAGGAGAATATTTGCAAATACCAAAATACATTGGCTTCACAATCAACTAATTTCTTGATTTTAAATAAAGTTGCAACATTCTGCAACCACCAAACACTGATTAAGAACAAATTGCTAAATTGACCAAAATACGATGAATGAGTATAACTTCATTACTAGTCATGTTTCCTGCATATACTTAAAAACAGATATATTAAGAACTGTTAATGTTACCATTACAGACAGATGGTATAGTTTCATTATAGGAAAATAAGAAATAACAAAATAAAAAAATTTAAAAAAATCAATCATGGAGGTCACCATGACCAGTAGAAAAAAACAAAGCACACTTCATTTAAAATAAAACACAAATATTATAAAAGAATAAAAATATAGCTAACTGTATTTTCATTTAAGAAATGACAAAAAATTCAAAATTTAAAATGAGTAAACATTTTTTTGGGTCTCCAAATATTTATACTCTTCAATTATAATAAGCTAAGAGTGGTGCTAGCATAAATAAGAGAATAATGAAATTATCAACATCAATTTGTTAAATTTATTTATTATACGAACAAATAAACATACATTTATATTAAAGGATAGGAATTTCAATGAAAAAGAAATAAAAGAATTCCCTAAAAAAAAAAATGCTATGTGAAAAAAAAAAATCGATTTTAATTTTCATACTGGAGTTTCAAATCAAATAATATTTGCGATCCGAAACAAATCCCTTTTTTTTATTAAAGCTAAAAAGAATTTAATTTTAAATTACAATAAAGAAGTAATAAAAAAGGGAACTGAAATTTTAAGTGATTATGACTTGATGATGGTAAATAAGGAAAAAAAATGTATTTTCAACTTTTTGATAATTTTTAATGTACATATTATCCTCTATCTCGTTCTTTTTAAGTGTTCTAGACGGATTAATGTACATAATATTTTTTTTTTTATGAATTTCAATAGATTTTCCCAAAATTGCTTATAACATCATGGGTAATAATAAAAACAAATAGGAATTATCTTGACGGCATAACATGTTTATGATAGAGTTAATTTTTTTGATATTTTCTAGTTCAAAAATACAAACGCGGGATAATATTATGTTTTTTTGAATAACGTACGATGACCCAAAAGAAGGGCACCATACCAAATCCCATAATATGAAAACTACACTTTGCCAGAATTCTGAAAATCCCGCTTTTTTATAACATGTTTATGTTACGGTTATAGCAATGAATTGGTTATTATTAAAAATAAGCTGTGATTATGAATAATAACCAAATAGAAAGGTTAAAGTGATTAATGGCCAGAATTTATTTGATTTATCATATAAACCGGTAATTATTAATAATTCCCACCCATCTTAGGTAAATGTAATAAATATTATAAATTATTTTAAATTTTTTTTGGATAGGTCAAACGGTTCGGAAATCGGGAACAAAAGCCTTAAAATTTTGATTTTTTTTTCATCAGTACAATGGCTCTTAAATGACATGAAGGCAATAGGTCCGGGTTCCCAGGAATTGGGGTCAAAACTCTATATCACGTGTTTAAATTTTATTCGTCATTAAAGGGTTTTTTTTGTCGGGTTCATGTTACACATTCTGTTATTAAACAACCTCCTTTAATAATCCATTTTATTCAATATGTTATCTTTTAACATTCAATAATTCATCAAAATTACTATATATCTATTGAAAAGCACAGCAAAATTTTAAATTTAACTGTAAAAATATTTTCTTATTACATTTTATGTATTAAGTAAACAAACGTGTTACATGAATTATTTTGATTTATTTTTGTTGGTTTTCTATATAACTTAGTAATATTATTGGGTAGTGGAGGGAAGCAATTATTCAAGAAATCATAAATTAAATCGGATTTTAAATAGAGAGTACACCAGAAATATTTTTGGCTATGAGATTCGACATTTAGGTATATTTTGCATCATGAAAACAATAAGCCGAAATCTAACACGTATACCATTGTGACCTTGTTTTATTATACTTCTGGATACCATAATAATTTATCTTATCGTTTTTGTTCGATAGCACAAATAATATCATTCTTATCCTACAATCTTCTGTCTCATCTATGTATATACAGGTATTGAATTTGTAGATATATAGCTTCGGTTTGCTAATCTTCGGCTTCAAACTTTTAATAATTTTCTCATAATGTTTTCGATGTCTTTTATTAAACGGAATTACATTCAATTGATATTATAAATCACTATGAGATAAATGATAGTTTTAAGAGATTCTTGAGAAGATCATAGTGTTCTTAAAAACATAATATTTTGAAGTTTTATCTTAAACATATCTTATAGTATGATAAGGAAGAAGGAACTAAACCATGTAAAAATGAATTATATGATGAGTTGAAGTCAAAAAATGAGCAGTGTACTTGGATCAGCAAAAAATAAAAAGAAGATGGAAGAAATGCAAATGAACGGCATATATAAAATATCATTATATATAACTGTTCAGAATTATAATATAAACTAGGGGCCCCTGTTGAGTAATTATATTTCAAGTTGAAGTCAAATTTAAAGTTTTAAAAAAAACAGTAATTTACGTACTGACATAGACTTCGCACGATATAGCAGAAACCACTCGTGTTTAATAAAAAGTTTTCTGGTTAGTAAGCTTTATTTAGGACACATAAGTACACGTCCCTCATATACTGCTTCGTTTCCGATATATTCCCTATAGTAAGTGGCATTTAGTGATAAAATTACTAAAAATAAAAAGTTTTGTTATTAAAGAGGTACGTATATATATACCTACATAATACATAATTTTAATAAAAACATAGTTATTATATATTATTACTACAAATAACAAAAATTTAGAAACAGTTACTTAAAAAGATAAAAATGAAGAATTCAAGTGACCTACTATATCAAAATGAAGTACTTTAACTCTACTATATAAAAATAAATTTGCTCGTCATATGAACAATTCAACTGATTTTTTTTGTTTTTGCTTTTTTATATTTTTTATATTTTTTATTTGAGATGAATTTGTTTCTTTGTTTTTTTTTAGCATATGTACATAAATTCATTTGCAAGTACAAAATATAAAATATAATAACTGATTTGTTTACTTTTGTTTATTATTTTCATAAGATCTCACTTATGCATAATGTATTTGCTGAACAATAAAATCATATGAGTACAAAATTTTCAACTGTGTGCGCATTTTTGTTTTACATACAATCTTATATATTATACATATTAGAAATTCATTAAAGAGTAGGAGAATCGAAATAAAATAAAAAGGTGTCTACTGCGCAGGACCTTAAATGCTTGTCAATTATAATTATAGATATGGCATAATCAAAAATGCTAATTACGGTCATATTCCAAGAACATTTAAGGAAAGCCGAATTAGAAAGAATAAGAGACACTACCAATTTTTGAACATATTAAAAGGTCTCAAATTTCTAAACATATTAACGAAGAACATCATAAAATTGATAAAACAAATTTATCATCAATAAAGAATGTATGTACATAAAATAAGCAAACTAGACACATACGGAAAGTTTAACAATTTCGAGGGAACAAGTAGATAATAGATTAAACAATGATTTAGGAAATGGATACTCACCGCTACTTAAATCAGTATAAACTATTTTGCAAAAATAAAGGTAAAAGAGGTAACTGTTAAGGATATAAAATGGAAAAAAGAATTAAGAAAATTAGTTAATCCCAAGCACTGACGAAGAAAGTATATTGTTTCCAAAATATTGATATTTGCAATCAAATATTAAAGCTTATTATTGTTCGGAAGCCTGTCAACAATTAAATTATTTAATGTTACAGATACTACAATTAATAAAATTCGGATTCCGCCGTTACTACATATTCATCTTAATAACATTTTTGTTAAACTCGTTATGGAAGGAAAGACATATAAATTGATGTAGCATCATCCGATTGAAACTGGACTTTTACCAAAAAGTTAATATATGTCTCTAATTTCGTTTAAGCTAATAATACTATTGAAAAGGATTTTATCGCTTTAATACCGTTATTGCACCCAATACTATCAATTAACATAGAACTATCCTGGATACTAAAGATGACAATTTATTGTTTTGATTAAAATCTTAAATTATGACGCCGAATGAAGTGCCAAATAACTAAATAACTTTAAATTTTTAAATATTTTTATTATACGTAAAATTCAATATTTAAATATTCAATAAATTTAATGAACCGTTATTTAATTTAAAGTATTTAAAACATTTCCTTTTTTTTACTTATTTATATTACATTTATTATAAAACTCTTTTATTTTTAGTATAACAACAACAATAAAAATTTAAAACTTTTCAATACAGGTACATTAGATACCTTTAGTATTATTTAAAATGAACTTTTCCGCATATCTGATCAAACCCTATATTGTTTCGAAATAATTCAATTTAATTTGAAGTTTGCCTTTTATTTTGTATTTATTTCCAAGAAACTTTTCAATATATTGGTATTCTTGTGGTGGATAAAATGTTAAATAAGTTGATAATTGCTTAAAATTGAGTTCAGTAACCGCACATCAACCAAATTAAAATTTAAAACAACGAATTTATTTACAACTTAAGTTATATTAGATTAAACGGACTTATGTAGTATACATAGAGTGATTGTTCATTTAGCAAATAAATAAAACTGTGAACAGAATTGTGGATTTTGCCATGCACTTAGCAAATAATTATTTTATAAAATCTTTTGAAATAAGTTTTTTTAAATTATTGAGTAGAAAGAGAATAAAATATTTGATATGAATGTGTATTAAATGAAATGAAGGTAATATAATTAAACTAACCCATTCCAATAACTATATTCCGCCTGTCGCACAAAAGTAAACAATTCAAATGTCATTAATATAGAGGTTTCTATATTAGATTTTTTAGTTATTATAGCATTAAATGCATTGAAAGATTAATCTCAATTCATGTGGCAATCGATCAAATCTACAATTTTCAGATTATAATAGTTTTATTATACGAAAGCATTTATATATTGATTTTGTTTTATTGTATGAAAGTTTTAAGGTGCATTCACCTTCGTTTAAAATATAGTTAAATATTTTTATATTAATTTTGCTAAATATGCATTTCATATAGTCACGCAAATTATTCGTCTGCTAATTGCAAAATTCTTCAATGTTTTGTATTCGGCTCTAGTCGACCGTAATTAGGAGAATTAAAAGGAAAATATTAGACTGTTTTAAATAATTATAAAAATTAGTTGTTGACTTAAATCTGTGCCGCATAAGTTAAAAAATATCTTTGGTATAGTTTGATATTAAAAACCTTTATAATTTTTATGGTTGGAATATTCTAAACATAACAAAAAATTTGCATATCTTTTATAAAAATATAAAAATAAAATTGTAGAGAAATATATATTTTTTTAAGCATTTATTTTACTTTACGAAACCAATGTACACATATCTCATCAATTGACCAAATTGGTTGGAACTCCAATAGGATTCCAAAATATTTTTTCCGATATTGTACCACGTACCAATGGTACAGAATGGTATTTTCAGAAAAGCTGAACGGAAATTAATTGGAATTCCAATGTTTTTTCCTATGATAGTTGTCACTTTTTTAAAATGTACCAATGTCGGAAATTTTACCTGAACTTGTACCTTAAATCTACCTAATAGAAATTAATGACGTCATAGTTTAATTAATATTTTTCCGTAATAAATTTCTATCATTATTCCTATAGGAATTCTTACCTTTTTCCAAGAATGTTTCCACACTTTGTACCAAGTATTATTCCTATAATTTTTCTAATGGTTTTTCTTATAATTTCTCCTACGATTTTTTTCAATATCATTTCACACCCTTTTCCTTGTTTTATTCCTATATACTTTTTCATATGATTATTCCTATAATTTTCTCTACGTTCTTGCCAATATCATTTCACACCCTCTTTATCTCTTTCATCTTTTTTGTACTAATTCAGTATTTTTTTCAGTAAAAGGAATAATTGTTGGAAATGGTGCTGGTCTAATTAATGTGAAAAATTTTTTTTTGGGTAGGACGTAATTGGAGATTTTTTGTAGGAAGAGAATACGGTACATTTAAAATAAAAAAAATTTATGACGTCATACAGAATTTTAAAACGTACTCGTACCATTACTTTTCTGTATTCGTAAGAAAAAATTGTTGGTAGTGTGTGGAAAAAATTCCTTGTGGTAAAAATTATTAAAAAATCCATGTAAAATTCATAATTTGAATTTGGAAATTTATGTAGTACATTTGGTACTGGTACAAGCTCGGAAAAATTCCATTTAAAAATACTTAATTTGAAACGTGAATCCATTAAGAAATACGCGTCGTACCAAAAATTCCAAGTTTGGTCAACTGGGAACGATTATAATTCTTGCAGTCATCATGTTTGTAGCATTGAGGAAAAACCGACTTTGCTTCTCGTAGCAAACGCAGTTTCAGTTTTTCAGATCTTGACTCAGAAAATTCATTTCTGCATCAAAACTTGTGCCGGTGCTTTCCATATTATATTCATAAGTTCTTTTGTTTAAAGCATTGACTAAATTTGCATTCATAAGTCTATTTTAATGAAATTTTTTAATTTTATTTTGCTTCAAATGCAAATTATTGTATCATAAACTCAAATAAGTAATTTTTCAAAATTGAAGAAAAAAATTATACTTTTTGCAATTTCAAACACTACACTGTCAGTGAATTTCGTAGCGGATTTCTTTACTGGAAATTATTTTTAAATTTTTCATAAACATTCAAAAGAATTAAAATTCTCTAACAAAAACTATAAATTCTAACACGAAATTTAAAAAAAAAAAATATTAATATTTTAAATTCCTAAATTTTTTAACATTACACAAAAAAGGGACAAAAAAATCGAAGGACATTTTTTAATTATCTGCATTGTCAAAGGCCAAAACAAAACTGTTTTACATTTTTCTAGGATCAGAACTCCACATTATCTGTACTTTCTTTGCAAATGAATATTATTTTCACCTTTTCAAAAATAATAATAATAAACCTTTGCTATTGTTTTCTTATGTCCTTTGAATAATATTTTCTTTGCGATTGCATTTCAAAGAGCAAACTTTTTATTTCAAAGGAAAATTTCAATCCTTTGAAATGCATTTTATTTCTATGGAAAAATTATTTTCTGTTTTTTTGTTATTGAAAAACAAAAACTATAATATATAAAAATCATTGTGATAACAAAAAGTAAAAGCAAAATAAAAAAGAATAAAAAATTGAATTACTTATATTAAATTATACCTAGAGCTTCTGTAAATTAAAACATTTGATCAAAGGGCATAATATACCTAAGTAGTAAAAAGATTTCTAGAAATTCTAAAATACTCAATGTTAGGCATTTTTTTGTTGTTACTGTTATGTAGGTATATAGTCTAAATCCTTGACATTTATTTATGTACTAAGACAGTAAATACTATGCTGAAGAACAACTACTATTATAATGATAACGATTTAATAAAAAACAAAATGAAATATCTGGAAAATTTAAATTTTTGCTTGTTCGCCATGTCTTCATTTCAATCTTAAGGTTTGGAATTTGAATAAAAAAAATTTCTTTAGAATTAAATTCTCTGGCGAATGTGTAAGATATTTATTAAACTGTGTACTTTAACCTTAAATTTTTTTAATTCTCGCAGTTATTGAATCAGAATTCATATTTATATATAATTTATTCAGCGGATCCATTGGGGATTCATCTTTAACTCAACTAAGCCGTTGCAAATTCGATTAAACTCTTATTCGTTACAAATTAACAAAATATATCTGGGACATCTGAATAAAAAATTAATTATCATTAATAATCCCCTTAGCTATCACATACAAACCTCTAAGCTTAGGATTGAATAACTGTATTAAAGATCAATATTTATGTAGTGGTAAGGTGGTATCCAAAAAATTTAAACATTAAATTAGTATATTATGATATAATTATGAAACTAACTATGATGATTTTTCTTCAGTTACCTGTATCAATAACTAGAGTATAGGAAGGAACATTTCATTACATCTTAGAATCGCTTAAAGTGTTTGATCTTATAAATGATTTATCTTCTTGAGTTAAAATAACAAAATAAAAAGTCTCAACTATGCATCTTACGACCATTTTTTTTTTCAAATTAATACTTTGTGATAGACAAACACAATAAGAACGTAATGAATAATAATTACCATAGTAAATAATAAAAATCCAGAAGCTATATAATAAATTTTTTCCAAAAAATATTCAATTCTCTTGTTTACGACTCGGATATACTCATTTTCAGTCATTGTTATTTTTTTTTTTTTGTTTTCTTTAAAGTGAATTCTTTCAAAGTAAAATTTTTTTTTTGTTTTTTAAAATGAAATTCACACTTACTCTTGAATTTAGCTTAAAAACAGGATATAACTAATATTTTTTTTTTGTTTTGTTACGATATTAATTTTCTTTTTTTTTAGTCCTTCAAATAAGGGAAGAGTTGGTTTTTTTTTTACATTGTGGGTGGTTGGTTATTCACACAGGTGTTTAAACTTAATTGAAAAAAGTAAGGATGTCCTTAATTTTTAAAGTGATTTTAAATAAAATTTACGACATCATAAAATAAAGAAACAAAAAAAATAAGTTTTTTTTTACTGAGTTTTTCATTTTTCTTTTGATGCTAATAAAATTCAAGAAATTATTATTAAGATTAAAGAGATTTATCTTAATAATATAGTATTATTGTTGTATTGTTGCGTTGTCATCCAACGGATGTGTAAAATATCGTATAAAAAGTTGTGATTGTGTATTTTGTACTGTGTTAAATTTGACATAAAATATTGGTGGTAGTAGTTGAGAAAATTATACTATTAGATACTGGCTGATTATTGATCTCCCTGTATAATTCTGTAGTCTTTATTGATTTTTATTATTATTTATATTTAATAATCTTTGCTGAAGACTGAATTGTTTGTTTCATTTTTGTGTTTGTTTTTTAACCATCACAACTGAATATCGATTATTATTGCATAAAAAAGTTTTACAAATGTAATGCCTTATTAACTAATTGCTGTTGTTAAGGGTAAAAATATTTTTACTTTCAAAACAGTTAATAAAAAATTTTAGGGCACAATTCATTATCCGAGTCGTGTATTTTTTTTATTAGTACCTTTGGTAGAGTTACATTTTCGCTCATTTGAGTACCATAATGCAATTTATTACATAAAGTGGAACGATTTTACATAAAGTGAATAAGATTTTACGTGGATTTATTAGTTCTACCAAAAATGAATGTATGATATAGTGACTTAGAAGTGTAGAAGTTATGTCATCTGTTTATTAATTAGAAGTACGAATCTCACTCAGGACACTTTTGTTTTAGAAATCTTTGTTCCTTTAAAAATAATTTGAAATACAATTTTGTTATCACTGAAAATGAAATGAAAGTATAGTATTATGAGTTGAAGATAAACTTAACCAAATTATGTCTTACTAAATGACCGAAATAAAAAATAATTGTATTAAATATTACTTGATTGAAAAAACAAAAAAAAGTGATAAAAGCTAAATTCACAAAAAGAAAAAACTATAAGAAAACTTTTGTCAAATTTAAAAAATAACTTGTAGTCGATTAAAAAATGATTTTGGAAGTTGTAGACAGCAATAAATAACATTAATACCTTAAAAGTTACAAATAAGTGATATAGATTTATTGACATTGACGCAGATTCGAATCCATTACCAAGTAGTTATATCTAACTAAATTTTATCATTGATTAATAATACTATAAAGATAGATATTTTCATACAACAGAAAATGTTCAGCTCCATTTTTCAAAATCCTCTTCATTATATATATTTTCCAGCGTATATTCAATGTGTTAGTGCATTCTTTATTTTCAATTTGAATTTTTAAATTTTTGAACGTTTTATACGACTTTATATTCTCTAAATAATTTGTATGTGTTCAGTTTCTCTATACTGTTCTTGAATGTATATTATTGTTTTTAACTTATTGTTATTTGAATTTGTATAGGTAATTTGAATTTTGAAATATTTGAAAAACTCATCAATAATTTTTGTAAAATTTATAAAAAATCTTAACGGTAAAGTAAATTGAAAAGTATATTTAATATGTTTTTTTGTTGCAATAAGCATACTATTTATTTATAAGATAATTACAATTTATTTATGAGATAATTACGCACAATTTTACAATGGTATTTTTCAAATTCAGAATTTTCTACTTTGTCATTATTTTCATAACAAGAGCATTAAATATCAATATCCAGCTTTGAAAATATGTTGTTGTTGTAAATAAAATTCATCAAATTCGTAATATATTTGTAAAAATATTTGCAACTTATTGTGCAGGTGAATTTCTTTAGAACTTTTAATTTTTTAAGATAATCTAACATTCTCCTTACGAACAAATATGGACAATTTTTAATAGTTGTTTGTATGTATTTTTAGTATAAATATTTGAAGAATTTAAAGAAAGACCAGCAGTGTACATATTACTCACAACAGCAGGTTTACTTTATTACTCATTATTATATGGAAAAATTAAAATTATAATTATTTTGTTTTCGTAGCTGCATATTTGCATATGTAATTAATTGAAAAGCTAAAACAGCTAAGATGTTTTGCAAAGTACTGGGACTGATATTAGTGTTTCCAGTTTTGGACAATATTTTTGATGATCATTTTTCTCTTCGGAAACAATTTTCTTAATTATACATCAGTTAATAATTTCATAAAATGTACCAGTTACCAAAATCATTTTTTATATAAATGTAGAAATTCATTATTAAGGAAATAATTTATAAAGAAAAAGAAACATCTTACAGTATAAAAAGGGATTGTATAGATGGTGTGGAAGATTTAGATGGGGATAGAAAACAAAAACTAGCAACAGAAGCAAATTTCTTTATGATTCAAGGTTTACATGAAAATTATAAGTACGCATAGGGTTACAATTTATCCAAAAATAATTTGAAAAGAGAAACTTTAAAACCTTTCATTTTTTTATCAATTTACTACTCAAATATTTTAAAGGACTAACACAGATTAGTTCTAAAACTGTTGCTCCTGCTTGTGACTAATGCAGTACAAATCAAAATACTTATGAATTACTTGGTGTAAATAAGGTATACCCTTTTTTTATGATTGAAATGGAAATAAAATGTATGCTTTGTTTGATATGATCTTATAAAATCTGTCAGAAATTCTTTTATAAAACCCGATTTTGAAAACTGGAATAATGATATTATTAGCTTTCAACAATTTTACATAAAGTTCATAGCACCCATATTAATTCTAACACATTTGAAAAAATGTCAGTAAAATCAGCTTTTCAATTATTTAGTCATATGCAGCCATAAAAGCAATAAATAACACTGATCGAATTTTTTTTAATTTATTGAGTAATAAAGCCAATCTGACTGTTGATTTTGTTTTAAGAGTTAACTAGTTAATTGATTACTCAAATTCTTCAAATTTTAACACAAAAAATTAAAAATTTTGAATTCACAACCGTTAAAAATTCTCCGTTTTTATTCTTAGAGGAATTGCTAGAATATATTAAAAAATCAAAAATTAAAAGTACCAAAATAAATTTTTACAATACAAAAACAATAACTGCTGTATTATCTTTATCGAAAGATCAAATTGATAGAATATTAATTTCTTGATGACGCGCAGACTGAACCAAGATCCGTTAGAAAATATGTTTTCTTATATAAGATCTGCTGGTGATTATTGCAGAAATTCATCTGCACAAACTGGGAATATTTTTGCTAAGACGAGGCGAGTATTTATAACGAAAATACATCCTCAAATTGTGAAACAGATCACAACAATTATTTGGACACTAGCTTTGTAACCCGCCATAAATGACGGAAGCAAAATAAATCCTAGTTTCTTTTTTTCTTTCATTAGATTCTTTATTCCGAAATTACAGTACTTATGTTTATATCACTTTTGATTTATTTTTATTTATGTTTATATTGGCCTAACACTAATCTTTTTTTTTTTTATATAACAGAAAAAGAAATACCATACCAACAAATTTGTATAAAATGTTTGTATTTTTGTATGGTATACTCGTACTCACTTCCATTTAGTTATAATTCGTTAGTTGGGTTCCATTTAGTATAAATTATACCGTATTAGCGTTATTGAGTCCTCCGGGAGAGCAAATTTAAAAATGGGATCTTATTTTCATATAAATTTTGTCTTTTGTATACTGTATAGGAATCTTATTTTGCTATATGAATAAACTGTTATTATGGTATTGTGTTATTTTTAAAAAAATATTCAAAATTTTGTATCTAATTTGGTAAAATTTACAAAAAATACAAAAAAATTTTCATATATAATTTTCAATTTAAAAAAAACAATGTTTTATTATCCGACGTAGAAGTAGAGTTTATTATCCTACTCTACTTCTATCAAGTTCTATTGATTGAACAGTGAACCTGAACAGTGAAAATAAAATAATATTTTTGGAATGGAGCATACAGAACATACAGAATACAGATACAGCAAATATTTAAAAAAAACAAAAAAAAACAAAAAAAAAACAAAAATAATTTTTTTTGAGTGAAGTGAATTACGCACACAATAATGACAAAAATTAAAGGTATGAGCAGGTATAAGTAGTATAATATGTATAATATTATACAATTCAAATATGCTGATACGCATGTATATTATTAATAGATGAATATATTCGTTCAATATATTTTCTCTCTTTTTAATGGAAATTATTTGGATGGCTAGTGTTAGTACTTTTTGAAAATTTCATATATTCATATATTACTAACTACTGCTACATTTTCAATATTTCAGAAACATAAATAATTATTGTTTTTTTTTCAAATAATTTAACAACAATAGTTTTCTGTGTAATAATAGAATACGGTAATAAAGTAAAAGTAAGTTTAAATTGAAAAAACATTGTTATTTTTATTAAGATTGATTTTGATTCCTTTTATATTATACATACACAAAGATTTTACTAATTTTCTATTTAAAAAAACTATATTGGCCTAACACTAATCTTTTTTTTTATATAACAGAAAAAGAAGTACCATACCAACAAATTTGTATAAAATGTTTGTATTTTTGTATGCTATACTCGTACTCGCTTCCATTTAGTTATAATTCGTTAGTTGGGTTCCATTTAGGATAAATTATACAGTATTAGCGTTATTGTAGCCTCTGGGAGAGCAAATTTAAAAATGGGATCTTATTTTCATATAAATTTTGTCTTTTGTATACTGTATAGGAATCTTATTTTGCTATATGAATAAACTGTTATTATGGTATTGTGTTATTTTTAAAAAAATATTCAAAATTTTGTATCTAATTTGGTAAAATTTACAAAAAATACAAAAACATTTTCATATATAATTTTCAATTTAAAAAAAACAATGTTTTATTATCCGACGTAGAAGTAGAGTTTATTATCCTACTCTACTTCTATCCAGTTCTATTGATTGAACAGTGAACCTGAACAATGAAAATAAAATAATATTTTTGGAATGGAGCATACAGAACATACAGAATAGAGATACAGGAAATAATAAAAAAAAAACAAAAATAATTTTTTTTGAGTGAAGTGAATTACGCACACAATAATGACAAAAATAAAAGGTAGAAGCAATAAAGTAGTATAATGTATAATATTATACAATAAAAATATGCTGATACACATGTATATTATTGTGTATAATTTTAAGTAATAAGAATAACCTTTGAGTGAATTATGTTTTTTTTGTGTTAAATGCTGTTTGCCTTTTGGTTATTATACCATATTAAACTATTGATTAAATTTCTATTAGTCCTTATTATTATAAATCAAAAAAATTGTTTGTTTTATTTATATTATTATTATTATTTTTTATTTTTCCTTATTATTTGCGAAGAAGACTAACATTAAATTAAAAAAATATAGTTCATGCAACCAATTTTTCCTGCAAAGGTTCAGCATGGTAGACATGGGTTAAAAAAAAGCACCAAAGCAATTTGTATATATATGCATTTGTATACATATGTAATTTGTATATGTGTTGGAGCGTTCCGTCGAACTTACAAACATCCAGATAAATGCAGAATAATATATATATAATTGATGCCAATGATTTGGCTGATGAAGATTTTATTATTGAAAATTGTCCCGAAGAAATGAGAAGGAAAATATTTTAGCTTTAACTTCAAATACAGTTCAATCACATAGTAAATCAGTTAGTAATTTTGAAGAGTTAGCAATTAGATATTTTGCTGGATTTTGCACATAAAAAGTGTCAAATTGCAATACATGTGCATTAGACTATTTTTAAAAAATGAACACAAAATTTGAACACAAAATAGCTGTTCATAATGAATTATTAGAGAAAATAATTGAACGTAGGTATATAAGTACGTATGTACCTAAAAACCAATTTGAATTGAATTTAAAATTTAGAATTGTATTTAAAACATCTTTAACGAAAATTTGATTCTATTTGTAAATTTATACATATACGTAATGTATGTATGTATGAATATATATTAGAAATCATAACGTGAATGAATGTTCAGTATTATTTGAATTTTTTGAAACTGTTTTATTTTTGAAAATTATTCAATTAAAAAAAGAAAAATATTTTTGTTTTTTAAACATTATAAAATTACATTATAATTTTATAATTTATTATTACAAATAATATACATGCACAATATCAACAATTATAAAAATCTTTTTTTTATTACAATGTATTGAGAGAAAAATAAAAAAAAGAATTTTCTTAAAAGAATACTCGATAAAAATGCTATCCAATTTGAAATTTTTGTACCTATCAATTCAAAAAAAATTCAAATTACCTATACAAATTTAAATAACAAAAAGTTAAAAACAATAATATACATTCAAGAACAGTATAGAGAAACTGAACACATAATAATTTTTTAGAGAATATAAAGTCGTATAAAACGTTCAAAAATTTAAAAATTCAAATTGAAAATAAAGAATGCACTAACACATTGAATATACGCTGGGAAATATATATAATGAAGAGGATTTTGAAAAATGGAGCTGAACATTTTCTGTTGTATGAAAATGTCTATCTTTATAGTATTATTAATCAATGATTTTATTTGTTTTTGAATTTCGAAAGTCCTCTATTACAAAATTGAACATCCATATAATTGGCTGCAAAGAATAATTCAAAATATATATCCTGAATCATCTGGAACACATTTACGGGTAAACAAGGATGAAATTACAGTTATGAAAAAATTAGATTACTGTACATGCACTTTTTTTAATGCTCCCCTAATGAAAAGAGCTATAATGAAGATTAAAATTGAATTAGAAAAGATATGTCAAAATCAAAAACTTTGTTTTAAGTTTTATCTTATTTTGTGTTTCTCAATTTTTAATATAAAGTTTAAGAATATAATGTGGGTATATACGTATATAAAGTATATAAAGTTTAAGAATACATTTTAATACAAATTTTTGTTCTTTTACTCTTTTTGCTCACCTGTATTTTTTTTTCTACAATATTTTCATTTATTATCTTTTGAATTTATTTCAAATATTTTCTCCAAACACCCAGTATTACTATAAATTAACCTATAATAGTAAAAAATAAAAAAATTTTTGTTAGCAAATTAAATTTAAAACATTTTTGCAATATTTGTGGTGATGAAATTTTACTACCTAAACGTTTTAGTTAAATAAAATGAGAATTTTTTAAAAGGGGTAAACCATAATTCGCCCTCTGTGCAATCAAATTGTGAAAATATGACCTTTGTTGCAAACAATTTATTTTGTATGTAGAAGAGTTACCATAAACCAGTAATATTAACATTTTATTTTTTCCTTTATTAAATAAATTTAAATAAAAAGACGAGCCAAAGAGTATAGTTGTTGTAGAACAGTATCGTACTATAAAATAAAAACTGAGAAAAAAGAAAAACGAAACAAAAAATAATGGTAGTAAAATTTTAATGTAGAATATTATATTTACAAAACAAGGTTAAAATAAAGATGGAAGTTAAAAAAATACAATTTTTAAGTTTTTAGAAACAAAAAAAAAACAAAGAAAAAACCTCTTCGAATGGAAAATTATAATTTATATCAAGTTAGTAGAATTTCTTAGAGCAAAAAACTGATATCTACAAATAAATGAAACAATTCTAGATATTTAAAAAATAGTAAAATATTTTTAGTAATAATCATATCTTAAAACAAATGGGGTGGTGTAGTTCGTTGGTGACACGATGAATTACTGGGCTCTCAGAAAAGAAGAAAAAGAAAACATTTATTTTTTTGAATACAATTATAACAATAATAGCTTGGTAACCTGCCATAAATGACGGAAGCAAAATAAATTCTAACATTTCTTTCCTTCATTAGAGTTTTCACTTCAAGTTTAAGAAAAATACATATTTGCTTACTAACTTATCATTACTTTATTTTTGTATTATAACGCTTTTAATTGCCATATAAACAGAATATTTGCATAAGGTGCAAAATTTTCTATTCCCTAAGGGTCATTTACTCTATCATTTTAGCGACATTCTTTTTGCGAACATTGAAAATTTATCGTATAATTCGGAATTAAGTTAATCCTGTTAACATTCAATAGCATTCGCTGCGTAAGCTTAGCGTCAAAGTTTATAGCGAACAAATAATATTTTATAATGAGCCACCACTTTCAATGAAAACAATTTTAAAAACAAAAATAAATAAAATTATTAATATAAAAAAACAATAATATTGTAGGTACACATAATATTTATTTTGATGAATAAAATAAAAACTTGTTTTGGAGAAAAAATTAAAATAAAAAATTTACTGCAAATAAATAGGTATTTACAAAACTGTTCATAACTTGTGAACCATTGATCGGTTATTTAAAATTTAATTTCATTTCAAAAAATTCATTATCGAACTGTTCATGTTAAAATTCATACATAATTATTATTTATAACATACATTAAAAAGAAGAACAACAATCAATATGTTTTAACCGATACCTATATATATACCTATTACCTACTTACTATATTAAAAAACATCATCACTCTCTAAGTCTCTACAACATACATTTCTACACACTTGAAGAAAACAAATATACCTAAAAATTATAAATTTACTTCTTTAAAAATGTGTAGGTTGTTATTGTTTTTATGTGTAAATCAGCAGAACTAAAACCCCATAATACATATACACTAAATATTATATACAATCATAAATTTATATATCATATATATATATATATATATATATATATTTAAAAAAAACAATAAACAAAAAAAATAAAAATAAATAACAATTTTAATTAACCATCGCATCACATTTCTGGCTAGAATATATATATATACCTATAGCACTATACAGGCTATGCATACGGCATGGCAAAATTATGGTGCTATGATCACTATCATACCAACAACAAAAAACATAAAACAAAAAAAAATAAAAATAAATAACAATTTTAACTCATCATCGCATCACATTTCTGGCTAGAGTATATATATATATATACCTATAGTACTATACAGGCTATGCATACGTTAGCAAAACTATGACGCTATGATCATTAACATAACAAAAAAAAATATGTAGACACATATGCATATTGTGTATAATTTTAAGTAATAAGAACAACCTTTAAGTGCATTATGTTTTTTTGTGTTAAATGCTGTTTGCCTTTTGGTTATTACACCATAACAAACAATTGATAAAATTTCTATTAGTCCTTCTTATAAAAAAATTGTTTGTTTTATTTATATTATTATTATTATTTTTTATTTTTCCTTATTATTTGATATATATATATTAAATATAAAAAAAAATGTCAACTTTAGAATATTTTTTGAAGAAAAATTATTTTCTTTAAATTTTTTTAGAATATTGAAAAAACATTGATTTTAATATTAAATTTATAAAAAATATAAATTTAATAAAAAGTATATCGCTGTATAAAAAAAAGTGTATTCGGTATTATTGGACCTAAGTGGAAAGCAACCCTATGATAAATTATAATATAGTAATTGAAATAATAAAGGAAGAGACCAAAATTAATTAAAAAAAAAAAGTGTTTACATATACATACATATAATACCTACTCATTGTCATAACTTGAAACAATTATGATACATATAAGCAATCTTCATTTCCATAGACTAATACTAAGTGTAAAATTAAAATCGGAATTGATTATAGGTACTGAACGCGCATTTTTTTTTTCTTTCCAAACATAATTTTTGTTGTTCTTTTTTTTATTTACTTCCAATGTTTCTCTTTCAGCAAACTTTTTTATTTTAATTTATTTTTAAATGCCCGATTATTCATAAAAAAAAATCTTATTTAGGAAGTAGGTAGGTAGTCAATTTATGTATGTACGTACATACATAATACCTACATATATGGTCATAATAATTATTTTGTTTTTGCTTTTGGCTAATGAATAAATAATAATAATAATGAAAAAATAAAAAGGATAAAATAAAAAAATGAACAAACTATATTGTTTTATTTTTAATTGATTTTTTTTCGTGATAAATATGAGATTGCCTCGTTGCTTCATAAAACAATAGTAATAGGAGAGCAGCAGAAAACAAGCAAACTAATTCACAAAATCAGAAAAATTTGAAAATAGGAATATATATTTATTATATATATTTATCTTTCTCTTTTTTGCTTACTTTTTTTTTGCAACCGTATTCCAGTCACCAGACCGAGAAATGTGATGCATTGAATGGGTTAGCAAATTTTTTTCAGGTTTTTTTGTTTATTGTTATTTTTTTTATTTACACAAGAAATAAAAGTAAAGAAGTAAAAGGAAACCCTCTTTTTATATTATTTTTTTTTAATACAGGTCTAACTAAAATTGATATTGAACTTTTATCTACGTGTTAGAAGAGTGAAACATAATTTTTAAACTATTCCAATTTGGTCAGTTTTACAATAATTTGATTTGTTTTTGTAAAATGTATATGAATTAGAAATATCCACCCATATAAGTACATGAATGTTTTTATAATATAATAATAATTGATAATAAATGATATAGGTATAGTGAAAAGTTTTTTCAAAATTCACAAAATTGTCAAGATATCTATATGCATTAAATTTAAATATATAGCAATGATGAAAATAAATAATTTTTTTTGGTACACTTTAAAATAAACAAATATTTGCTACAAATAATTTTTTTAAATTGTCAAAATAGAAAATATCAAAATTACAGAATAGAAAATCAAAACGTTGATGAACTGAATAACTGATAAAAAAATTGGAATGATAACATTTACGCGCACATATTATGAAGGTGCAATTGCAATTGCCGCGTGATCTATTATCTCTTTTTTCTCTATGATAAGTCTATTATTCCTTTTATGAAAGAGAGTTGGTTTAGATAAGTTAAGATATAATTTTGTGATAAAATTTATTTAAATGATTAAACCGTGCGTGAGCATGGGCCGTTCCTACTACAATCATAATTTGAATTTTTTTTTTTAAATTTAATTCTTTGTGACATTTTTCAATGTCCCCGTTTCCTTTTGTATTCACATATCTACACATATTTCAGTTTTTTAAATTCAGAATTTATTTTTATAATAATAACATTTTTTTTCATACCGTGTTGATTGCATATGAAAATTTAAAATTTAATTAGCAGTAAATTAGGTATTCATTTAAGATTCATATTAATGATGAAAAGGTAAAACTTGAAATATATATAAGACTACCAACATTGACAAATACACATTATAATAGAAATTTGACACATGCACATTTATTATTTAAATTTCCAATTCAATTTAGTTCAACAGAGCGAAGTTAGTTTTAAAAAACTGTTGAAAACAAAAAAACATTATTAAACACGAAATATTTAACTTCATCATTAATTAAAAAAAAGATGAGAACAAAAACAATGATTTTAAAAATATACATGGCGATTGCTATAACTTTTTTTTGAATGCTATAACTTTTATTTATTAATTTATTGAACTATGTAAGCGTTCATACATTATTATACATAGACTAGCGAATCCCCTGTGCAACTGCACAGAAGCAGTTCTTTCAGGTAGGATTTTCTATAAAAAGAAATATTTGTTTTGGTATAATTGTAGTTGTTTTCTGAATCGCTTGATTTTTTAATACATATATAATGAAATTAAAGTATAATACCTAATAAATATATGTAATAATACTTTATGACGAAATCAGTACCAATTTCAACATAACTTAACACAATAAAATCTCATTACTCTCAACGTATAGATCGATGTATTTTAATTCGTTTCTAGTCAAAAACGTTTGTAGTCACAATTCTGTTATGGTAATAGTCAACAATTTGTTTGAAAGAAAGTAATAAACTTCACAAGTTGATACAATCGATGTCGTTTATAGTCACATTAAAATATTACCCTAATTTTTTCAATAAAAAAAGAAAATAAGTGAATTATTTGATTGAAAAACTGATTTATAGGTTCATAAATATAGTATTTCTGTTCTTTATTACAAATATGTATGTTTTGTAATTACATAACAGAATTGCTATTTATGAATAAAATAAAGTTTAAAATTGTTATACGAAAAATATTTTATTGAATTTGATTTTGTTTATAAAGACGCAATTTTTTTTTGACTACTCCTATAGTCACAAAACGGTTATAGTCAGTAATATTACTGAAATTTAGCGATAATGACTAACCGTGTTTTATTACATATATGATAGCAGAAGCAAATGAAATAACATTATTTTATTATATAATTTTTGAAGAGTATGATCTGATCTGATTTTTGTTTTTCTGTTTTGTTTTAAATTTTTGTTTGTGTTTTTGTGTTTGTACTTTTTTCTATAAGTTTGTGTGTTTATTTAAAATGACAGAATTTTTATGAAACCTTTCAAAAATTGTCAGTGATTGAAACTTTTTTTAGAGTATAGATGTCGCTCAACTCGGAAATAACCGTCATATATTTGGTGTAAATATTTGGAATGATTTAAGTATTCAGCACCAAGAACTTGCTAAAATTTTAATATTTTTATGGTGTAAATAATTTACTATTCAATTATTCTTGCTTTTTTACTGACCACGTGTTCATCTTGTGTATTATATATAAGATATACCAATGAAAATTATGAATATGATATCGATGAACACTAACAAAATCATGTTATAAGATGTTGTAGATATTTTCGTTGTAAAGTATTTCATAATATTTTTAGCTTGAGATATAATCTCAACCTTGATAATAAAATTGTATGAAAACGAGTTGGCCCTTACGAACGCGAATGAATCGAGCATCGGTTTGATAGATTATTCGTAAACAAATAGAAAAATAAAAAAATGAGTCTAGTGGAGACAAGTTGCCAGTGGCGAATATCCAATACAAATAGTGACCAATATAACGTTAGAAGATCAATTACGATCTCATCTCTATGAATACAAAATTTGATTTAAATATTTTTTTTTTTTAATTTTCAATATTTTGAGAAGCAATTGAAGGCTCTTCTGATAGAAATGTTATATAGCGTAGGATCTAACGACCATATCCAATGGATAGGCGGAATAACCAGAATATATATATATTTTTAGTAGCGCATCTTATCCCTTTAAGGACGAAAATGACATTTGAAGGTATCCTTGTTGTTTTGATGTTTTATCTGTTGATTTATTACATATATATATATTCAGTTATATATTCTAGAAAGATTTAAGTTTCGGCACAATCCAAAACTTGTCAAGTGTGAATTATCTCAAAAACCACATACATTTGATTTTGTTTATTTAAAGCCCATTTTATGAATTTTGGTTTCCAAGTTCAAATTCATTATGCGTAAAATATGTTTTCACTTTAAGAGTTCACATGTTACTGATGAATTGCCATACCGTAATTTTCTAAGAACTACATTTTTTAAGCTTAAAGTTTCAATGGATATATGGTACAATATAGTTTTCCGCAAATTCAACATAATTTTGTTCCATATCTGTATAATCAAAGTTCTTGTGCGTATATGTAGGACAAAATAATATTAACATTTGTTTGGTTGTTATTTCATTTCATATCCATTGGTAATGGAAGCAGAGGAAAATAATACTAACAATAATTTTGCTTTTTATATGGCATAGATAACATTTACATTTTATGGCTTATGGGATAAAAAATTGTTATATAATTGTTAAATAGGTGGATATTGAACAATATCAATGCTCATTATCTCAGAAACTAAATGAGGTAGAAACAAAAAGACCAGAAATTGTGAAAGATTATAGATTAATCGTTAGGGCAATTCCCACAATTCAAAACACACAATTCCCGTATTGGATAAAATAATACTCATGCAATGATATCCCAATTAGGAATATCGGAGAGTCTATTATTGTGTCATAATTAAAGAACATGTCATTGGACCAACATTAAAGAAAATTTAAGCTTTATGGAAGTTAAGATTTAAAAACTTTTCTTGACACTATAAAAATTTTTTGTCAAAAAGTCTTTAGATCTTGATACAAAATTTTTACTATAATAAAAGCTTAGAATTTGATGGAAGCCGTAATTTTGAAAAATTGGAACAAGATTGCGAATTTACAATTATATTACTGTAAGTTATGTGTTTTATTATTTTACGACTAATCGGTGTAGAGTAGATGTTTGAATTTTTTTTATCATAAAGTTTCAAGTGCCGTTGCCTAATTATTCGATTATTAATATTTTAGTAAAAATTTTCATTTTAGATGTTCGATTTGAAAAGAAAAATTCCATAGCTCCGGCATTTCAGGCAGTCTTCATTACCTATATCAAACGACGTGTTTCAGTTTATCAAACCAAAGTAATCAAACCAGACTAAGAAGGGATTGCGATAACAAAAATTGAGGTTGCATTACAATATTTTTCATTTCACATCATATTTAATTAATTAATTCTTAATGTGTTATGGACTACAATTTATGGAAATTATTCAAAAAATTTTGTACTTATTAACATATTTATTGTTGTTTTCGTTCTACCAAAATCTCAAAAATTTACAAAACAAGTTTAGTATTTTAATATTTTACGAGTATTTCAATGCCATTTTATAATTTCTAGATTTTGGCCTATTTAAAAATAATAGTATTTTATTTTATTATTCAAAAATAGATTAGAAAGAAAAATGTAAACAAAACAAAATATTAAAATAGAATTTTGTTGTTGTTGTTTCTGCAGGATATCGCCAAAATTTGATGTTATTCTGTCTGTACTATTTACCGTCATTAATAGCACCTATCTGAATGAAACATATACCTTATAAAGCATATAGGTTCTTTTGTTATTTTGATATTTTCGTTTTTATTATTTAGCTGCTATTGTTTTATCTCTTGTCTTAATTTATTTTGTTTCTTTATATTTATTTTTGGTTTTGAATTACTAAATTTAGAAAAAAAGAATCATCAAAATTTTTATTGTAAGTATAGTAGGTACTTCAGAGAATGGATCCAGAAGAAAAAATTCGCTGGTGTATAAATACTCGTAGATAAAAATATAATACAGATTATAGTATGCTTTATGCACATCTATGGTATAAAAATATGTTTATTCTTCCATTTTGTACGGTCAGTGGTAATAAATATATCAAAATGTTCTCTAACATTTTTTTTTTCTTCCTAAGAATAAAATTAATTTTTGTTATTTATTTTTAACTAGTGGAACCGATGTGCATTGCTACACCCAGTTGAAAGAAATTTTTGTATTACCTGCAGCACAGTGATACCTGTAGATAATAAAATTAATTTGTGAAATCAAAAATTGTGTAAATTAATTCTAATGTTCTCTATTAAAACAAAAAATAATAACTTTTTATTTTTGAATTTTAAATGATTACAAAGTTCCAAATCATAAGATATATTACTATTCTATTGTAATGCTCTTTGGTAAACAATATTTTTTGTTTTTCCTTCATGTGCAAATAAAAATAACACCAACACGTGAAATTCCTAAAATTGCCCATGTGACAAACAGTCATTTTTAAGATTTAACCCACATACTTGTAGTGATTCCCCTTGCGATTTATTTGTTGTCATTGCAAATGCTAAACGAACAGGAAACTGAATACGTTTAAGTTGAAATGGCATATCTGATGAAATGATTAGTAATATAGATATTGCGATGATATTATCAATTAGTTTTTTCACTACTTATGTTGTGCCAGTACATATATACATATAGTACATAATTATGGGCATACCAATTTTTAAACACAGAATATGTGGTGGAGTTCCTGGTAAATCGAGTGAATTTAAAAATTTATTTAATTGACATCTTAATTTTTGCTGCCAATATAGTAGGGATGTATGTTAACTCGTAAATTTATATAAATTTATATAAATTTATCCAAATCTTTGTATGTTAACTTTTTTATTTACATGTTCTTTACAAATTTTTGAGAAATTCAAGAGAATTTTGTGTTTAAAACGTGACGTCAGAGCGCTCTCTTAAATAAATTTTTGCAAATGAAATTTCTATTTGCTAAAATTTGTAAAAATTTACTGTCAATTTTTTGTTGTTGTTTTAAATGTCAACAGAATATTTTTCATATACAAAGTAGTATACCTAAAATAAATAAAAAGTTGTATACCTAACCTGAAATCTTATTTATATAACTTTTTACCGACAAAAAGGCCAAAACCACGAACAATTATTTAATTAAATTTTTTTTCAACAAAAAAATTCAATATTACATTCATTAAAACAATCATATTAGCCAGTTCATTTATTTCCTTTTTCGTACAAACATTTTAGCAGCCATATTCTTTTATCCTGCCTGAAGTCAGAAGTTATGACACAAAGAATTTTTTTTTTTTGTTTTTTTTACGTTCTTGACAGTAACTTGGTAGAATCACCTTTTCGTGCTTAATTAAGTACGGTACTGCAATTTTACACTACAATATCGACAATATTTTGAGTAAGTATTTATTTAACAAATTATTGGCTCTACTCATTAAAATGTGGAAAACTACTGCTATTGTCAGGATCTAAGCCTTCTTAAATAGAATAGTTTCATTTTTATTTAATTTGTTACCAGATTATACTCTCAATTATTTTTTGTCATTTATTATATGCCAATGACAAAGGGTAACTAGACCAGATCGAAAAACCAATAAAGCATTTTTTTTTTGTTGCTTCATCGGGAATCGAACCTGGAACATTTCGGTTGAAAGGCAGGCGCTCTTCTATATTGCACCACCCAGCATTAAGCTGAAGTTAATCAATTATCCCCTTATTGTTATTGGTACCTTAGTTTTGCTACCAGAAATTTGTCATAGCCTTCAAAAAAGGGAGTTTTTTTTTTTACTTTTTAGTTATAATCTATGAGCTGTACATTTTTTATTGCATTTAACTAAATATTATTAAAGCCTTATTATTATCATTATTAAATGTGTCAACAAATTTTTAAACAAAAATATAAAGACAGAAAAAAAATGTAGGTACCTATTCATTTTCTATTTTTCAAGTAAAACACATGAACAATATAAAAAAAAAATACTATGATTTATGCATGTGAATATAAAATAATAAAAAATAATAATTTTTGGGAAGAAATTGCATGTATTTATGCGAAATTTTAGTTTAAGAACTGGTTTCATCTAATCTATAATCTTATTTTACTAAACATTAAATTTAGCGTAAATTAACTAATTTTATAATAAATTATCAAAAGGTAAATTGGTTTAATGTAGTTATCCAATTAGAATAAGTTCCTTTTGAATTTTTTCTTTAACTACATTACCCTTTTTTAGGTCCTTCCATAACTTTGAGAATTAAAATTTCCGCCTAAACTTAGGCAATGTTTTAAAAAGAAACATTTTCACATCTTATCTTATAATTAAAGAAAGCTGTATGTTTGTAACCATTTTCCGGAAGAACTGCTGCACCAATGTTGCAAAAATTGGTAAATTTTAGAAATTGTAATTTTAAATACAGTAATTGGCGAAATCTTTCAGGTAGGTTCAGCAAAAATGGCAAAATGAGAAACAAAATAAGTGGCCGAACAATTAGATACAAGTCAACCGATTGCGTTATGGATCCAGATGAAGTTGTGAATTACCCAATTGAATTTTTAAATTCACTCGATTTACCAGAAACTCCACCACATATTCTGCATTTAAAAATTGGTATGCCCATAATTATGTTACGTAATTTGAATCAACCATTGTTATGTACGGGTACAAGATAAGTAGTGTAAAAACTAATGAATAATATCATCGCAACATCTATATTACCTGCCAAATACAAAGGAGAAATTGTATTAATTCCACGATTACCAATCATTCCATCAGATATGCCATTTCAATTTAAACGTATTCAATTTCCAGTTCGTTCAGCATTTGCAATGATAATAAATAAATCGCAAGGAGAATCACTACAAGTATGTGGGTTAAATCTTAAAAATTACTGTTTGTCACATGGGCAATTTTAGGATGATCACGTGTTGGTGTTATTTTTACTTGCACGCGAAGGAAAAACAAAAAATATTGTTTACCAAAGAGCATTACAATAGAATAACATATCTTATGATTTGGAACTTTGTAATCATTTAAAATTCAAAAATAAAAAGTTATTATTGTTTTAATACAGAACATTAGAATTAATTTACACGATTTTTGATTTTACAAATAAATTTTATTATCTACAGGTATCTGTGCTGCATGAAATTCAAAAAATTTTTTCACCTGGGTGTAGCCAAGCGCACCGGGTCCGCTGGTATATTTATAATTTTTACGTTTTATCTCTCAATTTTGTAAACGCTTTAATTAAAACCTTGATGTAAAACAGGTAACAATTTTTTATTTTAAATTAAGTTTATTAATATTAAAAATTGATAAAAAATTGTATCGAAATTAAATTTATAGTTTTTTCTTTTCATTTATGAAATCAAAAAAATCATTAAATCAGTTAAAAAAACTGATGTTCTATTCATTTGTTGTCGTAGTGAAATTACAGTTAAAAAAAATTGGCGAAATTTTTAGGTAAAAGTTTAGGCAGATGTTGTATTGACGTACGACCCAATGACCGTATGCCAAGGATAGCTGAAATTCCTAGCTTTCCAAAAATATATATCTTTAGTGGCGCATATCCTTTAAGGACGAAAAGAACAAATGAAAGTATCCTTGATGTTTTTGTACAAAAACCGAAATATCTGTTGATCTATTAGATATATGCAGTTGTATATCATAAAAGTATAAATGTTTGGAGCATATTTTGACATTTATTTATTTGATATTTGAAAATAAAAATTGCTTTTTTTCCGAAATTTTCTACTTTGAACTACAATATCCCCATTACGGCAGTACCAATCATCATCAAATAAAAAGGTTTAAAAAGTGCTCCTGATCGTTATCTTTCTGGAATATATAGCTGAATATATATATATATATATATATAATAGTTCAATAGATACAAGGGCTTTTATACAAAAACATCAAAACAACTATAAAATACTTTCAAATGTCATTTTCGTCCTTAAAGAATAATGCACCAGTAATGCACCACTAAAGATATATATTTTTGAAAAGCTTGTAATTCTAGCTATCCTAAGAATACGGTCATTAGGTCCTACGCTGGTACAACATCTCCCTCAGGAGAACCATTAATTTATTTATTTTTCATAAGAATTTGGTACAGCACTTTCATATTTTGAAGAATATTTACCAATTCTATAGTTTTTAATTATGTAATGAAAAATGCAAAAAAATTCTGCAAATGCGAATCTAGTTATAAATCTAGTAAAGCATATGTTGCCGTTTTTTTTTTTGCTAAAGAAAATTTTTTAAGAAAAATGTAGAAATTCCCAGGACAGTGTACTATTTACTGCTCTCTTTGAAAAGTGATTTAGTATAAAAAATTATGACATTAGTTATGATGTTTTGTAACAATAAATATTAATAACATAACTTTTATTTTATTAATTTTATTTCGTATTCTCATTAATCGAACAAAAATAAAAAAAACATTTCGTTTACTTAAAAAAATATCATTAACGACAAACTATTTCTTTTCTATAACACAACATTTAATACAAATCAAAATTACATCCTTTCAAAAACACACCAATCACCAATCAAAACAGTCTCCATCTATTCGACCCATTCTCCTTCGTGGCTGTCAGACAACTAACTCATCACTCATTGTTACAGTATTATCTTTAGTAAAATCTCTCTATAAAAAATATTATTCTAGAATCTAGAACATACTGTAACTAGCTTTCACTAGACTCGTGTGTTTAGATATTACAGTATTGATGAGATTTTTGAAAGACGCAAACTAATATAAATAGCAATTGTCTAAAAAATTACTCCCTCTCCCGGCCTCAAAATAATTAATAGTGATGATAATGATGTTGAAAAAAAATAATGAAAATAACAAAATGTATATAATTTAATAAAGTAGGAAACCGTAATTATTCAAGGAACCTAAAACATGCTTATCATATACATAGCCAAAACAAAATGTGGATATTTTTTATATCTTATAGAAAGGAAAATTAGGAAATAACGAGTATTAAAAAATTTGAAAAACTCATGAATCTATTACTCTGGTGAATACAATACTTAAACCCGAATTTCACTTCAACATTTACTTACACATTTATCTGTGCACCTTGCGTAATTGTATTACAACATTAGATTACAAAAGGTGCATAATTGAATGTGCAAGTAAATGTTGTAAAGTATGTGCAAAAGTCATTGTACATTCTAAGTCAGATTGATAATAATTAAATCCTATTCTATTCTGGTTCTGAAGTTTATATATTCTGTTAAATTATTAGATAAACGTTTGGGATATAATGTCGTTTTATTTTGTGGTCTTAAATTAGTTTTGAAAATGGAATCTTTGAATTGTTTTGAATTATAAAAAAAAATTATTATATGACTTGCTTTGGTCAATAATAAAATTACGATCTAATTAATTTACATATTATAATAAATTCAAACAATCTGATATTTAATCATATTTAACAAAATTTAAAAACCATATTAATTGATCTGTGGTGAAGTGAAATTAAAAAGTTCCAATAATTATTATCTTATTTGTGAGTCGTCAAATTTAAATTCTTCAAAATGTTTTACACAATGTGGGTTCATATTTAAAATAGTTTTACGCCATTTCAATAAGATTATTACCAAATATGTAATGTGGTTTCTTGATTATTGGAATCTATACTTTTGATTGTCTTATTGTATATGTAAACAAAACAGTAGCTGAAAACTATAACTATATGTGGTATTAATATTAAATTTCATTAAATATATTTCGAATAAAATACTAAACGTAATATTTACATAACTTAATATTCATCAACCATAAGTAAATAAATTGAACATTAATATTAAAATTTAAAAGAACAAAGATGGACTTGTAATTTAATTCGGTTATTCAAGAATCTTTTCGTTGGAGTTAAAAGAATGTAAATATAAAAAAAAAATGTTACAAATCCTTCAGTTCCAAATTTAGCTGACAATTTTTAACCAAAAATGTTTTTAGTGTTGTACGACCAACATAATGAAAATATTCGATTACCAAAATAAATGTGTTAGGTATTTAAAAACATTTGGTCTTCATTCTACTTGGTTTTACATTTTGTTATTATTTCATCTATTATTGTTTCTTGATTTTAGTTGTTTTCATTTTTGTTTTTTATTATCAATTTAATTTAAAGGAAATTAATATTTATACATTCGTATTTATTATAGTGATAAGTTGAGTTGTTATAAAATCAAAATGGGTCAATTGGCACTGAATTATGAATTTATCGGTATGTGTTTCATTTACTTTTATATTAACTCACCAGCCTCTATTTAAAGTGTTAAACAAGTCGAATTATTATTCGTAACAAGGTAAATGACTACAATTTTGATTTCGTCAGTGTATTTAAATAATTGCATTCCATCATTAACAAAGACAATGCTAATACAGCTGACATTATAGAAGAAAGAGAAACTGCCACGATAGTTTTCTCTTCACTATCACACATATTTCAAGTTACGACTTATTATCACAATTCTAAAAATAAGAATATAAAAAACAATTATTCGAGCAATTTTGTGTTACTCATCTGAAGCTTGGACTCTAAAAAAATTTAGATAATATTTTTATTTATTTATTTTTATCCGTGGACTTGCAGATTAATCTTCAGGCCACTGTAGTATACCTAACATAAATAATGGAAAAACCTAATATAAATTAAGTATTAAACAAAACAAGTAAAGTAGAATATCACTAATCATATTTCTCAATAATCAAAAAACATTAAATATTAAATTCCCAAATAACTTCCTTTTTCAAGGTTAACAACTCAAAACAAAAAATTATAAGCAATATAGTAAATAATATAATGCAAGCCTGCACATTTGTAATTTATAAAAACCCGCAATAAAATATTGTAAAGAGTAACGTAAATGAAAATAATTATAACAAATTGTATGACATGTGTAATTTCATATTTTAAGCTCTTTAGGTAAATTTTATGAACCCAGTAGTACATTGTACTAGAAAAGCATGATTGAGAAATATGACATAGATCTTTAAGTAATTTGTAAGCAATTTATTTGTAATAATTTTACATAGTATTAAGAAATAATTTGAGTATAAATAGACTTCTAATTTTTAAATAAAATCAATCAATATTTAAGATTCAAAGAAGTTGTATTTGATTCTATCTACCATTCCTTATATAGCTATTAGCTGATACAAGGAATTAAAATGTAAAGTGCTACTTGCACATCAATAATAATTACATGGATGCATATATGCAGTAATTTTAAATATATCAAATCAAATAGACTTCAAACGTATAATAACATTCTATTATTATACTTAGTACATGTTAACAAAACAGAATCATCATAACTGTACACCACCTTCAAGTTCTGTTCCCTTACGGGATGTGGGCCTTTTGTAGTGAATATGTTAAATAAATTGTAGCGAAAATTCATACGTAGAAATGTTGATCCAGTGATCGAACAAAATATAACTTTATAAAATAAAACACAACGAAGATATTAAAATTATATTAAACAACTTTAAGTGTATCAAATTTTATAAAATGTGAAAGAATACTTTAGGTAGGCCACGAAACAAATCTCAGTTGTCATTATAGAACACAAAAAACACTACTGAATAATCCAAATGGTGAAAGAACTGTAGGAACAGCAAAAGCGCAATGAGTAAATGACTTAAAAGCGGAGTAAAGAATGTGTTAGTAAGCTACTGAAAGAATGCCTTTTTAGAGAAATAAATAATTAATAAGTTCAAATAAATAAAGAAGATTGCAAAATCATTATCAGAAAGATCAAAGCTGATAATAATTAACTATAGTGTCACACAAGAATGTGATTTGAAGTTTAAAGTTACTTAAAAAAAAAACTGTACGATATACAAATTTTGTAACTTCACAATAAGTTAGTACTTATTTTGTTATTTTAATTACAAAATTTCAAGCATCTACGACTTTTAGCTTATAAAGTTATAGGCATTTTTGTTTTTCGAAATCGATTCCCAAACGACCCATATCCACTTTTTTGAAGAAGTTGATTTTAGTCCATTCACGTGTGTCAAATTTACCTTTATATGGGTCGTATTATCACTAAAGTTTACAATTAAATTTAGGGTTCACTACATATTAAAAACTTAAATATTATGATCATAAATAAAAGTATTAAAAAATTTGAAAATTAAAAATTAGTTTATTTCATTGAGATCACATTACATTCTCTTATAACAATATTATAATCTAAAACAAAAACAATAATACAATTACTAAAAAAATAAAGAACTTAAAATTATTATATATACCTCACCTGGGTATACCTTAACTTATAACTGTTGAAGCGTACGTTTTCAATCACAATTATTTTATTTTTAATAATGTTTTTAAACAGTTTTGATCATTTGTTGGGCATATGTGTCACTCCTATGGATATGGGGCATTCCAGAAATAAGCCAATTTTGACGTCAAACTTCATACAAAAATGACCCATATCCAAAAAAATGGCGTATGGGTCATTTTATAATTAACAAAGTATTACAAAGGTGGATATGGGTCAATCCAGAACTAAATATCTCTGAAACTGTAAAAGATAGCGAAAAACGGTTCGGATCCAAAGAGCGTATCGCAAAACCTAAGAATCTGTTCCTAAGTCAAAAAAATCTTATGAAGTCTTTCAGAACTCAACCGACGATCAAATTCTGTGCACCCATTCATTATTATTTAAAATTACTTGGTGAGTTATATTACTTACGTAATAAAAATTTGTACAGTGATACAGCCAAACAGACGAACTTGGTGTAGAGTAGTGAGATTTTATAACAAAAAATTTAAATTTAACTAAGGTCAATATAAAAGATACTAAAATTGAAAAAATATATTATGATTCTCTTAATTCCAACAACAATAATATTAAATACTGAGGTTATTAAACTCTTATTTCTCTTTACTTTAGAATGTAAGCCTCTTCATACAATAGACTTTTTATAATTAAGGTATTTTAACTTCTTTTTAATGTTAGTTACCATTAATAGTAACTTTAACAATAATTCTATACTCATGTTAATTAACAATAAAACATTTTATAAACATTTCAAGTTGAGTTTATATTAAAAAAAAAACTTTTCCAACTTTAGGAAATTTTAAAATTTGTTAAACAATAAAAGTTTAACATAAACCTCAAGCATAACAATCATTAAAGACATTATTAATAATTATTATAATGATATTATTATTATATTCAAATATTATGTTAAAAACTTCAACTAGACCTATTCAATTAGAGGTCTATATTATAATATAATAATTGTACACATATACATATACATACATACATAATGTATAATATATAGATATATCCATAAACAGAGTATAGTTTGAAGAATTTTTTAAATACCTTTGCTTCAGTTTAGCTTACTTTTGTTCATAATTTAATATTGTTGATTTCTTTAGAGAGATATGAAAGCGACTGACTATATACCACAACTGTTGCTTGTTTGTATTTTTATTTTTAATTAGTAAAGAACTTCCTGGGTCTTTAGAATTCTATTATATTAGGTGGTGGATTTAAATTAACCCCTGGGTTACCTTTGGTTTATATATTTAATTTTAGTTAGGTAATTAGTAAAGAAATCTAGTAGTTTTAAAAACCGGAATGTTTATTTATTTAAAAGTGTCTTTCTAACCATATACAACAAATGAATTAATGAAATTGTATTCAAGAATAATATTATGAAAAGCAAATCTTAGTTATGAAAATGACAAAATATTAAATTAAGTATTTTGCAGTAAAAGAAAAAAAATTACAGTGTTTCTTAAAACTAAAAATGTACAACAAATTATTAACAAGGATTAATTCAACACTTTACTAAATTTTCGTTTTTATAATACATACTATAACTCTATAATATCTTTTACTAATATCTATCGTCGCATAAGTAATATATTGTCGTATATAAAAATTTTAGATTTTCTGATTTTGATTGATCCTTAGGTGTTTTGGTCCCCTGTTTTAAATGGTGTAATCAGTTTTCTCCTATATTTTTTGAGCTACAGAGATATTCAGTATTCATTTTGTTGTATGTAACACATTTTGACAAGTTTTATCAACGTTTGTTGTATGTGTGTAAAAAACTTGTGAAGAGAGTCTTAAAAACTCACGAAGAAGATGATTGGAAATCTTACAGCGAATTTAGAAGAGAATACAAAGTTACACAATCTACAGACATCAAAAGGATATCCGACATAGCACCGAAAGAAGAAAATATAGAGTTCTCTTTGGAACATACTTTCCGGGAAGTAGACTCTAAAGCTCACCTTCACAGAGTTTTTTTTTTCTTTACTCCTTTTGGGAGCATAGGGCTTCCACTTGACATTTTCATCGTACTCGATTTCTAGCTGCTAATTTCACTTGTATTTCCGAGGCAATGTGTAATTTCATTTTTAATTCGTTTATACTGTCTAAGTAGGGATTGGCCTATTGTAGAAGACCACTTTGATAACTCTATCTGCGCCTACGTGGTAAGACAACGTCATATTTTTCTGCAAGTTGTCGCTGCAATTTTATCCATCTTTGACGTTAAGATGCCTGACGTTACTATGTTTACTGGGTATGTCATGTCCCATATTTTGTCAGTGTTGACAATTGTGTATTTATTATTAGTGTTTGTCCAATATTACTTATTGTGTTGTATGACATATATGAGTATTGATATAAATATTGATATAGGTAATATTTTTAGTTATATAAAGTATTAATTATATTAATTATTTATATAATATAATATTTTGTTTTTTTTTTTAGTTATATTTTATACCCTCTACGGGAATCGAGTCCGTGACTGCCATATGAAACACATTTCTGTGCTCCAACCGATTAGGCTACGGAAGGGATACTACTTCTAGAGGATACTATCCAAGAATTCACCCCAGAAAACCATTCGAATTGGTCTTTGGCAAGGAGGATAATATGACCTGAAGTCTTAGACTGGGCTATCAACTCTTTCTAACCATACAAAGCTATTAGGCCAAACAGAATCTAGCCTATTATGCTTCAAAAATGCAGAAACAGCATAAGCAAATGGCTCTCAATAATTTTTACAGCCTGCAGAGCCTTTGGATATATTCCAAAAGATGTGGAGATCAGTGTGGGTCACTTTCAGTCCTAAACCAGGGGCACCAAACTATGCACTGTCTACTAATTTCAGGCTTATTAGTCTCTCCTCGTGTTTGAAACTGGTGGACAGGTATATTAGAGATGTAAGTTTGATCTAAATACCCTGAACAGTAAACAACATGCCTTTTTTTCAATATGGTATCTGAATCAAAAAAATAATATATTTTTCTTTTTTTGTATTGCACCTGACTATTTTTAGCCAATCATACATTCTTTTTATATAGTATTTCTTTTTAAAGGTAAGAGTTACAGGTGCATCACATTTAAGTTTCATACGTTTTATACTTTTTTAGATTAATTTAAATTTAAAATCTTCTGGTGACCAGTTTTCTTTCCTCCAGCAGTCTTGAGTCTTCAATATTGTCGAGGTACTGAAGTCTGTGAACTTCTGTTTTATAGCGAATTTTTCATCGAATATTAGAATCCGTTTATTTCTATAGAGGTCGGTGTCCTATATAAACCACATTCATGCATTCATGATTACTCTCAACCTATTTTTTAAACAAATTTTTAAATTACTTTGTTTTGCCAATAGCTACGCAATTTGAAGACATAATAAGTTCATATTGCTTTTATTATTTGTTTATATACCAATATTTTGGTTTTTATAAAAACTTGTTTTCTAGCGTTAGAGTAAAATTTTTGTATAAATATTTTGCTTTAAGTTAATAGTAATAAAGTTTGGTTTCTTCAAAACATTTAGATTGTTTTGCTATTTTATTTCCATTTGCGGTTTCTTTATGATTCACATGTCCTTTCTCTTTTAGCGTTCAGAATATTGCTATGATGTCAATATTTGTGTATATTAATATATATGTAAAATCAACATAAAGTGACTTTGTTTTATTTATTTTTGTGTATTTTTTCTTCTTTCAAACATAAGTTCCATTCATTGTCTCTTGCAGTACAAGATATATAAACAATGAAAAATTAATTAAAGTAAATACGTAACTGGTGTTGATTTAGTAGTTGAGCACATTTGGTTGCTATATAGTAGGTTACTTAGAGACAGAAAAAAGATACGAATTACCTGTATGATTTGTGATTATCTGTTGAGGTAGCTGTTGGAAATAGCTGAATTTTAATTATCATACCAAAGTAGTTATTTATAATTTTAAGATTATTCTATTTTATTCTAAATTTTTCTGCTCTTCAAATTATTATTTTGGAGGTGCGTTTTTATTGAATCCTTATATGGAATGTATATTTATGATGTAAGCTTATGCCGTAACATAATATTATAATTTTTTCATAATTATAATCTCTTTACTTCCAATTACATTTAAAACTTATTATGTAAATTGACCTTGAAATCACATTAACGTTTTCATATGTAATTTCATAGGACTGTCATTCATGCAACATTTGTACAAAAATGTGCAATAAAAAAATTATTCAATCTGAAAATTTATGAATTGAGCAAAAGAAGAAAAAGAATTTCAATCCTGATGTGTACCAATTTAGTTACCTTTGATTTTAAATATAAAAAAATTGTTTTTTTCTTTTAATTTATCATTATGGGACGATCTATAAATGAAAATTTTTAATTCAAGAAATTTATGTTTTTGTATAGTTAAACATTTAAAATTAATTTGAGAACTTGTGGATTGATCTGCAGGTCAAAAATCTGTGCGCATGCATGTCCAAAATGTTCCTCTATTTAATTAATGAAATAACTCCAGCATTGATTTTACTATTCTACAGGGCTTCTATAGTAAATTTTGCTGGCTCCAATTTATAAATTTGCAGAATATTTTTTTTAATATGAGCCAAACGTTAGGTTTGAAACGATACCTTTATATATGAACAATTTGGACTAGTTGAGAATTGAGGAAAGTAAAATCTATTGTTGATCAGTAGGAACATTTTGAAAAAATTTGTTAATATTTTTTTTTTTTTTCTTCTTCTACGGAGGTGGCCCTAATATGTCAGAGCCGGCATGTAGGCTTTTTAGCCCTTTATGCCGTCCTCCACCCCTCAACTTAGTCGGCCCTTTTGATAAAGGCCAATAGGTTTGGGGGATTTATCCTGCAGAAGTTTTCTGAGGTTATGTAGTGCGTTTCCAGTAGCCTGAGTCTCAGCCTTGAAAGAGCTAAGCACTCTCCTACAACGTGTGTGGAGGTTTCTTCCTCTTCCAGACAGTGTCTACAAGTTAAGTCGTCACTTAGTGCTAGTCTACACATGTGTTTATTCATGTGGTTATGACCAGTAAGTATGCCCACCATCTTCCTACAGTCTCCTCTATTGAGAGTTAGCAGGAAGTTGGTTATTTTGGTGTTTATTCTTGGTGCATATATTTTGGAGACCCTGTGGCCTTCCATACGCTCCCAAAGAATATGCTTCCCTTTTCAGGGTGTTTTCTATTGATAGTTTAATATTACCAATAGATATACCAACTGCTGGTTCCGGGCCATAAATGTTTTCCGCCGATGATCTGGCTAGTTCGTCAGCCTTCTCATTTCCAGTCAAGCCACTATGACCCGTTATCCATATCAGTTGTACCTTGTTTCGGAGCCCTATGAGGTTTAGGGCTTCCGAACATTTTTCCACCAATCTAGATTTTATGAGGTTACTTTCAGGAGCTTTTAAGGCAGCCTGACTGTCACTAAAGATTCTAATAACTTTGTTAGACCATCTTTGCTCTTTTTTTATATTCACTGCTGCGTTTATGGCAAAGACTTCAGCCTGGAAGACTGTTCATGGCCAGCTTTGAGATGATCATCACGAATTTTCATGGCCAGCTTTGAGTCTACTAGAAATTTACGCTGTGAAGCGGTGGGAACGGACATTCCGCGGTATATTTGGCAATGTCAAAATATTGGTCTCTTCATATTATTTTTTGGTCCAGGATATTTAAGTGTATAGGTCGCTTGAAGACGTACACCATTGAATAATAGGGTAGTCTTGCTTGCGACTAAATACCTTTGAGTTTTGTTGGTGTTAAATTCAAGTAAAAGCAAGAGCAGCATTTAGAAGATTGCAACCGATATGGAGGCACATCCAAATATCCAAAGCAACTAAACTTAGATTTCCATCTTGTGTAAAATCAATTCTGACATACTGTGATTAACATCAAAAAACCTCAACCAGAATTTAACAAGTGCCCACGTATAATATGCTGAATATTCTAGCCAAATAAAATAAGCAAGAAGCACCTCTGGATACTAAGCGGCGAAGAACCCATAGCGAAACATATCAGAAGAAGAAAATGGAGATGGATAGGGCGTACGCTCAGAAGTCCATCAAACAACATCGGGCGAATGAGCTTAGAATAGAACCCACAAGGTACAAAAAGGCCCGGTCGTACAAAGAACCCCTGACAGAGGACCATAAAACAACAACTAGAAAAAAAAAACAAACATAAAGTAGGAAAAAGTGAAATTAGCAGCTAGAAATTGAGTATGATGGAAATGTCAAGTGGAAGCCCTATGTTTCCAATGGGGATAGGAGAGGTAAGGAAAAAAAACATCAACACTATCACTTTTTCAAGTCATGGTTGAGTGTGCTGACCATCACGTTACGTTTAGTATCAGCAGCTGGCATTATAGAATTATTTATTTATTTCAAGCTTAAATCAAGCAATTACAAATAATATTTACGTAAATGTACGTTACATATTTGAAAAAGTTAAGTTTATAGATTATGAATCTGTTCACTTGGATAAAAGAACGCAATGTCAGTCTCAATGAATTTTTTTACAAAGTTATTTACTTATTAATCTCCAAGAGTTATATTCAAATGTGCAGTTGATTTCGATTTTCTGTAGTTAAATTTTATGCTTTATAAAAGAGATTCAGGTTATTACGGCTTTTCAAAAGTTAATTTTCATATTCTGGAATACTTCACTTTATTTATTAATATTACATTTTTATTACCAGATTTTGAACATCTTCTGGGTTTGCCATCTAATTATTTATGCTCTTTCTTATCCGATTTTTGAAATAAAAGCATTTTAATTGTTGTTGAGTTTTATCTGTCATTAATATTTTCATTTTTAATACAAATCTCAATATTTTGGAAGCAAAATAATTTGCTTCATCAGCAGTTTTTGGATGCAAAAAGTCATGGTGATAGCAACAATTAAAATATTAAATATTATCTGATTAATGAGTTTAATTTTTAAAAGTTTTTGTCACTTGTTTGCAAGTGAGAAAATTAATTCACATACTGCCATTTCATTTCCAATTTAATGAAAATGCCTTTTTTTCCCCTTCCATGAGTAATATATACTACAATACAATATATTGTTTACTAGGGGCCCCTGTTGAGTAATTATATTTCAAGTCGAAGTCAAATTTAAAGTTTTTAAAAAAACAGTAATTTACTAAATAAAATCTATATTATTACTACAAATAACCAAAATTTAGAAACATTTACTTAAAAAGATAAAAATGAAGAATTCAAGTGATTTGTTTTTTTGTTGTTTTTATATTTTTTATTCTAGATGAATTTGTTTTTTTGTCTTTTTTGGCATATATACATAGATTCATTTGCAAGTACATAATGTAAATTATAATAACTGATTTGTTTGCTTTTGTTTATTATTTTAATAAGTTCTCACATATGCACAATGTATTTGCTGAATAATAAAGTCATATGAGTACAAAATTTTCAACTGTGTGCGCATTTTTGTTTTATATACAATCTTATATATTATATGTATTAGAAGTTCATTAAGGAGTAGGAGAATCGAAATAAAATAAAAAGGTGTCTACTGCGCAGGATCTTAAATGCTTTTCAATTATAATTATAGATTGGTACTACATAATAATCAATGATTATTTAAGATGATAGATAGGAGCTATATTCGAATTTATAATTAGTAAATTTAGCAATCTTTGATTCTGGATTATTTTACAAACCTTGATGTGATCGTCCCGTTAACCCGTTAACTTTGTTCTTTATATGCACAAAAAAACTTTTTTATGATATAAGATTTGTTTTTTTTGTTAAAATTTTGTTGGTTTTTGTAACAATTTGCTAAAAAGGATTTTACAAGCCGGTGAATTTCATCGACATAAACCAGAAAAACTTTAGTTAAAAAAACAAACTTTGTATTTTTTTTTTCACTGTGTTTGTAATTTCTTTTTCTGTCTTTCGATTTAAAAGTATTACTTACAGAAGAGTTATTTTTCATATGAATAAAAAGGAAATAAATAATAATTTTTTTGTTTAGTATATTTAAAAACATTTTTTTTATTTGTGTTTTTTTCCTCTTATTATAAATACAATGCTTGTACAATTTAATTTCAATGTATTTTAGAAGAAAGAAATCACATAATATAAAATTTCACTTTGAACATAAAACTTAAAGGAATCAAATTCTACTCTTATATTTTTATTTTTTTTACTTTTAATAAATTGCAATATGAAACCACATTGCAGAATTTTTGATATTAGAAAAAAAATAAAATAAAATAATAAGACAAAAAAAGAGTATTCACTTGAATGATTTTAATTGGCTCTAAAATGTCTTTTGATCCTTAGAATATAACAATATATTTTAGTTTAATAATATATAATATAGATAAAATATATTATGTACTCAGGACTTATATGTAAATAATACTTATTTATTTCAAAATCACTAACGAATTTTTGTGGTATCGTTAAAGTACACAAAAGGAATTTATCACTGATTCTAGAAATAGTTTTTGATTGTAAATTTCTATTTATGATTTAAGATCATAATTTCAACGTAAGTTACAATAATTATGATAACTAAATAAAGACATCTTATTTATATGGTGAGGGATTACTCTTATTTATATGGTGAGGTTTTTGTTTAGGCTTCACTAATTCAATTAAATCAGTCTTGGGTTAATACTATATTACGCGTACGCGTATATTAATTTTTTATACTGGATATATGGTCTTGAAAACGACAATGTGATCTGGAGAAAAAGTTATAATCACCACATATGAGCTGTCAAGTCAAAATGTTTCAGCCAGGAGAATCTTCGAATCCAGACCCGAAGACAGAAAGCGTCGGGGTATACCAAGCCTTGGTTGGAGAAACTAAATGTTGGCAGACATAAAAGCAATATAGGTATAATGCCCGATGCACTAAAAATTAATAAAGCTATCCCGATGTATAAAAACGAAAGAAATAAAAATGATATTGCGATAGTTTACTTTGGAATAAATCTACTCGATCTGAACTCAAAAATAGATAGTGATATGCACATCATATATAACTGGATCAAACTACATAGACTTACAGTAAATGTAAAGAAAACAAAGTTCATGTTAATTAAAGTAAAAAATATAAATCTGTCTGTATACTATGACGGAAATAAATTAGAAAAAGTAAATAAATATAAGTATCTTTAGTTGATTATAGATGAAGAAAAATTAAGTTGGAATAGTCATGTCAATAATCTAATCACAAAAACTAGAAGAATAGCTTGTGTTTTGAGAAAAATTGGTAAAAGAGTAGCTGATGAATAAATAGAAAAAATATAGAGCAAATCTATAAAAATTATATTTGGCTTACCTATGAGAACGACTACGAATGAAATTTATTATAAATATAGTGTCTTAAAGTTAAATAATTAAAAAAAAAATTTCATTGAGGTTATCTATATACATAATATTGAAAATCGAAACATAAAATCAAACACAGAAATAATAAAAAAAACAAAAACATACATGGTTACAGTACTAGATATGCAAATCAACTAAGGTGTCAGTCAGGTTTGAGATTGAATGGACTAGAGGCAATTATCAAATCAGTAGTAACTACATTATTCTGCAATCAACTCGAAGATGAAAATAAAAGCTTGCCTAAACATAAATTTAAAAAAAACTATTAAAAATTCATTTTTAGAAAACTATAAAATATAAAAGTGCGTATTATTTTGTTCTATTTTATATCTATTTCTATTTTATGTACAACCATTAACTTATCTTGTTTTTTTGAAAAAACGAAAAATACACTTGAGCTCTTAGCTCTACGAACTTCGAGTACGAGCTTTTAGCTCTTTTTTGACACAATAATCTAAATAAATAAAATATTTTTTTTTTGTTATTACTAACGTATTTACAATCTATCTTAATATTTCAAAAATTTTTACAAAAACTTCTAATAGATATTCGGTAAATTTTTATGACAAATTAACATAATTTTGAATAGTGATGTATTAGCTTCTAAGTGTACATTTCAACAAATATACTACTAGGTTTAGGTGGTAAACCTGGACGAAAGATCCGCTGTTGAAAAGTGTCTTAATCTTCTGTGTTATCTACCTGGTTTTTTTACCAGTGGTTTTGGTGGTTTCCCTACCCGGTCCAATATCTTTTCGTTGTAGCAGTTATTTCCTCTTTTACAGATCTCAGTTGTAAGACATTCCTTATAACTGAGTTTCGAATATACCAAGCGCATTGACAATTGCTCTGAGTACCTTTGCTTGAAAACGTTCAATAATTTCTATATCTGAATTGCTTGTTTACGATACCGTAAGTTCATATTGGTTTCCGTATACTTTTATAGACTAGGAACTTACTTTTTAGAGAGAGTTGTGAATTTGTGCCAATTAGCCAGTATATAAATTGGAAAATTTTAGGCGTAGTTGTTTACTTTTTGCTTTCTCCAGGTTAATTTTTTGTCCAAATGAATCCCCAAATATTTGACCGAATCCACCATTGGTAACGTATTTTTATTGATTTTAACTGGAGGAATGATTTCTTTATTAGTAGTGAAAGTAATGTGGACAAATTTGATTTCGTTTGCTTTAATTTTCCATTTTTTTAGAAAGTTATTTATGTCATCTAATTAAATAAATAAAAAAAAAAAGAAATATTCAACTGTTGATGAGAAAACGTTGATGAGTCACGTCGCCCAGGACCTCCATGGTAATGTTGACCAACTAAATAAATAAGTATTATTAATCTTTTTGAATTTTTTTTTACTTGTTAGTTGAAAAAGAAAATAAACATTGAATAAATAAAAAAATTTTTTTTAAATTGAAGTGAACAATTTTTTTCACTTAATTGATAGAATCACATTTTGTATTAAATTTCAATTATCTTTATGGTAATTTTCGATGGTTAATCAAAAGCGAGTAATTCGATAATTTCCCACTTCTTTATCATAGTGTTAAATGTTAACTTTTGACCTTTATATTTTTTCAAACTTCAATTAGAATTCAAATTAGTTGACAATCGTCAACTATACCAAGTCGAATTTTTAACTATAGATTTTATTCGATTGACTAACCAACAACAGTAAGAAATTTATATTCTTTGAATATATGGAATTGCTGTTATCTATATTTACATCACTTCCAGTAAAATTAGAAATATATTTTCGTATATTAGATGCGGTACGGGAAGTCATTCAGAGAAATTAAATTTATTTTTATCAAATTAATTAAATTACCAGTTCGGTACTGAACTCAATACCATTCCATATAATTCGAAGACAAAAAACTTTGTAAAGTTTGCACATAGTATAAAAAATTCCTAAAATTGTGCGTAAAATTAATATAAAAACTAAAAAATTGCTTAGATGTTATTAATAAAATTAAAAATAAATATCTGTTTTTGTAAATTTTTATAGGCTAGACTTAGTGAAAGAACGTAAAAATAGTGCGAAAAAATAAAATTTATATTTAAAAAAAAAAAAAACTCAATACCATTCTCTTTATAGAGAATGCTCTTATAGAGAGCCTCTTTAAGTCATCATAATGCTACATCAAACACCTACTTTCATAATCCAATGAAATAAAATTTGATATTAAATAAATATTAAAACTCTAGGTCTGTTTCACAATTTTATTAAATACTAGCTATTCCCGGCGTAACATTCGAAATATTTGATTAAGTATTAAAATGTTAAACTACTTTTAAGATATTAAATAAAGTGAATTTTAGTTTTAAGTTTTTCAATTTGTAACTTATTTATTATGTAATAAAAAAATATGTAAAACATTAATACTTTTTAAGAAAATAAAGAAAATTAACAAATAAAATAAATTGTTTCATTTATAATGCTAATGCTAGACCGGCGAATGTTACTCCGGGAATAGCTTGTAATTTACAATATAGTTTGATCTATCTATAGCTATTTTTTTATATTTCTTATTATTCAATTATTCTAATATTATTATTATTCATCAATACAAATAATACTTAGAATAATTGATTTACTATTTAAATATTTATATTTCATAAATGTTCTGAAATTACACTGAATATTTATATTTGTTTATAAGTATTTATTATTAGTGCTCGTCACGCATATTCGTATCTTCGTATTTTGCAAGTTTAGAAAGTGGATTTTGCATGAAGAAATATAGTATACTTTGCAACTATTTTTGTTTATCTTTGAGATATTAATTAAAACTTCTGAAATAAGATTTGATGTAATTGCAATAAAATTTGCAAATGTAATAAAAATAAGTAAAACAAAAATTAAACTTTCATAAAATAAAATCTGATTTCTAAACGCTTCCTAACAAATACTATTAACAGAGGCGTACATTTCAACAACATGTGGCGATCAGAGATGTCGCTGGCAGTATAGATATGAAATTAAATGCATTTAAATTAAATACATACCACACCCACATTAAAAACACATTAAAATAGCCATAGATACATTTTTTGTGTTTTTTTTTTTATTATCATAATAGCCCTAACTATTTCAAAACTCAAAATAAAAAAACAAAACATTTATTTATAGAATTTATATTTTTGTTTCACTTCTTTTAATATTTGGTTTTGACGTTTTTGGTTTTGGTACGCCTTATGACTATTGTAGTTAGGGGTAAAGCCAATAATTATGCTTTTTCTCTTATTGTTCAGTTTTTATTGACGCCTTATGACTATTATAGTTAGGTACTGTTATCCCGCTAGGGTCTCTGATGTAGGTAAGGGTAGTCTGTGATTTTTCTTTTTAAAGTTTTTTTAATTTTTATGTTTACTAAATTTGCCGTGTATTGAATTGGAACTGATAATAATGTCATAACATATTTTGTTTTTATTGTTCTTAGCAGATCGTAAATTTCGTTTTATGATTCTCCATGTACAATATAATATTTACTCAATGCTATTGCGCATTTGAATTTATACTTTTGAATTATTTGTTAATAAAATAAATAAATTTCAATTTGTGGAATTTTTGAACATGGTCTGGGTGAGGTAAAAAATATATTTTCTAAATTTACTATTTGTTTTACCGGTAAGTTTTTTTGCTGTAATCGTACATCGTAATATTTTAACAAAGCTATTATTTATAATATTCTGATAATTCGGTTTTTGTCTTTGCTACTTTGTTTTTTTTTTAAATTAATTCATATAATCAGATATAGTCAATGCTACTGCTCAATAGGTGAATTGTTTTTAGGTTAATTTTAATTTGTTTTTGGTTTTATTTGGTTTTATCGTTTTCTAGTTTATTTGTGGTCTTTACATAAAATAATTTTTCACACTATCGTAATTCTTAATAGTTCTAATGAAGTTGTCTAATCTAGTTGGAAAAAGCTTCGTGTTGTAAAAGCTTGGTGAAAAGTTTAACTGGTTTAACAGACGTTTAAGCGTATTAATATATAAGATTGTTATCCGATTTCGGTTATTACACCATCATCAATTTTTATAATATTTCACCTAGAGCCTACAGCATATTTTATAAATCTTTCATTCATTCATAATATAATGGACGTCTCGCCGCGACGTTAAAACACCGTTAGAATGGTTAATACTGTCACTCTCAATAAAAATTCTATTTACTAATTACTATTAACTTAGTAATAATGCTAAAAACTATATATTTCTCCACTATTTTGCTTTCAGTAGGAAATTTATTTGGTTTTTTTTGCTAACTTTTTTTTATTCTTATATTATTGTCCGCATTTGGTTTTAAAAAATTTGAGAATCAAATTAAGGAGCTTCATAGCTTAGCTAACAAAATATTTAAAAAATATAAATAGTATATTATATAATAATGCCAGTAGTAATAATAGTCCCAGTATATTATATAATATGTAATATGAATAGACAAAAAAAAAATAAAATCAGAAAAAACAACAAAATAAGCAAAAAGCTAAATATAATTATAGGTATACATATTAGGATGTTTATTTTCATAATTGTTTTTGTTGTTATAATTGAGTGAGTGTTACAGAAATTGATGTACTTTTTTTATAATGCTAAATAATCATATCCCAAAATTCCAACTCCTATTTATTTATATTAGTGGCGGAAACATGTAAATTTGTGAAGTGGAAATTTAGTAGCGGATTCTTCCCTTAAAAATAAATGAAAATAAAAAAATTTACTGCAAAAAAACAAGAAGTGTGGGGACAAAATAGCTCATAACTTCTGAAGCCCTCGTCCCAGTATAGCCGTACGAGATATTTTTTTGAAGGAAATTAAATTTTATTTAATTATGTGAAAAAAAAAAAATTATCTTAGGATTTTCACTATTGAATTATAAATTTAAAAAGAAATAAAAAATAGTAGCATAAATTTTCATTTAATTTCTTACAAAACGCATTGGTTTGGTTTTTTGTTCAAAATTTAAAATTAAAAAAAAAAACAAAAAACAAATGCAAAAAACATACGTTTGATGAGGATTTTTAAAAAATATTTTTTTGTTTGGTAAATAGGTTACTTGAAATAAAACCGAAATCATATAATTTTTGTTTTCGTCTTTATTTTATTTTTAAAAAAACCAATAAAGCCATTTCAAATATTTACATAAGTATTCAAATATTTTTACAAAAACAAATTCTGTGTGTAGCTCATATACGTGCATATGAATATTCTAGAAAAGTGGAATACCCTCATTTTGAGTTCAAGTCTTTAATCTCTCCTAATTCACGCCTCTTTTACTGTATTGGTAGTGAGCCATAACACGGCAGATAATTGGTTTTATTATTTAAAAAGTTAAAGGGCACTGGCGGAACGGACACACGGCGGGAAGTCTGTCGCGTGAGTTGTTATCGCATATAAAGTATAAATATTATAAATATTCTGAAAATGGAATTCTCTGATTTTCATCCCAATTTAAACTACATAATTAATATTCAAATTTATCATTATCATCTGTTAATAATATTTTTAGTTTTAAATAGTAAAAAGTTCATGATTTCAGCTTAATTTCAAACATGGTATTGAAATAAAGCCAAAAAGTATATGAACTGATTTTTAATCTTATTTCTTTTTAATTCTGACTTTATTTCAATACCAATATAAAATAAAGTTAGAAAATATCATTTGGCTTTATTGCTTTCGGATTTACTTCAGGTAAGACTTTCATAAACTATATAATCATTTATTTGAAGATACGGTTGGTATGAATTTGATATAAGTACGGTAAGTAACGTGTATGGTAACTAAGGAAATGTGTACGGTATCTATGCTTTCACACAAAAAAAAAAAACAAAATTAGTATATATAAGATATTGAATTCTAAAATTTTTTTTAAGTCCATTCATTGCTACAGAATTTTTCCATTATAAAAACTAACTAACTGGATTTTAAAATTTTTTTTTTTGCAAAGGACTTAGTGATAGTTTTCACAGAAGGACAAGGATATTATTATTAGTTTATAATTAATAGTTTGAACCTACAGTTTTATAAATTTTAACCCTAAAGTGTAAAGTTTGGGTTGTAATAAGGCACAATTATTATTTTGTATAATAATTATTATGTATTTATAAGAAAGAAATTAAATCAGTCTGAGTACGGGTTTTGTACATTTATTATAATTATTTTTTCATAATTTTTCGATTTCTAGCATACTTAATAAGTTCAAGACATTTTCTTTTATGTTCTCTTAGTACGAAATCGTAATAAAGCATAATACAAAAACATTTTTTTAATTATTTTATTTAATTTATTTTGAATACCTAATTTAACGAATCATAATTTTTCATAAGAATTTTCTTCAATAATATTTTTAATTTTATTTACAATACACGTACATTTTTTAGAACAACCATTATTAGGTTCTCCATTAATTAAATTAAATTTTTTCTTTTATTATTGAATTTCACAAATTGATAATTTGATTTTGTTCTCAGGAGAATTTTTTAGTTTCAATATACGTTGTCGACGAAAAATTTCTTAATGGATTCTTAAGTGCCTTTCATTAGTGAACATTTTTTGTTTTTTTTTTTTTTCAAAATCAAAATTTAATAAGTGAAGAGCACTTAAAAAAATAGCACGGTAAATAAAATTAAATTTTATTTCATTATATCTACAATAATATTATGCTAGGATGAAAATATTTTTTAAATTCTACAGAAACGTTTGAAAATTAGCCCATTTTTTTAATAATTTTTTTTAATTTTATGTTGTTGTTCATTCAGTTGTGTTTTAGAATGTGTGGAATAAAATTTTTTTTTTGTAAATTTTGCAAAGAATTTATTTGAAATACAGTACAAATTAAAATTTATAGTATATAGTTTAAAGTTTAAGTTATTCTTAAGATGTTTGATTATAATAGTTTGCCAATAGTGACGTGATATTATTTTTATTTGATCGATTTATTTATTAAATTTACAATGACGTATTATTTGAATTGTAATATTTAGCAATTCTGATTAAGGGTGTGGGTCCATTTCCAATTTGTATTTTAAAGCCGAAATAATTCATCTCTCAAAAATTATTTGTATTTACGTAGTTTTTAGCATGTGCTAAGTTTGAACAAATTTTACAAAAAAAAAAAAAAATGATTCGGTCAGATAGCTAGCAAAAAAAACAAAAACAAAATCTCATAAATTATTTGTGCATTAAATTATTGTTCAAAAATTGTTTGTGCACAAGTTAGATTTTACAATATAAGGAAGCAGTGCATTGTGCTTTTAAGATAATTTTGAAGCCAAATATTCAATTGTTAACGTTTCAGTTTTTTCTAGCTTCTTTTTAAGTGCAAAAGTCATCATAAAATGGTTAAAAAGCGAAAACTACCGGTTGAATATAGAAGGGCAATTATAGCAGAGATTACCTGCGGAGTTTCTTTTCAGAAACTGTCAAATTAAAATTTCCTATAGAACATATAGATAAGCCTGCTGAATATTGGCAAAATATTCTGTGGACGGTTGAATGTTTATTTTTACTGGACAGTATACGTACGGAAGAAAATTTTATCATTCCACCAACATTAAACAGAAATTTATAAGATTGAACAAGACACACGAATAATAGAAATATAATGGTTTGAGGAGGTATTTCGTTGTAACGGACTCTTGTTTAAACTACAGAAAAAAGGCATATTGCGAATCACCTAACCAAATCAATTTTGTTTTTTTTTTCTAAGATTTTGAGGTTTGTTCAGGCTTAACAAATTTCAAAAAACGCGTTAATTATTTTTATTATTTAGTGAGTTACAGCTAACTTTTTTTGTGTTAAGTACGAAATTTTTCTATGCACAAATACATTTTGAGACGAATGTATATTTAAAAAATTTAGATTTAGAAATATGGAATCATACACATAATATAATGTGTTTCAACATTGAAAAAATATTAGAAACAACATTATTACAGTGTTGTTGAGAATAGTCGAACATGTAACCAAATTCAGATTCAAAGTAGCAGAACACATCATCCAAGAAAGTCACTGTATTTCCAAAGTATAAATTCTTCGTTATTTAAATTTTAAAATTTAAATTTTAGTAAAAAGTAATTGAAACAATAAAACCATCCTTACATGTATCACTCTAACGTTGTAAATTATATTTCAAATAATAAAACAATGAGATAAATAATAATATTATGAATAATAAAAATATAATTAATCCACCTCCTCACCTGTCCTATTTCATTGGAAAATAAATAACCAACAAGGTCAAATTGCTACATAATTGCAATAAAAAATGAATAAGATGATTTTAGATTTCTATCCTCAGTCTAGTAGAAAACACTAAATAAGTTTTCAAGTAGTAGACAACAATAAGTTGAATGTTGATACCAACAATTGAGATCAACAATGTATGATAAGTATAATTTGTAAAATTAAAAGGAGAATATTCGACTATTTTCAACAATTATTCAAAAATTTTGCCCTAATGCTATAAAACAAGTTTTTATAAAAACTGACATTATTATAACCTACAAAATTTTAATTTAATGCTTTTTATTTCAAATTCCCCTAAATGTATGCAATACCATTTTTATTCTTCATACTGTCATATCCCAGTCTAGCGTTAGTTTTGTATAAAAAATTTGATCAGAGCGTGCGACTTCAAAAATGGCCGCTAATGTAGCGAGAGAACACATTCCGGGCCCTATTTGATTAAATATCAAAAAAAAATTCTATTAATCAAATTAATTCCAATTGAAGAAATAAATCTTCTAAAATACATGCTACCAAACTGAATAATTTAATTAAAATGGTGTATAATTTATACGAACTTTGAAGAAATTTTTTTTCAGTTTAATCTTAAAATTTTCGTATAACAATCTTAACAAATTTTCTCATCAAAGAAAAATAGAAAACTATTTCTATTTTAATATTTTGAATGCATACATTCGTGTTAAGTCATCTGTTAATTATTTTGATGTAATTCAAAGAATTTTTCCAATTCATTTACAAGAAAAATTTAATAAATCAATACACGATGAATGGATCGTACATGTTTTCACTTGTTGTTAAGGGTCATAGAATTATTTAAAATAATTAATTTGATAATTATTATTGTTCGTGTATTTTTAGTTATAAAAAATAATAATCAAAAATTATTTTATGTGAGAAAACCATACTTTGAAAATATTTAAATGAAAAGGACAAATTTAACTTGAAGTAGAATGGGTTTTAATAAAAATTTAATTATTTATATATCAATAGACAATAATCGATTTGAATCGAATTCAGTTGCCTTGAGATTTATGGGAACCGATTCTCTAATCAAAAAAGAACGAATAATGTTGCGTATTGGCAAGCAACGATAAAATCAAGACGAAAGATGCTTTCACGGAATTAAGCAACTCTCAGACATTGAATTTATGGATTATTTTTGTAACCGTATATATTGTACATGTATTTTCTAGTTGGATCATCTGTTGTAAAAAATGTCTGTAATCACAATGATCGGTCTGTACGCAGGTACACCTGACCATCCAATAAACGTATATTCTTTCCGTCAGTTTATAATTTTGTCACTCAAGGATTGCCAAACACCGAAGGGATGATGAAAATAAAAATGAGAACACCATGGTCTGTCACTAAGAACTAATCGCAATCAATTTTGCTATGAATTTTGTTATATCTTAATAAGCTATAATAAACCGGATGTTGAATTTTCATTTACGGTATATTGTATATTTATTTTGGTGTTGAACTGAATATCGAGATATAATCGATCAGTACCCATATTTTCAGTCCCTTTGAATTAAAAATATTTTAAGATTATTATTTACAGTTTATTTGAAGTACTCTGCACTCCACAGTAGATATAATTTTCCACATTTAAATTGGTAGACATAATTATACCACAAAAAAATGTACAGAAAAGCTATTGTATGTGATTTTGTATCTCTGTATTTTGTATATCCAAATCTCTGTGTAAAAACATTTAGGGTGCTCATCCCATAGACTCGGAATTATATAAGAAAAAAAAATAAATTGCTGATCCAGTGTGAACAAATTCATATTTAGAACTTAAAAGTCCATGGTAATGTTGTGGTGTTTTAAACATTGAATCCCGATAAACAATTTTAAACGAAAGTGTTCCTAAAAAGTCACGAATGTGTTCCGTGCCCATGGAACACATTCACGACACAAGTAGGGATAAAAATGGTGCAAACGGTCGCAAATGTCCAGGCACATATGTCTCTCATTGTAATACAGTGTCGCGTGTATATCGACACTTTTCGGACACATGTGTTTCATGATATTTAAAGCACAAGTGTCAAGAAAGTGTCGACACTCTTCGCACACATGTGCACCTAATATTTACAGTAAATTAATATAGTCGACAAAGTGTCGACACATTTCATACACATCTCCTCCCAATATTTACAGCACATGTGTCGAGGAAGTGTCGACAGATTTCACACACATGTGCTCATATTTACGTCACATTTAGTCGATTAAATGTCGACACATTTTATATTCTCTTATAATATTTTCCAAAAATTAAACAAAATTCAATTCTGGTGCCAAGTGCATGATTACTGTATTTTCAGCTAGAATAGAGGATAAAAAGATGGAAAAAGTAGAAATAATAACTTTTAATGGATTAATTGTTTTAATTATTTAATTTAAATAATTTATATAATAATTTAATTTTTTGACTATACAATAATATTTTTTGCCTTTTGTGTTTTTGTCTTTCATGCCTCTGGTTCCGCAGATTTCATAGCTGAACTCAGTTCTGCAGATATTGTAGTAATTTCCGATATTTTGATATTTTATTGTACTACTGTTTCATAATTTGGGTGCTGAAAGTTTTAAACTATTTTGTTTTTTTTTAAATTTATAAATATTGCTTCAAATTTTAACTTTAACAAACCTTGAATTTTTTCTACGAAACTTGATTCAAACTCTGATTTTCTAAGAATCAAAATACGGACACAGCAGAAACACTTCAGGTACACTGCAAAGAAAAGTCGATAAAATAAGTAAAGCTGTAAGAGTAAAAATACGGACACAACAGAAACACTTTAGGGACACTGCAAAGAAGGTACAACTTATTCTTTTAGCCCATATTTTTGCTTACAGTATTATTTCAATTAGTTTTTATTCTCTACTTGGAAACACAATAAAAACAGGTTCACATTAGAACTAAAATTATTTAAAAAGTTATTTTAATTTTTGCAACATACCTGGTATTTTAACTTTTATTTCAATCCAATTTATAACTTTTATTTATTTATTTTAAAAATTATAAGAATAATTTTTTTTTTATTTACACACTTAGCTTAGTACTTAAAAAGAAACAATAACAAACTAACGCAATAAAAAATCAGTTTGTCAACCGAATACTATTAAACTTTATGACATTCGGTCGTCATAGTTACCAAGCTATTTGCTATTGCTAGGATTTAAAAATTATGTTCTACGTAGATAATTATTATAGAAATGAAAAATCAAGTAAAAGAAAAACAAAAAAAAATAGTTTTATTATTTTTCTCTTCTGCTAGGTACACAATTAGGAACACATTGTGTTCCTTCAGCTTTCTACAACACATTTTGTTTATCGGGAATAGATCTTAGTTCGTTAATTTTTAGATTTAACTCTATAGCAGTTTTTTTTCAGATGGAAGAAAATCATTAAAAGAGCCTTCTACTTCTGTTCTATGTATCGGGGAAGAACGAAGTGAAGGACTGTGCTGACTTTAACGCAATAAAAACTCCCATCCTTTTGTTAAAATTAAGACTAGTCTTTAAGACTAACCATTAATACAATTTTGGCTCTATTACTTCAGATATCTTTGATCAAACAAAATTGCATTAGGAATTATTGTAAGATAAAAGATTTTATCCTAAAACAGTTCGAACGGTTTCGTCCGTTTAAGCCTTCCTCCAAAAAAATTTTGACTGTCAGCTAAACGTGAAACTTCCAAACGACATGGACATGTTGAGGGAGACGAGGAAGCAGTAAATCAGGCATAATAAAACCAATAAAACGTTACTATCTAAAAATGTTCAACTATTTTTGTATAAAACAAAAAGTATCTAAATATAACATCACAATCTTAATTTTTTAAAAAATAAAAAAAAACATTCGATCCTATTCAACAATAGTTATTCCAATGTACTCTAAAAAAAAAAAAAACTAATGAGTATCCTTATTGTTTTTTTTTTTTTTTTTTTTATAAGCAAAAACGTAATCATAAAAGGGATATTTTTTCAAATATATATAGGTAAAAGTAGGTACATAACAATATATTTATTATCACTATTCAATAAAATTTGCTGTTTAAATGCAACATAACATGACAAACGTCATGTTTCTAAAAATGTATTCTAGTAGAGTAGAAGCAAAAAAAAATATTGATGATTGATTTCTTTTGATAAGAAAGCACAAAGGATTCATAATATTAATGTGTATATTGATTTCAGAACAAATTTTTCTTGACACGTGATTTGCATTCATATTTTTGAAAGAGAAAATTTAATATTTCGATAATTTTTGATAAAAATTATTTATTATGTTTTGTGACATAGTATTTTTGTATAATATGATATTTAAATGCATAATAAAAGTAAATGTATAGGTATGTAAAAAGAACAAAATGTATGAAGTTTACCCGACAAATTTATATTGTTGGTCTATTGCTACTGATAAAATTAAACTTTATGCATGTTCTGAAGAGTAGACAAATACTTAGTAATAATAATAAAGTATGAATAGAGAAACTATCAAAATTAAAATACTATTCTTTATTTTTAAGGAAATATGAAATTTATAATTGAAAGTTTAATAATAAATTGATGGGTTTAGTTTAATCAATTATTTTTATTATTGTTTTAGACCCTAGCCTCTTAGTCTCATAATTTCCAAATAAATGTATTTCATTCCAATTTACATATTAATTATTACTTAAATTTAGTGCAATCTACAGTACATTACTATACATCATTTTTAAATATCTATATTAAATACTATACTCAATACTATTCTAAACAAATATTTTTTTCCAAGTGTGAAAAAATCACATATTTTCGTTTTACAAAAAATAAAAGAAATAAAACAATTAAAAAAAAATTATCCTTATGTAGATAAAACTTGAAATTTTAGAACATTGGAATTGTGTAGCTTAGAAGTAAACCGAGGTCTTTTCCACTTTTTAAAAAAAAAAATCTAAAGATGAGGTTTTGTTTTTATTCTAAATTAAAATTGATTTACTTCCTAATATTTCAACAAATCATGTTAACTCCCATATATAATCGAGAACAAAATTCATACTTAGGCGCATTCCATGCTTATGAGTGTAGCAAAATGTGTCTATTCCATACTTTTTGTCAAAATATGCCTAGTCCTTAGCAATTCGATTTTAGCAAATAAAAAGTAATAAAAAAAGTAACGAAAAAAATCTATTCCAATTTTGGCCCGAAATCAAATAAATGTCATAATTAGATCGCAGGGAGATATTACTTATTTACTTACTTGTTGTGCACTACAGACCTTGAAGGTCCTGGGCCTGCAGAATTATCATCCACTGCCTTCGGTCACGAGCGAAGTCTGTCCAATTGGTGATTTGAAGTTTTTTCATATCTGTCGATACTTCATGTCTCTAACGAAGGTGTGGCCTACTTCGACGACGCGTTCCTCGGAGCTTGGATTCAAAGAGATTTGAATCTAGCTGAAGCATTTTCATTTATAGGCTTCACATGACCTAGCCAATGAAGACTTCAAATTCTGACTTTTTTGGCTATATCCATGTCCTTGAACAGCTGGTATAGTTCGGTATTACAGCTTCTTCTCCAAGCCTCTTCGACAGATACAGGATCATAAATGCGAAGAAGAATTTTTCTCTCAAGAATACCAAGTGCATGCTCGCTTGCTTTTGGAAATGTCCACCATTCAGAACCATAAAGCAGCACCGAAAGCATGAGCGTTTTGTATAATTGTGCCTTGGTGTTTTGGGATAGGAGCTTGAGCCCAGTTGTTTGGACAAACTGAACTAGCAACGTTTTGCAAGGGTGATTCTTTGCCTTATTTCAACATTGATGTTATTGGTGAACTTGAAGTTGTTTCTAAGGCAGAAAAACTCCTAAGCAACCTCAAAATTATATGAGCCGACAGTGATGTTGTGTCCTGTATGGTGTTGTGAGGACATTTTATTTGTCGACAGCATATATTTTGTTTTATTCTCATTTATGAGAAACCCGTTTTACCTGCTTCCTCTTCAATCTGAGTAAAGGCTGCGATGACTGCTCGTCATAATATCGACGTCATCAGCAAAACCCAGGGGCTGTCCCGAATCTGGAGCACGTTCGAAATGAATCAGATATTGTGCACATATTTAAAATACATTAATAAATAATTGCATATTTTTTTGGAAAAAAATATGTATCAAAAGTCGTCTATTCCACACCTTCGTAGCAAAACAGTTCTATTCCATATTTATTTATTAAATAACTCCTGGAATAACGATTTTATCCTGACATTTTTATTAAAATTCAATGACGGGCATTATTATTAATAATTTTCAGAAAGAATTATATAAAAAATTACAGAAGTTCAAAAATCAGAAGTTTTTTCAATTTACGTAAAACTCAGAAAAATGTAAAAGGCCTCGGTTTGCTTTTAAGCTACACAATTGTCAGATTAGGTAGACTCCCTTTTTTAATTAAAATATTTTTAAAATAACAATTGTGAATCAGTATAATAATGATAACAGATCATCTATTGCTTTGTCATACATTAGTTTTGACAAAAATTTCTCTTTTTAAGAATTAGTCAATATTCTTGAATATTTTACTTTTTGTTTACTTGACAGTAAATACAGATAAAAATCTAGTTACTAGGCTACAAAATTAGAATAATGGAAGTACTTCCTAATATTTAACTGTTTAATTCGGTTTGTTTCAGTATCATTAAAAAATACATATAGGTATATATATTAAACTAGCAAAGTCACCCGCAGTTGTTCGGGTTCAACACAAAATATATAAAATTCCAAATTTGAAATATAATATAGCAAAGCCCCAGCGTGCGCTGCCATGCCCATGTTCATCAAATGGAACTTTGCATATTCACATAATCGGCGGCCTGGTCACGATAAGATAGAGTGAATATACTTGCTATAGTAAAGCTAATCAGACCTATTTGGTTTAACCACCTATTTGGTCAAATAATAATAATTACATAAATAAGTTATACACGTCAAAATTTTGTAGCCTGAACTTTATCAAAAGTGACTAAGCTCGTAACATATATATCACCCTATGTTTATGTTGCACCATGTAATTATTGTTGCTTCAATGATTATGCTAAATTAAAGCTTCTTTATACAAAATATTTTTGTTTTATTAGATAGATTTAAAATGAAAATATTTTTTTTGTCACTTACTGTCGATAAAATTGACCACAAGAGAAGTGATTATTTCTTCAGCTCTTGTCCCTTTCTGAATCACTGGAATCAAGAGCAAAAACTTTACGACGCCCATAATGTTGTAAATATTTCGCAGATTCTGTAAGGTTCTATTTAAAGTTTTAAACAACAATCTATTACCAATTGTGCACTCATCTCGAGGTAGTTCCTTTTCTAATATTACACACTGGTTTTCGGAATTCGGAATTTTTTCATATACTTATCTCGCCTGAAGAAACTTATTATTATATTTTTGGCATCTTTTTGCTTTTCATACAAAATTTTGTGAATTTGTTTTATCGTATTCTATTTCTTAAAGCTTAAAATGGGAATGGGAATGTATAACAATTTCATTATTTCTAATTATTCGTTAATAACCATAACTAAATACTGTACAGCAGGCAATATGGTAAGACTATATTGCTAGGTTAGGCTATATAGACCTACACTGGTTATGTGTTTGCTATCTGTAAAAACTTAAAAAAAAAAAAAACACAGAAACAAATTTTTGGGCTTTATTTGTTATTATTTCAATTCCTTAAAGCAAGTGGTAGGAACGTAAGAATGTAGGATAAATAAAAAATTTGTTTTAAAAAACTTGGTTCTGTTTGAAAAGAAAAAAAAAGGAAAATAATTTCAACTCATCACTCTAAAATCGAAATTTTAAAAAAAATTGTGTCGAAATTGGAATTGTTTCAAAATTTGTGTAGCTTCATTCTTTTAACACATATAATGTTTGATATTCTTTGCTGTAATGATTTTTTTTTTTATGAATAAAATAAAAATTCGTATGTTAAAAAGAAATGAAATTAAAAGAAATCTACTGCAAAAAACAGGAAGTGTGGGAACAAAATAGCTTATAACTTCTGAATCGGTTTCTTAAAACCAAAAATCGCCGAAACTCGAGATTTTCAAATGGGAAAGGGTGATTTTGCAAATTCAGATTCTACGACACAAATAAGAAAATTATGTTAAATGATTTTTGTTTGTATTTGTTTAGTATTTTTCTTTAAAATTAATAACAATAAAACAAAAATGATCAATATTTTCTTTGGAAGACTAAAATTAATGAAAATTTTTATAAATAAATTTGTTTTTCATGTTGTCATATTTTTATCACCGTATTGAGTTCGTACAAAGTTTAAACAAAAAAAAAAAAAAAAAAAAAAAAAAAAATGAAAAAAAAACAAAACAAAAATGCGCTTCACAGCTTCTTATTTTTAACGTAGAATCCGAATTTGTATATAAAAGTACCTCGTCCCATTTGTAAATCTCGATTTCGGCCAATTTCGAAGATTTTTGGTCTTAAAAAACCGATTTTCGGTCCTTTCCGAAAGTTTAAAATACCACCAATCGATAGAGCACCCTCGATTTATTTAACAAACTTTTTTTTTAATATTAAAATAACGGCTCCTTACCATCTTTAAAAGCTGATACGCATGCCCTGGAACACCCGGTGTATAAAAAAAAATTAAAACAAATTTCATTATGATATGATATGACTATGGCAGTAACATTGTATGTATGAATATATTATTATATATTATTATAAATATATATGAATATATATTATACCATATTATAGTATTACTAGTTGTAAAGCCCGTCTCAAGACGGTGTTGTAATTAGAAAAAAAACAACTTCTTGTGAAACTGGACAAAAAAGCGAATTGTAAGATATATAATCAAATATTAGGGGTATCGTCAGACGCTAAGTCAGGTGCAAAAATCTGTTTTTTTTTGATAAAAAGATCGAAATAATTTGATAACTTGAAAAACTGTTTCTTACAAAAACAAATTGAGTTAAACAACAATAGTTTTTTTATTGAAAATTTATTTTCTTTTTTGCACCCCACCCAAAAGGTAAAGAAAAAGGTACGTTTTTTTTTGTGGTTTCCCAATAGGCCTACTCCACAATTTGACGCAAAACACCGTTGACAAAGGCAGCATTTTACTATTTTTCTCTAATGATTAGATGTCAATACCTGTATATATACAAAATTTTTTGTATAGAGTTTATTGGAATGTGGAATTAATTTGTCTTGCATCCTTCTCTCAGTAAGTTTTCTTTGAATATCACCAGATCGCCGTACTCAGGAAATGCAACATACAGTTGTCCATGTCAAAATATTGTTTCAGGCAAATAAATTCCTTCTTTTTCAATGTTTGACCTTGACTTATTTATGGTCATAGAAAATGCTAATTTAACAGGGAACTGTCAACGTCTAAGAATAAATGGCAGTTCTGTAGTCGTTGTAGCTAAATCTATTCTAGGAATAAATAGAGTTTCACCTATAGCTATGCCAAGGACTTCCGCGGTTATTAAATTTAATTTTAGAGCTTTTACAGCTAATTGAGTACCATTGCAGAAGGGCGCGTTTGGTTTATGTGGAGGTATTCCATTTGGATAGCAGTCGCTTAAAAACCCTACAGGAATTCGCTGCATAATTTTTACCGCAATCATCAATGGAATCGGTAATTAGATAAGTTATTACATTTCCTTTCAAAATATTTAAAATTCGTTCGTTAACTATTGTATCAACACCAGATTTTTTTGGGCGAAATATTTCCTATTTTGAATAGTTAGCAAAATTATCCACATTTAGACTATATCCAAAAAGCTCTTGTACGATACAATTATTGCAAATAATATTCGAAGGAACTTCGATTAGATTTGGAACACTTTTGTCATTCGTTAGATCACCATCTACCACAGCTAATACACAGCTTCATAACATAATTATTTTAATTGAAAACCTTTAAAAAAATGAAATTGAAATCCAAGATTATTATCCATTCTATTCATAACTTCATACAGCATTTACAATAACAACAACTTATTCATTTCAAATAAATAAAATATTATTAATTTTTATTAATATATATGTGCTCATAGTTTACAATAATTATATTAAACATCATTAGCTATATTTTGACCTGACTGAAAACTGAAAAAGAATAAAATATAATATCACACACATTTTTATTACAATAACAACTTCTTTATTCTTATGAAGTAAAAATAAAATACAGAGTTTCTTTTCTTTTGATTTTACGTTTTTATTAATTTATTCTACTTGAATATTCTTTATTATTATTTCATTTCATTAGTAATGTAATCCTACATAATTTCAAAATCAATTCTAGAATATACATATCTACATACATATGTCACAATTAGAATAGTCTTTTCATTATCTATCAACAGTACTGAGTACACACTAAGTACAGAACAGGTACGATTTCGAAGCAGCTGAGAAGAAAAACCATTTGTTTTTTTTGTTTAGAATGAGGTAGGTTAGGTACATAAACAAATGCAGCAGAGAAGAAAATTTTTTGTTTACTTTACTTTTTGTTTTATTTACTATTTTGTTATTGTTATTTTATTTTGTTGTAGCAACGGTTGCTGCGGCACGTTGGCAGCAGGATTGTTACGTTTTATTATACAAGATGTATTCATGTAGAAATTGTATCATAGATATGTACTTTGTATTGTATTATCTATATATAATTCTTCGCCGATGTCAGCATGTACCGTTATAATTTTTTGTTTGAAAAAGAAATATTGTTTCTGTTTCATGCATACATTTTGTTTTTAACATAAATGAAGAAGAGATTTTTTTCTTTCTTTCTTACACCTCATCAAGAATGCCTTTAATATAGGAGGAAAAAAAATCAAGCTTTACTCAAATTGATTTAAATGAAACGGAATATACTGTACACATTTTTTGTTATTTTCTTTTGTTGTTTTTCTTCTTAATACATCATAGTAGAAAAGAATATTCTTTAATAAGAAGATATGCACTGGGGAAGTCAAGATTCCATTTACAAAAAAAACTCCATTAGTTAAAGAAGCAAAAAACTATTGTTTTTCTTATGTAATAAGTTGTGAGAAAGAAAGAGTGCGATATAAATGATTTAAAAAGCCATTTAATTTTTGAAATTTAATTTTAAATAGCCCACGGCCCACGGGAGAAGAGATTTCTAATGTACATGGTCGTCTGAAATCAACGTATTAAATTTATTAGGGTATGAGAGTAAAGAAATTTTGAATAATTGATTTTTTGCAGGTACCTACATAACATAACATTGGTTTCAAAAACATATCTTATTTCTTAAACATCATATTATTTTCTTTTATTGTCTTATAAGGGAAGTAAAATTTTTTTTTATTTCAAACAGATTATAATTGATGTATTTTCAATTTTTTTTTTTTTTTTTTTTTTTTTTTTTTTGCGTGGATTGGTGGGAATCTTCATAGACACAATGAGCCCCGTAGCTTCCATTGTGTGCCAGATTTTTACCGACTAAACCACACCCCTCCCATTAATACTAGTCCAACGGACTAACCATTAATTTATTGCTATTTTGATTTTCTTAAAGAAAAATTTTACGAAATTCTATCGTATTAAATCTAGTGGCTTAGTTCTTTTAAGCCTTCTGACATCATTTTGATTATCTAGCAATTGAGTGGCCTCAACGTTAACATGTCCCTCCAGACGAGCTATATGCTTTGTTGCATATCTTTTTATTTCATTTTCTATGCAAGGAATTTTTAGATCTCTGTGCAAATCACTGTTGCGAACATACCAGGGGGCATTTACCATGTTGCGCAAGACTTTATTTTGGAATTTTTGTATACAAAGTACATGTGTTTGTTTGGCACATCCCCATATTTGTATGCCGTACAACCATATTGGTTTGAGTATCTGATTATATAACAAAATCTTGTTATGTATAGGTAATTTAGAATTACGACCTAAGAGCCAGTACATTTCTCTATACTTATTTTCAAGCTCAAATTTTTTCTTTTTAACGTGCTCTTTCCATTTAAGTTTGACATCTAATGTCATTCCTAGGTATTTAGCATTGTTTTCTTGGGGTATATTGACCCCATTCAGATTTACCAATGGTGGTTGATTTTCTAATTTTTTATTTGTAAAATTAACATGTACTGATTTTAACTCATTGAGTTTAATTTTCCATTTCTTTGTCCAGAGGTATAGCTTGTCGCTTGCTCTTTGCAATTTAATTGTAGCCTCGTCAATATTTGATCCTACTGCCATCAACGCAGTATCGTCAGCGAATGTAGCTACAGTTATATTTTCCATTTCTGGTAAATCATTGGTGTAGAGCAAATACAGTATGGGACCCAGAATACTACCTTGAGGCACACCCGTTTTAATATCTCTAATAGTAGAATACTCTTCGTCTTGTTTTATTCTGAATAGTCTGTTTTCTAGATATGATGAGAGTATATCTACGTATTGTTTAGGTAACATATTGTTTAGTTTATTTATTAAGCCTCGATGCCATACTTTATCAAAAGCTTGGGCTACATCTAGAAATATGGTAGAGCATACTTTCTTTTCCTCTAAAGCTTTTTCTATTATGTCTGTTATTCTATGAATTTGATCGATTGTCGAGTGCTTAGATCTAAAGCCAAATTGATAATTTGGAATCAGATTACTATTTTCTATGATCGGTCTCATTCGAATCAATAATAGTTTTTCAAATAATTTTGATACTATTGGTAGTAATGATATTGGTCTGTAGGATTTGACCTCATTTATGGGCTTACCTGGCTTTGGTATCATAATTATCTCTGCTATTTTCCACATATTCGGCACATACCTTATTCTTATAGCAGCGTTTATAATGCGTGTTAGCATTGTTATAGCTTTTTTCGGAAGTTCTTTCAGGACTTCCGATGTAATTAGATCAAAACCTGGAGCTTTTTTATCTCTGAGTTTTTTAATTTGTTCCACTATTTCACTCTCTGAAAATGGTGATATAACATTTTCTTGCCAATTATTATTTTCTTCAGTGAGATCATCCGAATCTGTCTCGTCTGGACAAAAAATTTCTTCAAGATGATCTGCGAATGTTTCAGCTTTATTTTTATTATCTCTCGCCCATTCACCGCTTTTCATTCTGATTGGCGGGATTTGAGAGATCGAGGTTTTTGTACTCTTTGTTGCTTTCCACAACGAGTAGTTATTTTCTCTTTTAGCTGATAAATTTTTTATATATTTTTCAAAATTTTCATTTTTAAGATCTTTAATTTTTCTTTTAAGATTCTGAGTTAATCTATTTAGCACAGTTTTGTCTGCCGGATCACGCGATTGTTGCCATCTGCGTCTAGCTCTTCTTTTTATTTTTATCATATTTAATATTTCTCTAGGGTAGTTGAATCCTACCGATTTATATTCACAATTTTTTGTATTATTCCATCCAGCATTTTGAATAATTTTAATAAAATTTTCTACTTCAGAATCTATATCACATTTGGATCTTAGTTTTGTTTTTATGTTTATTTTGTTTTCTATTTCTTGTTTAAAGCTAGCCCAGTCAGTTGTCTTGTTCGTTAGCAGAGGTTTCGACTGTTTCTTAATAACCTTTTCATATAGATTTAGTATGACTGCAGAGTGATCTGAGTCCAAATCATGGTTATCTTCTAGCTTAATATAATTGGGTGAAATTTTTTTTGTTATATAAAAATCAAGCAGATCAGGAGTTTTATTTCTATCAGTTGGCCAATAGGTTGGCTTACCGGTAGATTGGTAAATGCAGCCTTTTTCTTTTATAGCTTTTCTTAGCTCTCTTCCTCTCGTAGAGGTTACTCTAGACCCCCAATCTATGTGCTTGGCGTTATAGTCACCTCCCAGGATAAATCTTTCGCCAAGTAATTTAAGAATTTCTTCAAACATGTTATTCTTTATGTTGTATTTGGGTGGACAGTATAATGCACCGACACAAAGGCTTTGTTTAACAGACATAATTCGTAGCACGATTAGTTGGAATTCATCTATTTCTAGACTAACTTCCTCGTGGTGCTTAATATCTTTCTTTATTAAAATTGAGCTACCACCTCTGGGTGTATTACTCGGATGGTTTGCGCTGTAGCTTGTATAGTCATTTATTTTAAGCGATGACTTATCTGTCATATGTGTTTCTGTCAAGAGACATACATCAATATTTTGTGTTCTCAATAGAATTTCCAAATTATTTTTCTTGTTCAGAATACCATTGGCATTCCACGTGACTATACGAAGTGCGTTCTTAACCATGCCTTGCGGATTTATTTTTTGGTGTATACATATATATTTCATTATGTTTGTTTTCTAATGTGCATAGTCTTGTTGAGATTTCATTCATTGTTTTTATCATATTTTGCATCATCTGCATAATGGTATTTTCAGTCAACTTTTGTGTAGAAACTTTATTTTGTTCTTTCGGGTTTCTTTTTTGACTTAGGTTATTTTGTGTTACCTGTGAATATGATAAGCCTTCTACGACTTTTTTCGACGTAAAAGTTTTAGGTTTCTCTGAAGTTTCAATGCAATTCTGTTTCTGGGCAATAGGTTGCCTAGGTTTTGTCTTTTGTTTTTCTTGTCTATGTTGCATTTGTTTTGGGGCATTTTTTTGTAGCTTCTTTCTTTTTTGCAACTCTCTAGCCACCTGGCAACCACGATAACTCGCTGGGTGTGCCTCAAGGCAATTAGCACATTTAGGCTTAATATTTTTTTTTTCTTTGCAAGAAATTGTTAAGTGGGGACCAGCACATTTAACACACTGAGCTAGACGCTGGCAAAACTTTTGTGTATGGCCAAATCTTTGGCATCTCTTACATTGAGGAATGGTAGTCGTTTTACGAATAGCCTCCATTTTAACCCTCATGTGCTGGATAAATTCAATTTTGAATATTTTGTTTATATCTTCGGAGTTTTCGAATGTTAGCATAAAGAGAGGAAGACGTACCGTAGATTCTTTGTTATTTTCCTTTTTCTTTATTATTTTATTTGTGACTTCTAAAATTTTGAAGCCTCTATCTTTCAATTCATTTTTTATATCTTCAGGTTGGCATGACGGATGTAAATACCTAACCATTACTTTAATAGGCCTGGTGCTCTTATTTTCATAAGTGTGCCATTCAATATTGGCTTCATTTATTGCCTTAGTCAACTCTCTATATTCTTTTTCTTCTTCAACATTAATTTTTAGTTGTTTATTGTTAAGCATATTAACTTTATATTTAATATTGCTTTCTTTTAATTTTTTGTTTATTTGAGGGTATTCCACTACATTACTAAGTATAACTGGAGGAGGTTTACCTTTTCTTTTACTTTTACATTTCGCAACTTCATTTATTTGCACATTTTTCTCTACTTTGTCCGCAACATTTTCTGGGCTTAAAGTAGGTGATTTTTCTGCTTTTCTTTTTTTACAGATTCTTTTTGTTTTAAAGATCCAGTCGGTTTCTCGAGCTACTTCTTCATCATCTGTATGAAATTCTTCAGCAGTTTTTAGTACTACTCTTTTAGTAGACATGTTTTGTGAATTTTTTAGTTTCACATTTTCTTCTTTAATTAAGCAGAGTTCATTTTTCAATTCCCTGCATAAGATTTCGAATTCTGTAACTCTGGCATTAAGTTGATTATTTTTTGCCTCAAGTGCCTTTTCGTTATTATTACCCTCGTCGGGGTTTCTATATCTGTCTTTTTGGGACATGTTTTCGTAGATATTTTGAGACCCTGCTGGAGGTGTTCTCTGGACCCCAGATTTTCTTCTGAATGGGTCAATTAAAGCAGCTCTGCTTTCGTGGTTTTGCAATAAGTGGTCTCCCCCAGAATCCGTGAGACCTGCCTCGAAAGAGGGTGGATTTTCCAGAAGATCTGGATTACCACCTGGGGTATACAATCTTTGAGTTTTATTCGTTGCATACTTTTTTTTTTTTTTGTTTTAATTCGGAGTTCCATCTCCTAGCCTAAGGATAATATTTCCCATGTACAAGGCGGTACCTTTTATTCCTGCCGTCCCTCTGGGATCAGTCGCAGACCAGAAAGCCGCCCATTCTGGGTCAGTCGCTTCTGGATTTTTCTAGGCTTTTAGTGGACTTTTACCACAAGCATGCCTTACTGCGGATATTTCGTACCCCAACCCGCCGGGGTATTTTCAATATATAAATTTTTTTAGGTATTGAAACAGGTAGTTAAAAAGAATACCAAGAACCTTTTTTTTATGAATTACTCGATGCATTTTTATTTCCTTCAAAATTAAATTTTGCCATGTAATAATCAATGATAATTTATTAATTATTAATAATATTAGAATTTATAAATAGGAAGGAAATTTGAATATTAATAATGTGAATAAATAATGTTTCTTATTACTATGCATTTTTAAATGTAACACATCTCGATATTTGTTCGATAAGTTTTTTCCCACTTTGTGTTTTGAATTTTTATCTCTCTCTCACAAATTAAATTCTTATTACTTTCTATTTCTTACAATTTTGGAAATCGACTAGAAAAATGGTAACCAATCATTAACAAATTATAAAATTTTATTCCAGTGCATTTTCTTATAAATGGATCCTTTACCTGCTATCCTTTGATAGTAGATACGTGTGCGGCTTTAATTATATAATAATTTATGTACATAATATTTTTCCTTTTTATTTCAATCTACTGAGAATTGTTTTTGTTTTATGGATACATTTCTTTAACCCAAACTAAAGAGAAAAGAAAAAATAACAACAAAAAAAAAAATAATCAAAAAAACTTTAATCAAACACAACAAACATTAAACAAAAAGTTTAACAAATGGCAAGAGTCGATTTCGATTTAAAGGAAAAAATTAGTTTCCAGCATTTTTGGTTTCAAAAATGTTTTATGATAATAGGATAATGTTCTATTTTTTCATTAAACAAAGTTGGGTGTCAAAATTTGTGGAACAACGTTTACAGGACAGTCAAACTTTCAATAGTACAAATTAAATCTTGATGTCTAAAGGTTACCTAATCGTTAGTATCTAATTTTAGCGGTTTTTTATTTGTAAATAAAAAACAATAGCTATATTAAGTTTACTTTATTTCTAATATTTTAGTGTTTTTTATTTAAAAAAAAAAATAAACAGTATAGATAAATAATAAATGTACCTACATGTAATATATGAATATATCCTATATCTATTTATTGATATTTGATATTGTAGTCTTTTGTATTTTTAAAAAAAAAAAAACAGTAGTTTTTAATTTTTTGGTTTTCCTAATTTATAAAAAAAAAAGAAACAGTAAGACGCAATTTTCCCGTCCGAGCTGCCTTTGCAATGACCATCAACAAAGCGCAAGGTCAAACTATCAATAAGGTTGGTATTTTACTTGATACACCAGGTTTTTCACATGGACAACTATATGACAGCTATATGTCGCGCACTGGGAATAGAAATCATTTGAAAATTGTAACCGAAGAGAATAGATTTGTAAGAAATATAGTTTTTAATGAAATATTAGTTGATTAAATATTTCAATCTATATCAATCCAATTATATAGTCTGTCTGCTAATCTACTAATTTAACTAAAGTATCAAATATTACTAAAATATTGTTGATAGGGGAATTTTTGATTTTGATAATTTATAATGCAGTAGGTACAACATAGAATGCTCTAATTTTGATTTTTCACTATATATAACGGTAGCATAAAGTTACGTAGTAACGGGTTTTTAACTAGTATGAATAAATACCAAAGCAAGGTAGGTACAAAAAAAAAATAAAAATTCAAAGTTATAAAAAATAGTTGCAAAATTTTGTTTTAAATTTTACTATCATAAACACACGAATACACAGTAACGTCATGAAAACAAATAAAATCTAAAATAACTCCCTCTCCTGATACCTTATTGGAACTTTTAGATTTTTCCCTATATGACGGCACTAAACTCTACCATTGTGACAAATTTCAAATCTTCAATTCAACTGGAAGTGGGAAATACTTTCTGCATGTAAAACCAACATATATTCAATTTTATATATAGTATAGATAGGTATATAAATTAAACCATATCAACTAACATTTTCTATTTTATTGGTGGTCAAGGAAACAACACAATCAAAATAAAAAAAAAATATATCTAAATAATTATCTAGAATTTCTTTATTTCTACATAATTATTATTGTTTTTTATACCTCCCTTTAACTTTTTTCTGGTTTTTGTATTATGTTTTTGTTTTTGGTATCCTGCCCGACAACAGAATACATACGTTTTGATATTCTTAATTGGTTTGGTAATATGAACTGACCTAAATGCTTTTAGAAACTGTAGAATCATTACTACAAACTGCGTGTACTATTTGCATTTAATAATGGCTATTAGTTTCAAAACAAAAACAAAAGAAACTTTAGAAAATTAAGGGTGGGAGGGCAAAGGAAATGACAAAGAAAAAAAAATATCAAAAATCAAAACAATAGAAATTGTAAGTAAATCTTACAATAATTAGAATGAAAAAACTTTAATCAACATCATTGTTTTTGTTGTGGGGATTTCACTATGTAGTTTAGATAGAGAATTTTTTATTCAGAAAATCTGTATCTCGTTGTTTATAGTGTTTCAACTATTTCTACTTTACTAAGTACTGAAAATCATAGTTAATTTTTATATTAGTTTTTCAGTGTTTAATTATTATTTGAACGAAAGCAGGTATTTTTTTTTTTAATTTTGTTTCCAGATATCATGAAAACTAATTAAAAAAAGTGGAAAATTTCTATGGTAAGAAATTTCTTTCTAGACAAAAGTTATTAATAAATAAAATAATAATGTAAAAATAAAAATTTTTAAAATATACTTTTATCGAAACCAAACTAACCCTCTAAAAATAGAAAATAAAACTAATGGTGGATGTTGAGCATCTAGAACTACTATGTATAAGATAAAACACAAAAATATATAATGAATCTTGCTGGAATATTGTTAATGGAAATTTGGAAACGCTTTGTGATGTTGTTTAATATTCGTGATTTTTTTCAAGTGGCAAATATTAAAAATTTCCATTAACAATTTGCCAGCAAGATTCAGTATATACTTTTGCGTCTTATACTTATAATAATTCTAGATGTTCAACATTCACCACTAGTTTTATTTCCTACTTTTTAGGGCGCTAGTTTGGTTTCGATAAAAGTATATTTTAAAAATTTATATTTTTACATTATTATTTTATTTTATACTTTTTATTTTTAAGTGAAACCTATAGGTATTATAATTTCAGAAAGAGTATATAAGTGTAAACTCTCTTGTCTATAATACAATTGGTTTCTTAAATATGTCTGAGACATACTAGGTGTTGTGCGGCAGCAAGCCGAACCTGTCCACATTTTCGAAATCGGTAACAGTCGTATTTCTTTATTTGTGAAAGAGTATCTACGTGTAAATTTTCATGCCTGTAACACATTTGGTTTTTAAATATGTCTGAGACGTGCTAGGAGTTGTTCGGCAGCAACACGAACCAGTCCACATTTTCGAAATCGGTACCAGTCATATTTCTTTATTTATAAATTTCTTTAACCAAATTTTGGTTTAATATTTAATTATACGCTGGAAAGCTGACAACCTGGAAATTCAAATGCATGCACAATCACTTAAAAAAACATATAACCTACATATATCAAAATAGTTATCATACAAAGTTTTGTTTAATCTTATCCAATTCAAAGTAGAGATCATGCTCTGCAAATTCTAATTTTATCCTATTTGTTATTTAAAAAATTAATTCGTGATTCCTGTTTTTTTTTTTTTATGATCCATGATCATGACCGAAAGGTCGAAACACGTGTCGCAATAAAATAATTTTGTGAAATTAACAAGTCTTTTATTTTTTTAAAAAAGGTTCTTTTCTCTTTCTGGATGTGGGATTATATGTTAATATTGGTATACATTCTTTGGAAATGACATGCGGCAGTCCCAGCAATTAATCAAGATTCAAATTTAGCGCGACACTTAGCCATATCCCACTGGTTTTCAAGCTAAAACCTATGCCATCGAGGTATCGGCATTACAATACAGTAAAAAGGGCAAAAAGGTGTCAACATATACATAATTTCACATAGACCAGCTGACTACAGCTATAGCATAAGTTTAAAAGCAAACGGAATGAAAAAAAGTTATTCTTATATCCTGGCTATGTAGGAATACAAGGCAATAAAGAAGCAGATGTCCTTGCAAAAACTGGTGTTGAGTCAGTTTTTAGGAGCAGAGCCAAGTATTGTTCATTCAAACACCTACCTACAAAGAATTGTTTCTAAGTGGGAAACTACAGAAATCCAACACATATATGGGATAGATTCCAAGGAACTGCGTAAAGCCTTTTTCAAACTAAGTATCCAACGAGTGAATCCGGTAATGAGGGAGACTAGATCCAACGTCAGAATACTCACATGGTTTATCACAGGTCATTTAATAAGCACCGAGTTTCCGAGTCTCCGCCAGTCCATGCTACACATTTTGTATTAAAGTTTAGTAAATATAAAAAAAAAACAGAATTATATTATGAAAATCTTAAACATTTTTAATCTCATATTATTGTAATCTAATGGAAGTAAGCTGGCTTGAAGCAATTTTTTTAAACATGAACACAGTTACCTCTACTGAACTTTGATTTGAGTGAAAATTTCAATTTGTAAAATTGTTTTAACTTAATACCACTTGGGTAATTATTATCTGTAAAGTGTCGTATTTCGATCTACTACATATGAAAATGTTCAATTCTAGATGATTAATACTCCATAATCCATAAAATTAAAAATTCTGATCAATTTTATTTTAAGCATTATTTTCGATTTTATTAATCAACATTTCTACTCTTTAAGTATTAAAGAGAGAAAATTTTATAAATATTAAAGAAAACAATTGAAAAAAGTATAGAACGAAAATCTCTAATAAGATTACTAAAACCTACATTAATCCATATATGAGACCCAATCATGACGATGAAAATTAAGAATCAAAAAAGAAAAAAAAGAACAAATAAAAAATAATTGGATTTGAAAGAATAATCCTAAAGATAACAAAAATTTACTAGTCGCTGTCTTATACTGTTATACTGTTGCTTGACTGCAGAAATGTACTATACCATCTTATTAAACCGATTCTAGATACATATACTATATACATCTATGTATGGTTATTTATGATGAACAAGCAAAAAGATTGAGTAATGGAAAATGAAAATTGTTTTGTCATTTGAAGGCTATTACTCAATTCGATTTTCCATTTTTTGTTTGTTTTTTTATTTTTTTTTTTTGTAATAAGTAGATACAGTCTGTGACAGATACTAAGAACCATTTAGCAAACAAAACTAAATTTTAAAGATATTATAAAATCTCGCGTATTAAAAGATCTCTAGTGGTGCATTCTTTAACTACTTATGTACAGAAACTCAACAATTCACAATTCCGAAATTACAAAGCGCGTGATAGTTGCCATGCTAATATGAGTACTTTTGTCAACATAATATGAAACATGACTATTTATTCTTGACTAATTGACATAGCCTTTTTTTATTATTATTTACTTTAAACAATTTTAAAATAATTTATTTACTTAATTTATACCGGGTGTTCCAGAGCATGAGTACAAACTTTTATCGATTCGTGATATTTTCCATTTTCGGGAAGGACCGGAAATGGGTTTTTAAACCAGAAAATTCGTTGAATTCGAAATTTTAAAGTGTAGAGAGGTTTTTCATGTAAATTCAAATTCTACGTCAACAAATAAGAAACTTTTGTTAAAATATTTTTTTTTTTAAACACCCGATATATCAGTTTACGTTAATATCCAATCAAACTTTCAGACACCTTTCACTTTCGAAATGTAGCCCTATTATATTTTATTGTCAACTATTTTATCCCAATGACTCAGGGTACTGCAGCAGATTGAAAAAGCAATAAAGAATTTTGCTTTTACTGAGAATCGATCCTGCGATGTTTCGGTTGAAATGCAGACGATCTATCTTTTGTATCACCAAGCGTCTTTTTTTTAATATTATTGTGATGTTATTAAGCTTCCAAACAATAGCTCCACTCCAACTAATAGTTTACAGACTGATTTGGTACAGTTTTTCAAATTGTCATATCACATATTATTCTAGTCAATATGATGCAGAATAATTTGATATTGAAGTTTTTATTCTCTACCTTACAATTTCTATAGCCAATATTTTTCGCTAATGGCTTTACAAAAATTCTATCATAATTCTTGACTCCGAATTAATGTTGTTAACTGTATTTAGTGTACATACCTCTATGCTTATTAATAAATATGCTGTCTTTCTTTGAATGTAGTGAAAAGATTAAATTGGTACTAAGGTTTAAGTATAAGTTTTTTGATTTTTTTTCGATAGTTTTCCTTCGGGTTATCTTTTAGAAATTTTTCATGATATGTGTTTTCCTCAATTAGATTCATTAGAGATGAGTTGACCTATTTTTGTTTTGTATTATGTTGTTTTGTTCGTTTTCTGATTTATTTTTTTTCTTTATTTTTTACTGCTAGTAAATTAAGGATTCATTTATAGTAGAATTATGTAACAATATAAGATGAAATATCATTTAAGTTAAAAAAAAAAAAATAATGCCAAGGATTTGGGAAAAAAAAAATGTTAATATTTAATAAAAAATATTGTTAAGGTATATAATATATCAAGTAACATATTTGCATAATACATAGAAATTGTTAAAAAAAAAATTACAATATAGTCAGTGTTGTTAGAGAATTACGTAAATAGTTAGTATGTTGGCATATAGGTGACATTTATATGGTCGAGAAAAATTTTTTCGAGCAATAATCAAAAAATTCCAATCAGAAAATTTTGTAAATGAAATGTGACGTATAATTTTGTGAATGAATAGCCCTTTGTGACCGATCACATACTCAATACTTGTTTAGAAAATTACCAAAAATTAAAATGCCCTTTGAGATTATAGTTTTATTTAATTCGAAAATATACACCTGCTGGAAAAATTAATTTGACAAAATAGTTTAAAAAAATATTGCAATATTTTTAGTATGATTAACAGAATGTCATATAATTTAAATTGTAATCTTATATATAAAAACGCATGTTTGTATGTATGTATGTTTGACCAAAAGCGCTACAGAGCTGAACATTTTTAAACTGGTACTCTTTCAAAAATAAACAAATATGCCTTTCACATTTTTTTTAATTTCCGAGCACCCGCCTAAAATATTTCTAAAACCAAAGGTGCTACAGAGCTGACAATTTGCACACAGGTACTCTCTAAAAAAAAAACAAAAATATGCCTTTTACCATTTTAAAAATTTTTACTGGTTCGGGTAGCTGTGATATGACTCCTAGCCCACTTCATATATATTTGAAACGGGAGTAAATACAGATATTTATTCTGAACTAATTTGTTGATGTGAATAACTTTTTAATTAGGCATATAGCCGTACACAGCGTATATATTATACCACTGTTTTTTTTTTAAGTTCCGTTAATTCGTTTCGGCACGTACAGTCCATATATTTTTCGTTTCGTTGTGACGTCTAAGAGCTGCGACCGATTGACTGGAAACTTTGTAGAAATATTGTTTCTTGGCATAGAAGATCACTGGTTTGTTTGGTTTTTCATTGGTTGATCACTGGCTTTTGTTCCCTTCCGACGAGTCAATCTTAAAAAAACATTGTGAGAGAAACTTCGATGGTCTTAAGAACGCGAAAAACTAATTTTGATTGAATTCAAATAACCCGATTCGACATGCCTGTGTAATAAGTTTTTTTCGATTTTTATTACCCTGTCTCAATGCCTTGATGGATGATTTTCGAACACGGTAGAAATATTTTTTCTACCAGAGGAGCTTACTGAAAAACCGCTCAGGCACATCAATTTGTCAAAAACTTTGTTCTAAGTGATTTGTTTTCAATTTCAAAGGAGGGTGCTATTTAAATAAAAATTTAAAAAAAAATTAAAGCCAAATTTTGTTCAAGTCTGTTAATTCATTTTCGGGACAAATAGAAAATTCGTATTCGCTCGGTATGTAACTTTATTGCTAAAAATATTACATAATATTAAAACATTAAAAATAATGCTTCAATATAAGGCAATATTTTCTTTTTTCATCAGTTCAATTTACGCAACTATCTACACCCAATGCTTACTAAAAAAGAACACCAAATAATATTTTCCGTTCCAAATTAAAAACAAAAAACTCCTAAAACTTTCCCAATATCTCGGGCAACGCCGGGTAACTTCGCTAGTATATTACTAAAAACCTCTACACGTTGGAGGCGAAATGGCGGAGTAAGTAAACCGCTTACCTTTCAACCGAAATATCCTAGGTTTGATTCCCGATGAAGGACAAAAATACTTTATGGATTATTCAAACGGTTCCAGTGCCCTTTTTCATTGAGAAAAAATAAATGATAAAAAACAATTGAGAGTTTTGGTTATCACTAAAAATAAAATGGAACTATGCTATTATGAAGGCGGATTTACTATTCTACAGTAGATATAGTTTTCCACATTTAAATTAGTAGATATATTATAAAAATTCTAAAGAAAAATTATTTTAATTGTATCCAATTATTTTATTTTAATTTAATTGTATCCCAAATAAATGTGTTAAAGCAGTTAGCGTACTTATCCCATAGACTTACAATTAGATATTAACTGCTTTATTTATTTCCAAATTATATTAATACATAAATAAAGCCATCCATATTAAATTTAATAAGAATTCCACTTTCGCTTTATGCTTTTTACATTTAAATTTTTTTTTTTTTATTTCTGAATTTAATAAAAGTATTTTTTTATTTACGTTGTAAATTAAAGTTTATATTTTTTGGAAAATTTTCACTTAATCTCCTATACATCAGAAGCCTACTTCTTTATACTTAAAAAACATATATTTTTTATCATACCCGTTATTATTTTGTTTATTTTACTTTTATAGATAAAATATTAATATTCTATTTTGTTTTTGTTTATTGTTTTTGTTCTACAATTAATTTACTTTATGTCCTTCATGAATATCTGGCAGTAGAGTAAATTTTTTTTTTTGTTAGCATCCAATCCAATCCAATGACTTTTTTTATTAGCATCCAACTTTATTAATTCTGTTGTTGTATCGTATAATATTTTAAAGAATTTATTAATTATTCAGACCTTACAAAAAAATCACTTACCATTTGCTAAATAAATTTTCAAATGACATTGAAAAACGAAAAAAAAGAAGCAAAGTACAAAAAAAAAATAATTATGTTGGGTTTTTCACAATTGAAACAAAAAAAAAATAAACAAAAAATTTATTATGGCTTTTAGAATTCATATTTTTGACCTTTAACTTAACCTCGTTTACCAGATTTTTTTTTTATATATTTTTCATAACCGTGGATATAAAATTACATCCATGTATAGTATATAGTATATTTGCCTGAATACGGACATTAAAAAATTTTTTTGAGCTATTTCGAATTTCAATTATCTACTGCAATACAAGCAAAATGACAAATATTAGAGACCCACTACCACAATATATTTCTCATACCAAATATTTTAACTTTTTTTAAATAATATAAATTAAAATTGCTTTGAAAATATATTATTTAGCTATAATTTAGTTTGTTTTAAATAATTTAAAATTTATTATTAGCAAAATTGTAAATTGGTTTTAAAAAAAATAAAAATTAGTTTTAACAAAAAATAATAAAAAGTTGAGGATGTGATTATTTTTATTTTTTGAAATTTAAAAATATTTAATAAGAACAAATTTTATTTTTTTTAATTCATTAATCTATAATCTAAAGTAAGCCTAAACTATATTAGTGACCATTTTTTTCAATTCATTAATTAATTATTAACCTAAATTAAATCTAACTATATTAATGACAAATAGTGTTCATTAATTTCTTTTTTCAACTCATTAAATTCATTAATTTTTTTTATATTATCAGATAGTTCACTGTAGTACTAATATGCTAAATTTTAGATGGCATCATGATTATCGAATCTGACTTTTGACGAAATATTTATATTTTGACCTAATATTATCAGGTGTTCTGGTGTTGTAATTGTGATTAACATTAATTGATTGTGCTGTTATGATTGTGTTAATATTTTTTTTTTATTATCAAGTATGTTTAGGTTACCAGTTTGCATTTAAAGAGAAGGTTAATTGGTAATAGCTTGTGATGCAGTGTATATATTTTGTAAAAGTTCTCAATTTGCAATCGTAAAGATTTTTTATTGCTTTGTTTTGTAATTTTTGTATATAATTTATGTCTTTGAGATAGACGTTTTCCCCCATAATATCTGAATAGTGTATTAAAAAGTGCTATGGAACATACTGAAATATATCGATCACTTAGAGTTCTGAGGCACTCTTTGACTAATTAGTCTGACAATTCCACCAATTAATTTTCCATTTCTTATTTGGTCAGCAATTTGTAGACCCCAGCTTAAGTAACTGTCGATTATGACACTTAGATATTTATATTGATCAACCATTTCAATATTGCAATTTTCATACTTGACATTGATTCTATTTTCTATTTTATTTTCTAAAAATATAAATTTTGTTTTACTTGTGTTAATTGTTGATTTATGTTTATTCATCCAATTAATTATCTTTATCATATCTTGATCAATGTTATCTTGTAGTTTACCCAGTTCATCTTCTGAGATGACTATGGCTAAGTCATCAGCAAATAAGAATGGTAGAATGGTTGTCAGTGTAGTTCAACATCAAGTAAACTGCTGATGTAACACGAAGACAATGTTGGACCTAAACAGCTTCCTTGGACGACTCCATAATTTAATTTTGAGGTTTTGCTTTTATAACTTTCGCATTCTGCATATTGTGATCTATTCGAAGGATAGCCTTGAAACCAATTGAATTCGGTATTCTAAGCAGTATCTTCCTGTCTATAGAATCAAATGCCTTTTTAAGATCGAAGAATATTATTAATACTTTCTTATTTTTGGCCACTAAGACTTTCATTAGTAGAACACCTTTCCATCAGGATCCTGACTATACCTCTGGATATCTTCATTTTCCAGACTAGTACATGGACCGCAGTTCCACTTTTTGCAGTCACCATCGCATTGTAGTCGAATATTATATTTAAAGTTATCTCTATTTGTCTTAAAATGAACATGACAACCCATGCTTAATTTTTTGAACCACCTTTCTGTTGTATTGCAATTCAACTTCTAATACTTTATTGTCGTTTTTTAGCCTCAGATTTTCTTCAATAAGTATATCAATGCATTTTTTTAATTTTTTAACCTCATTTTTAATACTTTTATTTTAGAATCTTGAAAAGCCTGGTATGTTAGGATGGTATCCAATTTGGCCAGAATCGTTTCTGCATCATTACACGCTGGGTGGCGCAGTAGGTAGAGCGCCTGCCTTTCAAACGAAAGGTCCCGGGTTTGCTCCCGATTTAAGAAGGCCTAGTTCCTGACAATAGTAGTAGTTTTCCACATTTAATGAGTAGATAAGCCAGTAATTTGTTAGAATAAATACTCAAATTATTGTAGATTGTGTAGTATAAACTTGCCGTACCGTACTTAATTAAGCACGAAAAGGTGATTCTACCTAAGTTACTGTCAAGATCATAAAAAAAAAAAAAGTGTGCCCAAGATTTTTGTTCACCTTGTTCTTTTGTGATAGTACTCGGTTGGTTTACATTCACTGACTTCCTTTTTTGATTTTTGGTTTTGTATTGGGAGCAAAACCAGATTCGATCAGGATCCTGACTATATCTCTGGATATCTTCATTGGAACTGGTTACATTTATTATTGTTGTTAATTTTTGACATTTTGACGTTTTTTTAATTGATTTGATTATATAAGAATAAAGTAAAATAAAGTACTTTTTCTCATTTTTGTTTTCTTCTTATTTAAATTTAAAATTTTTCATTTTTTTTCTTTAGTCACACTTTTCATTCATATGCACCTAGGTTGAAGTACAGTGGTAAACTCCACAGGATATAAGATTTCCTAGAACTAATATATTTAAAAAAATTATAAAATTGCCATAATATTTTTTTCTGAATATAAATGTGATATTTTAAATATTTCTTTTAGTTAAATTATTATTTGTTGCTAATAATAACAAGGAGCAGTATACTCTACCAGAGATTCATTTACTCAAATGAAATTACCTCTGGAAAATTATTTGTTTCAATTCCATCAGGAACATGCATATATATAATACATACATTACATACTTATATTCAAATTAATAAAACATGTAGTCACATACTAGAAATTATTTAAATTTTTTAATATTATATTATCTTTAAAATCCTTGTAGAATCAATTAATTGGCGCCAATAAATCCTCTAAAGAATTTATTAATAAAATTTTGAATGCACATAACAAACTACATAATACCACATACCTACCTATACATAATTCTATGTATCTATACATAAATTAAAGTTTTTGAGTAAATGCATCTGATGAATACCATACATTATTGTACTACATCTATATATATTCAGATTTATTAATATTGTACTTTTGTACAGTATGTGTTACGGTTACGATGTATCAATTAAAGAGTTAAAAGTTATATTCTACTATAATTAAATATAAAGCACTTAAAATTATTTCAAGTGAATCCATTAAGTACAAATCAAAATAATCTCAAGGGATGAATGAATTTTTGATTGAAGTGAATAAATATGATGCATTGGAGTAAAATCATAAAGTTTATACACTAGATTACTCTACTATACACAACATCATAATAATTATTATAAACTGGATAATGAAAGTGATAATTAATTCATCAATTCTGTGTACTTAATGTAACAGAAAAATATCTAGAGAATCATTTCCATTAGTTTGGGAAACTTATTGATTTCTGGGAGTTGAATTAATTTTTTGTTTAATGAAATAGAGAAGAGCAAATTTAATATGAATGTTATTGAATTATGTATTACAATTATTAAAGGATGAAAAATATAAAATTTAAATTTTATCTGAAATTTCAATATTTTGTATATTAAGTGCAAGTAATATAGTGAAGGTCACTACAAATTAAAAATGATTATTAGGTTTCCATTGTACAAAAATTTGTTCGTCAATAGCAGCGTTCCATTATGGTGTGTAAACTAACCCTTTTTACACATTTTTGAACACAACAACACATTTTTGAACACTCTGGTTATTGTGTAGAATATGGTTAGTAACGATCTACTTTCCGCTACAAAAATAAATAAACAAAAATTTAAATTTAAATATTTTTCAACAAAAAAATAATTTAAATATGATAAGTAACCATTTTATTTTAAAAATAATTACATATAAAACTAAATTTAATGAATAAAACTAGACAACACCAAGAAAAGAAGAGATGTTTTTGATAAATTATTATTTTTGATAAATAAATTTCCAAAACAAAACAAACTAACATCAATGTTTTTGGGTTATGTTTTGCTTATGAGCATAAAATGAGCGTTCCTTTTCCAATCTACTCATGAGTTTACACAGCTTAATAAAACTCTGCTACTGTGTGAGTTCTATACTATGATATGAGCTTGAAATAAAACCATTTATTTTAGCTAGAAGGTAATTAGAAAGCAAGTGTTGTTTCTGATAGTAAATTTGAATAATGCCTTAATTATGTGAGATCTATATTATATTGTAACAATATTTTCTTTTCGGTTCAGATACTAATATTGAATTGTATTTTTATTATTTTTATTATAAATAATATTTGATATCAACTCTTAGATTTTGAAACTTTATCATTTACTTGCTTTAAGGTTCCCTTAGTTTTGGATATTATTTAAATTCAATTCTGTTCACAGAGAACTGAAAATATAATTTTTTTTTCGATTGACTCTAGACTGAAGTAATTCGAGTTATCTCATCATTGTTTTATATATCTTTAAAGGATCTTGCCTTAAAAAAAATTTCACTAACATTTGTGTGAAGTTCAAAAATATCAAATTAGACTTTTGAATTTCATTATATTAAAATTTCATCGAATTTAAAAAAAATTCTTTAAGCCAATATTTTCATTACAAAATATACAATTTTTTTTTTTATTTTTTCATGGAGATTGTGAAGGGGTATTTTACATGGGCCCGACTTTTTTATACATAATTTATATCCTCATTTAATAGTTCAAAATTACAGGATCATATTTCAGGCGAACGCTAATATTTCTGAATTAGAGGATGGGTATATATACCTAGAAATATATTTATATTTTTCCGAGCTATATAGTATCGTATTCAAATGAATGGTAGAATTCAGAATTTATAAGCAGAATCTGTATCTGTATGGGTTGGACCAAACAATATTGAACAGATATAAGTTTATTGATTGAATCATTTTCTTTATAGTGAAAAACTGATAGAGAAGAAGGAAAAACAAATGTGTAACTCCATATTTTATTTTATTTTTTGTTTTTGACATAGTATATACATATAAAATACTTGATTTAGCCTTTTTATAATTCTAAATTTTATACAATATGAGCATATAATCTAATTTATAATTCACTATTCAAAATTCTATTGATCCTATATGGATCGAAATAGAACAAATAAAATCCTGACCATGAGCTGAGATAATGGAACTTAATGGAATTTTAAGATTCCACTTTCAGATGCTGTATTTTTTACACCATAGTTTTTTTTTATTCAGTGCACTAAAAAAGCATTACATTAGAATATAACTATTACTTAAAATAGAAAAAACACCATCATACATAGTGTATTACTTTTAAATAATAACATTAACTACATCACACACACATACACATGCATTTAATTTAATACCTATTCAATATCATACAGACTGCACTCATGCACTCATATTTTAAATTGAAAAATATTCTAGTGTTAAACTAAGTAGATTTTTCCTCTTATTTCACTGTTTGAATAGAAAAATAAAAAACAAAAACAAAAATAAATGAAAGCTAAAGAACACTATTTTATTTTTACATATTATGATATTTAAAATGCACTTAGAAAACCATGAGTACAAAATATGATATTTTGTAGGTGGGATACGTATAATTCTGATGGTATTAAGGATTATATTTATTTATATAATAATTATATATGAAATATTTGTTTTATTCAAAATGATCAAAAGAAGAACTGTAAAAAAAATGGAAGTTTCCTACAAGAATATAAATATTAATTGAAATATTATGTTACAAAGAATTTCTATTTCTAATCGTTCTACGATTTCCATTTGAAACTTTTTCAATTTAATTTTATTTTTTGCTTGAATTATTTTGGTGTTAGATATACGGTACTTGTTATCAATACTAATAATGATAGTAAAACCATATATAAGACATAAGATAAAAATGATAAATCAGTTGCATACGGTATAGGTATAAGTAATACGGTATAGGTAGGGTATATTTCAGATAATGGTTTTTTCAATTCTGTAACAATAATATAACAAAATAACAATAATTAATATAGTAAAACCAAAAAGTAAAGCAAAATTATAAATACCATATTTTAATACTTATAGTTTCTATTATTTTTATGTTTTCCGTTAAATAATCCCAAAAACTAAACAATAAAGCAATTAACAGTGATAATAAATTGATTTAATATTGCAAAAATATTGTTGCCATTATTAAAATCAAATTTGCATCTGTATTGCTTTCAATATTTTTTCTGATTGACTTCCAACATTATTAATCTGAAGGCCAATGTAAACTTTATTGGTTAGAACAGCATTCTTATGTACTACAGTTAATTATTATTATTTTTTATTGAATTCTATTTTTATTCGAAATGAAAACCGGTTTTGTTTTGATATTATTATGATGTATAATGAAATAATAAGACTAGATAGATGCTAGTGTTAGAATTCACAAAAATATTTATAGAGAAAAAGCTCTTATTGTATCTGCTATATGTAATTAATAAGTGATTATGGAATGAAGTTGTCTTTGCATAGAAGTAACATTTTAAATCGAGATAAATATGCGAAACTATTATTGTGGGATCCAAGAATAGTTGTTTTGTTAAATTAAATATTTTAAGTGCCAACACTAGTTTAATGAAAATGCATTCATGTTTATTTAATTAATGAATTGCAATTACATCCGACTATAATACATTATTTTAAATTTAAGGTATATAACAGATTTGCTTAAGATAACATAAAATTAGCTTGATTTTTAAGTTCAGTACTAATTTATTTTAACTGCCTATCATAATCAAAATAAATTTGAAGAAAATATTCTTTGAGACATTATTTATCTTTTTCAGTGAAGTGAAGCAACAGGAACTAAAACTATCCATATCACCAGTACCACCAGTAATGCCAAGTACAATCAATCTGAAGCGCCATCATCTGATGTAAAGAGTGCAATATTTCAATCCAAAAAATCCCTTATTGATTTTATCAAGTTATGTTAATCAGTTTGTGGATCATCTGATGTAAAGAGTGCAATATTTCAATCCAAAAAATCCCTTATTGATTTTATCAAGTTATGTTAATCAGTTTGTGGATAACATTGTGGAACTAACTTCCGAAATTTTATTGTTTAAATGTACAATGAATGTTATACTTATATAATATTATTCTCGTAGTTTTTGATAGTAACGATTTTCATTACATAAAAAAAGTTTTGTCACTTGTTAATTTTTATTTTTTTTTTACGTTGATGAGTTGATAGCAAAATAGAAAAAAGACGCCATTAAGCCCGTACAAGAAAAATATTTGAGCTGGAATTTTTGAATTGCAAATTATGCCTATTAGATACAATAAATTAATTTGCCCACTTGTTTTGCCAATTTTTGGTTTACTATTTTTGTCGTTTATTTTTTTATTCTCGAATTAATGTGGAACTTGCACGATTAAGGAGATCAATCTTTTTTTATTTGTTTTTTTTTCTAGAATCAAATTAATTTTAACAACTTAATTTAACAAAGTAATCTTTGGTTTGTTAGAGTATATAATACATGTTGATTTAAGATATTGATATTCTCTAACCTAAATAGATAATTTTAATGTTAGTTGCCTACACGTTTTTAATTGACTCCATACTATCAAATTAAAAAGTAAAATATATGTTTTATTGCTTCGAATGGTAATATTTTTAAATTTAATTTTTAGTTTAATTTTAAGTTCATATTCGAAAACAGGCTTTAATTTTTTATTTTTTATGGAAAAATTTCATAAAGTAGTTAATCAGGTAAGTAGGTACTACAAGTTAAAAACAAAATTATGAATTATTAATACAATTATAATAATAATTGAATTAAACATTGTAAGCTGTATATACAAGCTATCACATACTTGAACTTGTATAATGCTTAAACTTGTGTATTTAGCTCAGCTGTGAGTTGAGCCTTGACTTGAAGCAGAAATTTGAGTTGAGCTTTGAATTTTGTTTGGCATTTGAGTTACCAGTTATTTTAAAACCTTAAGGATTACATATGAAGCACCTTCACTTTATAAAACCAGTTTAATATCACCAATCATAAAACAGTTATGTGAATAGAGTTTCTTAAAACTCGGTCTTTTTAGATTCGCCGAATCCGATTCCGATTTCGATTCTAAGTAAAAAATCATAATTTTAAATTACAAAAAAATATATAGTTTAATGAAGAGAATTCAGTTATCAGACAAAGCTGACATATTACAGAGCATTCCCGTGCATATATGACCATCATTTTACAACCATCACCGGTGGACGAAACTTTATCAGTTTTAAAGTTTATTTCAAAACTTTTTAGATGTAACCAAAGGAACTAAGTTAGATGCTGAACATGATCCAAACAATCTAACTAGACCAAAATTAAATTATCCTTTCTTGTCATCATCGTGTAGATTGATGTTTATTTGCCTCTTCATACGAATGCTAGTTCCTTCGTCCAATGTGAGTATCACAATCTTTTATTTTTTTTTAGTTTATCTTGAAACAGATACCATCATTTCTTTTTTTGCTTCTCAAAATTACTTTGAACAAGCATCATGATTTCACAAGCATCAGTAGGATTCATTCTAAGGTAAAGTATAACAACATTAAAGAATTGATTTCCGAATAAATTTGGATCTAGTGGTGGCACATCAGGAACTACTAATATAGAGCTCTTAACGATATCTCTTAACAATCCCTTTGTTGTTGTACTGTAATCTAATAGTTAAATAGTTAAAAGTTAAAGTGGGACTAAAATAATTGAGAATTCTAAAATGTCAAGACAATTTTCGTCACCATGCCAAAAAAATTCAGAGAACAGAATCTACTAAGTTGTATTTTTTTTCATATTTGATCATTTGTCAAGTTCTCACTTTTAGTTACCAACATTTCTAACGGATGCATAAATTAATTGTATTTTTTCTTAAAATCTAGACTATTTATTTTAATAGTAAATTTCGGGGAATCGGAATTCGGCGAATTTCAGAAACGGATCCCGATTCAGAAACCCAGGGGAAAATACCCCGAATCCGATTCCGAGTTGTTCGATATATCCAAATTTTTATTGTGGAAGACTAAAAAGACGGATATTGAATTGATATTGTATTACATTTCAATTGATATTAATTTTATTTCTATTAAATTTTTTTATTTTATTTAGTTTTAAATGTTTTCTAAAATCTTTTTTAAGCTTTTTAACATTATCTTGTAATGGTTAAAAAATTTTTTTTCAAATCAGTTGTAATTTGAAAGATATATACTTTAATCAATTTCAAAAGAGAATATATTCATCTTAAGAGAAATAAAGTTGATAATTTCAGTATATTATTGACTTTCTTCGTATTTGTTACAACAAACTATATAGACAGAAGATATTTGAAACATACTAGAAGATCTAGAACGGTATTTTAATTTATTTTTTTCCAAACTTTTAACAAAATTAGCATTAATGTTAATAAATGTTATAGTCAGCACACAAGTTTTTGCAATATATCTATACAAAAGCAATATATCTGCCGCCGTGATCGATGCAATTTGGATCAGTTATGATTGCTAAAATTTTTATCAAAATTAGATATGGTATAGTCGTAGGTTCTTCAAACTTCAAATCACCAATTGTAGAGATTCTATTCATGACCGAAGCCAGTTGACGACAATTTTGTGTCAAGCCAAGAACCTTCAAGGTCTGTAGAACCCAACAAGTAACTAAGTAATGGTCGTATGTTACAAAACAATATGTGGAGAAATATTGTGAAATCATTACAAAAATGGAGTCAAATCAAAGGAGAAATAATGTTTCAAAAACAAATAAAGAGAAAAACGTGATAACGCAAATTTTTTAATTGTAAAATACAATACCGTTACATGCTATTTGATAAATATTTTATATTAAGTAAGTTAGAATATTGAAAATGAAAAAAAAACTTTACTAAATTTTATAAGAAAAACATATATATATATATATTTTTTTTTTTTTTTTTTTTTTATTATTCCTGACACTTTTCCCTCTTTAAGGATAAAATCAAAAAAGAAAAAAAAAAGAAACCGAAGAAAAATATTCGGACTGAACCGTAATTAAAATTTTTTATTTCAACATTAATTTAGCGAAGCCTATCAAAAACTGAAAATCATCATCAAGCCAAAATGAATCACTTTGAATACAAATCAGAATTTAAAATTTGTTCAATGGTGTTGTTTTTAATTTCGAAAAAAAAAACAAGTAAAAAAACACAACAAAAAAAGTTTTCAAGTTTTTCCTCTTTTGATGAAAAATTTTAGGATAACTTGTCAAAAAATTACAGAACCGAATTACTTTTGATTTTCACTAAAAAAAAAATTAAAAAATAAAAATGTACGATAATTGAAATTGAAAAATGTTAATATTGGTCTAAAAACTTTTGTTTAAAAAGGGACGCCTACTCAGAATTTTTTTTGTTGGTTTTTTTTTTTTTTTTGGTTAAAAAACTCAAAGTAACAAAAAGAAAAACAAATAAACAAAAGAAATATTTTAAATGTGAACCCTAATTAATAACAACTGGTCATCTAGTATTCTCACAACCAAAAAAGTACTTACATAACTTTTGCAAAACCGAATGGTAATGATTTATTAATATAAAACCAAAAAAGTTATTTTTGATTTAATTTCACTCTTAAAAAATACATTTAAATTAAGTAATTTTTTAACAAATGGGAAACAATTTTTAGAAGCCGCCTAGTTAACATGATTCCAATAGCAACTTTCAGAATTTTAAAAACTTAGATTCACAGTTTAGTCTTGTTAATTTGAGTTACCATATAAATCAAACAACAAAACCCGATATCAGTTACCTTTTATTGGTCTTAAACAATCAACGATCGAATCGCACGCCTTTTGGCTATTCGAATACATTTACTTTCATTCGAAATTCCTAATATATTGTAGATGGATTATGTATACAAAATACAACATGATTGACAACCACATCCATCTGTCATTATCCAATCATCAGACATCACAAGACGGTTCAGAGTGATTCTGACAATGCCAACATGATCATGTTAATCTTTTACACCATAAATTCACCTAGTACACCATGTGTATTTATAATTGATATATAATTGAATGTTATATAAAAAATGTTGCATCCAATATTGATTTTACGAATGTTAAATGAGTTAAAAACCAAATTTAATAAAGTCTAAGTTGGGGATATTGTCATTATTAATTCTTACATAAAATTTAAGTTTGGATAACTTTTTGTCCAACTTTATCTACATAGCTTTAATAGACGATATAGTATTTCAATTATCAAGAAAAACTGAAACCAAGTAGGATCTGTATAGGTGCTTTCAAAAGGTTTCTGTGGAAGAGTTTAAAATTGAATTCTTATATGAAATTACACAATCTGTCTCTAAAAGAGACATTCAGTAGTTGGTATATTTAGTTGTATATGTGAGCAACATTTTCTAGAGGGCTAGGAAACCTGATGGTTATAGCAATCCATGAATGTTTGATTATACTCGATCGTAATACTGGACATTTTTCAATTTTGCATTAATATTTTTGGTATGTAAATATAGGGTGGCACAGTAGTGCCTTTCAATCGAAATGTTACACGTTCGATTGTGATTAAACCAAATACTTTATATGCTTTTCGACCGGATCGAATATATTTTGCCATTGGAATAAAATAAATTACAAAAAATAATAATAGGACCATATCCCGAAAGAGACGTGCGTTTGAAATTTTGTCTGAATATTAACAAAATCTTTTAACGCTGAATCTGACTAACATCATTTCTAGCGAACAATCCCTTTGGTGTCTTAATACGTAGAAGAATCAAATCAAATAAGTTGTATATATTATATATGTATACCTTCCTATTATATAGATCGAAAAAACCGATATCTAAAATACCTCAGCAGTCAGATGTTATATAATAGGTATATTAATACTTTTGTTTATACGTATATTTACATAATTGTTAATCTACGTTTGAAATTTTTAAAGAAAGTGATGAATGCAATTTGATTAAGTCTAGTATGTTTAAAATGAGTCTTAATCTCGTATAAACAAATTTCCTTTATTGTTATCTGTACTCATTATTCTAAGTGTGATATAATTTTGAAACTAAAATCTTTCTTTATCCTTTTTTATGTTGAAATTTGTGAGGTGACGAAAACAAAAAAAAATAATTGACTTAATTCTTGATATCCACTTTTTGAAATTTCACTTTTTAATCAAATTTACTATTGCGTACATATCAGCTGGTCAAATGACTTAAGTAATCTTCATCAACAATTCTGCTAAATATTGTATAAATATGAACATTATAATAGTTTGAGTAAGTAGATTTCGGTAGAATATAGAAAATATTTAGAATGACAAATAATATAAACTTAGTTCAAAATTTTTATTCTTTTAAATAAATAAAAAACCCATATTTGTCTATTGTTATGTCATCGCATTTAGCTTGTACTCACATTATACTCACAAAATACATAATATTTTTGCTTTCATTGTAAAATCCCCAAGTGAAATACCCCTAATATAATAATAATAATAAAAATATTTGTGCCTTACTTTATATTTACTTTGATTTTTTCACACCTAAAAATTATTTTTAAATAAATTTTTATTTGTTTCATTGTTTGATTAAAACAAGTTTATTATTATTAATTTCGCAAAGAAGTATTTTAATAGATTTAACCTCTAAAAATGAACTACCTGTTCTCGCATGAAATCAGTGTTCGCACTTCATCAATACCTAATAGTTTTTTTCTTATTACTCAATTTATATTTCTGTTATAACTGTATTTGAAATTTTGGTTATAATTTTAAAGGATCAATGTTATGCTAAATGTAAAATCTCCGTCCATTTATTTTTTCAGACATAATGAATTTGACTGTGATTGCCAAATTTTTTATTTTATCTGAACATAAGTTTTGTTAAACTTACATTGTTAGTTACCTAAGCTAAAACTGTAAATTTATGAATTTAAAACACTTTTAAGATTATTCATATTCAGATAAGTCATGGTTACCGTGTATAGTTACAGTATTCTATGAAGTTATATTATTCGAGAGTGCATTATTGCTAACACTGTTCAAGGAAGAATTGTATAACTTATCTAGTTTATAAATATGAGAAAAAAAATAGATGATTTTGTGTTAGATTGAAAGAAAAACTTATCACATTTATTCAAGAATATAAAGTAACGTTGTTTTTTCAAGTTCGAGATGCAACTTCATTTTGTTTTGGTAAAATAAAAAATTTAAATTAAACACGAATATTATTTAAATTCCATAGATAACATTTTTGTAAAATTTCAGGTGCTCCAATTGCTATTATTAATTTCCAATATGTCGTGCTATCCAGTTACAGAGTAAGTTAAATAATATAATATTTGTGATTCCAAATTATTTTTAACATTTTCTGAAAAAATATTATGTTTTCTAATGCTAGTTTATATCCATACTCTAATTTTTTTTAAAAACATTTAATACAAAATTTAAAGGTTTTTAAAAAAAATTAGAGTATGGATATAAACTTAATTTTGTAACTAACTAATTGCGTATGAAATAAGTGCCAAATTTTAAAATAGTAACAAGTACCTAGCAAACGAGCGTTCTCTACAGTTCGCCGTAAGTTTTTAAAAAACTTTAAATTTTTAATATTTATATTTTTAGAAAATATTTTTGACTAAAAATAAATTTCTTCCTAATTCAGAATCTGGTTTATAAGTAATAATAATAATAATATTATTGTCAACGCAATATCGAAAAACTTATAAATTAAGTTTTCTAAATATTTAAAAAAATACTCCTATTAAAAATTACTAGTTTTTGACATGCACGATTTTAATTGTAAAGGGAGATATCACACATTTTATTGGTCATAACACCTTAAAGGACTTGTGACTGCCCTTCGACAATATTATAACTTTTATTTTAAAGATTAGTCAAAAGTAAAGGATATTAATTAAAAGTAAAGGTGCCTTGACTCGGGGAGTTTTGCGACGTCAACAAATAAACATGTCTTCTATTTAACAAAAAATAAAAAAAATTTAAGAATAATTAAAAAAAATGTTATAAGAAGTAAAAGGTAAAAAATAAATTTTTAATAACGGAATTTTGTCGAGTATTTGAAATTTATTTTGTTACAATAGAAGCTTCCTTAAAAATATTTATATCAATAAAGCCAATAATATTTGTAGCGCATCTGTCAAATTAAAAATATAAAAAATTTGAAGGGAAACTAAATTTAAAATTTCAAAATACCGCCTTTGGACCGAAATCTTAGAAAAAAAATTTCGGTTGAGAATGGCTCCCAAAATATTTAACAGAAGTGTTCCCTTGGAAATCCAATATCTGCATAAATTTTCAAGTCTTTGGCTTAACAGGAACTGTTTCTAAAATATTTCACCAAATTCAATAGGAAATACAAATCTTATATGGTCTTTTTTCATGTGGGTACTGGGAACAACACATCTATTGTGAAAATGTTAAATCCCTAGCCGATGGCAAGTCTGCCTAAAATACTGAAAGTGTTTACATTAAAAAATATGCATTTCGGTCGAAATAAGTGTCCCACGAAAGATCCAAGTTCCCCCAAGTTTTTAAAGAAAGTTGTACTTTAAGTACTCTAGCTCCATTCAAGACTTCAAATCTTTAAGTGTCGGGAAATTTGACTAATGGGTCCAAATCAAAATCCGCATTTCGATCTAAAAACAGCTTCGTTCGAGACCAGAATCCGAAAATTGTTGGCACCAGGATCCAAACTGTGTCTAAGTTTCTAACTTTGCGGGAAGTAAATAAATGTTTGAATAGATTCCGAACAGGAACAAAAGTGAACTTCATTAAAATTAAAAACAAAAAAAAAAGAATTAAGAAGAAGAATAAAATTGATGAAAACAATTACTTCTGCTTCTAAACGAATGTAGTTTTTACAAGAAATAATATAAATTAATAAGTTTAAAGTTCTTCATAGATTTCTTTCATTCCTAATAACAAAATTCTTAATTATTAAAATTTTTTACATAGTTTTATAGTTATTAAGAAAATTTTTCTCCAAATAGCCCGATCTTACATTTTTGTTTATCGGAATTTTTTTTTAGATATTAGATTTTTTAACATGTTTGTGATATTCCGACAAAACCCAGACGGACCATATTATGTTAACAAACATATCATGTTAATCCTCCTAATTTCAAACAAAGAATATCAAACCTATAAAAATAACAGATAAATTTCATTTTCTAAAATCGAAACAAAATCTTATTGAGCCCGATTATTTATAAGTCCAATTTTAGAGCAAAAAGAAAACTGGCTTTGTATCAACAACCCGCCTAGACAATATAATATTATACAATATACAGCCGTGCTATTGAAAAAGCGATAACTCAAAAAACGAAATTTCGAGAAAAAGACGAATTTGTAAAAATTATTTTCGTATCCCTTAAAATTTATGTTATAAAACTTTAAAATATGCAATTTAATAAATATTTAAGGTTATTTTTTAAAAATATATTTTAGAACGATGAAATTGTGGTAGTTTAGGTTTTTAGTGAGATACACTATCATTTAGGTTTGTATTTTAATTTATTTAAAAGTGAAATGCGCCTTTTATTCTAAAAGTTCAAGTTAAATGATATTTGTTTTTTTTCTGACATTTATAAGAATTTCTAATTAAATATTTAAATATTTTTGGTAAATAAAACCAATTGATGTACCGTTAATACACCTATGAATTATGTTATATTGCTGATTTCTTTAGTATTTCGCATTAAATTTGAGATATTTTTTAATAAAAATATAGGAATTTATTTATACATTGAGATTATGCTATTGGTGTTAAGTATTCACAGTCACATAAAACAGAAAAATCGGATTTTCCTGACTTAACGCTTTATCAATAAGCACGGTAGAATATGTAATACTAGGTAAATACTATATAATAAGTTTCATTTTCTATTCAACACGAATAAATATTTTTTTTTTTAGAGAAGCTGTTTTAAATAAGTTACCACCATATCCATTTATAATATTTACACCACCTCAACAACCTATAGGTGGATTTCCAATCGAACCTAAACAACTCGATCCTAGATGTATTGCTACACTTTGTGGAAAATAAAATTATTTTTTTGGAAAATTACTAGTGAAGTGTTGTTAAATAACAACTACATTTTTTTTTGTAATGGTGTACATTTTACTTTTTTTTTTTTTTCTTTATTCAGATTTTATACAAATACCTTTCAACTAAAAACAAATATAAATATAGCGATTGTCTCTTAACTTTACAAGATGTTATAATTTTAAAATTTAATTTTTACAACGTCATAACAACTTTAAAGTACAAATTACAAAGAGTTCATAATTAACAAAAAATCACAAATCATAAGATAAGAAATCAACTTTATAATATTTTAACGACATACTTACCTTATTTGTTTTTTTCTATTATTTTTATTTTATTTTATTCTCCTTTTTATTCTTTATTATATTGTATTTTGATTTTATTAACAGAACCTCATAAGCTTAGCATATTAACGTTCATCATTTTTTAAGCTACAAATACTCTACATTTCCATCAACAATATACCAGTAAATTCAATTTATCTTACAATTTATAGGATCTCAGAGTTGATCACCATCCATTTTATTTTCAACTTTTTAAGGGGCTAATTGTGTTTCGATAAAGTTTCTTATTTCTTGCCGTAGAAGCCGAATTTACATAAAAAGGTACTTCTTCACATTTGAAAATCTTGATTTCTACCGATTTTGGCGAATGTTGAGCTTAAAAAACCATTTTCCGGTCCTTCACGTAAGTTGATAATATCACCAGTCGATAGAGCACCCTCGATTTAGTTAATAAATTTCCTTTTTAAATTTAAAAGTAATAGCTTCTTCTCCTCTTAAAAAAACTGATACGCATGCTCTGGCACACCCTGTATAACCAAATAATAAATATAAATAAAAAACTAAGATGGGATTTATTAATTCATTTTTAAAACAAAAACAAAATTTGTATCTCAATTTCCTATAATTATATAGGTTCACTTTAATTAACAACTCAACTTCTAGCGGATTTTCAGGAGTGTACACCAAATTTGCATAAAAACTTCTATAATAAGCAGGAATATAATATTTTAATAGTTCTAATAAATTTTTGAATTTTTGAGATGATATCCCTAATGCTTCATTAATACAAGGATTTACGTTTGCCAATCCAATACTCTTTTTACGTTTTCTACGTACTGTATTAACATCCTTTCGATATTAAGTTATAGATGAATAATTAGCAGCTTCTAAGGAATATTTGTGAAATAGCTAACTTGTTTGGAAATTTTTTATCTATTTTTATATCCTTAATGTCGTTCCATTTTATTTTTAATTTATCATAATTTTTCTACAAATTTATCATGTTAATAAAACTAGCAAAATTCAAAAAATTAACATTAGTCAATTTCGAAAACTTCGAAAACTTCGTAAAATGGTTTTGTCATCTTGTAATTTCTAATAAGTGAATATAATTGTGATGGTATACGTAAAGTTTTTGATTTTTATTTCTTTTTCTCTATCAAGGAGGGTTTCTCTTTCATTTTGAGTGAGTCCTTTTTCAAGGAATACCTGTTTAATTTCTAAATTTGTAGTTTGAAGAATCCAATTATAAAATACAAATAAACATTTTTTTTTTTTGCTCTGGGCAATTATCTGAACAAAAGTAAACATTTTTCACCCCGATTTGAGCTTGCTGCTCAATATATTGATAGACACAACCTCGCAACCCCTTTGGCACCTCTTTTAGGAACGGTTTCATCGCATACATAAGAGAAACAGTTGTGGGTCGTTAGTTCGTAAAGAGTAAGGCTAAATACATAAAATTATCTTATATAATAAATATACAGTGGTTCGTTCCAATTAGTTTAATCCACGACGATATGCAGGTTCCTTCAGTACATGATAAAATATCAAAATACTACTCAAAGTACAAAAGTAAATTGGAAGTACATCGAAACATCCACGCAAAAAAGCTTATGATGGACCGAGGCAGAAGATTAAAACGTAAAATTCAATGCGACCTATAAAGTAATATAATAAATAATGAAGTGTTATCATAGGATACTCAAGCCAGTGTAAAACACAAAGTTATTTAACTTATTGAATTCTAAATATTAAATGGAAGAAAAAAAAGACTTATAATGAAAGACGATTGAGCCATCGCTATGTATAGCTACTTAAAATTTTTTAAAAGTCAAATGTAACTGTTAAAATACTATTATCTTCAATTTATTTTTATATCTACTTCTTTCATCTGTTTTGCCTTCTGTTTACTGAATAGATGCAAATCATGATATTGTTTAGCCTTTTCTTTTTCTTTATCAGTTATATTCTTAAACTTAGAGCACTCTTTACATTCGTCTTTTTTGGGAATGTAAAATTCAATGTTAAAGCATTGATTAAAGATGTCAGGTACTGTCTAATGGTTGCTGAATAAATTAACATCTCATTACGTTCATTGCGCCACCCTAAATTAAGTATGTGCATTTTCGCGACAATATACCTCTCTGATGTTTCATTTCTTAAATAGTCTGATTCAATGTGCGCAAATGTACTTAAGTGATCTTTTACTGGTTTTTTCTTATAAAGATTCTGATAAAATTGTTGAGTACTGTTGCATTGTTGAATTCAAAACTATTCAGATAGCCGAAAGGATATCAAATTTAAGATTTCTAAAAAATACAACTAGGAAAATTTCTGGATGTTATTAAATAATTGCAAATCCTAATTTCTGTTTAAAATTTAATTATTTATTATTTTTGAAATTATTTTTAAAAAAAAATTCTTTTTAAAAATGATTTTTAATGATTTTTCAAGAATAATAATCTTTTACCATAATTATAACCATAAAAAAACCACAAATTTAGTAAAAAATTTAAAGAAAAAAACAAATTTATTTTTAAAGTCGGGGGTTAAGGCCAAATCACGGCTAATTGTTATTTATTTAAACCGTGATTTTACCGACGGCAAGGTTTTAGTAAAAAATATATAGAAAAAAAACAAATTTTACTTTTAAAAAAACAAATAATATTTTTAAACTTTAAATATTAAGATTATATGTAGAAGAATAAATTGTCAATTTTTTTTAAATGATAAGTACCTATTCAAAATAGTCTACTATTTTAAAGGTATTGGAATCCATCACTATTTTAACGGTATTGATGTCGAAATATATGAAAACGAAGGTTTTACAAACGATTCTAAAGTTTGTTTTAAAATACAGGATTATACGGTTTTTCCCCGAGTATGTATGAGATAAAATATTAGACATTTCAAATTTCGTTACCTTAGTACTTGAGTGTCGTATATGCATATTTGTCATTTTTGGAAAATTAAGTTTAAAATTAAAATGCATAATGTGTGTAGTGTCAATAACACCAACATTTTAACCGGACATTGTTTAAACGGTGTATGTTCACGAACACTTTTTGTTACATTATGGTATGGCTTCCTAGTTTCCATGGGATAATAAATTTTTGAAGTTAAATATTCTAAATTTGCCACATATGCAAAAATAATTAACGGTCGCTAATTTATGGTGCATGTACGACAAATAAGCATTAAATATTTGTATGACTACCATACTTATCATACATCAAGAAAACAAAATATATTGAAATAAAAATCGAATTTTTTTTTCTGTGAACACACACACTATCGACTTCTTTAATAAGTCCTTTTCGGAGTCCTTTAAAATGTCCTTTTTCGGAGTACTTGTATTCAATAGAGTTTTTGTAAACATTTTTTTCTAAAAATTTTAATATCATCATGGAAATCTTACTATATTTATTTTGCGGCACACATGAATTGAACCAGAGAACAAATTTCTTGATTAGGCTTATTTTCAAGAACTTTTTCTAAAATAATTTTTTAAGCACTGTCTATATTGTCCCCTGATCTTCCAATTTATGCTTCAGTATATATGTCGTAATATGTTTTCTTGTCAAGCCATCAAGATCTTCAGTGTTGCTATTCAGTATTATCAATTAATTAGCTCAGAGCAGCTTTTGACTTATATGCGGAGCGGGTGATGATTTTCTAAACTTTTCTAAAATTAAATCATACATTGGAAAACTTCATATTATATAGTTTATACATATTTTACTTTTCTCCATTTATTTCCATATTTAGTTATTTTTTGTGGTCACGTACGCTTCTATAATAACCTAGCACTGAACAATCACAACTAAATTATTGTATTGTAATACCTATTTACTAGAAAATGTTTCTCTCCTTACTATGTGAAATATATTCTATTTATATACAATAAACAAGACCTCAATTTCTTTCAAAATTATCTTTATGAATGGTATACGATAAACAAGAAATAAAATATAATTGATAAAATATAATTGACTAACATTCAAATTTGTCGTTCATGGAGCAAAAATAAATGTTATGGCATATACGACAAATAAGGTTTAAAAAAGTAGTTGCTATTTTGAATATATGACAAACTCCCAACTGGTGTCTTTGGGATGAAGATAGACAGCGAAATTCTGACTATATCATTCGAAAGACCGTGTTTTGTTTAGTATGAATCAACTCTTAAGCCAGAAAGTGGCAAGAACCATATACGACACTCAAGTACTAAGGTGAAGATTTGGTTTTAAGATGAGTCTGAATTGCAAATGTTTACCTTGTGTTTTATAAGTTAATTTCAATGTTTAGAACACATATTTTTAAATTTATAAATAGATTTAATAAAAATATATGCTTGCATTAGAAGCAAATGTAAATTGTTTTAGTAGTGTTTTGTACCTTTCAATTATTTTATTTTAATTTACTCTTAGACAAAGAATTCTAGCGATCTGACAAAGCAAAGTTATGAAAATGTACCTAAAGTAAATTATATCATTTTTTTTTTCTTTTTAATTTCCCTATACGTCATATATAATTACACAATCTTTCTCATTGTTATGTCATCATGCATTTAGTTTGTAGATACTTACATTATACTCCTGCACAAGATACTTAATATTTTCATAAAGTGATCTTACCATATATAATAATATAATAAAAATTAATATATTTGTGCTTTACTTTGTATTTATTTGATTTCTTAACATCTAAGAATTATTTTTAAATAAATTTTTATTTAATTAATTAAAACTGGTTTATTATTATTAATTTCGCAAAGAAGTATTTTAATAGATTCAACCTCTAAAAATGAACAACCCGTTCTCGCATAAAATCAGTGTTCGCACTTTCATCAATATCTATGTTAGTTAGTATCTATAGAGTTAGTGTTTGTTTTTATTTATGTAAAAATAAAATATTTCTATTATAACTGTAATTGAAATTTTGGTTATAGTTTTAAAGGTTCAATGTTATGCCAGACATGATGAATTCACTGCGCTTGGCAAATTTTTTTTTTTATCTGAACATAAGTTTTGTTAAACTTACATTGTTGAAATTAATGAATTTAAAACACTTTTAAGATTATTCACATTCAGATAAACCATGGTTACCGTGTATATTTACACTATTATATGAAGTTATATTATATTATTCGAGAGTGGATTATTGCTAACACTGTTCAAGGAAGAGTGGTAGAATTTATCTGGTTTATAAATATGAGAAAAGACAAAAAATAGATGCACTTTTAGTTTAGATTGAAACAAAAGCTTATCACATTTATTAAAGACTGATTATACTGTAACGTTGTTTTTTCAAGTTCGAGATGCAAGTTCATATTATTCTGGTAAAAGAAAAAATAAATTAAAATAAATAATATTTATTTAAATTTCACACATAATATTTTTAAAATTGCAGGTGTTTCAATTACTATTCTTGATTCTCAATACATCGTGCTATCCAATTACAGAGTAAGTTAATTAAAATAATATTTGTGATTTCAAATTATTTTAACATTTTCTAAAAGATTATAAAATAAATCTTTACTTTCACCTAAACGGAATTTCTCACCATTATATATAATCGGGATTAACATAATACTACATATTATGTTTTCTAATAATGCATTTTGAATTAAATGTATTTTCGAGATAGATGAATTTTTATAAAAATTATAATTCTGTGGTTTTACAACGAAAAATGATAGCTGCATTTTTGGCATTTCTTGTAAATCGCAATTGAATAAAATTTAGTATAGAATTTGCTATAATTTTTTAGTTTTTTTGATTTTTAAAAAATATTTTTAATGAAAATCTTTTGAAAATCTTTAAAAAGATATGATTTTTGAAATCAATTCAATAACTTTTTAATTTTCGTAAAATTTTTACCTTTTTTTTTTGTAATTTTTAAATAACTTATTCAGTTTTGTTACATAAAAGTTATTGCCGAAGAACATGATAACTTCAGTTATTCAGTTTATACAAAAAATAAAAATGTATAATACGCAGTAAAATTTTTCAAGATACATAGAAATATCTTAACATATCATTTTTTTTTTGTTTTGTACTTTTCGGTATGTTTTGTATACTGCATAAGTGAAGTTGTACGCTTATGTTAGAAATATTTTCAATTAAACTTAATATTATTAATTTTTTTTTTTTGTATTTGAAAGAGCTTAAAATTTTATATAAAATGGCATTCATAACTAAAATTCGACAAAATTGCAGTTATCATCTTTCGCTGTAAAACCACAGAATTAGTTGATTTTGTTTTGAATGATACCACATAGATACATTCTTCATCTTAAAATAGCTATTTCGGTGAAAATTATAATTAAAATTAATTCAAAAGCAAATAAAGGGTTTAACAATTTTTTTTATATAAAAATTTCAGTTGAAACACAACAGTAGTTATAATTTTACTAAATTTGCATATAATTTTGAATCATCGCACTATTGGGCATTGTGTTTGAAAATAGAGTTTGTGATATGAATTTTAAAGTTGGAATCACAATCAGAGTACGGATATTAACTTAATTAAGGGCAAAGGAAGGGCAAAATTTTCAAAATTAGTATCTATAATAAATGTCTAGCGAAGGAGGGCTCTCCCTCTGATCCGTCGTAGGTGTTTTGCTCTTTTATAAGATTCAATATTTACAAAGATCTTATAATATTTATATTTATGGACAAATTTTTTAACTAACAATAAAATTCTTCGTAATTCAGAGTCACATGCATACATAACATCCTATATTCTGGAAAAAAGAGATAACTCTGATTTTTTATAACCAAATCTAAAATTTCTCCTAATTGAAAATATGGTTTATAAGTAATTTTGAGAAAAACGAAAATTTACTGTTCTAAATTTTATAAAATTTTTAATAACTTTAAATAGTCCAAATATTAGTAATTTACTGTGATACTAGAATAATAAGTAGTAAATAGCAAAAGAAACCAATTTTTCCAATATATTTAAACTAACTCTCAATATTAGACTTCACTTTTTTTTCATTTTCTATTCAATACACATAAATATTTTTTTTTAGAGAGGGTGTTTTAAATAAATTACCACCAGAAGTTGGATACAAATATGAACCACCAGCAAAACCATTTGTTATGTTACCATTTCCACCTCCGACGCGACCAGCACCAACTACAAGTAGACCTACAGGTGGTGGAGGTTTCGGTGGTGGTGGTGGACCTGTAGAATTAGATCCTAAATGTATTGCTACACTTTGTGGAAAATAATTTTTTTATGGAAATTTGCTTGTGAAATATGGTGCTGTTGTCGAAAATAACGACCAAATTTTTTTTGCAATAATATGTTGTAATAAAATATTATTTTGTGATTATTCGAACCTATTATAACAGCATTTTGTGTTAACTCTTTCTAAATTGTGTTTATTAAAAAAAAAACCTACGTTAATTCAATTTTAACTTTAAAGTATAAAAAATTCAATCAAATATAATAAAATAATTACCGTATTAAGGCTGACAAAAGAATAAAGCAGGTGGGTATTTGAATGGTTAATTTAAGGAATGTATTGTACTTAATCCATTTTGTAATCAAAATTTAAAAAAATATTCATTTAGTGCTACCCGAAATTTTGTTGTCGAAATAGTGCTTCATTTGAATATTCAAATGAGTTAAGAATAATATACTTTTTTGCAGTCAAATTCAACATTTATTTTTCAAATTAAACAATTTTTTTTATCCAAATTCAACATTTTTTCTAAGAATTTGAAAACAATAAGTATTATACATAATTCACTAACACTAGTAGCAATATGTAACAAAAGTCTGAAAAAATTATAATTTTAAAAAGATTTTTCTTAAAAGAACTAAATTTTGCAATCCAAAAAAAACTATTTAAGAAAAAATGTTGAATTTGGATGAAAAAAATATTGCAAATGCAATTGATATCGAAAAACTTAAAAGTTAACGAAATTTACTGTTCTAAATTTTTTTAAAAATAAATTTGTGACAAAGCTTTGTAGTTATTTGAAGATTCTTCTCTAGATAACCTGATCTTACATTTTAAAACAATTTCACTTCAAATGTTCCCAAAAATAAAATTTGTTGCTTCAATTTCGACTTGTTGTTAGTTTTTTTTTAAGATATTTGATTTTTTAATATATTTATGGTATATCAACAAAATCAATTAGCAAAAATTAAGGATTTCAGAGCAAAAATAAAACTGATTTTGTATTAACAACCCGCCCAGTCGAAGGCTAAATTACAATATTCCAAAAATTAGTTATTTACTGTAATACTATATAAAAATTACTAAAAATAACAAGAGAAAATAATTTTTCCAATAGATTTATAATAAACTTGTAATTTTACACACATAAATTTTTATTTTTTCAGAGCAGGTGTTTTAAATAAATTACCACCATATTTGAAGTTTAAGCCACTAGATATATCAACAACAACAACTACATCACCAGGATTAGGATACAAATATGAACCACCAGCAAAACCATTTGTTATTCTACCATTTCCACCTCCGCCGCGACCAGCACCAACTGCAAGTAGACCAACGGGTGGTGGAGGTTTCGGTGGTGGTGGTGGACCTGTAGAATTAGATCCTAAATGTATTGCTACACTTTGTGGAAAATAATTTTTTTGTGGAAATTTGCTTGTGAAATATGGTGCTGTTGTCGAAAATAACGACCAAATTTTTTTTGCAATAATATCTTGTAATAAAATATTATTTCGTGATTATTCGAACCTATTATAACAGCATTTTGTGTTAACTCTTTCTAAATTGTGTTTATTAAAAAAAAAACCTACGTTAATTCAATTTTAACTTTAAAGTATAAAAAATTTAATAAAATATAATAAAATAAATACCGTATTAAGACTGACAAAAGAATAAAGCAGGAGACTTTTTTGGTTAAAGCAGGAGGACTCTTTTTTGGTTAATTTAAGGGTTGTATTGTACTAAAGCTATTTTGTAATAAAAATTTAAAAAAATCTTAATTTAGTTCTACCCAATTTTGTTGTCGAAATAGTGCATAATTTGAATAAATTATCGAAAAATTCGAGCAACAAAAAACTTTTGAATAAAATAAGCAACTAATAATAAGTAGTTGTAAACAATGAAATATTAGTACTTTTATTAGATAATATACAAAAGTTGCTTGAATGTTCTAAATTAACAAAAAAAAAAAACAACAAAAAAATTAAAAATTATAAAAAATAATTTATGTAGTAAAAACTTGTGTTGCGAACACTGTCACAGAGAATAGATATCATATCTGATTTATTTTTGGTAATTAAAATTTGGTTGATTTTGATTTTAGACTTGATTTTAAATTAAAACTCATCAGATATATGTACAAATATTGCAAACCGACATTGATTTTTAAGAATTTTAAAGATGAAAAATAATTTTATTTTGGTAAAAAAAAATTTTTTTTTTAAAGTTTAACATACATAATAAAATACACTCTAAATTTTAGATTATTCAATTACTATTTTTAATTATTCTCAATACATCTTCCAAAACAATTGCAGAGTAAGTTATGTAAAATTATTTATTAATTATAAAGTTACACATTTAATAACTAATCATATAATATAAAAACAATTTAAAAAAAAAAAAAATTAGATAACTTTATTTAATAAAATTAAAATTTCTGAATAATGTTTTTAACACAATTATTAGTCATTTCAAATAATTTATTCATTTAAAACATTATTAAACATATCCGCTTTCATTAAAAATAAACTTTTAAAATCTTATGCAAAGTTTAACCAAAACAAGTTTTTGAATTCTAATTTACTAAATGAATCGTAGTAATATAATTTAAAGAATATGTTTTAGGTGAAACATTATTAAAACTAAATAAATATCATCAATCTTCTGTAGACGGATGTAAAAACCGAAATCGATTAAAATATTTAATAAAATTGTGAAACATACTTATATAGTTTTCATACTTAATAAATGTTTAAATTAGTTATAAAATATAACCAAATTTTACGTACTTTGTTACAGGGAATCGAACCCATGATATGTTGCTTTCTGTTTCAGTAAACCGGTTTGGTGTGGAAACCATTTATTTAAATTCTTTAAAGAATTGACTTCAAATTTTATAGAAATATTGCTTTTTAACAAGGGTTCAACATTTTTGTTGAATTTAATTAACGTTTTTGGCATACAAATTTATTTTTTTTTTTCATTATGTTTTTTCGTTTTTTTCATTATGCTGTCTAAAGACCTTGATCGATTGATTTTATAAAAATATTGGAGCTTACTGGAGTAATTGCGTTATTAAAAACTGCGACCGGCTTATCAAACAGAATGTATGTTTAATGTGTGTTTGTATATCGGATTTCAACAAATCCTAACATAAGGACACTCTGCTACCTGAAAACGAGGCTATTTAGCATCCGTTTCGTAAACTGTTTGGTCATTGAAACTAATTAAATATTTTTAGATTTTTTCATTGGCCAATATTAATGGTTTGATCGGCTGATTTGAAATTTTAAGCAAACGTTGCTTTTTAGCTTAAGGGCTCATTGATATACAATACATTGATTTGTTCCGGAAGGGCAAGAATCAAAAAATTGACAGAGAGCAATTTATGCTCACGAAAATTTTTGTTTTGATGAATTCTGTTAACCATTTTCAGTACGTCGAATTTTGTTTAAATCGACTGATTAAACTCCATTGATCTGGCTGGCTCAACAATGCGATCACCAAATATTTTACTACGGAATTTCAAATTTACCAAATCTCACGACTTTTATCTAACAGATACAACGATCGAACAGTGTTGTTTTTGATATTTTTACAATATGGTTTTGGTTGGGGGTGAGTGCGGGTATTGTGATTTTACTAAAAAATCCCACAAATTAGAGCTCATTTTTACTTCCAGCAAGTTTATTTGTTGTAAGTCAGTAGAAGAGATTATTAAAATCTAACACAAAAAACCAGTATTTACAAAATTATAAATATAATTCGAAATTTGCTATTTTGAAAATGTATGGGTAATGTGGTATACCTCGCTGGGTAATATGGTAGTTTACCAGAATATGAATACCCAAACTAATTGTATTAAAAAACCGTTCTCATTTTTGTTTTATTATTTCTTTTTATACCTCAATATTTATTGCTAAACAAATTTTAAAAGTTCAAAAATTCTTCAGTCTAAAACAAAACTTTTTAGCAAAACTAAAAAATACGATAAAAAAAATCAGAAGGAAAATTTCATACAAATTCATCATAAAATATAAAATTATTAATAATATTGAAACTAATATAAATTCTGGTAGTAACTGCAAAATAAATATGGAGTCATTATCTGGGTAACAGCTTTTACACTGAAAATTTTGTTTGCATTTTGTTTGCTTTAAACTCGTAACCCACGTCAATTTGCAAAATTCACAAGTTGTAGCACAAGTGTAATTATTTAAAGATAAATGTCTAATTGACAAATCTTCCTCAAATGACGATGATGAAGATAGTACCTTATTTTGCTTCTTTGAGTGTTTTAAAGGTTCTTTTTTGTAATTTTTCATTTTTCCTTATTATACTTTCCTCAACTGCTGTCTTGTATGGTGATACAGTTAAAGCAGCTGTATAGTGCAGCTTTTTGTTATGATAATACAATTATTAGGTTTGAATTGTCAACATTTTCATCAGCTATATTAGAAATTAATTGATGGAATTATTGATTGACGGTTCTATTCTCATCAATAATTCAATCAGCTGACCCATCAGCAATCTCATCAATAAAAGCTAATGTAGTTTTGTAAATTGCTTAGTTAAATTGCTTTTTAAAGATCATTATGTTCAGATAATATTATACTTATTTTTTGGGAATGTTCAGATAATTTGTAATGTTAATTTATACCAAGAACAATTTTTATTTTAATAATCATATCAATTATTGTAATTAAACAACTGATATTTTTTTATAATAATAATGTCCCAACGACCAATTACCCCTCCCGTACCACGCACGCCGGGAATCTCTATTCTCATTATTATTATTATTTAGCATATGACTAGGAGTGTCGTATAAAAGGTCATCAATGAACTTTCATTAATTAAACTTTAATAGTTCTTATCATATTTTAATTTTATTCAAAAAAGAATACAAGCCTGTGATAACCCTTAATGAAGAATGTGTTAGTAAGGAGAAAATAGGGTCAGGAAATGCTTAAAACAAGCATGCAAAAACAAAAAAAGAAAGGGAATTAGTAAATACAACTAATGAAATTAGTAATTTGTAATAAATTGATAGAATACTAAAAACAGAAACAAAAATAAAATCCATAAACGGGAAAAACGGTTAAAAATTTGGTAACATTGATTTGCCTTCCAACATGTCAAGGCAAATCAAAGACCAAAAATCATAAGCAATATGCTCACAAGTCAAAAGTTGAAGCAATTTAAAATCTTCAATCAATTAAAAAATCATATCATAGATTTAGACTATCTTCCAACATGTCAAGATAGGCTAAATCAAAATTTTACAGTTTTAAATTATGCCGAAGAAGGATTAGGCAATTTATTTAGGTATAAACTAAAGAAATTAAAAAAAAAAAAAAGAAAAAGAAAGAAAAAAAAATAATAAAAATATATATCCATTCATATATAAAAATACAACACATGCAAAACGCAATTAGTCAAAGACACAAAAATAAAAATAATAATAATAAAAATTAACATAGGTTGTTTTCGTTTATTCATTCCGAATATTCGGAATATTCAGAATATGTCAAAAGGCGTTTTTTTTATTCATTCGGAATGTACCAAATATTCTGTTCTGTATTTTTTATTTATTCCGTATATTCCGAACGTATTCTTTTTTTCCATCTCAGAGTTGGAATAAACAGAATAAAATTACTGAATGACAGTTCACTCTATCATTTTATCTATACAGTAATAACAATTTGATTACCTATATTTTATTTTAATTTCAAAAATGGAAAATATTTGTTAATTAAAAAAATGTTTTTGAAAACAAATATCATATTATGAATAGTTGTATAAATATTAATGTTTATATAAAATTAGTAGTTGTATTTATTTATTTTTAAAAGTTTTTATTGTTCTTTTTTTCAAGGAATGAGTCTATATAATAATTATAATAACTATTATAACTTATATTAACTAATTTTACACAAATTCAAAATAGTAAAAACTTTTGTTCACAAAAATTAATAAATAAATAAAAAAATAAACAATGACAATTTCTGATGTTTATTCTTTTTATTCTATTCTGTTCATTTATTCTATTTGTTCGGAATATTCTATCGAAAACGTCATCACGTATTCTATTCTTTCCATTCCTTCTTTAGAATTAATAACGAAAACACCCATAATTTATAATATACAGTTATGTATACATATTAAAAGTATGAAATGCTACTGATTCAACGTGAACAACTACGTATACTACATGTATTACATGTCCATGTCTGTACCCTGATAAAAAATTTTCAGCACTTCTACTACTTTTACCAAAGAATATCTATAATATGGATATTCCTTTGCTTTTAATTATGGATATTCTTTGCTTTTACAAACATTATCAAGAAAAAAATTGTTTTACACAGTAAAATTTTGCGATTAAATTAGTAAATGTGGAATTTGTGAAATACTGCATTTTTCAGTAATGAAAACAGCGCTGAAAAAAGTGCTGAAAATTTTAAGCGCCTTTTTCGGTGCTTTAGTCGGTACTGAAAAATTTTCAGCACAAACTGCTGCGTATTTTTCAGTAATATGAGCATTTTTTCTGTAGAACATCATCATTCATCAGTTGTTTTGAAAAGTTTGTTTCGAAAAGACCAAAACCAAAATCATTGGTGAACCAGTTCATATGACAAATTCAATTTATATGACAAATTTTAAACTAAAATTCATCTTTTTAGTTAATATTTATAATTATTCTATAAATGTTAACTAGATAAATTTTAGTCTACAATTTATAGTATGAATTTCAAATTCAAAAAACCCATATCTGAAATAACAAATTTTATTTTTTTACATTTGCTGAAAAATCTGCTCCCAAAGAAGCATAAATGTGTGCTGAAAATATTTTTGAATGAGCACAGAAATACGTGATAATTTGTGTGCTGAAAAATGCGCTTAAAGATGCGCCTAGTACTGAAAATTTATGTGAGAATGTATTAGTATTTGCCATTACAATGGAGGGGAGTTGTGAATTTTCCCGAGGCTATGTATAAATTCATCTGATTTTCTCTGCAATTTTCAGCATATTTCTCGGTGCAGAATCAACAGTGAAAATGAGCATCTTTTTTATCAGGGTAGTTTGGATAATATGTCATGTTCTTTAGTTTGGACTTACTATACTCGATGCACACAATAAAATATCACATAATTTCAGTTATCTCTTTGTTGTATTGGTGTTGATGTTTCATTAAAATGTGTTAATCAGTAAAATTATATAAATTCCTACAAATTCCCTGTATCTGAAAAAGAAATACTTATTTTTAATAAAATTTTCCTTTAAAAGCTATATTAATTTTATCCTACTAATTCATTTTTTTTCGTAATAAAAGTCCAAAAAATCAAATGCAATACTCCATAAATATTACAAAAAAAAAATTGACTCAAAAGAGAATCGAATCGAATTAACACAAAATCTCTTTTATTAATTTAATATCATCCAACATTTTATAAAGCACGCGATACATCAATATTATATAGTGCTAAATTGCCATGTCAACTGTCAATACATGTATAAGTAATAAGTATACAATATACATAATTTGTATGCTTATAAGAGTTTATTAGAGTAGAGAAGAGTTGCTTAGATTTATTTTAAACTAAGTTTTCGTGTGTGTTAAAATAATTGAGAAGAGAATAAAAATTAAAAATAATACAAAAAAAAATCTATTTTAAAAAAATAATAATTTGACTCAAAGGAGAATCGAACTCACAAACCTTGAGATATTAACATGACGCCTTAAACAACTGAGCTAACAACCGCTTAAAATTATTTCTCCAAAATACAGATATAAAATAAAAATTTATTTCGACCCCTACTTCGCCCAATAAATAAATAAATAACATTTCAAGCTGAAGAAAAGCAAGTAAAAATGTATGAAGTTTGACAATTAAGCATTAAAAAATTTTTAAAAAATGTTTGTGCTTAAAAATGTTTAATATGAAATATGTTTACGAATTATGTAAACACGTAAAAAAAAATTTATTGAAAATGAAATCTCAAGACTTCGACAGCACATTGAAAAATTTCCCTGCGTTGAATCGCATTATATCCGGTCTGATACAGACAGGGCGAAGCTGCTGAATTTTTTACTATAAAAAAAATTTAACACATACAACTTAACTGGTCATTGCAATATTAATAACAAAACTTAATGTGCTGTATGGTACGAAACATTGAGTGGTCGTCGTGAAAATGATTTGGCCAGTGCACTAGTCAAAATTTTAAAGTCTATAGTTAAATATTCCATATATATTCAGCATTTAATTTAATGGTCAGATCCCTGCATCCCACAAAATAAAAATAGAATCACGGCCTTTGCTTCGGCCGTCAGTTAAAAAATAATAGTGTTGGCAGTCCACAGTATCTCTTATTAAAAATCTCAAAACAATAAACTATGAAAAAGTCAAAATAAAAATTTTGCAATGTATGGCAATTGATTTTCTCAATTATAATGGGGCTAGTTGGCCATTAAATTTTTCAGAACTTAAGTATAGTAGAGCTATAGAGATATTTTTTATAATTCAATGGATTTGATAAAATGTAATTTACCAAGATGACTATGGAGACAATGCTGAAAAAAAAGTAATTCCAATTTTCCAGCGATATTTACGGAGAAAAAATACAACAGGTACCCAAATGTTAAAAATATGTCTAATCCCAGTATGCTTTAAAATAGAGAAAACTAAAGATATTATATCGATGTTCATATATATATTCAACAGAAAGATGTTGCATTTTATAAGGCTGTTTTAAAAATGCTGAATATTTATTTATTTATTTATAAGCAGATCCTATGCATATAAATATGCAGTCGACAGGTCCTTTTCCATTTCGAAATTTGGGCCTTTTATATATTAATAAGCATATATGTAAATATTGTATATTATATTATTTTTTATTAATTTTATTATATATATGCTTATTAATTATTATTATATTATAATAGTTAGAACCGATGTGGTTGTATTGAAAATTACCCGTTTGAACCCGTGATCTGCGGTCGTTACATTCCTATACTAGAGTGCTTTACCACTCGGCTACCGAGGCCACCTGAATAATTATTTTATTATCATATTTAATTTTTGTTTAACTAAAGCGGGAAAAGATTAACTTTGAAATAAATATCATATTTTACGTTAAATTTAATTGTTTTATTTCTCTTTCAGAAATTGTTTCATTTAAGTTCTTAAGTGTCCAATTCCAATATTAAATGAATTTTTATTAACAAAACTTTTTGGTTTTAATTCACTATCTACATACATTTGTGTCCAATGTGCGTTTCGGCCGATTTTTGCATATTCCGATTTACTTCAACTTAACTCCGTCAACTTAACTCAACAACTCAAGCATATTCCGATTTACTTAAGCATAACTAAAAAGTAAACAAAGGAACATATTAAGGAAATATAGGTACATTTTAAGGCTTTAAAAAACAACAACTAAAAGTCATTTCAAAATTTAAAATTCGTTTTTCTCCCACTTCATTTTTCTGTATATTGAACCCTTCAGTATTCACGCTGCGATTTGTGTTTTATTTACAATAATTTATTAATTAAAATAAAATTAAGAAAAATGGCTTTATATTCTCTTCTAGTTAAAAACCAGCATCGAATGGGTTCCACTATTTTATCAAAAACTGAATTATCTTTAAAAATTTTGGAAATATTTACTAATATCTTTATTTAAAACAGATGTTTGGTTATATTAATTTAGCTAACTAGCTTAATCTTTAAGTTATATTTTGTAACAAAATCAAACAAATGATGTAGAATGTTGAATTGAATGTTTTATTTAAGTTGATGAATATTTAATAATTAAATCAGCTGGCTAAATAATGATCAAATGGTTAAAAATCAATATGATTATCTCCAAAATGATTTATAATAATCTTTATAGGATAAGACTATTCTTTTTTGTCTTTGTAGAAACTTTATAAAATGTTAATAAATTATATTCAATTTTTTAAGTTCATTAACATTTTCCTAATTTAGTCAAATCTGTATTATTTTCAAAATTTTGAATTTTTTCTATATTACAAAACACTTTATTTATTTTTTTGTTTTTGTTTTTTAGAGAAGATGTGCCAATAAAATTGCCACCCATGCCAGAATATGTACCACCAGAAACAGCTGAAACAACAACACCCCAAACATTTCAAGATCCAGTTTTAAATCCATCATGCATTGCAACACTTTGTGGAAAATAGATTTGTCAAAATATTTGAAGTAAATTACTTCAAAAGCTCCGAATAAATGAAACTATAACTTTTATTTAAAATAAATTACTGTAACTGCATATTTGTTGTTATTTGTTTAATGTCTTATAATAAATTACTCGAACCTACCCTACTTATATTAATTTCTATTGCTGATGTACATGGTGAAAAAACTTACGTTATCTAACTACTAATCAAAAGGTTCAGGGTTCAAATCACGCCCAGGACATGAATGTTAAATTTAATTTTCCTTTTCTAAAAACTTTATAAACATCGTTGAGAGCAAAATTTAATAATATAACTTAAATAAAATAAAACTACGCTATTTAATTAAACTTAGTTCCTGACGACTTTTTCCATATTTGTATAATTCACAGCAGGATTTTTTTTAGGTTTTATTGAATCATCATCATAATACAAATATGGTTGTGTAGTTCGTTGGTGAAACGATGAATTACTAGGCTCTCAGAAAAGAAGAAAAAGTAAACTTTTTATTTTTTGAATACAATTATAACAATATACAACATGTTTATAAAAGAACTAATCTTGCAAAAAAAAACAACAACAAAAACACCACAAAATTTGAAATTCTCATCCACAATTCAGATTTGCAGCAAATATTAAATTGAGGCGTGGTTTCTATATATATGCATGAATATCAATATTATATAAATCACATATCTTACCTTATATAATATAATTCAAAATTTTAGGGTTGCCACTTAACAAAAACTTCATATAAATTTCTGAAAAAATGTAACCTGAAGAAAAACAAATATTTGAATATATTCGGATCTAATTTTTTGAATTAGTAGCTTTTCAAGTTCAGTTCCACTACTTAAATATAAAAAAACATGTCAATTTTAGAATATTTTTTCAAAATTCTTTGAACAAAAATTATTTTTTTTCTCCGAAAATCTTATTTTTTCCTGTAAAATTTTTTTCTCGTCCATATTAATCATTTTTTGTTGTGAAATCTAAGTTATACACAAAATGGATTTGGTACAACAGCCCTTAAATGTGATGAAGACCACAGGTCCGGATCCCAGGATTTGGGGTCGACACTTAATATCACATGCTTTCATGCGATTCGTATGCATTTACTTGCCGCCGGCAAAAACAGGGTTCCAATAAAAGAGTAGCGGGTATAAATAATTTTTTTAAAAACATTTTTTTACTAAGATTGTGCCGTATGCGTGTACTTGCAGTCGAAAAAAACAGGGTTCCGCTAAATGAGTAGCGGAAGTTTGAAAATAAAAACATTTTTTTAAACACATTTTTTTACTAAAACTGTATGCGTTATTATGTGCTCCTATTTAGAAAAAAAAAAAACAAAAAATACAAAATAAGATTTTGATCACATAAGATTTTAAAAAATAAGATTTTCAGAAATAAGATTTTCAGAAAATAAGATTTTGAAAAAATAAGATTTTCAAAAATAAGACTTCGACCCCAACCGCTAATTCACAAAATCAGAAAAATTTGAAAATATTATATACTTTTATATACTTTTATATTAACTTGCCAGTGACTGTTTATATATATGCATATATGTATATATGTATATATATATGTTTGGTAGGTAGGTTGGAATTTTTTTGTTAATATTCAAACCAAATGCAAAAAGAAAAACAATAATTTTGTTTAAAAAATTTAAAGATAGAGCTCTGAAATTTTCCACAGTTACTCACGATGAAAAAAGCAACTGGACACGGTACTTTACAAAGCTATAAAATGACAGGTTTGGATGGCTGCCGAACAACTCTTATCACGTCTCAGGCATATTTCAAATAGAACTATTAAAATTTTAAATAGCCCACGGGAGAAGAGACTTTTCATCTGTACGGTCGTCTGAAATTTTGTGTTCGAAATCTTTTAAAAATGAACGTATTAAATTTATTAGGGTAGCTATGAGAGTAAAGAAATTTTAATGGTTGATTTTTTACAGGTACCTACATAACATAATAATGGTTTCAAAAACATATCTTATTTCTTAAACATCATATTATTTTCTTTTATTGTCCTATAAGGGAAGTAAAATTTTTTTTTTTTCAAACAGATTATAATTGATGTATTTTCAATATATAAATTTTTTTAGGTATTGAAACAGGTAGTTAAAAAGAATACCAAGAACCAATCGGTTTTTTATGAATGACTCGATGCATTTTTATTTCCTTCAAAATTAAATTTTGCCATGTAATAATTAATGATAATTTATTATTTATTAATTATTAATAATATTAGAATTTATAAATAGGAAGGAAATTTGAATATTAATAATGTGAATAAATAATGTTTCTTATTACTATGCATTTTTAAATGTAACACATCTCGATATTTGTTCGATAATTTTTTTCCCACTTTGTGTTTTGAATTTTTATCTCTCTCTCACAAATTAAATTCTTATTACTTTCTATTTCTTACAATTTTGGAAATCGACTAGAAAAATGGTAACCAATCATTAACAAATTATAAAATTTTATTTCAGTGCATTTTCTTATTAATGGATCCTTTACCTACTATCCTTTGATAGTAGATGCGTGTGCGGCTTTATATTATATAATAATTTATGTACATAATATTTCCCCTTTTTATTTCAATCTACTGAGAATTGTTTTTGTTTTATGGATACATTTCTTTAACCCAAACGAAAGAGAAAAGAAAAAATAACAACAAAAAAATCAAATAAATGTCGAATTAGCACGTAATTCTTTCTGTTTCCTCCCCTGCTAAAACAAAATGGATTAAAAATATTTAGAATAATAATTTCAAAGCTATTGAATACATTCTTATTTACTTGAAAAATATATTTTAAAATAATTTTTTGATTACATTGATTAGCGTAAGTTATTACGTATTTTTTTATGAAAAATAATCAAAAAAACTTTAATCAATTTATATAATCAACTACATAAGTGTTGGCATAAGTGTTAGCATTTAGAGCAACGTTTACACATACGATTTTATTTGATAAAAGTTACTTATTTATTTATTTAAGGTTTGTTTGGCTCAAATAAAAAACAATGATTTTAAATATATAGAAATTAAAAATTATAAACAAATAAAATAAAAAATAAAAAATACAAGAAAATGAAAAAAAAAATTTACCTATTAAATTTTTAAATAAATAAAAAATACAATTAAGAAAAAGTTGAAAAATCTTATAAATGTAGGTAGTTTAGTATCTACTAATTGTTATTATCAATACTATTATTTATAACAATCAATATAACAACTAAAATAATCAAACATTAAACAAAAAGTTTAACAAATGACAAGAGTCGATTTCGATTTAAAGGAAAAAATTAGTTTCCAGCATTTTTTGTTTCAAAAATGTTTGATGATAATAGGATAATATTCTATTTTTTCATTAAACAAAGTCGGATGTCAAAATTTGTGGAACAACGTTTACAGGACAGTCAAACTTTCAATAGTAGAAACTAAATCTTGATGTCTAAACGTTACCTAATAGTGAGTACCTAATTTTTTAAATAAAAAACAATAGCTATATTAGTTTACTTAAGTTTTAATATTTTAGTGTTTTTTATTTAAAAAAAAAATAAACAGTAGGTGTAGATAAATAATAAATGTACCTATGTAATATATGAATATATCCTATATCTATCTATTGATATTTTGATATTGAAGTTTTTTGTATTTTAAAATAAAAAAAACAGTAGTTTTTAATTTTTTGGTTTTCCTAATTTATAAAAAAAAAAGAAACAGTAAGACAAAAGTTTCCCGTCCGAGCTGCCTTTGCAATGACCATCAACAAAGCGCAAGGTCAAACTCTCAATAAGGTTGGTATTTTACTTGATGCACCAGGTTTTTCACATGGACAACTATATGTCAAGATTTCGCGCACTACTGGGAATATAAATCATTTGAAAATTGTCACCGAAGAGAATAGAACTGTTAGAAATATAGTTTTTAATGAAATATTAGTTGATTAAATATTTCAATCTATATCAATCCAATTACATAGTCTGTCTGTCTGTCTCATAGTCTGTCTAGTCTACTAATTTAACTAAAGTATTATTACTAAAATATTGTTGATGGGGGAATTTTTGATTTCGATAATTTATAATGTAGTACAACCTAGAATGCTCTAATTTTGATTTTTCACTATATATAACGGTAGCAAAAAGTTACGTAGTAACGGGTATTTAACTAGTTTATATAATGTTCGATGTTAACAAGTTCAGAATCAAACTCTTACACTAATACATAGAAAACATTTAAAGTGTTAACTACTGGACGCATCAATCACTGAATTGTTGTGCTATCATTTGTCATAAATATACAACACCGTCTAAATAAATAGTTATTTAAGTTGGGCACTTACATAAAGAGAGCGAGTGTTACCGATGTGAAATTTTTTTCTATATAAAATTGAAGGGTAACTAAGTTATTTCAAGTAAACGTAGGAATGTAGGATTAATTAAAACAGTGAAAAGTTTTTTCAAAATTCATAAAATTGTCAAAATGTCTATATGTATTAAATTTAAATACGTAGCAATGATGAAAATAAATAATTTTTTTTGAAAATGTTGATGAACTGAATAACTGATAAAAAAATTGGAATGATAACATTTACGCGCACATATTATGAAGATGCAATTGCAATTCAATGTAAACACATCCAATTGCCGCGTGATCTATTATTTCTTTTTTCTCTATGATAAGTCTATTATTCCTTTTATGAAAGAGAGTTGGTTTAGATAAGTTAAGATATAATTTTGTGATAAAGTTTATTTAAATGATTAAACCGTGCGTGAGCATTAACTAGTAACATTAAATCAAATTAGATTAAAAAATTATTTAAATTATTATATTTCAGGAAAATTATATTAAAACAAAATAAGAATAAAATATTATATTAAAAAATCAAACAAAAAAAGATTTACGGTTAAGCAACAAGAAAAAAAAAATCTGAAGATAAATAAGTGAATAAATAAATTTTGCAGACCGGTATAGATTTTATAGATTGGCTTAATTTTACATTAATATAATACAAAATGTTTTATAAATAACATATTATCTTTTATTAAGTTTTGTTTTGCTTACATTACTTGAGTGAAATAGATCAACTTAAAAAAAAACGCATATATAAAACTATATTATGATGTTAGCGATCCTTATTATGATGTTAGCGATGCTCCACGGAAACTATCACTATAATAATTTCCTAAACACGCGACCGAAAATTTACGAAAAAAAGTCATTAGTCGATCTAACGTAGATTGGTTATAACGACAAAAAGATAGGTGGGCTTTTGTGGGTTCGATTCCTATCCTATACACTATCAAGACACATACGCCGCTGGAGCTCTTTATGTCCTTCGGGGATTACCTCCTATCTTTCGAAAAAAAAAAAATATAAAACTATATTAAGTTTACTTATGTTGCATCGCACACAAGACGAATTTCTTCTATCCTGGACTTGGACCTAATTCCAGATCACCAGCCCATTAAATTTAATATTAAAGATACTCCATTGGTCAGAAAGAGATCAAAAAAGCTTTTTTCAGAAAACCTGATGAATAAAATTTCTTCAAAAGTTATGTTTTTCTCGCCATCATCCATACCTCTATAAACATCAACACCATCATTCAAAACCAAAATCAAAACCAAAACTCAATTCAAAACCAAAAAAATGGTAAAAATTGAGTAAAATACTTAAAAATGTATACAAATATAGAAATCAGCTGATTAAGCTTAGACATTTTATTAGACAGTTCAATCTTTATGCAATGATGGCATATTATTTCCTCTCATTTTACTCAAACTAACTTTTGAACTGGTCGTATATAAATAAAGTAAATCCCTATTTAAGAAAGAATTTGAATGCGCAAAAGATAACAGACTGCATTAATTGTTATTTTAATAAACCGGAATGTGTTGATCTTTCATTTAAGAAGGAAAGTAAAAAGTTATAAATATTTTGGAGAATTATGAAAGTGACACAATCCCAATTTGTCTAATTTAGCATTTAAGCTTTGCAGAACCAGCTTCAACAGTTCAAATTGAGAAAATATATTTTCTAATTGTGTGCAAATACATTCACCCAAAAAAAACAGCTTATTATTTAATCGATCGATGAGCTAATACATGCATATTTTTCCCTTAATAGGACATAATAATATAGTTAACATATGTTTGTTGTGAAGAAGAATATAAAAAAAGTTTGCACTTGAATAATGAAATAAAAGTTTGATAACGTGTTATTCATTATTCGTTCGATAGTGAAAGTTATAGATATTTGATAGATTTTATTCGGGATAAAGAATAAAGAGGTCAAAATAATAAAAATAAGATTTCTAAAACTTGCTAAATAATGTCGAATAGCATTCGATGCAATTAAAAATTTGTTAACAGGAATGTTAACTCTACTGAAAATGAGAAAATATTAATAAACTAAGTTAATGTTGCCTTAGAAAATGTTACACGATCATAACATCAAACCTCTTAAACAGCTAGAAAGAATGATAGCTAAAATTTATATACAAAAAAAAAACAAAATAAAATAACTTCCTAAGACTAAATTCAAGCAGTGCAGATTAAAACTTTACCGTAATATTTTGAATGAACTGACACACCTTATTTTATTTAAAATATTTAAGAAGATCAACATTAAAATATTCACAAACTAAAAGCTAAAATAAATTAACGTAAACATCCATTACATAGTATGTATGTATATGGTTTAAGTAAAAATGAAATCTGTAAAAATCAAAATATTTAATTACCGAAGGCGAAACAAATAAATAAAAATAATTGAAATAATATGTTTAATTATCACTCATATTTAACTAAAAAAACAGATAAGATTTTTGTTTCCCATTATACTCTAACTCTCACCAAAGTTAACTACCACAATACAATAAAAAAAAAATATTTATGCTTGCATGACCGCTTTGTATTTATTTTTGGTTTCTTCACATTTAAAAATTATTCGAAGAAATTTTTATTTAATTAATAAAAACAGGTTTATTATTAGCTTTGCTGAAAATATTTACTGCAAAAATGTTTTTTAAATTGAAGATTGCTAGTATTGATATGGGTTGGGTACAAACTCCTACTTCTTAGAATCCCAATCACCCAAAATGGGATATCAAAGTACAAAATCTCACAAAATTTTCACTTCAACATAAAATGCAAAATTGCAAAATATTATTCTCGTGCTACATATACATCTCGAATATACGATTATATTCATATTCTGTAAAAGGCATGTAACCATAATTTTGAACCCAACTAATTCTGATTAAGAATTTCGCATATTCATATTAAATAAATATTCTGAAAAAAGCGTATAATCCTGCTTCTGAATCCAATTTTAATTTCAAATCCCTACTAGCTAATTCAGAATCTTGCACATACGTTCTGGAAAAAGCGTAAAACACCGACTTTGTAATCAAATTTAAGATCCCTCTTAATTCAGAATCTTGAATGTATATAATATGCACATACAGATATTCTGGAAAAGGCGTAAAACCCAGATTTTGTAATTTGATTTTAATAAAAGCCCTCGTCGTTATTGTTTTTATGCACACACACTCTCGAACAACAAAGAAGTTTAAATAATCACCACTAAAAAATTATTAAAACCCAGATTTTCAGACCAACTTTTACGTCCCACAGACTTGATTTAGGATATAGCAAAACACTTGAACTAGCGGCTTATGCAATCGCAAATCTCCAACCCAAAAAATTCTAGAAACGTTGAAGTTATAAGCAAATCTAAGTCTAGGTTTTTATTTCAACAAAAATTTATTCAACAACTGATTGCGATTGGGAATTTAAATTTTTACATTGAAAATTTCTCATTTCGGGATTTTATATTTGACATTTTGTATTTTTGAGATTTTTAAGTTTGGTAATAATGTGACAGTGTAATTTTGAGATTTTGAAATTTTGGGTTTTTGTAACTTTTGGATTATGTGATATGGGATTTCGTGACGCACCCACTAATACTAATAGATTTAAGGCTTAAAAATTAACAACGCGTTCTGATATAAAATCAGTGTTCGCACTTCATGAATAATAATTATTTTTTAATTTTAAAATCTTGGTTAAATTTATTTAAACTCAACTTTGAATTTTTGACTGAAAATAACTCATCTAGATCCAATTAAAATGTTAAAGTCAATGGCAATTTATAGTTTTACTACCTAGTTTATTTGAATTATTTTTGCAGAATTTTGGATTCAAAGAAAACTTGTTTGAATATTTCAGATTTAAAAAAAAATATTTTTCAAAATTATATTTTTTTTGTAATCAAGAATTGCGAACACTGTCTTAGAGAGACTAGATATGAAATCTGGTTTGCTTTAATGCTAAAATTAAAAAAAAAGGTTTTAGTTTTAGACTTCCATTCAATTTAAAACTATTCAGTACTATATACAATATTTGGAAGATACATTGATTTGTTAAGTTCAAGATGAAAATTAATTTTATTTTGGTAAGAAGACACTTTTTTTTTGTTTAAAACCTTTTAATAGAGTACATTATAATTTTAGGTTATTCAATTGCTGTTTTTAATTCTCAATGCATCATCTAATCCAATTCCAGAGTAAGTTATAACAAAGTATTTATTAATAAGTTTAAAATAATTCATGAGTTTTTAAGATAATTTAATAATATAAATCAAGAATTTTGAAATTGAAATATACCAAGTAACTTTCTATAATGATCGTAAATTTTTCAATTATTTCAGTTCATTAATCTTTTTTGAATTTAGTTAAAGCTATCTCGTCATCAAAATGTTGAACTCTTTTTTGTATTTATTATTTATTTATTTTTTGTTCTTTAGGGAAGATGTGCCAATGAAGTTGCCACCCTTACCAGAATATATACCACCAGAAACAACAACACCAGAACCACCATATCCAATTTTAAATCCATTATGCATTGCAACACTTTGTGGAAAATAGATTTGACAAAAAAATTTAAATAAATTGCTATAAAAGCTTCAAATGATTAAATTTATAACTTTTATTTAAAATAAATTACTGCAATTGTTGCCTAGTTGCTGTTTTTTAATGTCTTGAAATAAAATTATTTTAATATACTGGGATTCGTATGTTATTCTAACCTATGATATTTTATAATTAAATTCATATTTTATTATAGCCTAACAAAAAATATCAAGCAGGTACCTGTGTTCCTGATTATTTTTGACAAGAAAAGTTTTTCTAAATATTATAACAAGATGGCCGGATTTGAAGTTAAGAACCTAATAAAATAATTATGGCACTTTTAGAATTTTATTAAAAATATTACTTTATTAAAGTGGGTGGCTTAAATGGTTAGAATACGCTCTGAAATCAAAACGGTATTACAATATCGAAATAAATTAAAAATTTGGGAATAATATGTCACAAAGGATTAATTCGTTAGACAGAACTAATGCTAAAGTTAATTAATAGGTATGTATCCGAAGTTTAAAGCTCTTTCAATGGTATGATTTCATCTCAAATATGAAATATAAAAACCACGCAAATAATATGATTTACAAATAACGATTGTCTAGATTGGATCGCACTAAATAGTACAAAAAATTAGATTCAACTAGTAGATATCAGTATACATACTAAAACCCTAAAACAAGATCAATTTGTTCTACGATTTTTTCTTATTATTTTTACTTTTGGAAAATAAAATATCCATTGTGAAAGTCCCATTGGTTTTCTCGGTTTAGTTCAATTTTACGTCACAAATTAAATTAAATTTTATGGAGGTTGACTAAGTATAATAAGAAACTGACATTAGTGTAATTACCCAGTTAGTTTGGTTTATTCTATATTCGTTGCAGTTTTTAAGTATTTGATTTAATTAAATTTTTCTATAACTTGGCATGAAGGAATTCAGATATTTCAGATGTTCAGATATTTCAATCAAAAATATAATCAATAAAATGGTAGAAATGGAAAAAAAAATAACTTCGCACATTTATTTTCTTTTTAGATTTTAGAACTTAGATTTATTTTACTATACTCTAAGAAACTTTGTAATTTTTACAATTATTTTCATTATATCACTTATTAATTTTTTAAATATACTAATTCTAATTTAATTCTGTATGTTATGTGGGAGATTTCATTAAGGATTAAGTTGCACTCCTCTGTGCATGAGTGAGTTTTGTGTGCTTTTTTTTTTTGTATTACGGTATTCTAAAATCTCCCCTGTTTCATGATAATAATATCCACCAACATACTACTAGGTTTCTGTATATAATTGGGTAGTAAATTATACTTTAGTTTAAACATAAGATTCAATACGTTTCACTTCAATTTACTTCTAACATCCATCCAATTCAATGTACTTAGCATATCTTTGATATGTGTTCTAATACCTCATTTTAAAATGATTCTCAACGCTCGATTTTGTGCTCGCATTTGAAGTCTATTCAATTACGTTTCATTACTAAGGAACAAAATTGAAAAGCAGTAGCTTAAATGTGGCAATATCAGCATATTATATGAGTATCTCAGAACCGGAGTGGCACAACCCACATACAAAATTTTTTTTTTTCAGAATCAGTGATTTTAATATCAAGTGTCAGACAAAAAAAAAATTCGTAGCTATTTATCGAAAAAACGTGTTTTGGCTCTGTACAATTTTTATTTTTTTTTAAAAAACCAAGTGGTCTAACCCACAATATTTCCATATAAAGTGGGTTCGGTTCCTTTGACTCTAAAAAAATTTAAGAATTTTATTAAGTCAATTCAAAATTCACCATTCAAGTATATTTTTGTAAGAAATAGATTCTCGGAAGAAATTCAACTACTTTTAAGTTAAAAGAAAATACAAAATTATTAAACTTTTTATTAATTAATTTAGAGTTTTTTGTTTATTTTTAATTTGTAATTTATAAGCAGTTAAGAGCAAAATTAATATTGTGATTGTAATTTTAAATAATAAAAAAAAGATTAATGAAAAATGTAAATGGTAAAAGAAGAACATTTATTAAAAGCTAAAACTGCCTGAAAAGTATAAATTTTTATACTGTACAAGCTAAAATTATCAACAATGATCTTACCGTAATTGTTTTTGGCTTAATGAAAACGCTTCCGACATCAATTCTTACCACGAATATTTTTGCTATTACAAGTCGCAATAATGGGCATATACTGTCTAAACGTGTACATAATTTACGTAAATAAGACAATATTTAAAATTTTAATAACTAACTTAGCTTAGTACTAATAATATTTTTAGTATTTTATCTTTAGGCAACAATCGTGCTTCTATGTATGTGCGAAATGAAACCATAGCTTTAAGAGGTGCTGATGAAGTTGCCAGTTGCCTATTACATTATATATAAAAAAAAAAAGTAACATCATCCAATATAATAATGTTCTCTGTTCCAGTTAGTAAACTACGAATAAAACTATGAAACAAATATTTGTTTTAAATTTTCAAATGGCTCGGAAGAAAATTTTAAATATCAAAAAACGTATATGGATAACCTACTCCCGATTTTAAATCTGAAATTTTGGCATATCCAAACGGGACCAAAATTTCAAAATAGAAACAAAAACATTTAATGGAACTAATAAAATATATTCAACCAATTCATCATGAATTTTACATAACTCCTCAAACACAAACTGCTGTTGAAAATATTATTTCTACGGAGTCGGAAGAGGAGTAAAAAATTCGACATGTTTTATTTTCTTATTAGTGATCTATCTATATACATATATCTTTAATTTTATTAATGGCAATAAAAAATTTAAAATATTGGCTTAAACCACAAGTTTTATTTATTTTTCACCATTTATATGTCATGCTAAAGGGGCCTAATCCACAAAATTTAGTGTTTTTTTCAAGCTAGAGCTAAAGAGTAATAAGTACGTACTATAAGTACTGAAAAAACTAAGAATAAAAAGTTTTTGTTGGAAGTCGGTACACTAAAAATGAAGATTTTTTAAACATTCTAAACTTGCGTTTTGTTTTAAATTAATTTTTCGCAATAAAATGTTGATGCGGATTAGGCCACTCTGGTTCTAAGACACTCATATATTAATTGCACAATCTTTGGAAAATCTACCTAAAAAGCTATTTGCTTTGTTATCTGTTTACATATATATATATATATTATATTTCGCTACTTATTGTTGATGTTTTAAGTTATGTTTTTAATCTCAGCGTTTATCAAGGAATCTTTCCTGATGAGTTAAAAGTAGCTGAAGTAATTCCCCTTTTTAAAAAAGGAAATGTATTGGAATCTAATAACTACAGACCTATTTCTATACTGCCTGCTATTTCAAAAATTTTTGAGAAAGCTATTAAGTCCAGAATAATACAGTTTCTTGATAAAAGTAAATTTTTTAGTGACGCACAATTTGGTTTTAGGAAAAAACGAAGTACCGAGGATGCACTTATAAAGTTCTGCAGTGAAATTTATGGTGGTATTAACAATGGTAATTTCTGTAGTGGTTTATTTATAGATATCACTAAAGCGTTTGATACAGTAAGTCATGATTTACTATTAACTAAAATTTATAATGCGGGGTTTAGAGGTTTTATTTTTAATTGGTTCGAGTCATATCTTAATAATAGGAAGCAACGAGTCAAATTGAATGGAAAGTTCAGTGACCTTCTTAGTATCAAGGTTGGTGTACCCCAAGGTTCAGTATTAGGTCCTGTTCTGTTTCTTATTTTTATTAATTCATTATTGCAACAACAGTTCAAGGGTATACCTACAGCTTTTGCGGATGACACTGCTTTTTCATACAACAATAATAATCTACTTGACTTATTTTGCGATTTAAATTTTGACTTGGACCTAATTCGAAAATGGTTTTATGTTCATAAATTAGTTATAAGTAATAAAACTAAAATTATGCAATTTAGGCTTAATAATTGTCTCCTCGAGAATCTTAGTATTTGGTATCATTCTCCTGATTGTCCTAAATTTCCTTTATTTCCTATACAGTCTCTAAACTCTTTTGTCTTCTCTTCGCCTTGTAGTATTTCTTGTTTTAACATTGAAAGTGTAGATACGTTTAGGTACTTGGGTGTTTTACTTGATAATAAACTGAATTGGTCTGCACATACTTCCTATTTAAATAATTATTTTAAGAATGTTTTGCGAAACATTTACCACTTAAATCTGTATTGTTCTTTAAAAGTTATGCTAATGGTGTATTTTGCTCTATTCAGTTCTAAGCTGCAATATGGAATTAGTTGCTGGGGTGGTTCTTATTTTAATAAAATTCAACCTCTTCTCATCGCTCAAAAACACTGTATAAGGATAATTTTAAAAAAAAATAGACTATTGCCTAGTTTTCCTTTATTTAAAAAGTTGGATATTCTACCACTTAGACATTTATATCTGTTTAAAACATTGAAAATTTTTTTCAATAGGTCGGGCTATCTCGCTCACCGATTTGTTACTAGATATCATCTTAGAATTAATAATTTATACCTTGTAAATGTTCCAAGAGCCCGTACCTCTCATTTTTGCCACTTTTATGATTATATAGCTCCAAAAATTTTTAATATGTTACCTTATTCTTTAAGATCGGACAGATCACCTGTTTCATTTTGCAAAAATATTCGATTTTGGCTTTTTGAACTGGATCACCTTCAAATTGAATCTGTTTTTAATACTATTTAGTTTTAACTTTAATTTAGTTTTTTTTCTAACTATAATTTTTTTAATTTTCTTTCAGTCTTCTAGTTATTAATTTACTTTTTATTCTTGTTATAATTTTGTATTTAATTCTGCTTACTCTCGTTTATTATTTAAATTTTGCTTTAAATTTTATGAAATTTTATTTTAAATTTTATTTTTTTCATTATATAATTTTAATTTTAAGATATTTTAGTTTATTCATATTTAGCTTTAATTTTCTACTTTACTATGTATGTACCCAACAATATTTTATATTTTTAATGCTTGTATTTTTGCTTGCAGTTTCATTCATCACATATTCTAATGAATATCCGAATGATCCTATATTTATTCTTATTATTTTTATTTAGTAAATGTATATTTTTAAGTATTGTATTTTACTATAATATGAATAAATGAATTAAAAAAAAAAAAAAAAAAATATATTTACAGCGCACATTAAAGTTCAGTTGTTCGTCTATAACAACTCCTGTAAGTATTTTATTTCATCAGAGTTTTAAATTTTTCTCCATTTATTTCTATTTTTGATTTTTGTATTTTACTTATTGTTAAAAATTTTGTTTTAATTATATTAAGCTTAAATTTATTGATATTAAGCCAAATATAAAGGTTTTTTTAAATGTTAATTTATTTTTCTTTCAGATTCAGCTATTTCATCCTTAACCACGTATACCGGCAGAGTGCCGTCTGCAAACAGTGAAACTTCACAAAATTCAAATGCTGTGCTAATATCATTAATTATATACTTGGAAAAACAATAGACCCAGTATGGAAATCTACTGATTTAGGTTTTAAGACATAGTGCCTTTCTCTTTGCACACTGCATTCTACCTTTTAAAAAGTTTTTGAACCATTCCAATTTCACATTTATGATCCCATACTTTTTTAACTTATATATTTAGAGTATATTTCGATCTAGCGTTTCAAATGCTCTTTTAAAATCTACAAATGTTGCTTAAATTTGTTTCCATTTATCTGTGTGTCTTTTCAATGTTCATGTAGGTAATATTCAATTTAATGCCGTATCTGTTGAATATCTAGAGCCAGATTGCATTTCATTGATAATATTATTTTTCGTTAAATAATCTTCTAATTGTAGACAAACCACCTCTTTATTTTTTCTTATATTTTTTCTTAGTGGTAACATATTTATCGGTCTAAAGTTTTCTGATGCTACACTACTTTTTCTACAATAATTATTGTAGCTATCTTCCACTTACTTGTTAATTTTCGTTTACTTAATGATTCATATATTAGTTATGTTAATTGGTATTGGTTTCTCTTTAAATTCCAAAAATATATCATTATTTATTAGTTAATTCTTTCCAATCCTTCTTTTGAGATATATTATTTTTCAAATTATCTTTAATAAAGTACAGAATTCTGAGTAAAAATAATGTACATAACTCTTAAAATTCGTTTTAAATTTAATTTCGAAGCAGATTAAATCATAAACCAAGTAGGTTTAAACAACTTTATTTTATTTAAAATTAAGTGAAATTCTATTGAAATCACTTTCGGTAAATTACTAAAATTACTCTACTAAAAATGAAAATTAAACCAGTGCAGTGCATAAATTGACATGCTAAAAGCTTATAACAATAAAAATTATAAATAATGAGTATCTGTCGACCCTATGATACCTACCAATTGATTTTAAATAATCAAATTTAATTTTATCATATTCTAAAGAAAATTATATCCTAAAAGTAGTGGTCTAATTTCAAAATTTAAAGTATATAGTCTATCAGAATTATAAATGACATTAGAAAAATATTCATTAGCCTTTATAAAATATGATTTTCCATGATCCTTATGAAAAACTGGTATTTAGCATCATATTTTTTCATAGATTCGGTAGTTGTTTCTTATAACTGTTATTTCTAACTAAAATTGGTACCATAGTAGAATATATTCCTCATATTTTTTTCAATAATGACTTACGAATCATTTTATTGATATCTTATAATAATTCTATGGCTCAGGGTAATTCACAAATTTATTTTACATACAAAAATTTAAGTCAAATAAAGTACTTTTACCTAAATTGAGAACTATAACGTGTAAAGATATTACATAGTATGCGACTTAAGTGTGTAGATTGAACCGGTATGGGAAATTGTCCGGATGATTTAAACAGACAAAAATTTTATTTTCGCTCTTTTATTTAAGTTCATTTACCCATAAGTCATATGATTTTGTTCAATCATTTTTAACTCAATTTATTGCAAAAAAAAAAATATTTTTAAAAGTTCCTAGAAATTTAATTTAAATGTTATAAAATCAATATCAAAGTCATAACTGAAAAAACACTATTGACACAAGAATGAAATTTAAACTCTGTTAAAATTACATATACCTAATGTCTATGATTAAGGAAATAAATAATGTTATAATATAAAAAGTTTGTAATCTATAAATTTAACTATTTTGAGTTATAAATAGTATATAATAGTTATAACTATTTTGAGTAACGCTGGGTGGCGCAGTAGGTAGAGCGTCTGCCTGTCCCAGGTTCGATTCCCGAAAAAAAAATTCTTTCTGGATTTTTTGACCTGGTCCAGTACCCTTTATCATTGGGATAAAATAAATGATAAATAGTTGAGAGTTTGGGTTATCACTAATAAAAAAAATGGAACTATGCTATTATGAAGGCGAAGTACTCTACAGTAGATATAGTTTTCCACAATTAAAATTAGTAGATATACCATAAAAATTCTACAGAAAAAGCTATTGTATGTAATTGTGTATTCCAAATTTCTGTGTAAAAGTAGTTAGGGTGTTCATCCCATAGACTTGGTATTATATAACAAAAAAAAAAAAAATATTGTAAGTCTACAACAATTACCTAAACCAATTAAATGAGTAAATTTTTACCTGATCTGTTATTAAATTTTCAAAAACATTGACGAACATAACAAAGCATTTATAATAAGTAACTAATAATATTTCAATGTATGCCTCATATCAAGGAATCAAACATTGAGAAAACCAAGGCAATGAGGACAAACAATAGTGATAGTCAGCCATTAACAGTGAAGGTGGATTTCCTCTTAATGGAAGAAACGTCCGGACAAATTTTTTAACCAATCAAAAAATTATATTTTACCAACCCATACACAAAAAATCCTCTCCGGGCAATTTAAGTCATCCAATTTCTTAGTTAAAATATTTTTTGGCTGTAGGACGAAGTAAAAGAAAAGGATAGATATATAATTATTTAATAAATATTTATTGCTATCTCGATTTATGTATGAACGCATTCACATGTAAACAATTTTTCAAACGTCAACCTTTTTTGACTTCATAACAAATGTCAGCCCAGTCCTCTGCGCATTGAGAGGAAATCATAAAATTTCCTTTAATGGTATTCGTGTTTCAATTTTAGTGTAAAATAAAATTGTCCGGACGTTCGTCCATGAAGAGGAAATCCACCATTAGTGGACAACAGATATAATACATAGAAGAACATCATAACATCCAGAGGAGCTACAACAGAAGATGTCAACAGCTGTATAAATAAGGCAAGAAGAACATTTGGGAGCCTGATGAAGATATGGCGGAGCAACCAACTATCGAGAACAAGAAAGCTAACAATATTTAGAGCATGTGTAAAGTCAACATTAATATAATATGGCAGTGAAACATGGCTCACTTCGGTCAGAATCAGGAATGGAGGATCACTATCGAAGCCCTATGTTCCCACGCGGAGTATTAGGAGAAAAAAAAACAATAGAAACTAGGGCATCTAACCAAACTATAGTGAATGAAACTATTGATCAAAACAAAGTATCGTTGTATTTTTCACTTAGAGCTGTTAAGAAATGTAGGAAGACTAGATTTGGTAGAAAAGCAAATTGTTAAATTGGACCAAATTATATTCTGGTATAGAATTAGCTCTACCACGAAATTCTTATTTATAAATGCATAACATTTTGTATGTTTTTTTGTTTTTGTTATATTAGGCCAAAATAATGGGATAAGCACCCTAACTGCCTTTGTTGAATTTTAGCCATATAAAGATGAAGGAAAGAAAAAGGAGAAGAATAAACAAAATTAGAAAATAATTAGAATATAATAGAATAGAAGAGGTAGTACAAAAATTTATGGATAGGTTAAAAGATATTTATTTATAAACTTTCCACAACATATAACGTTTGTGGAAATATTTGTATTCCAAGCATAATACTTTTTATTTCCTCAGAGCAATTATCCAACAGATATTTATAAAATAGAGTGGCTCCATCCTTGATAATTTTTATGGCTCGCTTTTGTACCTTATCTAGACATTGCAGCTGGTACTAGATGCACTGTCTCAAATATGCGAGTTATATCCAAGTCTATTATATATCAATAGGAGTTTGAAACATGTAAAATATTTTCTATTTCTGCTTAAGAATGGTAAAAATTTTGCAGCATCCTTCGAGACAGAAAAAATGTTATTTTACCACAAAAGTTTGGTGATTATTTCTGTTCCAAGATTTCGTAGAATTTCAAAGTTTTCGATATTTACATTTTCGAATAGAATATTTGGTATTGATGAATTTTGTTTTGTTGACATGAGACAACTCTGGGTTTTTGACGTATTCAATTTTACTCTATCTACACTTCGCCAGTCATGTATTTTTTGTAGGTTGCTATTTAGAGAACAAGATATGTTATTTCGTTCTCTGTGAACGTAAGTCTATGTGCATAAATTCATAAGATATTGGTCGTAGTAATATTAGCACAGCTATGGGGAACAATAAAGTGTCAACGTTAAAGTGATATTTTATCATCGCGTTATTTTGTAACAATTTTCAACATCTTTTTTTGTGATAATTTACAATAAAAATTGTTTCGTTTCGGAGAAATGCTTTTATTGTTTATAAGAAGATAATACCTATCAGTATATAAAAAGTTGAAACACAAGCAAATAATAATATTTTTTTTTCATCCTTAATTAAAAATCAATTACGAAAATCTGAATCAGAAAATTTTTAAAAAGGAAACTCACTCTACAAATGCACTCTTATTTACAAAACTTTATTAAAATGTGAGTTTTTAATTTTTAGAGTTACTTTTTTTTGTTTTATTTATTTTTTTCTTTTTTTTTTGTTACTGGTGTTTTACCTGTTATGTCGAGTCTTACATGAAAATAAATAAATAAATTTTTGGATTTAATTACGCGGACCATTAATTTTGTACGTGATCGCAAAAAATAATACTTTTCATCGAATTTCCACAACACAAAAAGAAATTTTATTTTTTGTGATTTTTTGTTGTTGTTGTACTTTTATTGAATTTTAGAAGAGATGAAATAAAAGCAATTTTCTTTATATTACTGTATTCACTGGTATATATTATATAGATATACGAAATACAAATGCATACGAGTGAGTTGCTATATAATGTTACAATAATTTTTGTTTTATTGTAACTTCAATTGAATTTTCACAGTTGAGAAAGTTTTTAAAATTGAATGGGGAATAATACTGTTTTTTCCAAATAAAATAAACTCACTTGATTTGTGTATTACTGAAAGTTTTCTTATTTAAGAAACAGAGTTGAATTAAAATTTCATTAAAAATAATTTTCTTTATGAAAGTCTTTATATTGTGGTAAAAAAGAGAATTTTTAAGAGTTTTTAATAATGTTGTTGTTAAATTTTTTACTGTTATTATTACAAAAAAAAATGTTTTTTGAAATTATTTTTAAATTCATACCAATTATATTATCTATCTATTGAAAATAATTAGAAAATTATTTTGTATTAATTTAAGATTTAATCCACACACTTTGTAATATATTTGAGAAAAATTACAATTTGTTTGAAACTCTTATTAAGAACGATATGAAAATGTAAGTAAGATATACTTCAGGCAACTTTATGTGATGGATGTAAAACCGATCAACACTTATTCGTTTTTTAAGAAGACAATAGTGTGTCTTGCAACAGGGATTGCAAATATTGATCTATAAATAAATTAAATTATTAATTATTGTCATCTTAAGCGCTTATTTATTTATTTCATCTACTCGGAAATTAACCCTTACAGATATTGTATAAAAAATTAACTTCATCAAATATATTTTGTGTACATTTAAATATAAATATTTAGAAATAAGTATTGTATTCAATGTACTGGGTATATTCCTTAACGATTTTTGCCTAAACTAAGACAAAAACTATAAGTGCAACATACAATCAATTTAAAACAAATTGATAACTTTACTCTTATTATGGCCTTTCTGAGCTTTAACTATAGGCTCAGAAAGGCCATAGTTAATTCTATGAGATTCGAGACACAAAAATTTAATAGATCGTATATTGCGCATTGAAGCATTTAAATTATACTAATTCGAAATAGATAGCCAATTTATTCTAGTTGTTAAAACATCATCTTAATACAATATACAAGATGAATGACGTTAGGAGAAAAAAAGCAAGAATAGCTGAATAGTAAAGTACACCACAAAAATATTAAAGTTTTAAAAAAATTTTGATGCTGAATACTTAAAACATTTAAAATAGTTACACCAAATAAATTACGGTTATTTCTAAGTCGAGCGACATCTATACTCTAAAATAAATTTCAATCATAGATAAATAAAAATTTCATAAAAATTCTTTCATTTTAAATAAACACACAAACTTATAGAATTAAAAAAATTGCAACTTTATAAACAAAATTTAATAAAATATCTTTCGTATAACAATAATTTTAAACTTTATTTGATTCATAAATAACAATTATTCTGTTATGTAATCACAAAATATACACATTTGTAATAAAGAACAGAAAAAGACAATATAAATCAGTTTTTTGATAAAATAATTCAATTTTGACTTATTTTTTTGTTTAATTGAAAAAATTCGTGTTATATTTTAATGTGACTATTGACAAATACGACATTGATTGTATGAACTTATGAAATTTATTATTTTCTTTCAAAAAAAAATTGTTGACTATAGATTAACAGAATTGTGACTACAAACGTTTTTGACTATAAACGAATTAAAATACTTAAAAAAATAAAAAAAGATGATGACAGTAAAATAGCGAATCGTGCCTATAACCAGTAACAACTATAACCGATTTTTACTGTAATGGATGTCAAATTGATAGAGATAAGATTTCCTTTTCATGGTAGATATTAAGAGATGTAATTAGTTACATGCATTTAAGAGATATTAGGATAGGCTAATAGCAGAAAAATGTTAAGCAATTCCAATACTGTAACAAAATAGTAAAAATAGAAAAATGCAATCATTTTTTACACTTTTATATTTTATTTAATTTTAAAATCACTTTTTAAAAGCTTTTAATTAATTTTAATTCAAATTTACTTTTGTTCAATTTACTAAATATTTTACAAAAAAAAATTTTTTAATTAATAATACCGAAACATAACAACAATTTAAATTATGTAAAAAAACCATATAATTCTTTTCTGAGAGTAATGGTGGATCTCCTCTTCATGGACGAACGTCGAGACAATTTTATTTTACACTATAATTGAAACACGAATACGACTAAAGAACATTTTATGATTTCCTCTCAATGCGCGAAGGACTGACATTTGTTATGTAGTCAAAAAAGGTTGACGTTTGAAAATATGTTTACATGCGTTGATATTATTTTTATTAAAAAAATGGATAATAACATTGTAATATTCGAAAAAAATAAAATATAGCGCTTTGCTTTTATCTTAAAATATAAATAATTTGTTAGAAACAAAATAATCTTATATTAAAAAGCAAAAAACAAAAAAAATTACACTTCATGCCTTTTTCTTAAAAAAACATTTGAAATTCTATATGTGAATGCGTTCATACATAAATCGAGATAGCAATAAATATTTATTAAATAATTATATATCTATCTATCCTTTTCTTTTACTTCGTCCTTCAGCCAAAGTTAAAAATATTTTAACTAAGAAATTGGATGAAGAAAATTGCAAGAGAGGATTTTTTGTGTATGCGTTGGTAAAATAAAATTTTTTGATTGGTTAAAAAATTTGTCCGGACGTTCGTCCATTAAGAGGAAATCCACCTTAAGAGTTCATTAGTCGATCTACCATGGATTTGTTATGTATGAAAGACCAAAAAGAGGTGGTTTTAGTAGGTTAACTGCCCTCACTATACTATTGTTGGTTTGTACGCGCATGACTGAAACTCTTCATGATAGATCAACTATTTATGACAGATCGATTCTTCGAGGACTCCCACCTACTGTCAGAAAAAAAAATAAATAAGATTCATATAAATTGATATGAATCAATGATGATGTTGTTATACAGAATTTTTTTAAATAAAGTTAATATCGTGCAATTGCACAGGGGCCCACTAGTATGAAAACATTACTGAAGTAATATTACGTCTAGATCCAAGACTATGAATATCAACGAGTTGACATTTTGCAATGTAGCTAGTGATATTAACGTGCCAAACAAATTTACGAAGGCAAAATCTAACCGAATTTTTCTGAATTGATTCAATTATTTTTATGTGTTTTAAGATGGCATCCGTGATAGGACGTAAAATTTAAATAATCGTTATGTCAATAAACACCTGAATGAAATCAGGAATTTGTTCCTATAGAAATATGGAGATTATATAAATTTACCACATCGTTTATTGATGTTCCAATATCATTTTTGAAGACAAATATTTTATTCGAATTTTTTTAAAAATAGAAAAATAGGAACTAAATTTCATTTTTTTTTAGGTTTTTTTTTTTTGGTAAATTTAGTTCAACATTAAGTTTAAAACGATAACTTTATCCTATTTGAAGATTGGGAAAGGAAAATGTCAGTGTAAAATTTCATTGTTTTACTTTTACAATAGATTTAAGAAATGTTGAAACCACCCTTGTGTAACTTTATACAACGAATTCCTTACTATTATAAAATTTTAAATTTTTTGCTTTTGAAAAATAATGTCCTTAAATCAAAAATCATCATTACTACGAATTACATAGAGTTTAAATCGATTTGATTCGAATTACACCAAAGTTTAAATCGATTTCAATTTAGGTTATTATTTTTTATTTTCAGAAAAAAAAATTATAATAATTTCAAATTCATGATACTAGTAGTACGACAAGTTACAGTTTTATAATTTATAATAATTACTTACACGAGCATATTATAATTATTATAGTTGGAAATTTTTGAAAAGGATAAATTTTATATAAAGTGAAGTCCAAAATATTTTAAAAGAGATCATTAAAAAAATTTTTTAATTTTAAATTACAATTGGGATTTCGTATAGAATTTCTTGTTAATTAGATAAACATTTAAACAAATTTCATACAGATTTATTGGACTTTTGAATATCTTTCAACATCCTAAAAATTAAAATAAAAATAAAAACAATACATAAATATTTGTATATATATATATTTACATAAAGTAAATTTAAAGTAGAATTTTTAAACCAATTTATTTATTCTCTTTGGGTTATGAAAACTTTAAACATAATTTTGCATATTACACGTATTTAAATTTATTTATTTGATAATCACTCTATGTGTATATAGATAATTATGTTAGGGGGAGGAATGTTCTATAGTGAAGAAAATGTTGAATTTAAAGTTTTTATTTTAATATTAGAGGAATAGAAGCAGTTCATTTTTTGTTTCCCGTTGGATCTAAGTTTATATACTAATGTTGATGATGTTTCTATTATTTATATTTCCCTGTATTTAAATTTTTATTATGAACATGACTTAACGTGGCAAGATGCAAGCTTTTTCATTTGATTATTATATTTTTTGTTGGCATATAACGTATTCATCTGGTTGACTGTACAATTAGTTCGGTTAATACCTGCCGTAAAAAATTTCAGATTCTGTTAGTTGTACCTATTTACCCAGATTTTGAGGGTTTTGTTTTACTTTTTCCATATGCTTTACTTTTTTTACTTGTTAGAGAGACTTCAATTGACTCAGTTGATTTTCAATTGTGATGTTATTTCGAATTCCTATTTGGTTAAATGAAACTTTGTCAGACTTTGATGTAACTAATTTTTCCAGCTATTACTCTGTTTTCGCTCGCTATCAAGAGACCTTTATTTTTTCTTGTGTTTGGTGTTGTGTTTATTTCAAGATTTTCTATTCTACTTTTTTTTAAAGGTTTTAACAACATTATAATTCAATATTAGTTTCTATTTGTGTATACTACCTATTAAATAAATAGTTGTAAGCTGAACATTTGTCGGTGATGGGCGAGACGAGCACAAATGAACACTCAGACAGGACTTGAATGGTGTATTTCAGTACATACATAATATTTAATATAACACTTTTTTATTCATTTATTTATTGAAATCCTAAATGAGAAATATGGAGATTATTCTAATTCATCATTATGTAAATTAGAAAAATACGATAAAAATATCTGAACTATTTCAAATTCGATTTTCATTATTATTCTTTTAAATGATAGCATTGAAAATGAGACATAGTGTAACTAAAATTTTTTTAAAATTATTTAATTATCAATTTTAAATTTCACCTAATGTATTTTAGTATACACATAATTCTTAACATACAAAAATTTTAATTCATCAAATTGTCGCAACTCATTAATATGCGTTATTTTTAGCCTGGCCAGATTTAAATTTAAATTTATTTTCAATCCAAACTTACATTACATATTAATAAAATCATTAACAAAGCAACCTAGGTGATCTAAGGAAATTGTGGATCCTTATGTTACTAAATCGTTATTTACGACATTAGTCAGACCAATTCTTGAATATGATAACCAAGTTTGGTCCCCTTTTTATCTCCAACACATTGATAGAATAGAAAGTATTCAAAAATTTAGCTTTAAATTGGAATAATCCCTTAATATTGCCTCCTAAATTGAAAGTTTTAAAGTTTTAATATGTATACTATAGGAGGTAGGAGAACTGTGTTAGGTATTGTTTTTATAACCCAAGTACTTAATAAGCACATTGATTCATGTTATATTGATAATATTTTATGAGATACAATTAACACAAGAGCACGATTTAGGCATGAAAACATATTATGTTCTATTACATTTCACAGAACTAACTTCGGGAAATATGAGTCTATTAACAGAATGCTGATAAACACAAACCAATACAACACAACAATAAGTTTTGATATGAGTAAAGATGTAAATAAATCCTTATTTAAAGTAATTTCCTAATTTTATTAGGAATTTTGCGTAAGCTGATTTTATAATTATTACAATCTCTATTTTAAATTATTAATAATTGTATTCGTTTTATATGTTATTATTGTACATAAAATCGTTTTATTGTAAATTTTAATATTGTAACTTGTAAACACTTGAATTAAGTAAGAATAAATAAATAAATAATGCGGTTACTGTCTAGGATAAATTAATAAAAAAAATTATGTAGTTTCAAGAAAAAATTGAAATGATTGAAAACAATTTATAAAATTTATTCAAATATGAAAAAATGCCGCATACGTTATGTTTCCCAGGTACTCGATAGAAGGCCATGGATTCGAATCTCGTCTATGAAATTATTTGGAATACTATACTTATTTTGTTATACTACACAAAATTATAATAGTTTTCTACATCAGATAGGTACATACATACATTATATCGAATTTATTTAGGTTTGTGAGATTAAATTAGTCATCTCATAGCCTTAAAAAAAATCGGTTTCTTTCTTACATCATTCTAGCAGGAGATGTATATTTATCAAATATAGTTTTTCATTAATTTAGAATGTAATTACAGATGAAAATATAGTTTATGATTCTAACTGGGTGATTGTGTATTTGCTATATTATATACCTGGATATCTGGACTTCCTTTATATTTTTGACATTATTCCGAGGGAGCAATGTACGTTTTGTTGTTGCGAAACATTATGACTATACGCAGGTAATAAAACTGATTAACCATCTCGTTTCTTATTACAACTAATTGTAATTATTATTAATAAATTGTATTGACTTACAGGCACACAATTTTTTATTTAATACAATTTTTGACACATACCATTTAAAACTCCATTCGTATAAAACAATAAAAGCATAATATTAGTCTAATCATAAATTAATAACATATAGATGAGTAAATCGTATGGGAAGTTTTTAACCTATTATTTTTTAAAGCTTTTAAAAAAAAAAGTTGAGAGGAATAATTTCGCAATACTAATTTCTGATGAGAGAACCATCAAAGCAAAGATGATGTATATCAAAGAGAACAAGAACACTGCATATAGTCATATACATTATACATTTTTTTATGTACATTTTTCTTATTCATTTTTGCTTTGCTATTAACAGAAGATTTAATAAAATTACCTGCTGAAATCTTATAAAGAAATAAAATTTTGCATGTGTGTATAGCTATTATGATATATGTATTGTTTTTATTAAATTTAACAAATATGAACATTTGAAAAAAAAATCAAATGCAGTTTGTCATATATTATTTTTTTAGGTATCAATGAAAGAAATAAAAAATTAAAATAAGAAATATTAAATTTTGATTGATTTTTTCTTGGTTAAAGAGTTTTTATTTTATTTTAAGTAAAGTTTCATTTTTAGTTAAAATATAAAATATTTTTTAGGGTTAAATGACAAAATTACATAAGACAAAATTACATATGGGCAAAATTTCATATTTGTGTTATGTAATTTTGTATAATTTATGGTCTAATTGACTTATAGATTCGAATCAATATCGATGCTGTCATTTATACCGAAAATAGTAAAACCATTATATTATCATTCATTACCACTAAGAAAAAGAATAATACTGGTGATAAAATGTAGCTCTGCCCTAGCATTTCGGAGCAATTTATGTAAATATTTGCTGATAATTTATATTCATTTTAGTATCATCAGTCACTGTAATAAATAACCCTTTTACTACCTATGTTCCTTTTAAGTACTGGGTGGAACGGTGGTACAATAGGTAGAGCGCCTACATTTAATCCAAAAGGTTCCAGGTTCAATACCCAAAAAAGCACCTCTTTTAACACTGGATCAGTTCCTTTTGTCATTGGAATAAAGTAAATGACAACAAATAATTGAAAGTGCATAAAACAGCTTAAATAAAATGAGAGCTAGTCTATTTAACAAGGTTTAGTTCCTGGTAATAGTGACAGTTTTCAACATTGAATTAGTTGTTGAGAGCCAGAAATTTGATAAATAAATACTTCAAAACAGTGTAGTAAAATATTTAGTAAAAAAAAAGCTTGTAGTACCGTACTTAAATTGAGCATGAAAAAGTGGTATTCTAACTTAAGTTATTGTCCAGAACATAAAAAAAAAAATCATATTTTCTATATATTTTCGTTCTACATCATACTATAAGTAAGTAAAACCAATTTGTTAAATTTCATTATAATTTCGGTAGTGAAAGGGTTAACATTAAAAACTTCAACTAAATTACATTTATGTATGCATATTATAGAATTATATTATATATTATTATTATCTTTTACAGTAAAGAGAAATAATTATTTTATTACTGGTGAAATTACAAATATTTTTTAATCCGATAAACTTATTTTTATTTTTGAATTTTGAATAATTTTAAGAGTTTTAATTGACTGATTAAATTTAATTACCAACTTATTAAATAAAAAAATGTAAATTTCATATTATTCATAATTTAATTTAATTACATCGAAAGGATATTTAATATCCTTATTGTAGGAATTATTTTAAAATCGTAAATATTAATTATTCTATTTTTGAATTTAATATTGTACAGTTATAATAGTACACCTTACTTACTTAAATTTAATTACACTTTTCAAAAAAGTTATTCTTTAATATTAGATCCCTTGTTTAATAGTCAAAGCAATGTACATTTAAATTATTCTTTATGAATTTCACTATCGAGTCACTGAGAAGACCCATAGAAGTTAAATTTAAAAAAAAAAAAATTTTATTTACAATTTACTACCCATTCTTATTACCAAAAATTAACTCAATTCTATCCGGAGCTATCAATTTTGTTTGTTTTTGTTTTAGACCATTAGAACTTTATTGAATATTATTATTTTTGTTATTTTAAGTTTTAGTTGGAGTTGTAAATGTTGATTTAGAAAATGTTGGTCACTTTTCTTCTTTTACCATTGTTAAAAAAAAACTAATTTAAATAATGAAGACCGCTTAGGGCGGATAAATTTCAATTCATTGAATGTTTCTGTCTCACATGGAGTAAATTCTATTTGAATCTTAAAAATATAAAAAAAAATAAGCTATAAAACAAATGTTTTTCTTTATATCCGCAAGGATAAGAAAACCAGCAGGAGTAATTTTTTTGTAGAAGTTTCTATAAAACATGATTTAACAAAAGAAAAAGAGAAATACAATAAAAAATAATTAAGGATAAAACAAAAAAGAAATTAAAGAAAAAAAAATCACTTAAAGTATATGACATTCATTTTCCATAAAATTTCATTCTTAGGGGGCTAATTTACATACAAAAGGAAATCTCGGACAACCGTGTTCTATTTTTTTGTTATAATTTTCTTTTTTTATTCTTTTCTTTTTATCACTGAATAATTTATTATAAAATCTGAGGTATTATGAATTTGTATTTTCGTTAATTTTTGTTCTATATATAAAAAAAGAAATCTAATGAAAATAGAATACTTGCTACTCTAATCAAAAATTGTTCTTTTTTTTTGTTGTTTTTAAATTCTTATAGTTATAAATTCAAGGACTCATTTGATCTGTCTCTATTAGATATTTAGTTGTTTCCGGCTTTTTAAAATAAATCTAGATTTTTGATTCTAGTCAATATATTTCCTCTAGAGAAAACAGATTTAGTTTGAAATAGAAAATAATTCCCACCCTTTTTTAATATTTATCAACAATTCGCTGTTAGGGAATCAAATCAGCAGAAGAGATTTTTTAAAAGATTAAATATTTGTATTTTTGTCTAAAGAAAATATAAACCATATTTTATGAATTTAGCAAAGCATATAAGAAGAGATAAAATTCAAGTAACTGTTTCTGGTACAAATCTCAGATGTAATAAAAATGAAATTTATTATGTTTAATAATTAACGGACAACTTATCAAGATAATAATCTGGCTCTGTAGCAGTAGGTATAAGTTGTAATGGTTGTTTTACTGGTGTTTATCGACGATCGATGAGGCAGTTATCGTATAAAACAAAACAAATTTTTGAATTATTTAGAAAAACTTTGAAAAAATATTACTTTTGATTGAACATTTTAAAAATGTTATAAACGTGTACTTTAGTTTATTTGGTTTTTTCAAGAGGATTCAAGTAGAGAAGGTCCCTATGATAATCTGATCACATTTTTTTTCAACTATCTGTAAATTAAAAAAAAGACTCAATCAATTGAATCAGTCTGAGCGAGTTCAAACCTGAATTTTCTTAATTTTTGTTACCCTGATTATCCTAATTACTAATAGCCTTACTTGGACAAATAGTCAGTCAGATATAATTTTAATACAAAAATTTTTATTGCAGCAGCATAAATGAATTTCATTATGTGGAAACAACAAATAAACGATACACTCTTATGAGGTTATAATAACTTAACAATAATTTTCCTAAAAAAAACAAAACAACAACAATAACTAAAATAATAATTTTCTTTTTTTTTCTACTGTAATCCTTTTCTATTTTAATGCAATTTTAAATTCAATTTTCGGTTGTGGTTTTAATATTCATATACTATGAAAGAATTATGGTTTCTAACTTTTTACATTTGAAATTTTGTACATTATTGCTGCATACACAAACAGCTTTTCTATCGGGGATTTGTTAGAAAATTGTATAGAATGATGTTGCTTCTTGTTAGTTATATATAATCATGTTAAAGAAACTGTTATGTGAGCATTTACGAATGTATTTTAGCAAAACTAAAAATTAAAAACTAAAAAAAATTGGAAAATTCACTTAAATACATTTTACAGTTGTTTTTTCAAAGGAGTCCTCGCATCCATGTTATTTTATGTACCATAGCAAATTTTTTGAGTTGTAGAATGTATCTACCGAACCGCAAAGATAAAAATGAAAAGGCAAATAATTTTTTTTTATATTTTATTTTTTTTCTTATGTTAAAATTCTACTGTACAATATAAATCTCTTTTATATTTGTTATGTTTTCCATTCATATGCAATTGGTCATTCTTCTACTTTTATACAATTTTGTCATAACCAATTCTTTAAAGTGGGGGCGAATGAATGCGATATTCTGTTGAAAATTACTGCTTGCCAAATCAAATAAATTTTTCATGTGACATAAAAATATGCCATTAAATTTTCTGTAAAGCTCTATATACAAAAGATGTCATCGATTTTGTTTATACTTTATTATCACTTCTGTTCTTATTATAGTGTCTAGTTTCTAATTTAAACTTGTTTAAATGAAATTTCAAAATTTGTAGGTACACTCAACAACGACTTTTGTAAATGATTCAATTAAATAAGACTGCCATAACAGTAGAAAATAATATTATGTAATTGGAAATGAAAACTATAATCGAAAGAGACAAACTAATCGTGTAAAGTCGTTTAATAGGAATAGTGAGCGAAAAATGTTGATTCACTCAAAATGCTAATCTTTAAACCGATTGGTTGGACAATGAAATTTGTACGAAAAATAAAATTTTGTGGATATTCAGTAGAAATTATTTTTTTGAGTTAAAATCCGTTTTTCCGCTAAGTAAGTTCATGACTAATTCACTCCAGCCTTTCTCACTGTTTGGCCCTTGAAGCAAAACTAGTTTTTTTTTGATTGAATTGCGTGAATTAGATCTTATTAAGATTTTTTGATTAAGATTTTAAGTGAATTAAAATAAGTAAGATCATAACTAATTCCCTCCACTCACCTTGTTTGGTCACAGAAAGAAAAATAGTTTTTCTATGAACAAACTACTGAGGTCTCTACACTGATGGTTCAAAATTGAATGACAGAGTGGGGGGTGGAGTCTACTCAGAAAACCTGAATATTAGTCTATCCTTCAGCCTACCAAGCTATTGTAGTGTGTTTCAGGTGGAGGTAATGGCAATAAAAGAAGCCTCAGACTGGCTGAGATCCAGCGTATTATTTGTTAGAAATATCTGTATACTCACAGACAGTCAGGCAGCAATTAAAGCACTGGAGTCGGTAGCCATCAACTCAAAAACCGTGTTGGCCTATCGCAGTTCTTTGAACAAACTAGCGGATAGGTTCAACATATTATTACGATGGGTGCCAGGACACAGTGATATTCCGGGTAACTACATGGCAGATTTACTTGCTATAGAGGGTACTATATTAGAACTCCTTCCGGAAAGGAGCAATCTGGGTGCACCTCTTGCCACCTGTAATTTATTGCTTCGAAATGATGCAATAAAAGCTTCAAACTTCAGATGGTCAGTTAAACCAGACTGCGACATGACCAAGCAAATCTGGCCTATGTTGAATCTGAAGCGATCCCTTAACCTACTAACCATGAAAAGATGTGATATTAGCACTATGGTAGGGGTCATTACGGGTCACTGTCTGATTGATAAACATGCCAGAAAACTGGGACTCCCCTCAAACGACTTCTGCAGAACTTGTAGAGAGGTGGAGGAGGATGAAACTGTCCAACATCTACTCTGTTTCTGCCCTGGTCTCTACCATAAAAGGAAAACCCATTTAGGAGTCTTCTTTCTGGACTCGCTGGGTGATCTTGAAAGCACTGGTATCAAAAATCTCCGCCGCTTCGTTAAAGGCTCAAATTGGTTCAACGTGTAGGGTACTACGCGAGGAAAGTTCCCGTGGTATCACAATGGACCTCACCGGTCTAACTGTGACGATGTACGATGTACCACTTTTTCACAAGACTCTTCAACCCAGGCACAATCAAAAAGCAATTGCAAAACAAAAAATTTCTGTAAAATACCATCGTGATAAATTAAAAATAACCATAGTTAGTTAGTTAGCTGAAAAGAAAGCGGCAATCACAATACACCTGTCACGGCACATCAAATTATTATAAACTGAATCCTTGTTTATTCTACGAGAAGACGCGGAACTGTGACGAATATGTGAATATCACGAAAAGAAATCCTTTATACCTCTGTCAGATTGTCAGGCATATGCCATACCAACCAACTAAGCCTAATTTGCACTAAACCTGGACTACATCATAATCATCCTGAATGTCACGACCCTCACAGATTTGTATGTTATCATTATTGACAAATCCCAGTTTCATTGCATGCTTATTAACAAAATAGTTATCTGCCAATATACTTATTATCGTCCTAATCTCCCTTCTATTAATCTAAAACAAATTTTTCCTGTGACAACTTCAAACAACACTAACTTGTCTTTGTTATCATAACAATTGTTATTATTAAAATTTATATAATTAATAAAGGTTTGCCCATTGGTAAAGACAATCAGAACTTAGCTGAATTAACTGAAATAATTTACATAAATAAACACTCTTAATCAACAAAACGACCATCAAATGTATGTATTTGAAATTTTATCCCACACTTTAACAAAACAATATTTGTTTCTCTCCCTCCCACATAGTTCAATCAAACATACTACAAAATAAATTTCTTGGAAAGATAGAAGCTGTCATTATCAGGCATTTTTATTTTAAATCTGAATTTTAGCTCAGGTTACACTACTAAAAAATATTCAATACAATTGGTTTTTATAGGTTAATACAGATTTTTGAACAATTACAGACATTTTAAACATGATAGTTTATCAAAGGATTAGAATCCTTTAGAAAATGCACAGACATATGTATATGCACTAACGTAGGTAGTATACCTAGATATGTAGCTATGTATAAATAAAGGTTTTGGAATGTATAAAAAGCAATCAAAATGTTCATGAGTTTAAATTATTGTAGAATCAGAAAATAATACCATATGATAACATAAATAAAGTGATTCCTGAAAATTGTTTGTATAAAAGATGAAGTTATTGTTTGGTTGCTTCACACAACTTATTTAACTTCGAAAGAAATCATGTTACATTCATATTGAGGACAGTAAGTACATTTTTGAAATAAAATAGTTTTTTTAAATATTTTAATGATGCGGCTAGATAAATCAATAATAATAATTATTATTTGTTAAACATTTATTTTTCCGTTTATTTGATATTTGTTTTTTTTTTACTTTTATAAAACTTTAACTTACCTTATTTTATTGTAATTTATTAGAAAAAGATTAACTTATCAAAAAAAAAAAAATAATAATTAAGCGATATCGGATAAAAAGGATACTTTTTATAAAAATGACGCTGGAATTATTGATATTATATTTTAGTACAGGCGCAAACCTTATTTTATTTTGAATGCTAAAACAATATGTTTTGAAAAAATGTTGGGCATATAAGCATATTATAGAAATATAAATAAAAAAATTATAAACAATGGTTTAGCTTAGTGAATTTTTATCGATAGGTATGTCAAGAATGTACCTAAGAATTACCAGACAAACATAAGTACATTAACATGATTTTATTAATTAATATAGTTAAATTGTGACTGTGTTGTAATTGAATTTTAATAATATTAGTTTTAATTAATACAAAAAATAATATTATAAAAAAAAAAAAAATTTAAATTAAAATATTTTTAAGTGGAATGAAACCTTACACAAAACTTACATATAATAAGAGAGAAATTATTTTATATTATTATATATTTAAATTTAATTAGAAATTATTATATATTTAAATTTAATATTCATTTTGAAATTGTTTTTAATGATAAAATAGCCTTAAATTTTTAAAATGAAGTCTTCACTACTCATATTTAATTTTAAATTTTTTAACAATAATATCTTAATAACTAATTAATTATTGTAGCTGTACAAATTCTTTTTAACTCAGCTATTATATTAATTTTAAGAAATAATTTTGTAAATGAATCAATAAATTTATAATAATAATAAATGTAATTTTTTTCTTAATGATAAAATAATTATAAATGATCAATTATCTATACTTATAAAAGGGAAAGTTTGTTTGTTTGTTTGTTTGTTTATTTGTTTGTTTGTTTGTTCGCTATACACGCCCACAGTTTTAAAGATAGAATTCTGAAATTTTGCACAGTTATTCATGGTACCGTAATGCAAATAACGCAGTACTTTACAAAGCCATCAGATGACAGGTTCGGGTTGCTGCCGTACAACTCTTACCAAGACTCAGCAATATTTTAAAAACCATGTGTGTGACAGATATGAAAATTTACATTTAGATTCTCTTTCACAAATAAAGAAATTCGACTGTTACAGATTTCGAAAATTTGAACTGGTTCGGGTTGCTGCCGTACAACTCCCAGCACGTACGTCCCGGGACTATTTCAAAAACCAATTGTGTTACAGGCATGAAAACTTACACTTAGATACTCTTTCACAAATAAAGAAATTCGACTTTTACCGAATTAAAAAATTTGGGCTGGTTCGGGTTGCTGCCGTACAACTCCTAGCACGTACGTCGCAGGACTATTTCAAAAACCAATTGTGTTATAGGCATAAAAACTTGCACTTAGATACTCTTTCATAAATACAGAAATTCGACTGTTACCGATTTCGAAAATTTGGACTGGTTCGGGTTGCTGCCGTACAACTCCTAGCACGTACGTTTCAGGAATATTTCAAAAACCAATTGTGTTACAGGTATAAAAACTTACACTTAGATACTCTTTCACAAATAAAGAAATTCGACTGTTACCGATTTTAAAAATTTGGACTGGTTCGGGTTGCTGACGTACAACTCCTAGCACGTACGTTTCAGGAATATTTCAAAAACCAATTGTGTTACAGGCCTGAAAACTTTTACTTAGATACTCTTTCACAAATAAAGAAATTCGACTGTTACCGATTTCAAAAATTTCGACTGGTTCGGGTTGCTGCCGTACAACTCCTAGCACGTACGTTTCAGGAATATTTCAAAAACCAATTGTGTTACAGGCCTGAAAACTTTTACTTAGATACTCTTTCACAAATAAAGAAATTCGACTGTTACCGATTTCAAAAATTTGGACTGGTTCGGGTTGCTGCCGTACAACTCCTAGCACGTACGTTTCAGGAATATTTCAAAAACCAATTGTGTTACAGGTATAAAAACTTACACTTAGATACTCTTTCACAAATAAAGAAATTCGACTGTTACCGATTTTAAAAATTTGGACTGGTTCGGGTTGCTGACGTACAACTCCTAGCACGTACGTTTCAGAATATTTCAAAAACCAATTGTGTTACAGGCCTGAAAACTTTTACTTAGATACTCTTTCACAAATAAAGAAATTCGACTGTTACCGATTTCAAAAATTTCGACTGGTTCGGGTTGCTGCCGTACAACTCCTAGCACGTACGTTTCAGGAATATTTCAAAAACCAATTGTGTTACAGGCCTGAAAACTTTTACTTAGATACTCTTTCACAAATAAAGAAATTCGACTTTTACCGAATTAAAAAATTTGGGCTGGTTCGGGTTGCTGCCGTACAACTCCTAGCACGTACGTCGCAGGACTATTTCAAAAACCAATTGTGTTATAGGCATAAAAACTTACACTTAGATACTCTTTCGCAAATAAAGAAATTCGACTGTTACCGATTTCAAAAATTTGGACTGGTTCGGGTTGCTGCCGTACAACTCCTAGCACGTACGTTTCAGGAATATTTCAAAAACCAATTGTGTTACAGGTATAAAAACTTACACTTAGATACTCTTTCACAAATAAAGAAATTCGACTGTTACCGATTTCGAAAATTTGGACTGTTTCGGGTTGCTGCCGTACAACTCCTAGCACGTACGTTTCAGGAATATTTCAAAAACCAATTGTGTTACAGACATGAAAACTTACACTTAGATACTCTTTCACAAATAAAGAAATTCGACTGTTACCGATTTCAAAAATTTGAACTGGTTCGGGTTGCTGTCGTACAACTCCTAGCACGTACGTTTCAGGAATATTTCAAAAACCAATTGTGTTACAGGCATGAAAATTTATTCATAGGTATTCTATGAAAAATAAAAAAACATGTATTGTCCTGAAAAAGTATTTTCGAATTTAGGAATCAGTATAAAATTTTTATTAATCAGAAAATACTGCAGAGTGTTCCAGGGGGTCCATGTGTACAAATCGATAGATACAGTTATCGATGAAAATGAAGTTGTTGTTCCTTATCAATTAGAATTAAAAATAGTAGCTTCAATAGTGCTTCTACGAATCTTGAAGAACCCAAAACTACGGTACTCGATTAAGAATAAGAACTTGGCATCCTCATTTCATTTAAGTACAAATTTCAATTGATTGTGGAAAAGGCGAACATATCTTTATTTCAAGAATACCTCAACAGCAAGGAGCGTATTTGCTTATACTTCATCAGAAAAGATCACTAAAATATTGTTTACAAAGAAATAATTTTAATATAAGTATAGCTTATAAGTTGGAGTATTGTTGATATTTTTTTATCGTAGTGAAAAAAAATATTAGAATATTTTTGATAAACCAATTTTTTTTCAATTCGATTCATAAATCAAACTTCATTGAAATAAATTCGATTCATTTTGTGGTCGACCCGGACAACGTCGGGTAACTTTGCTAGTATATAACTAAATTTTGAAATTAAATTTGAAATGATAAGAATTATGCATGTAAATTGCATATAAAGTTGACCTGAATAACCTATATTTACTCTAGAAAACAAATTTAACTTTTTTTAGTTTGTAAACTTAATTTTTTATATAATAATATACATATATTAATTATCATTAAAAACAATTAAAAATTAATATTAAGTTTAAGAACAGTAAATATTGTAAAAATAAATAAAATAATTTCTCTCTTAGTATGTAAGTTTTGTTTAAGGTTTCATTTAATCTAAAAATCCTAAAATAATAACATAAGTTGACAATTTCAAAGGATTTCAATGTTTTCAAATTTTCGAAATGAGAGGATGCTATAAAACAATATGAAATAATAAAAATTATTATACAAAACTTGAAGAATTTTGGAAATTTAAAAATTTTCAAATTATCAATTTTTGTTAAAATATTGGTTAGATGTTAACGAGGTAGATATTTATATATTATCTGATATCTATTACATTCATTTTCAATACCAAAATTATTTTTGTAACTTTCTTATATTACTTTTTTATAACAATTAGGTGTCATTCTAATAAAAATCTTAAAATATACTTTAAAACAAGGTTACACCAAATTAGGAATGCAAAATTTGGCAATATAAATTTTTTCCATATTATACATATGTAATGCATGTGAGAATTTGAAAAAATCGCTTAAATATGTAGAATATTTACTACGCTATCAACATTTTTTTTTTTTTGTATAAACATATAAGCACAAAATCACCGTGAATAAAATGGTGGAATAAAAGTTTTTGTTGAATGGCAATGCTTGATATTAAATTTTTTATATAACTGATTGACAGCTGCTGTCATTTAGAAATGTCATTTTTTGTTATCATACGAATTCAATGGAAAATTTTATTTGTTACGATCATTTTTACGGTAAAGATTGCCAATGTATGGAATATTATAATGCAAATGCAAGTAAATTCATAAATAGAAGAGAATAAAGTGAATAGCGTTTATTTGAATATTAAATAAATAATTTCAATTTAATGTTTTCTAAAAATATAATTATGTACTAACAAAATAAATAAACTATTAAAAAATAATAAAAACTTATTATGGAAGCTAATGTAATAAAGTAGAAAAAGAAAATAAAAATAATTAATGTTATGATGGATGAAGAAATGTTTCCAAATGATTTACTAATAATAAAAAACTATTGTTGATCTTTTTCAAGTGCTCATCATGGAATATTATACCAAAAGTTATTTATGTATGCAAACTTACTTTGTCATTCTAAGAATTATTATATATATATTATTCTGTATTCTGCATTTATCTGGATGTTTGTAAGTTCGACGGAATACTCCAACACATATACAAATTGCAATATGTATACAAATTACTTTGGTACTCTTTTTTTAACCCCTGTCTACCATGCTGAACCTTTGCAGGAAAAAATACCACTGCATGAAATATATTTTTTTAATTTAATGTTAGTCTTCTTCGCAAATAATAAGGAAAAATAAAAAATAATAATAATAATATAAATAAAACAAACAATTTTTTTGATTTATAATAAGAAGGACTAATAGAAATTTTATCAATAGTTTAATATGGTATAATAACCAAAAGGCAAACAGCATTTAACACAAAAAAAAAAAAATAATGCACTTAAAGGTTATTCTTATTATTTAAAATTACATATACACAATATGCATATGTGTCTACATATTTTTTTTTTTTTTGGTTTTTTTGTTGTTATGATAATGATCATAGTTTTACTACCGTATGCATGTATTATAGTACTATAGGTATACCTATATATATACTCAAGCCAGAAATGTGATGCGATGATGAGTTAAAATTGTTATTTATTTTTATTTTTTTTGTTTATTGTTTTTGTTTTAATATATATATGATATATTTATATGATATATGTATAAAATTATGATCGTATATAATATTTAGTATATATTATGGGATTAGATTTTAGTTCTGCTGATTTACACATAAAAACAATAACAACCTATACATTTTTAAAGAAATTAAATGAAATTTTGTACTATTATTTTTTATTTCTTATCTTTGTAAATTTATAATTTTTAGGTATATTTGTTTTCTTCAAGTGTGTAGAAATGTATGTTGTAGAGACTTAGAGAGTGATGATTTTTTTAATATGTGCCTATTACAGGTATTACTTTTTTTGTCGGATCCGAGTAATTTCAGGTGACAACACTAATCACTATTACAACTGTCACGCGCCGACTGAAAAATGCGACTCAATTGTCACTTGCAATTTATATGTGACAGGATTCCGTTTGCAACTTACTGTAATTTTGTAATTTTTTGTGTCTATATAAATTTAAATAATGGATTCTGAAAAGAAAGGGTATGTAAATATTTACAAATTTATTGAAATAATTTATATATATAATATATATTTGAATTTGAATTTATATATTTGAATATTATATTATTTTAGTTTAAAAAAAACAACAAAAACACAATTTAAAAAAAAACATAAAAAAACACATCAACCAACTTTGTATTCTTATAAAAATATTTTTTTTAAATTCAAACGTCAAATGAGTTTTTCTGTCAAAGTACATAAAAAAAACGTTCAGAAATTTGTTACTGTCGGAGAGAGACTTGTAATATGAAAGTAAATTTCATTCGGGTGACTGGGAAAAATGACTGGAAAAGTGGTGTGACACCTGTAATAGGCACAATAGTAAGTAGGTATATATATAGGTATCGGTTAAATCATATTGATTGTTTTTCTTCTTTTTAATGTATGTTATAAATAATAATTATGTATGCATTTTAACATGAACAGTTCGATAATGAATATTTTGAAATGAAATGAAATTTTAAATAACCGATCAATGGTTCACAAGTTATGAACAGTTTTGTAAATACCTATTTATTTGCAGTAAATTTTTTTATTTTAATTTTTTTTCCAACACGAGTTTTTATTTCTTAAAATAAATATTATGTGTATCTACAATATTATTGTTTTTTTATATTAACAATTTTATTTATTTTGGTTTTTAAAATTTTTTTCGTTCAAAGTTGTGGCTCATTATAAAATAATATTTGTTCGCTATTAACTTTGACGCTAAGCTTACGCAGCGAATGTTATTCAATGTTAACAGGATTAACTTGATTCTGAATTATATGATAAATCAATGTTGGCAAAAAGGATGTGGCTAAAATGATCGAGTAAATGACCCTTAGGGAATAGAAAATTTTGCACCTTACTACAAATATTCTATTTATATGGTAATTAAAAGCGTTATAATACAAAAATAAAGGTACGATAAATTAGTAAGCAAATACGTATATTTTTCTTAAACTTGAAATGAAAACTCTAATGAAGGAAAGAAATGCTAGAATTTATTTTGCTTCCGTCATTTATGGCGGGTTACTAAGCTAGTTTCAAATATAAATTATCATCTGAAAGAAAATTATTCGATAAATTAGGGTTTGATGACATTTCAGTAGAATATATTCTATTTAAACAACAATAATTATTATTTAAATAAAAAATCTTTCAATGTTCATTTAATATTGATGCAAGTAAAATATAAAAATAATCTATAAATAATAAATAAGATTCTAAAAAAATATCTGAACAAAAATTATTTTATGGAAAAAAAGATGAATTTACTATTTACTTTTACTTTACATATTATTTGAGACTAATTGAAAGACAAGTACCTGAAAAAATTTATAATTTGTACCTCATTACAAACACATTATTCGATAATCATTTAAATTCAGAATATTTTTCCAAAATTCCATCCAGAGAAATTTAATAAAAATCATACACTGACAAAAGAAATTACAATGACTATGTTATTAGAATTATTTAAATAAGATATATATAGAATCGGATCATTCAGAATTTATTGAAAATGTATTTATTTATCATATTAAAAATGGGAAACCATTACTTATGATGCTAGGCTAGACGGTATGGATGAAGTATTACCGTTATGAGCTGAATATTTATTTAACTTCATTCAAAATATTCAAAATTTCTTTAAAAATATTCAACTTCTAATAACATCTAAGCCATCTATGCAGCAATATTTTATAAAACATAACTTTAGTACATTCTTTGAAATCGATATTTTGACACATAGCGAACAAATTAATTGTTTGGTTAAGCTTTGGAAAGCAAAAATTAATTTATGTCCTTCTCGTAAAATGGAAAGCATTTTAGAGAAATATGCCAGAATTCTTATCTTCTTATATATTAATACGCTTAAACGTCTGTTAAGCTTTTCACAAAGCTTTGTTCAACTAGATTAGACAACTTTATTAGAACTATTACGAATTACGATAGTGTGAAAATTTTTTTTTAAAGACATAAACCACAAAACGATAAAACCAAATAAAACCAAAAACAAATTAAAATTAAACTAAAAAAAATTCACCTATTGAGCAATAGCATTGATTATATCTGATGATATGAATTAATTTAAAAGAAAAAAACCAAGTAGCAAAGACAAAAACCGAATTATCAGAATATAATTATTATATCGATTTATAAAAATAGCTTTGTTAAAATATTACGATATTACGATATTACATTAAAATGACCATTTTAGATCGTAGTTAACTCATGAATGATCAATAACTTATGAAAAGAGACATCTATTAGAAAAAAAAAGTTCGAAATATCGTAATTAAAAAAAAAAAATCAAAATTTGACGTTTTCACATCAACAGTATTTTCGATTTTAAAAATGTTTTTTTTTATATTGTAAACATACGATTATTTTAAGTTTTGGTAATAAATATTTTGATCTCATTGTAGAATCGTTTGAGATTGAAAATATTATTAATGATGGTGAAAAAGAACTTATAATTATTGTAAGTAAATTGATATGAAAAGAATATAATATTATAATACAGGACAAGACCAAAAATTTAATTGTAATTTGAGTGAAATATTTTTTTTTAGGAATCAACTACTGCAAGTGCGTCAGAACGAACTACCTCCTCAACTGTACCAACAATTTCAATAATAACTCATCATGTCGATCTAACAAAAAAAATAATACTAAATTAATATTAGTAGAAACTAGAAAAAACAAAAAACTACAATGAAATTATTAAGCAGAGTTTTGTATTCGTAAAAACGCAATGAATTACTTAAAGCCATGCTAGAACTAGAAAATAAAAAGTTAGAATTATAGCATAAATATACTGAATATTAAATTTGAAATTTTTAAAGTGTTTTAAACTAGGGTTGCTAGAAGGAAAAAGTTTAAAAAGAGAGTTTCTTCGGCAAAAAAGAGGACAAAAAGAGAGGGGTGTATATAAAATTAAAATATATATATACCAAATAATTAATATAATTTAAGGGGAAAGGGAAAAGGATCTATAAAGCTGACCTGCAGATTTATATGTAGGATCAACTGTTAAAATAAATTAATAAATAAGACTTTATTTCATCAGTTGTTTTCTTCATAAAACCAGAAAACATAACATTAAAAATATTTTATATAAATTAATTATGTTTTATATTAATATAATATACTTTATATTAAACATAATATAAATTTATTTCAGCAACAAATCACAATATTTCAATTTTACAAGCCTCTATTTCATAATTTGTCGTTTGATTTGAGTTCATTACTTCTATTATAAAATTATTACCACATTTTCATTGTAAATTTCTTTGCAGTTTGTATATTTATATATAATTGCATGTGACGACTAACACTGTCTATATTTAGACGTTTTCTCTTATAAAATCCTACATTTTTGCGTTTGAAATATTAAATCCATTTCAGATTTAAAGGATTTTTCTTAAATTCATGGGAGGAAATATTTTTTCCAATGAAGATTTTTGACATTTTTGCTCTTTTTCCTTATAAAAATAAGATAAATTCAGTTTAAGAGAAAAAGAGAGCAAAAAGAGATACGAAAGATCCGAACGAAGAAAAAGAGTGAACAAAACGATCGTGTTGAAAAAAGAGTACATGTGCTCTTTAAAAGAAATATTCTGGCGACCCTATTTTATACTGTATTGTATTTTTACTATGACTATTATGAGACTGAAATATAAAGTGATATGAAATATTTTTTTGATTTTTAATTGTTTTAATAATTCTGAATTTATGTGATGTATTTAATTCATAATATATAATCTATCTATTTAGGTTAAATAATGTGCTCATATTTTATACAATTATAATATAATATTTCACTAAAAACACAATTCTCTATTTCACAGTTGTATGTTGCTTTGACTAGAGTACGATCTTTTGATAGTGTTAGTGTAGTATAAAATATTATGAAATATTTGAATAAGTATTAAAATGTTAAACTATTTTTAAGATATTAAATAAAGTGAATTTTAGTTTTAAGTTTTTCAATTTAACTTATTTATTATGTAATAAAAAAATATGTAAAACATTGATTTTTTTTTAAGAAAATAAATAAATAAAATAAATTGTTTCATTTATAATGCTAATGCCAGACCGGCGAATATTACGCCGGGAATAGCTAGTTAATAATAATTTAGATACAAAGCTGAAAAGTAAATTAACAAACATTCCGTTATTACATGCTTGCAGAAATATATCAGAACAGAATAGAAAAATATATTGAAGACGTAAGAAATAGAAACGGTGATGGTGAGATAATAAGAATGGATGAATATGATATTAATGAGGAAAACGATCGTGTAGCAAATTAATTGAATTGATATTTGTGATAAATATTAGGAAAAAACAAATGGTAAAGAAACTGTCATGGTAAAGAAAAAAAAATTGAGGAGCTTAATTTTTATCCGATTAATAAATCGAAGTGGATCATAAGCTAACTGTATTTGAGAGTTTAATAGGGTCAATCGGGGAAGTCTATTGTGATAGACTATTTTCTACAATAAAAAAAGTCTATTGAGCGTAATCGTGGAACTCCATCGGATTGAAATTTTTTTCTATTAAGACTTTCAAAACCCATGACATTTTCTTGATAAACTTTGGTGGGAATTTTTAAAATGGAGAATAATTAATTTTTAATTTATTTTTATTTAAAATATGTTTTATAAAATTTGCTATTTTTTTATTTTAAGAAAAAGTTGCAGTAATAAAAGTCATTCGATTATAAAAATTATTCATATTTCAATATTGTACACTGTACATACATACAAAATACAAAATATAAAAAATAAACTTTTAGAAACCTTCAATTTTAAACCTTTAATTTTTTTTTACCTTTTGTTTCTAAAAACAAAAATTCCTCTAATTCTTTAATTTTTTGTTTTGGTCATAATAACACGAATTTCAGAAAATTGTAAGTAAACTAGTAAATATCAGTATCATATCGACTCTCAACTCAAATTATTAAATTAGTTCGGTAGTCAAAATCATTCGATAGAGTCCATCACTAACTCTAATCCAACGAAAAATAGGTCCCCTAAACCAACGAAAAATTATCATAAATTAAACGGGCGAAGGCAAGTAGTTATTGTATTTGCATTTTGCAAAATATTCCAAACTGTAAAGTTTATATTTTTGACAACAAATATTTTGAAATACATGTAGCAACCTTTTTGGTAAGTCTGTTAGTTTCAATAGACTTCTGCGATACCAAACAAATTTTGAATAGACTTTCATAAGGTCAGTTCTATTGAATATCAGTAGATTTCTACAATTGACTCCAATATTAATAATTGTACTGAAATTGGATTGAGCACATATTGAAGCATTATATTCGGTTTACATAACTTTTACCGCATGAATTATATTAAAAAGTAATTAAAAATTATATATTATGGTATCTTTCATTCTGAATTTTGAAGTTATTAAAAATGTCAATCGCTTCCAATGAAAAGTTTAAGAAATGTACTCCACGCAACGGTATTGAGTATTGACAACTTAAAACTGTCTCCTTTTACATTAAAGAAAAATATCACTTAAGTGATATTTTCATATGATAGATACGTCTATGAGAATATGGATGATAATAGCCACCTTATCTGAAATTAAAATATTTAAATTGAAATTTTAAACAAAAAATACAATATCATAGTTTTTAAAAAATATATTTAAATTATTTTTAATTTTTATAGTGTTATTTGCACAAAAAATTAACATTTTTTATAGCTCAGAATCATTTTTGGAAGACAATACTTAATCTAACTTAATTTTAAATTTCTATATGATACAAAATATATGTTTAGATACATTTTTATATAATTTTTAAAATAATATAATATTCTAAAAAACTTACAAAATTATTTTGATCACAAACTTTATATAATTTAAAAATTTATATTTTTAAAAAAAATTATTCATTTTTGTTAATAGCTATATTATTATTTTTTTAAATATTTGCAAATGGAAGAATTAATTATATTAATTATTATATATTATAATAATTATTGTTTTATTTACGTCTTTTACAACACTAATATGATCACTGCTATTTTCACATAACCGTAAAAGATCATATTCATTAAAGCTTCTAATACCATTCGAAAAAATAAGAATTTGAATTCTTCAATTTCGTCTCAAAAGTACAATTTTCATTTTTTTATTTTCATATTCAAATAAAAAATAAAAAATTATTTTCATTGAAATTGCATTGATGTACTTTTTACTGTTCTCTCCTATAATATTTTATGCTTGAGCCCATCTATCACCACAAAAATGGGATTGTTCTGATTCATTTGCAATTTCCATTGAACATTTTGATGAAGTTGTTGAATTCATTGAAGTCCAAAAAAATGTTCCGTTACTTGTTTTTGCAAAATGTACTGGTATGTAAGTTTGATTTTGTGTTACTGGTACCACATGCATTTTTTCATTTGATCGATATACACAAATTGCCTGATCTTCTTCACTGTTCTTAAATTCATTAATTAGACGTTGTTCTAATGCTTCATTCATTAAATTATCATATTCGTCGTGCTTGCTTTCCTCGTGAGTTAATTTTTGCATATCTTCCAATGACGAATTATAATTATTATCCAAAATTTCACTTAGAATATTCTTATTATACTGTTTCTTTTTAAGTATCCTTAAAATTGGTTTTAAAAATTTTCTTAAACTAACTAAAGTTGCTTTATTATTTTTATCCAACATGATTATATATATATATATTTTTTTTATAGTATTTATTATTACAAAATTATTTTCGAAAAGTTAAATTTGTTCTTTTTAATGTTTACTGTTTCGTATACTGATTTAAACTGATTGATTTTGATCCTTATGCATTGGTTTTATTTGAATTTTCTTTTGCATTACTGAAGAAAAATGAGACTGAGAAATTAATTCCTGAAATTTTTTTACTCTCACCAGTCACCATAAGTCGCCAGTTGCTTCTTTCTAATAATAATATAAAATTCTCATTTACACAATCTATTTGCGAACCAATGAAATTAAAGGAAAAGGCAGGTGTTTTTGTACAAAGGAATTTAACATAGTGTTCTCTCAACTTGTTATTGTCGTAGTTTTTGTTTTTCTTATAAACGAATTTGTTTGTGTTTTTATTATTATAACTGGATTTGCGCTATTGATTTTCTATCCTAAACAAATTATTTTAGGTAGTTTTGTAGGTATTGGTGTAACGTTTAATTTTCAGTCAAGGTTGATTTATTAGAATTTCTCTGAAAAGTAAATAAAATAGTTTGAAAATTATCACTTGTTTTGCATTTCTCTCACACACTCTCGAATTTTTGGGATTTGATTAACTCATTGCCTTGTCAACACTATCTAAATTGCATATATTTTTTTTTGATTTTTTTTGTAAATAAGTATAGATAGAAATATTACTTATTGATTTTATTTACGTGAATTGTTTTTATTATCATCGAGCCATAACGTTACGCATTCTATTATTATGCCTATTTATGACATCGTCCCTTGAAAAATTTATGTAAATTTGAATTTGACAACCATTTTTAATAAATATTAGGAAATTCTAAGAGAATGGTTTGATTGATAGATTTAACAAAGAGCTATCAGGAAATAATTTTTTACACTGATTCCAGTTGACAATCCAATCAAATCTGTTGCAATTTATATTACAGCCTTAAACCTCATAGATACAACTGATCTTGACACCGGGTCATAATGGCTTGACTGGGAATGAGAAGGCTGACGAACTATCCAGATCATCGGCGGGTACCATTTATGGACCAGAACCGGCAGTTGGTATATCTATTAGTAACATTAAACTATCGCTAGAAAACATCCTGAAGAAGGAAGCAAACATTCTTTGGGAGCATGTTGAAGGTCCACACGGTTTCCAAAATATATGCACCAAGAATAAATACCAAAACAACCAACTTCTTGGTAATTCTGTTAAAACAGACTGTAGGAAGATGTTAGATGCAGGATAAATCGCTCAAACCTATTGGCCTTTATCAAAAGGGTCGACTAAGTTGAGGCATAAAGGGCTAAAAGCCTACATGTTGGCTCTGACATATTAGGGCCACCTCCGTAAGGGAGAAAAATATACTTATAAAGTTTATTTCATCTTCTAGATATTATTATAACAGTCATGTATCTTATTGATAATATAATTAATCAATATAGTCTTGTGACTTCAGTTATTGTTTGATAATACAAAATAAATGAGTATTAATGAATACAGAATAGATTCGTACAATATTGTGGGCCTGAGGCTTTGATGATTTTAGTCGTCCCAAAATTATTTAGATTAATTTTTCTATGCTGTTTAAGGCATTTTATTGTTTTCTGAATATCGGATATTAATTTATTAACTGGTTATTTAACACAAGTTTTTAAATACCCCTTCAATTAGACAAACTATTGTTCCCAATATGGACAAAATATTTCTACCTGTACTCATCGTAATTTAAAATAAGCAAAAATATTATTTAGAAAACTTGTAATTATGGTAAGAAATGAACTTATAACTCCTTTATAATTACTTTTAGCTAAAGCTATCGATGTCAATTTCCGTCATTATGCTTCCAACATGTTCGTAATCGTCTGATTAGAAACAATTCCAGAATAATACAAAATTTATTAAGGCTACCCCTTGAGATTTGGGAATTTATAAATTTGTTTTTGTAAATACCTGTTATTTATTACTGTTATTTATTAGTTTGGTAAGACATATAACCTCCCCCGTCAGTGGGGATAATTGATGTCATATTAAATTAATTTTTGTAGTCAAGTCTATTTTTATTATAGTCAAGCTAATAATAAACAAATCGCAAGTAAATAGAAAAATGGTGAAAATAAGAAATAAAAAGGAATAATAATTCAATGTGAATATAAAAGGGCTTAAAAAAACATTTTCTTCCTTAGAATATGACGCATTGTTGTATGGTAGGTATCTCTTTATATAATATTAAAACAACAAGGATATTATGAAAGTTTTAAAAAATTGACTGAAATTTCTGTTTATTTTTGTAACAACATGTTTAAACACGTTTTTACAAATTCAATATTGTCATATTTAGTAACAATAGTTTTAATGTTTTTTTTTCTTTATTTGTAGGCTCATGTTGCTCTATTCTTGTTCATGCATTGATTTTTAGTTTTATTTTTAAATTTTTTGTGAAATCAAAAATAAAAAATAAATAAACAATATACCTAAGAGTTTTTTTTTCTCAAAAATCTCATTTTTTAAGCCTTAATCCTATTGCATTGTTTAAAATTATCTAAGTAAAATATTTTTCTTTGTTTAATGAATTGTACAAAATTTCAATTATAAATTTCCAAGTTCATACATATATACATATATATACTTTTGTGATACTATATGACTTTAAAATCTTAAATTGTAATTTATTTCTACTGTAGTAGTACAATTCATTAGAACATAATATTATATCTAGTTAATTTTGCTATTCTTATAATTTGTATTATATTTGACAAAAAAAACCGTTACAAAATTGTAAGAAAAGTCGTTAGTATTAAAGGGAGATACTATTCAATCAACTATTATTTTTAATACATTATATTGCTATTGATAGGATATAATTTTCTAACTATAATTACATGCTTTGAGTAAATGATCTTTGAAATTTTTGGTAATGTAATGAATGGTCAATTTACATGTGGTAAACTGTGGATTAAAAAGTGATGATTATAGTATTTCCACTTAAATAGAATCTACCATGATATAATATTGTTCACTTTGCTTGACTAGAAAAACAGTTTATTAATAAGACTAAATTTGTGATATTTCCTTAAAATTACAATAATCTCTTGCAAATATATTCTTGTTTAAAGATCCTCCCTAAATCTGGAATTTTAATTTAATATGTGACATTATATAAATCTGTCGCTTAGACTTACAAGTAAAATTATTTACACCTTAAACAGATTAAATTAACTGATAAATCAAATCAAGCTTAGTTTTCTTTGACTTGGAATGTTTTTATAAAAGCTTTTTCCGATATTGCCTGTGATAAGGTTTTAGATATTTCGCGTATTAGATTTGCTATGATAGTGAGATAGGTCATAACACAAATAACCGTGCTTAAAATGCAATTCCCATGCTTATAATTAATATGATATTTATTGATACTTCCAAATTATATTTCAGGTTAGATAAACAATTTAGCTTAACTTTTAGTGTTTTCTGAAATTTCTTAGCAAAAAAATGGCTGGACATTATAAAAATTACCCAAATTATTCATTAATCTATTTTTAAATAACTCTTTGTTTTATTTTTTCATAAGTTTCCACGTTATTATTCGTTACATATTTTTGTAGTTGTGATGATGAATGTGTGAATAGAAATACGAGAGCCAATAATTAACTAACAAATGTTGAATGACTCTGTAAACAATCGACTTGTTTCGACGACTTTAAATGCCTACTTATGTTCGGAATCTCACAACAAACGTATTCTTATGTAACTATTTCTGCTTATACCTCGACACAAACAAAGCAAGAAAAAACTTAAAAATCATATTGTATCAATAATAATTATCGTCGTAAGTTTATAAATTTCTTAAATTGACAAAGTTCAGTTAACGGGTATGAAGTTGGGCGAGCACTGTTGTTTTCAATAATCTGACCATCATAAAATTACAAAACAAGATTCTCTCTCTTCATTACTTCAACAATGTGGGAATGTTCAAATAAAACTAAATTGAAAGTAGGGTTCTGGCTCCCAGTAATACAGTTTTCATATCGATATTCCCAAGCAAAACTATGCTAATTCTGAAAAGTAAGTTTCTCAGAAAATCAAGTTTTAGTCTTTCAAGTTCAATCTTTTTAAAGTTTTTCGCTATTTTCAAACGCTTATATTTTCTAAAATATAAGAGGTTATCACTTAATTTTTTGGATAGTAGAATATTATTATTCAAGGCTTAAGTTCATAAAATGGTTTATTTATAATTTTAACATTTTCAGGATTTAAAGCCTAGTTAGCATTTTTTGGACTTTACAATATAGCCCTAAATCAACTTCGCTGTTTTTTACGGAAAATATTTAAAAAATATTTCAAGAGAAAGCGAGTTAGACCATAAAATTTCGGAAATAATTATAAATTTACTATGATAACACTACTTAGACTTTTTGTGTATGGATCAGAAGTCGGCTAACTCAATTTGTGATAGATATATTATTAATTTTTCCGCCATAAAAGTTCTAAGTATTGAATTTTTTTACGCCGAAAACTATGCTAATTTGAGTTGTCTTATGTTTTGGTATATTAATTTCTTTTATTAAGCGGATAAAAAGTGTTAGCGCATTTCTGCACAGAATGTCTTTGATTTCACGTAAATATTCTAAGTACAAAAAACATGGTAAAATCCGTAATTTTTAACGGTTGATTTTAAATTGTTTTGAAAATTTGACAGATGGTAGATTTAATAACGAGCTTTAGAACAATGGTATTTGCAAAAGAAACTGTGTAGTCGAGTTAGCATTGATATATAAAAACCTGATATAAAAATGAGTTACCACTGAAATCCAAAATCAAAATCTCTAAATAAAAACCCTAAATTATAAAATTCCTAAATTCAAAATTTCCAATTATTCAAATACCAAATCCTGTAAACATAAAGTTCCCAAATGTGTATCCCATTTTTTGCGACTGCATGTAAATGCAACTAAGTATTATTATTATTATTAAAGTCGGGGGCTAGAAACAATTTTGCTTTTCTTTTTTGGCGGCTTTAGGAATCAATATAAGAAAAACCATTTCGATAAGACATGTATAAAAACAAATTTAATTTAATTATCAGCAGTTAATATGATATACAGTAATTAATATAATTACTCACTAAGCTAGTCTTAGCAAAACGGATAGAAGAATATGCGATATTCAGATTTAAAACCTGGGAAATGCATTTTTGATTGATATCGTACGTTCGCTGGCAAGATAAAGTATTGACGCTAATACAAAAACTTAATATTCTTAACTGGATGTAATCTCTAGTCCTCAGTCAATGGAGAACAATATTGCGCAGTCTCAGGACCTTTGAAGTCTGTAAATACCTTATCTATTAAACAGACTATTACTAATATGGTGGTTAATATTGTTTAAACAGAAATATCAAAATGAGAATAAGAATTTGAAATGTGTGTAGTATCAGTAGAAAGTTGTTTGGAAGTAAAGTAGTAAACAGTTAATTCACTACAAACATTTATAAACAAATTAACAATTCAATACATATGCAAAATGTTTTAGCTGAGACGAATAACAAAAAATAAACTTTAGTGGATTTTATAATTCACACTCAGTATTCTCGATAAATGCTTATGTATTCTCTTCATACTCATATTTTATGATCACACACAATTTTCTCCTTTAAAACAACGCTATACTCTTTAATTAGAACTGAAAAATAAATACAAAATTGGTAATCTTAAATCATTTTTTAACTTTTTGTATAAAGAATACAAATCCCTACATTCCAAATTATATTCCATAATAATTCTATATTATTATTATTGTGTCGCCTAAAAATGACCCAAAATTAATCCCAAATAATAACAAAAAGAAAATTAAAATTTATTTTTAGAACATTTTTTATCCTAACAAACAGTTAAAAACAGGAAGATTTACAAACAAATAGAATAGATTTTGAATTCCTTGTAAAGATGAAAAGAAGAACAAAAAATAAAACTAAAAAAAAAGAACCTGAACTCTCTCAACTCTTGCACGTGTTCAAAACAACTTCCTTGGTAATATGCCGTTTAAAATCCTAAATTTTGTATCTTTAGAATATTATCAATACCTATAAAATTTTGGTTGACCATAAAAATAAAAAAAAATAAAAATAGAAAATAAAAAACAATATTTTTGTAACGTTTTTTTGTACAACAACAAAACTCATTTTTATTTCAAATTTGCCTGGACCAAAAATAAATAAAAACCATTTTTTCTTTTTATTATTTCTTCGGTAAGAGCACAAACAAAAAAAAAGGTATATACTCCCGACCAAGGATTAAATTTTACAAGGAAGAAATTTTAAAATAGGAAAAATAATATGCATAGTAATCTTCTTTTGTTTATTCAATGCATTTTGATGGTTATGTACGTCCAAAATCCAAAATATAAATTAAACCGAAAAATAAATGAAAATAAAATTCTTTTGTTAACTATATACATATATAGGACTTAGGGTCCCTACTGTTGCTATACCTGAGTATTAATTTAACTAATATTGTTCTATTATTAGATTTTTAATATAAATTGATGAGATGAGCTAAGAAGATTGTATTGCAACAAAAAAGGATGCATAAAATTTTTAGAATAAAATTTGTTATGGTAACCTTTGAAAATTCAAAATATTCAGTTCGATCATATAATTTAGTTTCCGATTTAAATCAAAGTGTATTTTAATTAAAACTTATTAAAAAATAAAATTAGAAAAATAGGATTGAAGAATTTTGAATAATGTTAATAAGATATTTTTGATAGACTAAATAGAGCATTAACTAAATTTCAGTACAGGAATTATGTGTCTCATACCTCATAAAAATAATAGTAAAATAGATAATATAATTACCATCTTGTTTTATCACATCACCAATTTTCAAATTTCCTAAGAGGTGTGTCACTAATAACCCAAATGGAAGATTTAAAATATTCACCACATAGCCTTAATTGGCTTGAGTCTTACCTCTCTTCTCGGAAATACTCAGTTTTATTTAAAACTTAGCGTCGTCTGGTGTACCTCAAGGTAATCATACAGGACCTCTTAGTTTAATAGTTTCAACAATTGATGCTCCTAAAGTGATAAATTTTCCTAAGCTTCTTAGTTTTCCTGATGACTCAAAACTTTTTACTCCTGCATCTTCCTCATCGGATTGCTTAAACCTACAAAACGATATTAACGATTTCGCTTCTTGGTGTTAAAAAAATGGACTTGAATTGAACACTTCTAAATCCCATTACCTTTTCAAGGAAAAATTCTACTCGGACAGTTTGGTTCAAATACCAACTAAATGGCTTTCAAGATCAAACTCCATTAGACCTAGGATTAATACTTGACCCTAAACTGAGCTTTAAGCTACATTATGATAAAATAGTGAGCAAAGCTAATTTTTCTTTAGGTTTCATTAAACGATGGTCTAAAGAATTTTCTGATCATACACGCTGGGTGACTTAGTATGTAGAGCGCCTGCTTTTATGAACCGAAAGGTTCCAGGTTCCATTCCCGATCTATTAAACAGACTATTACTAATATGGTGGTTAATATGGTTTAAACAAAAACATAAAAATGATATTAAGAATTTGAAACGTGTGTAGAGATGAATAATAAAAGAGAAACTTTGATGGCTTATAAAATCCATAGTCATCACGTATATTAGAAGCGTAAATTAAAAAGGATAGGATGCTAAATAAAAACAGAAACTATCATCCCTAAACCTGGTAGTAGGCTAATATTTACTGCTTCTTTAAATTCTTTATTTCAATTTCAGTATAAAAATTGTATATACTAATAACTGAATCTCTGAGATGGATTATCTAATGAAGAATAATTTAAGTTAGGTGAATTGGTTATTTATAGTGTTAAGAAAAAAAAAATCTTTACAAAAATCTACCCTTCTTTTTAAAATATCAAAATAGCTAGTTTTTTTTTTTACATTCCACTTGTTGGAACTGTACTTACCTATCAATCAGGTAAACAAGTTATCATCCTTAACTAAGTGAATTTTAAATATAAAATAAACCTAACTTAACCCAACTACCTACATTTTATTGTAATACTGTGTGCGTTATTTGAGAATTATCAGAAACTATTTACAAACTGTTAACGTTTTCTCGAGATTGCATTAATATTCACGTATTGAACCCCGTCAACGTATTTATTTTCTTTTCTTTTTGTTATTCAAACTTGCTTGCAGGTAGAAAATTGGGTAAAACCCAATAAGATTTTGTTGATTTGTTTCTAAAAGATACACAAATTAAAGGAGAATATTAAGGTTTCAGAAACGGTTATAATAATTTATATAAAAATGTATACAAAAGAGTGAAAGAAATAAAGGCTAACAAAGGATATTCGATATTTATATAAATGTTGTAATGAAGTTTATTTTCTTATCAAAAAAAAATCTTAACAATAATTTTTAACTGAAATTTTATTTGTTAAGATTATTTTTAAAATGGAAATCTTAATGAGATTTCACTTGTTTAAGATATGATTTTCATATCTAAAATTCGTTATTAAATATCGAAGCACTATGCACAATAAAAAAAATATTCAAAGAAAAAGGACCTTAATTTGTATGTTGAAAATACAAATATTGAATATAATAAATTTGTTGTTTTTTTCCTACACATAGTTTGGATATATGTACATAAATGATTTTAGGATTAGAGTTTTATGTCCTTAAAAAATCCTTAAAATTTAAGTGAAATATGAGATTGAAAAACAATGTTTTTTTTTGTATGGGGTTTCTTAGAGAAAAATTCTTTTTGAAGTACACATGTGGTAAGTAAATTGCATTTCCTCTAATTTAAATGTTTTGCTAAGTGTTTTAAAATTGTAATTTTCAAATTAAATAAAAAAAGGCGTTGATATTTTAATATTTTAATTTAAATTTAATTATAGAAAATTTTGTAATTTGAGTTATTGGGTCAGTATAAGATCAAGAAAAAACGATGAATTAAGTTTTTTATTTCGTTCAATGTGAAATTAAAAATTAATGAATCGTAACTGATTTTTTTTAAATATTACATATGAAATAACGATTTTTAAGCTTTAATTTACAAAAATATAATATAATGCTGTCATCATCATCATTGTCTTGCAACCCCATCCGTGGGCCTTGGGCGGAAGTAAATTCTTTCCAACGGCTCCTATCTGCGGCTAACCTCTTCAATTTTGGCCATGTTCTTTGCTGGGTACTTGCTTCGGCTAAGACAGTTGTTCTCCACGTTTTTCTCGGCCTTCCGACGCGACGTGTACTCTGAGGATTCCATTCGAAACATTGTTTCGCAATGTTGTTGTCAGGTTTCCTCAAAGTATGCCCGATCCAACGCCATTTCCTCTGTCGGATTTCCACGTCTATTTGTGTTTCTTTCGTTTTATGCCACAGCGTTCTGTTGGAAATGGTTTGTGGCCAACGAATGTTTAGGATGCGCCGGAGACATCTATTGATGTACGCTTGGATTTGCCTGGTGATGTTTACTGAAACTTTCCATGTTTCGCAAGCGTACAGTAGAACAGATTTTACACTTGCGTTGAATATTCCTATTTTTGTGCGCAGAGATAGGTTGCTTGCCTGCCATACTTTTGAAAGCATCCCGAAAGTACAGGCTTTACTGATGCGAGCTTCAATGTCCAAATCGGCGCCTCAATCTGATGACACGATGCTGCCCAAGTAATTGAACGTAGTAACCTCTTCGATTCGCATTTCTCCATGGAGGATTGGATGTTGTGATGTGTGAATTGTGCGCATGATTTTAGTTTTAGCTGAATTGACTTTTAGGCTCGCACTTTTTCCAGTGTCATACAGCTTTTGGCACATATCGTTCAAACCTCCATTCGTATGTGACAATAAACACACATCGTCGGCGTAATCTAAGTGGCTGATACGTTCGAAAGGACGCCACTGGATACCGTTGCTCTCGTTTACACCCACAGTAGTAGTCATTATGTCATCCATTACTACTAAAAACAATATGGGTGATAAAATACAGCCCTGCCTTACTCCCTGGCACACCTCGAAGCAATTTGTCAGCTGTCCTCGATGTAAAACGCGACATCTTGCATCTTTGTAGGATTCCTTAATTATAGCTATAATTTTTTCTGGAATGCCTCTCCAACTAAGCGATTCCCAAATATACTCTCGGTTTACTCTATCAAAGGCTTTCTCAAAGTCTACAAACATGAAATTCAGCGGTGCTTTAATATAATGCTGTATTTGCTGATTTTATATAGTCAGGTGTTTGATTAATTACACTGATGGTTACTTAATTATTCAGTGTTAATTTACATTTATTTGTTAATTGATCAATTCCCGAGTCAATTGATAAAAAATATTTTTTAAAAATAAGAATAGTCAAGTATAATTGTAAATAAGACAATGCATTACGAAAAATTACTATTGAGGGTGGGTATAGATTTGCAAGTACTTAGGAAAAAGAATGACTTCGTGTCTAGAAAGTTTGCATCATTGTTTTAAAAAGGGAACAAAATCATTGCTTCAAACTGTAATGAACATATATTCAAAATGAAGAACGCAATCATGACAGCCGATTGATAAGATTTATTGGCTGAATAACTTTGCTATTCGGTAGTTATTGGCTCTGAGAATCTCGTTCAGGAAATGTATGTTTAATAAATCTATTTTTTTTTTCTTATATTTGTAAATAAGGCTTATTCTATAAAACGATTTTCAAGAGAATTTAGTGCTTCATATATCCTAAAACCAATTTATATATGTCTTGTTAGGCCCTAATAATTGGAATATGATAGCCAGATTTCAGTATATCCTATATTAAATTCATTAATTATGGATTGAGGCAATTTAAAACTAAAATATTAATATTCGCGTTATGTCACCTTTCTTGAACCAACCCATAATTTTGCCACCATATGAACACAGATTGAACTCAATTAATCTTACTACTCTAAAAAAAATTTGCGAAGTTGACAATGTTATTTTTTTTCACTGATGTAGACGAATTAAAAGCTAACTCTTCTTCTATTTTTAACTTAGCCTAAATAAATACAGTCTGAAGCTTACGCTATTCTACACTCATTAGCTTTACTTACATTAAATGGAACCAACAATGGAATGAATGAACTAATCCATAGATTCTCCATGGATATAAATAAACCCTTATATTTGTAGTTTAATCTTAACCACCTATTTGAATCAGTTTATTTTGTAGTTAATAATTTTTTTCTTGTTACTGATTTTAACCTTTAATAATCCATTAAGTAATAGAATAATGCAGTCTTGATTTTCTATTTTCTTTTGAATTTACATTTGTTTTCCTATTCATATAGCACATATATACGAGTTGACTTACATTTAATTAGCTTATATATAATAATTGTTATCGAACTGGTTTTTTTTATTTAACCATTAATTGTTACAATTTATCTTTTATCCTAAAACTTAAAAAATAACTGATGAATTTTATCTCCCAACGTGATTTGAACCCTTGTTTTCCACATCGTTGTATAACTATTGTCTGTCATCCTTCCGATTAGAATATAGAAAAATATTCTAATTTTTAACTATACCCTCTACAGTAAGGTAAAAAAAAAATTAATATGATGGCTTCGCATGATGGCTTCGAATTATGAAGCAGATAGTGGTATAATATTATATAATCAATAGTGTAGATTAGTATCAATAAAGAAAACACTATAGTTAATATTTTTACGTTAAAAGTGAATATAAAAATATCAATAAAATTTAGATATCATACAGTTTTGATTGAATTTTTGACAGCTTATTTGAATTTATAGAAATGTACAAGGAACAAGAATGCTTTAGGAATATACATTCCAACATTTATAAAAATATTTTAAACAAGGTATATAATCAAATAGCATTAAAGTTTACAATTACGCTGCAGGAAGTTGAAACCAAGATAAATAACTTTTGCTCATACAAGTCTTAATAATGTTTAAAATATAATTTTTAATAATTTATTGTAGATTTTCGATTACTTACATTTAAATTTTTCAATTAATATGCATATTAAAATTTTCACGAATAAAAAATTTTTTATTTTACGAATTTTTACGAATAAAAAATTTTTCACTCATAAAACACCCTGTAATATACAAAAAATATTTGACGTAAAATCGTAGATGAAATCTGAGGAAAAATCTGAAATGTAAACACTCATCAGACTTTGTCAACGATTAAATTTTAGATTTTGTGAACCTACGTGAATCCAAATTTCAGTGATGCGAAAGGTAGCTTACCGTTACAAAATACATACAGAAAATTTACAGGTTTTATATAATATTAGGATTTCTTATTTTAAACAATCTTTTGTAAGCGATTAGTTGAATTTTGCAATTTGTATAAAATCACCATTGTTTATACTAAATATTGATTTTTGTGTAATTCAATCAGTGTTCAGTTCTTGTAGACTTATATCTCTCCGTGTTCTACCATTACTACTTTCAAATGGTTGGGAAATCGAAACACTTATTCGTTTATGGTAATTTAGTTGGAAAGAGTTACTGCAATTTTAAATAACTAAAAATTACATCAGTTTAATATAATATTACTTATTATTACTAAAATATAATAAAATAATATAAAATGTTGCAATATACAAATGCAATTGATACATTAAGTGAAATTGTTTCCTTTTAAATATGAGTCAACATAATTTTAAATATAATCTAAAATACATTATTGTTTTTATATTGCAAAAACTTCTTTAAAGGTTATGCCATTAGAAAATTTAATATTTTTTTTTTTTTTATTCTAGAAAAATAGGGTTTTCTGGTTCACCACACGTGTTTTACAGTTTCTACAGAGGCGACATCAAAATTATCTATTTTATTACATTACATTTTTTTCTTTTTTACCCCCTGATGTTTTTTTTTTTGGTTAGGAGGTCCGTTGTCAAGTGGTGAATAATAAAAAAAAAGTTTTTTTTTTTGGTTAATTTTTTTTTTGTGAAGTTATTTTAATTATAGCTAGTTTTGAAAAATTTTATTTTGAAAATATTTACTTTAATGTTATAATGTATTTTGTTAAATAATATGTTATCAGTTTCAAGTTTTATTTATATGATGTGTTTTTTCTAAGAGGTATTTATTTTAAGGTTATTTTGGATTTTAATATTTCTAAGAAACACGAAATAGCAATGGATAAAAGATATTGATTTAATTTAAAATAAATATTTTTTTAATTAAAGACAAACAATTAAGAGTTAATTAAATGTTGTTTTTGCAAATAAAATGGGTTCGTTAAAATTATTTCTTTTAACTGTCAACGAAAAGTGGAATCGGGCTCAATTCCTGATAAAAGCAAAATTGTTTTATGATTTTTTCGGTCTGGTCCGTGCAGTACCTTTTATCGTTGGAATAAAATTAAGTAACGAAATTATAATATACCGACATCCTGAATGAGAAAAGGGTTTGCCTATGTATCAATATGGAGGTAAACTGATGTATAACTGATCTAATAATAAATCCATAAAACTATAAGTAAATACATTATGCAATTTCATTAGGATTTTCATAAACTATAAGTATCGTATTCTTATCGAAGATTATGTTGTATTGCAAATTTGGAAGATAAAGAAGTCATATTTGAATCAAAAAATTTGAAATTAAAGTTAATGAAAATGACAGTTAATGGAAGAAAAGTAAATGTATAAACTATGTTATATAAAAAATGAGCAGAAATGCAGTTTAAAGAAAGAAAGACGTTGTTAATAAATGATATTTTTGTAAATGGAATGAAATAGAATGTAACTTATATACCTTTCTGCTGACAAAACTTTGTTTTATTAAGTGAGTATAGCTATTTTGGAATGAAACAGCAATTCTGAATTGTGCATTAGGTGGAGCCTTTATCTTGCAACCGAAAGGTAGCTACTGTCAAGATCAGTTAAAAAATAAGCTTAGAAAATCGAAATTTTTCTTATATTCTACCCTATATTAATAAAGCTAATATATCTTTCCTTGTTTCAATTTCCTCGCAATCACCTCCCCTTGGGTTTGTTATAATACAATTTTCGGTTTAATTCATATACTCTATCTACATTGCAGACTCAATATTAAGAAGGAACTTCATAATATTAATGTTTTCTGATGACATTTGAATAAAATTTAACATTGCCAGTTTTCAATAACTTTTCACTGTATTGTCAAAATTATCTAATTCAAATATATTAGAAGAGATGAGATACTATTTTGTAGAAGGAAAAATTGAAATAACGTAATAACCAATTAATAAGATACTTAATAAATTTACTAGGATAAAATAATGAATGAATTGTAGGTAATATTATATTCAATAGATATTTTTTAAGATCTGAAAAAAAATTGAACAAAATTAAAATACATTTCCAAACTTTAAAAAATGAAATCAATTGACTTTAATACCAATTTGAAAAGATAAATAAGTCTAAGTTTAATTATAACACTCTTTTGAAAATGCCAGTCAAATAACAAGCAGAATCTCGGATATATTTCTTATTTCCAACTCAACTATATTATACTTAACCGGTCTAATCAATGTCTATTAAAAAATTAAATCGTATAATGTTGTTATTATTTTTGTTTTATTTTTAGAAATACCATATTTCCATGGACTTCAATTGCCATGTCACTCTATAAATATAATATTATTAATTATAGAATGCTTCACAATATTTAAATAATTAATAAATATTATCAATAGCATATATATAGAAAAGTTGTTATTCCACCAGGATACGGATGGAATAATAATTACGTATTTGCTGTAAATATTTCAAGCTTCATAAGATAATAAATGGGCTTAAGAATTACAATTACATTTTCATCATCATTATCAATATCATGAAACTCCATAAGTGGGACAGAGGGCGGATCAGTTTTTCAAACAATCAGCTTTTTAGTATCTGCATATTCTAATTTGTGGTTTTTTATTCTTTTCAAATTAAGTGATGTGTTGTACTTTATAACTTTTTTTTTCTAGCATTTTATTATTTTTTACTATCCACGCTGTGAAACATTCTAATCACTATATTTTTTTTCTCACTCTATCATACCACAAAATTCAATCAAATTTAGGAACAGCCTAATTACAAGTATAATGTTTAGTACAATAATCTTTTGGGGTTAACCTAAGATTTGAGTGTAATTCATCTTGTTTCGTAACAAAGAACATGTCTTTCGTTTTGTAATTTAATAATTTCATATTTTATTTTTTTAATATTAATTTTTTTTTTTCAACTTTGACAATAGGAAATGAATTGTTGTTTCTGTTTGTTTGTATTTAACTTTACTTTATTTTACTGTAGTTATTTTATACGGGTATTTCACGCAATTATTTTGTGTGTTATTCAAACAGCCTATACTTAACACTTCTTTTTCTGCTTTGTATACAGAATTTACACAATATTGCAATTTTCTAGTATATACAAGAAGGTATATTTGTAGGTTGGTATATGTGTTGTTAACTGAATAATGATTTTTCAATTCAATTATTCAGAAAATTTGTATAGAAATTATCTGAAGATTTTATTTAGTTATTGTTTGAGATTTAATTTATCAATTTTTTTTTCTTTAGTTTACGTTACGTTTCTACTTGAATGAGTTTTCTTCATTAAACAAATCTATTTAGTTGTGTATATTTTCTTAAATAGCTATATGAAAAAGGATCTTTACTTTTATTGTTTAATGATTTAAAGTTGTCATCCTTTAAATTTGTTTTTTTTTTTGTTCTTTTTAATAAAACGAGAAGACTATTTTATTGTTTAGTTTTCTTAAAAAACAAAATAAAAATAAAAGTATTAAATTACAAGTCGTTACAATTGAATTGAATTGACTATAGGTACTTTTTTTAGATATGAAAACTTAACTGATGAGGTTTAATGCTATATTCTAGTTTTTAGTTTATTTTATTTATTTTGTTGTTGTTGTTGTTTTAGTTTTCAATTCAACATCATATTTATTTGTTAACATAATACAAATAAGTTGTTTCAAGGCAAAACTATATAAATATTGTCTTAATTTTTAAGAAATATTTTATGAAAACATTTATCTTTGTTAAGACCGATTCTATTGTTGCCAATCAGCAAAATTGAAATGAAAAGACTCTCAACTATAAGTATAAGAATGTGTAAGAATATTGTTTTTGTTTTGAAATAAGACTAAATTTATTATAAATAATTTGAAAATCTGTATTCTGCCTCTGCAGAAGATTCTCGAATCTATTGAATTAGTAACAAGCAAGCGAAAAAAAATGGTTTTTATTCAATTCGGTTCTTATTTTAAATGAAAAGAAAAATTGTGTACACTACACACAACAATAATTATTGTAAAAGTAATTTCTAGAGTTACCAAAATATTTAATAACATAATCAATGAAAAACTACAAATGAAATTTACAACAAAATGTATATAAAAATTCATCTAATAAATGTTGAGCTACATCTTTTTCAATTTTAATTTAGAATCAGTTAATTATTTGTAATTCAGATTGAGTCATTTGCATTGAGTTGTAATTTAAAAATTTCATTTCGAAAAATTTATATGAAAACTATTTTGAATAGAGCTAGATAATCAAAAGTGATTCTTCTACTAATACACTTAGGAAATAATCAACATTGTAGCGGACCATCCAATTTTAGTGAGAAATTATTATATTTGTAGGGTTCTGGAAAAAACATTTCCATTGACTTACGGTGGAATAAAAATACTGTTTTTATGATATTTTTGTGATAGAGACGACTCATGGGTGTAACTTCCAATTTATTAAATAATTGAATATCAACATGAATATTCTTTTGTTGTTGAATTAATGATCCAGAAGAAATTGGCCTCTAACACTAGTGAACCCTTTAGAGAAATTTACCAAATCAAAAACACAAACACAACCTATGCTTCAATAGTCAACACATAGCTATGCAAACTTTTTACATCCTGAAAAGGAATCCTTTAAGACTTCTGTCAAGTAGTCCAACGTTGCTTCAACCACCATAGCCTAGTTTTCCTCTATATAGTATATGACATATGCGATTTTTAAAAGGGATATTCCTCTAGTTTTGACAAGATATGTCGCTGCCCGTTTTGACGTGTAGAGCTGATAATGCAGTCATTAGGCATGCCATCTTCAAATTACTAATTACTTGTTGATGGCTTGACCAATAACCTAGGTGGCGGCATATAGTTGGTAATGACTGGTGCATATGTTGTTAACTCTTCTTGATGATGATCAGTGATTTATCATCTGTTCAAAGTACTGCTTCCATTTCTTTAATATATCTTGCCGCTCAAAATTTCCCAAAATAAGCTATCCCCAGCACGTATTTTTCGGACTTGTATATTTCGGTCTTATAGTTGCCAGTTGTTTGAATTTTTTGTAGAAGTTCTGAACTTCGCCTGTATTTCTATGAAATTCAATATTTATGAGCTCATTTTTTGCGCTTTATGAGTGTTTTCTCATATTTTATTTTGCTCTTTTATTATTTTTGCGGTGCTCTCATTTTTCGTAGCAGCCCTTTTTTATGTACCTCATTATTCTCCAAATTTTTTGATGCGCATTCCTCATCATACCAAGTATTTCTGGTATTATGTGGTTTCAAGCCAATGGCTTTTGTGCCTACCCTTTTAATTACACGGCACAGTTTTTTCATTGATCATCAATCGAAGATTCATTTGAAGGAGATGTGGCTGTCAAATTTTGACTAATGTTCTGTTTAAGGTTTCTGGCTATCTTGGGCGGTTCTAGGCTACTAATGTTAAATTTAAGATTATGAAATCATTGCATTTTTTTAACATTAGATATTCTGCTTCTGAAAAGTTCTATAACGAGAAATTGGTCATTTAGCTCTTTTGTAAGACTGTACGCCCAGCAAGTAATATGAGTGAGTGTTTTATGGTCCTCTGGAGATAACGAAGTAACTTTTTGAATATCTTTATGAATATATGAAAATTTGGTGTTGGTTATAACCGTGTTATATTGCAAAATAAAATTGATCAGCCGCAAAATTGATGACCGCAAAATTGATCAGCCGTTAACCATTATGGGTGGTGTCTTAGTGGAGACTAGTACTAACTGTTAATACAACATATTTAACATTAATAAAAACTACCAATTTGATATAAACTCAGAAAAATATTTTTAAAAATTTATTATAATAAGTGATCAGGGCCTTCAACCTGAATTTCTAAATAGTTCTTTCCTTCAATAACTGAAAAAATTACATCTGTATTACAATTGACATTTTTCTAAAACCTTTTATGAAGTTATAACAACAATATTAAAAATTGAATAAATTGAAATAAATTTCTTAGAACTTTAATTTATTTTAATCCGAAATTTCTTAAAATAAAATTTCATTCAAAAAAAGGATTTTAAACAAACCGAATGCAAATTTCTTTGAAATAAATCTCATTTTATCTCGAATATCATATTTCTATCTTTAGATTTTTATTTCTAATATTTGTTTAACAAATTTTAATATTTACAAAATATTGCAGAAAAATTGTAATCTATTAACAGAGATCGGTTCCTCCTGATAACTTTACAATATGTTACAAAAAAAAAAAAATTATCTACTCTGGAACTAACAAATTTCAAATCTACATTCTTGGATGAATTTGATTTTAATCAGCATTTTTTTTTTTTTTGTTATATTGTGATCTAACTAAATTATTTTTCATTAGATTTTTATTAAGAAATAGATTGGATTATCTGATATATCTTATAATCTCATTTAGTGATAATTATTTGCAAGTAGATTTTAAAGATTCAAAATAGATAAAATTGATACAATTTAATGAAGAAATGTGAGATTTGCAGATGTTTCAGCAAACAAAAAATTGAGATTTTTGAAAATTTTGGGTGAATTTATGTAAAATATTGGTGTGTTACGATAGAAAATCATTGAACGAATACAGCTAGTAGTAATCTTTTTATGTATAAAAAAATTACATAGAAATAAGTTGAGTCGAGAGAAAATAATGAAACCGTGAAGCCGATATGTGCAGAAGAAGGGGAAGATAAAATTTTAGTTAAAATTGAATTTGCAATTAATTCAGTATCAGATTGAACCACCTATTTTTGGTTATAAAAACCCACTTTTTTGCTAAGGAATATAATTTTAAGGTATCCGACCACTCAAACAATATGCGTACTCTATTATATTACAAAATAAAATTAAATTAATTTTTCCATAAAATTAAATAAAGTCGGATTTTTCGAAAGATTTTAGATTGACTCAATGAATGTCATATTCAAGAGAGTGATCTCAAATTACTAAAAGCCGAAAGTAAACGTGTTCTCCTTTGGTAATTGTTGAACTTCAAATTCCACGAACCAATGAGGGAAAAAAAATTGTCACAAAATTGAAGTCCATATACAGGTCTATAATAGTACTTAAATTTAAATTCCCACTGCATAACAAGTTACTTCTGTATAAAGCCCATTTGACATCAACCAAATTCAGCGCTTTCAATGAAAAGCCATACAAATAATGGTGCATGTTCCTTGGTATATTACCAACAATATTATTCCCCATAATCTAAGGATGCTTACAGTAAAAGATTAAATTAAAACTTTTCATATAACATATAAAGAGAGTCTGCAAAAGTATTCAAACATCCTTACCAAAAATTTTGTTGAATACATAGATCAGATTTATAGCGAAGATTCAACAAGTCTTTCAATAGAAGATTCAGCAGAGCTCAGACTTGTTTAATGTCAAAATGTTAGAGATAGACATGCAACTATTCTGTCAGAAATTTTAAAAACAATTTATTGTAATGTAATTTTTTTTAGTGAAATCTATTTTGTTTATTGCCCTAATTACAGAAGGGCTGCAAATATAAAATAAAAAACATTGTATATAGTGAATTTTTAATATAACTTCAAAGAAATAAACATAATAATTTTGGAAAAAGGAATATAAATTAAAAAAACTATAAAACAGTGTGGAAAGTATAAAGTTCAGTTCAGTTAAAAACAATTATAAAAAATATTATCAATCGTTTTATTCTGCAGTTAAAATCTGATAAACACTTTTTTGTTGTCTATAAAATTATTACTAAAGAGCGTATAGTCCTATTATTAAATTACAATTGATAAAATAGTTTTAAAGTTAAACATGATTTGTGCAACCAAAGTCACTACTTCTTATAATTTAAAAATAGAATGTTCACAACACATAATAAATAATTCCATTTAATCATACTAATATTAATATAATCTAATTTTAAAATGTTTACAAAAATTTATCAAAATACATAGACCAAAAATTTCAGAAATTCAATTTTTGAAATCACCAAATTGTTTTTTTTGTGTTCATAGTCCAGTTCGTAGTTGTTGTTGGTTATGATAATTTAAAATTTACTTTATCTTCAAAAATGAAAAAAAAAAAACATCAAAACGAAAATTCTTAAATGTTTACATAGACTTTTGTTTTTTTTTAAATTTCTTCCTTATTTTTGATTTATTATGAATCAGAGATACGATTTCTCTTTTTTTTATTAAAAAAACCAAATAACAACAAAAAAAAACCTTTTTTATTCAAACAAAAAAAAATTTTTTTACTTTAAATCCAAAAAAAAGGACAGTTCACAGCATGAAATATAATTCATTTTGCACAATCAATAATTTACACATACATACAAGATGTCCTTTGAAAATTCGTTTTGAAGGAACGTATATATTCTTTATCATTTAATGGAAAAAAAAAAATTTAGAGTGGGGGAGAATTTAAAATATAATTTTAAAAAATTTCTATATAAATAAAACTACCTGCCCAAATAATTCAGCATTCATTGTTCAATTTTAGTTACGTTAAGTCAAAATCACATCATTAATGGTGCATTTGTGGATCAGCAGAAAATCTTTATCAGATTTTCTTTTTCATTGCACTATTCTGTTCATTTAAATCCAATCAGAACACAGATGGGACTTTTCGTTTCTAATAAACGTAAAAGACAAAAAAAAAAAATGATTAAATCAAATCGGATTATGGTGACGTAAGAAGAAAATAAATCGCAAAAATAATCCAATTAGAAATTCTTTGTTATGGCTGGTTATGTCACATCTAGAGAAGGAATTGGAATAATGAAAATTTTGGCGACTTAAATTATTTCATCTTATATTGAGTCACACTTAACATCCAGTGAATTAGCAGAACGACAATTTAATATTTAATGAAGAAGCCATCCGTCAGGAAGGAGTCAGTCAGTTCAGTTGTTTATATTTTATTTTATTGGATAGAAGTGAAAATCAAAAGATTTAAACTAATATCTAATCAACATCTTTACCGTCGCAGTATTTTCAATGTTGACAATATGGAAAATTTCTAAAATTTTGGTAATTTTGAAAATTAATTTTTCAGAAATTTTTTTTTTCTGAAAAATTTTATTATTATGTGCAAACGAAAATTTTTCTAAAAGAAAAAAACCAAATTTTTGGGACAAAAAAAAATGTGCTTAAAAACTTTAAGAAAGAAAGCTTTAAAAAAAAAAAAAAAACAAATTAATATATTTTCGTGATATTTATTGATTACCTACATATTTATAATAATTATAGCTTAAAATATAAATTAAATTTTAAGATAATTTTTAAATAATGTCTTCCAAGTGCCTTTAATTTTTAGTTTTTAAGATTGTAAAAATTTAGAATTAAAAAAAAAAAACATGTCTTCCGGGTTTGTTTGTTTTGTTCATAAGAATAATATTTTGTTAGTTTAAGATTTAAAAAAATTGTAAATAAATTTTTTTTATCTTTTGTAAATATAAATTAAGATACCCAACACCTCAAATTTTGACAATTTTTTATTTAATAAATTTTCTTTTCAGTGCAAGAAAACATATTGTTTGCTTTTCTAGAGAGCAACTGTAAACAATTTGTAATATTATTGATATTTTTTACTCAGATTAGGATGTATTAAAAAATTATTTTCGAAAGGAAATTTGAATTTTTAAAGTCCAAGAATATTTCAAAAATATTGAAAATTGTAATTTATTTGTAAATAATGCAGAAGAACTGAAAGTAGATAAAGAAACGGTTTATAACCAATCAATTTTACATTGCGAAAATATGTGTGTTGTCGATTTTCTGGTTTATAATTATTATAATAACTCAACTTAAAATTATATGGAGTTTTCGTTAGAATATAGAAATTTGTAATTTATTATGTGAATACATAAAATTATAATAAACCGCTTTTCTATTCTACTTTCAGTTCTTCTGCATTATTTATTAATAAATTGCAATTCACCTGCTAATTCATCTTCTAATAATTAATATGCAACTTATGACAGCCGATTCTACATCGATTAAACATTGAAATAATATTATTAGAATATTCCACAATTTTTCCGTTTTATAATATAATCAATTGTTTCTATTTGTTGCATCAATGTCCTTGACTTTTTCAAGTTTGTTGATTTTAACAATTGTATATTTTAAAAGTAGTATCAAAAATTTAATTACAGAATATAAGTTTGAGTTTATACTTTTTATCAGTAGGTATTCTCAGCAAATCTTTATTTTTCTTAATAGAACATTTTAAAAACGACATCTGATGGCAATTCATAAAACTAATTATTTTTTTTCATTTTGTGCAGATTTTTATATTAATTCTAATTTGAAAATACTGAAATGCAGATCAATACTCTGTATTATTTTGTTGCAATTCTGAAATGGTTATAAAAAGTTAATATAAAAGTATATAAAATATCATTACATAAGAGTTCTGGGTGCGTGTGATGATCAAGAAGCTTAAAGAAATATACAAGGTGTTCCATTTTTGACTATTGAAGAACTTTGGATTTATTTTCTTGCTCTACGAAAATATACCGATTGAAATTCGATTGTAATTTCATTAAAAATATTATATTTTAAATTTCAACATGTAAAATTTTTAGTTTATGTTAACTCCGTAAGTTTTAAAGTTATTGTCGAAGAGCTACTATTTTTTGTGTAAAAATTATTTTCAATCTTTATAACATTATTTTAAGAGAAATTTTAGTATTCCATATTTACTACAATCTAGCATAATATTTTCGTTCACTGCAATATAAATTATTATTACAAAATATGGTAGAGAATCAGGTGTGAAGATGATTTTTAAATTAAAAAATGTTGTTAATATACTTTTAAAGTATTTTTATTGAAAAAATTAAAATTTTCTTATTTTACATAGTATTCTTATATTTTAAACGATTCATCGGTTAAAACTCTCATTCACTATTTTTTTTTGTAAAAGTGATAACGACTTTTTGCTAAAAGAGTATAATAAGGTACCAGAAATGTATCGAGTAATTGCGAGAGACGGAAAAACTATTGTTTGGAATTACGAAAATGTGATTGTGTTTGAATAAAAGTTGGTGTTGATTTCTTTTTTTTTTTATTTAAACTCTTTTTTTAAGTTTGGAACAATCCTAATACTACAGTGATTCTAAATATCAAATTATTTATTTTAGATATATGTTGTGTTATGTAGAAATCTCGTATTTTTTTTTGCCATGCCATCACATTGAATAACTAATGGTCAATATTAATTTCTGCTCTCTATTGAAATTCTATGTAAACTTTTATTATATACAATAAAAGTTTACAACCAACATAATCACTATTATTTTTCATCATTTTCAGCACATATTTTTTTACACAAATACTTTCAGAAAGGTCGTAATTTCTCCAGGTTTTCAAACTCTTTCATAAATTCATAGAGATAAAAGACTTTTCCGCGTTGCTAAAACATATTGTACAATAACAAAATGTTAATTTAATGTTCATGTATCTACTCTCTACACAATCAAACTAGTAGTAGCAGACTATATCTTTTAAAAGAATATAACAGGAACTTTCTTAGTAGGTAGGAAATTATTTCTATTTCTGTATATTGTCGAAGTTTAACGTTTAGCGGACTGTCAAAACTTTGTTAGAAGACTTAAACTACTACTACTTTTAAAAGGACTAGTGGAGCCTTGAAAGTGTAAACGCAAATATGCTATCTGGTCAAAAAAAAATTTTTATTTTCAAATGACAATAACTGATTTTTAAAAACTGGCGCTTGGTCTACTCTGGCTGGGAGCGCCCCAATTAATGTAAAAATTACTAACGTTGGCAAACCAAAATTGTAGTAATTTGTGGCAAAACCATCATACAGATTGTGTCTTATTTTTGTTCAAAGTAAAAATTATAATAATATAATTATGTATAATATTGTATTCATTCTAAAATTCCAACAAATAACAAAAAAATTGTATAGGTATAGGTATCCCAAGAATTACCGTTATTTGAATATATATCTAAATCAATATATTGAAAATAATGATAACTATTTTGATCATTGTTGATTTTTTACTTTAAATTATTGGTATTTGTTGAATATATTAGGTAGGTGTTGTATATTTTTAGACTTTCTTAATTATCCTTGTATACTTATTGTCCAGTGCATTTAAATTATGTAAATTAAATGGTATTAACGAATTATTTAAATAATAATTTGAAGTTACTCCCATTATTTTCATTTTAGAAAATTTATTAACGAATATTTCTATACATAAATTAAAAATTTAATATATGTAATGTATTATTAAGAATATTATTGTAATTACATATAATTAATTCATAATCTTATATTTTCTATTAAATGGTGCATGAGTGTTAAATAAATTACAATTGAAACTGGTTTAATACGTAATTAAAGACATTACAAAAAAAATTATAATATTAATTTAGAGCATACAAGAAAACGAAATGACGTTTAGAACATATTTAGGACAGTCTAGAATTTTAGAGTTATTATAAAAATAATATCAATGATTAAGCTGCTAATCAAGTTCAAAACGAAATATTTCGTAAAATAAATACCAATAGTATAGACAAATATCAAGTACTTTACGATATTCACTGAGAGTGTTATGCAAAATTTTCATGAATTCTGATTTTCATCTATAACTGTTTATTTATTAAAATTATTATTATTATTATTTTTATTATTATTATTATTATTATTATTTTTTATTGAATATAATTTAAATTATACACAATATTAATTTAAAAGCACTAGTGGACCCCCTGTACAATTGCAACAAAATTCAAACACAATTTTATGTAAAAAGAAATATTTGTTTTGGTATAATTGTAGTTGTTTTCTGAATCGCTTGATTATTGAATATATATATAATGAAATTAAAGTATAATACCTAATACTTCATGACGAAATTAACACTAATTTCAATATAACTTAACACAATAAAATCTCATTACTCACAAAGTAGTAGTACGATATATTTTAATTCGTTTATAGTCAAAAACGTTTGCAGTCACAATTCTGTCATAACAATAGGTCAACAGTGAATTATTTTATTAAAACACTGATTTATATATAGTTTTTTTCTGTTCTATATTACAAATATGTATATTTTGTGATTACATAACAGAATTGCTATTTATGAATAAAATAAAGTTTAAAATTGTTATACGAAAGATATTTTATTGAATTTGATTTTGTTTATAAAGATGCAATTTTTTTTTTTACTACGCCTATAGTCACAAAACGGTTACAGTTAGAAATATTACTGAAATTTATCAAATGACTATAACCGTATTTTACTGCATATATTACTACTATAATTTTTAATGATAGCAGAAGCAAATGAACTAACATTTATTATATCATTTTTGAAGAGCGATCTGATCTGATTTTTGTTTTTCTGTTTTGTTTTCAATTTTTGTTTGTGTTTTTGTTTTTGTACGTTTTTCTATTGTCTGTTTATTTAAAATGACAGAATTATTATGAAGAATTTTTAAAAATTTCGCGTAATTGAAATTTTATTTAGAGTATAGATGTCGCTCAACTTGGAAATAACCGTTACTATTTGGTGTAAATATTTAAAATGTTTTAAGTATTCAGCACCAAGAATTTGCTAAAATTTTAATATTTTTGTGGTGTAAATAATTTACTATTCAATTATTTTTGCTTTTTTACTCACCACGTCGTTCATCTTGTGTATTATAATATAAGATATTCCTCACATGGCCTTCCTTGTGTAATAAATAGATTTAAGATAAAAAAATATTTTTTTAATATAAAAAAAAAAATTGAATTACTAGAGAATCGAACTCACTAAAATTTGTTATATTCAAACCTATATTAATAATATTATCCTACTAATTAATTTTTTTTCCTACTAAAAGTGCAAAAAACCAAATGCGATAAATAAAAAAATAAATAAAAAGAATTTGACTCAAAAGAGGATCGACAAAAATTTCTGATATTAAATGATGCTTTAACCAACTCAGCTATCTTATAAAAATTGTTTACCCAAAATATACACATAAAATAAAAATTGATTTTAATCGTTACGGCCTGCATCATCACTGATTGATTGAGTGAAAAAAAACAAAGCATACGAAAAACCACGAAAAGGGTGTCTTCAAAATCGTGCTCTTGTATATTATAATATAGATTATCAGCCAGGGCTAGCACCTATCATGAATTTTTCAAAAACCATAGTGTGTTATAGATAGGAGAGTTTACACTTATATACTCTTTCTGAAATTATAATACGTATAGATTTCATTTAAAACTAAAAAGTATAAAATAAAATAATAATGTAAAAATACAAATTTTTAAAATATACTTTTATCGAAACAAAACTAGCCTCCTAAAAAGTCCATCTTGCTGATGGAAGATCGTTAATAGAAATTTGGAATATTTGTGGCTTAAAAAAGCACAAGCGTTAAAAGAACCGTTTTGTGATGTTAAAAGAAACACGCTTTATGATATTCTTTTAATACTCGTGATGTTTTCAAGCCACAAATATTCCAAATTTCCATTAACAATGTTCCAGCACATTTTTACCTCTTTTAACCACGTTTTGTGATGTCAATAGAAGCATGCTTTGTGATGTTCTTTTAATATTCGTGATGTTTGCAAGCCACAAATGTTCCAAATTTCCATTAACAATATTACTTATATTTCATTATATACTTTTGCGTTTTATCTTATAATAGTTCGAGATGCTCAACATCCACCACTAGTTTTATTTCTACATTTTAGTTTAATACTATTTTATTTCTATCTAATTAACTTAAAATCTTAATATCAAAATTTAGGCCCTTAATTCGATTTGAAACTCAAGCACAATAAAATAAAATATAAAATATTTTCATTCTATAAGAATCAAAATAATTTACTGTAAAAATTAAAATGTTTTGGTTTAACACCTGGAAAGTGTCCACAACAAATCGATCCGATAAAGAATGATAAAAATCTATTTTTGCAAAATGAACGAATGTTTTTTGTTTTATTACTAAAAAAAATTTATTGAAATGTCATGACCGAAACGAATTTCGGTTGACAGTGTTAACTAATGTGATATACAAAAATAGAATTTTGAACGATCGTATAAATCTATCTTTTGTTGGAAAACCATTTGGTTTTCTTAAGAAGACAGTGGAGAATTAAACAGTCACAGAAGTTTTTTTTTGATGTTGAAAATTACTGAATAATAAATTTAAGCTTTTAAGAAATTGACAGATTTTCGTAGCTTATACTTTTTTTTTGTTAAAAACTAAGGCAAAAGAGAGCAGATTTTATAATTTTCAAGTGCTTCAAAAAGCTAACATTTTAAGATCCGTAAATTGAAATTTTGTATCCTTATAAACATGAAATATGAAACTGTTAATAACTGATAAATTAAGGAAGTTCAAAATTGTAATTATTTTGGATTTAGAAATAAAATTAAAAACTGTAGGCTAGATTCAAAAATGAATTTCTCATTTTCGATATGGATTTGTATTACATTATTACATTGTCTTTACATCATTACATTATTGAATTTCAGAATTTGTCATTAAAACTAAACTACAAAACAATTTAAACAGAAAATTTAATTCTGAAACAAACCTGATATCAATTTATTGTTTACTATCCAAAATTGTTTCACATAAGCTACACAACATTCTCAATAAAATATATTCGTGTCTTCTTGTCGTGTTATAAAACTAGATTATATAATGTAATTTTTACCTCTTTAATATTTTGAATGTGGACATTGAAGTAAAAACCATTTCTAAATTATCAAATTGTTTGCAGACTAATAATACCACATCAAAGGCATTACAAAGTCTTTTACCGCTAATTATTTTCTATTTCTTTAGGGCAGTCAATAAAAAACTACACTAAAAAAACTACACCGACAAAGATAGATTCTGATTTATATGAAATAAACTAAGAACATTTGTTGATAATTAATCACATTCCAATCTTAAATTGGGTGTAAATCGTAAGCAGTACGCCTCACATAATGTGTGAATATTCGTCATTAAATTTTGTAAATTTTGCGAACACACAAGTTATTTTTACATTTATTTATACCTAGTTACATTTAAGTGATTATGATAAAAAGATACCGAAATAGATTTTGTTTATAAAGGCGGCATATTTAAAAAAAGAGAATGAGAGCGGTGGTCCGTGTTAGTTTCTATAAAGGTAACTGCCAAATTTTTTGTTTTTATTTTTACAAAAATAAATGAACAATTCATCGCCACCCAAGGTAAATAAAATACCGAAAGGTCTTTATTAAAAAATTTTGTATGTATTTTTTTTTCTCAATTTTCCCAGCATGATAGTAATGGCATCTCTGTATTATGTAATTTTTGAAAAAAAAAAAAAAGTAAATTGTTTTATTGGTTGGTGGTAAAATGTCAAAAGATCCTACATTTTGGTTATAGTTTAAAAGTCTTAATAGTCTTTAATACTGAAAATTTAAAGAATTTTATAATTAAATAAATTATATTTTAAAAAATAAATATCTTTGATTTTTTCTTGTTACAAATTTTAAAATTCTATCATTGTTGCTAATTAAATAATTTTAAAACTGAGGATTCAAAATTAAATAAAATTATAGTAGTTGTTCAAATGAATAACATTGAATGTTAAGAGGAATAGATTTGATTATCCGCATAATTTGGTTAGTTCTTCATGTCCTCCATGTCCTGTTTCACCACCCTCAATATAATGACTACGCTCTTAGTATGTTAATCGAATGGAGTATAGAGAAGATAAGAAGGTACCCTTTTGACTTTAAAGTTAACAAAATTATATTATCTATATTCATAGATGTACATATGTACTTACAATTACTCAATTTCCAAATTTATTATTAAAACTGAGCTATAAATTTACATCTAATTTTAACAACGTTACTTAATTTCTGAACCCATGCCTGCGTTACTCTTCATAGAATAATTTTAATTTTTAATTAGAAATCGTAAGAGGACAATTTATATATAATTACTTAAAATGATAATTACTTTCAAAACTATCTCTTTAAGAATAATTTTTATATAAATTTGATGTAATTGCATAATTTAGCCAGTGTTTGATATAATTAAAATTAGTATAAAACTGAGCTTTAAGAATGTTGTTCCTGTGCACTTTAAGACTCTATAATACCCTCTATAATACTCCTTCAGATATGTAAATATGTTTAATCCTTAATCTTGCACTGACTGTGAAAAAACATTTGGACAGCTTGCTTAGCAACACTTTGAAAAACGCAATATCCTTTATCGTAATATCTAATTTGCTTGAATGAATTTCAAAATTAATAATAGTAAATTTTTTTACATTTGGGTAGAGATTTAGGTTAAACTAATAAATTAAAAGAAATAAGATGATCATTGCATTGATTCCAGAATGCTTAAAAAATTGATGTATAATTATAAGATTAAAGATTGGGCACTAGTGACTGATTCATACGTACTTATTTGATGGATCAACCAAAACTGTATCTATATGTTCACGTAGTTGTCAGCCACAAATGGGTGTCCAGCTTATTTGGGTCTGTTGGCGTTACAGAAATTCATCTTAAAATCTACAAGAAATTTTTTATTATTAAATTTTTATTCATGGCCAGAAAAATCTAATGAGTAACATTCAAATCATTCCAATTAAAATTTTTTCCTGTCCACTTTATTAATTTATCATATTACCAGAACCACCTAAAACTTTTATTCATTAAAAAGCAGATGCTTTGCTTTTCATTCCTAGAATAATATAAAAAAGAAAAATATAAAAAAAATAAAAAAAGGATAATGATACTAAAAAATAAGTAATCACAAAATTTTGAATTTGATAATTAGTTCCGCATATCGTAATTCCATATTAGATCGATTCATTAAAATACATAATAACACAATCGCACTGTAACAACAATTATTATTGGTCCCTCATATTATCTTCAATACAAAATTTAAGGACATTAAAATTTGTTACGCATTTCAAATTTTACTGATTTGTAAAGATTTCATTTTATAAATTTTGTTTTTGAATGCATCCGTTTTTGCTAACATTTTTTTTTTTTAGTTTTGTTTCTTTAATTTTTTAACATTATTGTAAAATTTTAAATATAGTATTAAACATATGTCTAGCTAGCTACATAAATTTTAATGTTAAGACCACAAATGATTTTTTTTTTTGTAATAAAATAATGATAATAATGATAGTGTGAAAAATTAATTATTAACGCTTGATTTATTTTGGTTAACATTTTGTTTTTGAAAACTACTTTTGTTTGATTGAATATTGTATTTATTTTTTTTTTTTTTGTTATTTTATTAGTTTTCAAGGTATTAATCCGAGAAAATTTGAATTTGCGCGCTAAATTTTATACGCTCGTTTATTCGAACCAAATATAATAATAATTATCGTATTTTATTTATAAAAATATTGTCGTTTCGAATTATATTTTTATTTATTTAATTTAATTTTAAGCTTGTTAGAAAATAAAAGATTTTAATTTGTGTGTCAAAATTTTTGACTTTAGAGGTAATTTTCATAATGGGGTTGAAGAAGGTTAAGTATGTATGTCACCGAGAAAGAAAATATATCACTTAAAAATATAAGAATACCTTTTCAATAACAAAATTTTAAAATAGCTTTGCACCACCACAGTATGGTACCCGACATGGGATAAACGAAAGGTTTGAAACTGACATATTCCTACTCACCGACTTTATCTACTATAATATAATAATATAAACATGGTGAGCTTAGAATCAAAAGTAACGTTTTTGTTTTGTGGCGATGTTCTTGATAATAACTTAGGTAGAATTACCTTTTCGTATTTACTTAAGTATGGTACTCTAAGCTTTTTGTACTACATATTTTAACTACTACTGTTTTTCCAATATTTATTTTTCAAGTTTCTGGATTATCAACTCAGTAAATGTGGAAAAATACTACTATTGAGAGGAACTAACCCTTCTTAAATAGCGTTCCATTTTTATTTAAGTTATTACCAGACTGTACACTACACTTATATTCTGTTATTTATTTTATTCCAATGCCAAAAAGGTATTAGATCACATCAAAAACCCATAAAACATTTTTTTAGCTTCGCCAGTAATCAAACCTGGATTATTTCGGTTGAAAGACAGGCTACTTACATTTGTGGGTCACCCAGTTAATTACCGCTGTTCGGCAGTACGAAGAATAGGTTACACATACTTTATTTAATATGAAGTCTCTTCAAAGAAAGTAAACCGAAATATTTTTTCATTTAACTTTTTAAGAAAGGTTCCCGGTAAACTATAATTAACTACGCTATAACTATATAATGATTACGAATCTAAAAATTCTACTCTTTAATAATCAAATGTGGATATTATAGACACAGCTGAACAAAAATTTAAATAGCTGGATCAATCAGCGAACGAAATGTGACTTGTCGAAAACGATTTCAACATCTACAAGATGCTGGCGACATAGCATGTTACTCGCCGGTTTTTTTAGCACACGAAAAATACTATTAAGTAATCACAATTAAAAAATAATTCTAGCAGAACTAAATGTTCGATAGTTAACTAAAAGCAAATGTGAGGAAACTTTAGAAATAGCGAAAAAAATTTAGAATATTGCAGAATAATTGGTGAAAAAGCCGCGAAAGAAGAATAGAGAAATATCACTGATATTTAGCTGGGGGGTCAGAAAAGAAGAAGAAAAATAAGTATAATGTTAATGTAAGCTGTGGCTGCTGTCGTTAAAATTGGATTTTAAATAGTTCATTTCAGTTTTTTACTTGTTGTAACTCTAAATATATTTTTGAACATATGGAAAATTATTTTGATGCTAATAGAATGTAACTATTAGCATCAGAAACGTCTAATCCGCTATAAGCAGTTATTGTATCTCATTTTCTGCTTGGTTGATAATTAATTATCTCACCATTGATTTCCCTCGCTTATTTTTGCTGTAGAAATTATAATCCAGTATCTACCAAAAAAGTTCCGAGTTTAATAAAAACCAATTTTCAATATTTTATCTGTAATAATTGAATTTTTTGGATGAAACATTTTTAGTCATTTAGAATAGTTATACATTAATTTTACAGTAAGTACATACTATTTTAGTGCTAAAAATCTGAAATATAGATAAAGCTTTCAAATTTTATCTTCGTTGATTGTGTGTGATATTTTTTAAAATTTCATTTTCAATTATAAAACTTCATTGAAAGTTAAATTTTAAATAATTTTTTTTCAATTGAAATTGATATTTGATTCTAAAATAACATCCAATCGTAGTTAACAGTTAACTGAATAAACTAAATGACAGTATACTATAAAGTAAAAGTTTTTGCAAAAGTCTATTATGTCCTCATCCATTTAAATATCTTTCAGGTGAAGATTAAAAATTGTCAAAGCAATTTTTTTCGATGATTGTTTTTGTCATTTTCATACAAAATTCAATTGCTAAAATTTCACTTCTATATTTCACTCCTCTAGTATATACATAGGTGTACTAGAGGATTAAATGTATTTTCTGATCTTGATAATTCTATTAATTATTTTTGTTATTGTTTTGTTTTTTATCATAAACAATTGTCTATCTCCACCCTCTATTAAAAGCATTTCCTTACCAGACAATTTTAACTCATGATGTTTCATTGAATTTATAGCTTGTTATTGTTATTCTTATGTTTTTGGCGAAGTTCCAATTTTTATGCCTTTAACTCGGACAGTTCAATAAATTTTATTTTAGTTTTTCATTATTTATAAAGTTGATTTCCTTGCTTTTCTCTTTCAATATTTCCAGTCCTCTATAGTTTTTCTAGTTGGTATAATTTGTTGTTTTTAGTTTTTGCCTTTTTTTAGAATATACAATTTTTAAGAGGATTTAAAAGGATAGTTAATTTATTGTTATTTTATTTTTATGTACTTCTATTTTTATAGATTCATTTAACAGAATATAATATATAGATATTTTATATTATAATATTGTTAATTGGAAATAAATTTTGGAATTATAACAAAATAGAATAGGACTAAAATTATTTAAGAATAAGATTAGGTTTTGTAATGATTTAGTTTTAGGTGGAATTTTCTATTTTATTAATTTTAAGTGTACAACTTATTATTCATGTTAGCTTATAAAAATGAGCACATTATTATAAACGAAGCAAATTGCAAAATTTATTATACTACAGAACAATTAATGCAAGTAAGATAATTAATTTTTGTTTGCAACAATATCTGTGATTATAAATAGTCAAAACGTAGGGTAAAAGAATCTTTAAAATTTCAAACCGTTGTCATGAAAAAAATGAACTATGAACGAACATTCAAAATCAGTTTTAAACTACTTCGGTATTTTAAAATTGTAGGTATGTTCATTTATTGTCTTTCACACTCGTCGAGGAATAGCTTTAGAAGTGGAAGTAGTGAGTTTAATTTCTCGCAGAATTTCCCCGTACAATACATAACATAACATATAGAGTAAGGGCTCTAACAATATGACGGTGAACAAGTGGAGCGAGGGTTGAAGTAAAATTTACAAAATATATAAAGCATATAGAGCATTTTTGTACTCTATCCTGATAATTCCGACTATGACAATGCTTTACATAATTTCGATGACAATTATGATTTACAACCATTTAGAAGACCCAAACATTCAGCGGCGCATTTTCGCAGTATCGAAAATATGATTAATCGAAATTCAACAAAATTTTTTTATTTATACGAATTCCTAGAGTGTTTAGGTCTCTCAGTCTTCGCACTTTTAAAACTTAAACATAGATTTATCTGACATCAGCCTCTATGCGTAAAAAAGCATCTTTGATTGGAAGGTATTAAAATAGGTTTTGTTTGTTTTACTCAAATCAAAAATTTTGATTAAATCATAATTAACAATGCAGCTCATCATTGTTTTTGGCAAATTTGGGGCAAATTGACCTAACGATTGATCTAGAGGTTTTCAGGTCAGCTTTTCTGAATTTCTGTTCCGTTTTCATCTATGTTTTTTAGTTTCTGAAATAATGAGTATTGATGTTGTCCCAAATTCACCTATTTTACAAGTATATGACAAATTTTTATCGCATAAGCCAAAAAATGTAATTAGCAAGTTTATTTTGTTAGTATTATTTTCACCTACTGTCATTGCCCATGTTAGATTAAGGCAACTTCACAAATATATGAAATAAAAATTAATTTTCTTTAAAATAAAAAAAAAATATTTGTTTACTTTAAATTAATTTTAAAATTACTTTGATTGTATGTATATACTGGGACTGGCTCTTTTTGAAAAACTTATATTTTACTTCTTGAAGCAAAATTTCTGCAATTTCTATTTTTTATTATACAACTATCATTTTAATTGTTCATTTTATTTAATAAATTTTCCCGACTTGTTTTGACTTATTCATTAATCATTATCAAAAAAAGGCTGTATTAAAAATCCATATAAAATTATTTTATTCCATATCAACTTCGTAACCATCAATTTAAAAAAATAAATTTTTAGTTTTTATATTGCCACATATCCAAAACACTTTGTACCATGTCATACATCAGAAACAAATAAGAAAAGCTATGTATGAGGTGGTATAAAGTTAATAATTTACTTCCAATAATTAGAATGACTATAACTTTTTTTAAAATGTACTAATTATCTTCCAAATTTAAATTTAAGCGCAAAATTGTTCAATTTAAATTAACAATGTAAAAAATTTAAATATTTTTCGGCTGGTTTTTTACCATTTTCAACCTAAACATTCAAAATCGATTTACTCAAAATGTACAAAATGGCGTATAGGATAAAATAATTCTCATGTGACGCTTTATATTTTACTAACCCTCGCTTTTCATTACATAACATCATATTTCCGTTTCTATAATATTTATTTTTTCAGAACTATCGTCTACACCACTGGTTTATTTATACCGATTTATAATGAAATTATATCTAAGTTAGTATCTTATTTCTAACTTTAAATTAAAATATGATGTAAAACATTAATTAAATTAGCAAGGATATTTTCACATTTAAAGTCAAAATGATCAACATCATTGTGTATTGTAGATTTTTTCCAAAATTACATTAACCAAATTCAACAATTTTGATCCTTTTGATCACAATGTAAATATAAAAGGTTGTATGAAAATCAACCAAAATATTCCACATTTTAAAAAACTATTTACGCATGGAATTGTTATTAATATGAAATGATAGATGTCAGCAGATATTATTAAAAATATTTTTTTCATACAGGAAAATGGTATAGATTGCATTGTGTGAAATTTTTTTTAAAACACTGTTTATCCTCTAAAGATCTTTATGAAAATTTTAAAAAACTAAATTTATTTAGTTTTATGTAAAAATTTCGAAAGTCAAATATTTGCAATGTTAGTCCGTAGCAAAATAGTTTTGAAAATGCTTAGGTAATTGTAGTAAAATGACAAATCACTTAGTTTAAAGTTTGTTACACCTAAATCATCTTAATGACAGAATGAGCAACTAATAATTATTTGAATCTAGCGGACCCGGTGCGCTTCGCTACACCCAATTGAAAAAATTTTTCGTATTACATTCAGCACAGTGATACCTGTAGATAATAAAATTTATTTGTGAAACCAAAAATGGTGTAAACTAATTCTAATGTTCTCTATTAAAACAAATAATAATAACTTCTTATTTTGAATTTGAAATGATTACAAAGTTTGAAATCATAAGATATGTTACTCTATTACAATGCTCTTTGGTAAACAATATTTTTTGTTTTTCCTTCGTGTGCAAATATAAATAATGCCGAAGGTTCCACTTGTAGTGATTCCCCTTGCGATTTATTTATTGTCATTGCAAATGCTAAATGAACTGGAAATTGAATACGTTTAAATTGAAATAGCATATCTGATGGAATGATTGGTAATCGTGGAATTAATACAATTTAATACAATACAACTCTTTTGTATTTGGCAGTTAATATAGTTTTTGCGATGATATTATTCATTAATTTTTTCACTACTTATCTTGTGCCAGTACATAACAGTGGTTGATTTAAATTGCGTAAAATAATTATGTTCCTGGTAAATCGAGTAAATTTAAGAATTCAATTGTGTAATTCATAACTTCATCAGGATCCACAACGCAATCGGTTGACTTGTATGGAATTGTTTGGCCACTTATTTTCTTTTGAATTAAAATATTTATTTCATTGACATCTTAATTTTTTGCTGCCAATATAGTTATAGATTATTACTACTCAAAAACAATTCTAATTGAAACTAAAATACACATCAAACAACTTAAATAATCTTGATGCAATATGATATAAACCTTAAACCTTAATCTTAAACTATCCTTCAATTTAAAATTTAAAATTATCTTGATTTCACTATGTACATTACTATGTAATAATTTTTATTACTTTAGAGTTTATAGTTAAAAACTTTATTTATTTTTTAGCACTTCATTTTATTTTACTAATGTTTTTTATTTTTTTAGAAAAACCAACATTTTGTCCTTTTTACTGTACCTACCTGAAAGATTCTGCGAATTATTGTACTTAAAATTACAATTTCTAAAATTTACAAATTTTTACAACACTTTTAAACTATTATGCAGTACCTGATTTTGCAGTAATAATAAGAACTAATAAAAAAAAATTTAATATATTCAAACTTGTATGGTAATTTTTTATTATAATAATAAGCTATTTATTATAGCTAGGTTATAGAATAAAAATATTATGAATGTTTAGATTTTGCAACCGAAATACTTCATTAAATATTTACTAATTTTAAAATTAATTTGCAATCTACATATTCATATAATAAAACAAACTTGAAAAAGTTCTAATTATACCGAAACAGGTAAAAAATTACAGAATGCGAATTTTTAAAATTACTTTTTTCTATTACAATAACCTCTTAGGTTCAAATAAATGTTCAATGAATTGTCTGTTATTAATATCTTTTAGGTTTTGCTGTCATAAAAAAGGGCTAAAGATTATTCACCCATAAATTAAAATAAAAAAGAGTTATTGAAATGCGTATTAAAAGTATTATGTCTTAAAAATCATAGAGTTAATATATTATTTTATAATTAAATGAAAGAATCAATATAATTAGTATTGGTTTTGTACGTTACATATTCAATTAGTATTAATACTATTATTAAAGCCTTATTATTATCATTATTAAATCTGTCAACAAATTTTTAAACAAAAATATAAGGACAGGAAAAAAACAAATAATATTTAGGTAGGTACTACCTATTCATTTTCTATTTTTCAAGTAAAATACATGAACAATATAAAAAAAAAATATTATGATTTATGCATTTATGAATATAAAATAATAAAATGTAATAAATATTGTGTAGAAATTGCATGTATTTATGCGAAATTTTAGTTTAAAAACTGATTTCAATTAATCTATAATTTAATTTGACTAAACATTAAATTTAGCATAAATTAACTAACTTTATAATAAATTATCAAAATGTGAATTGGTTTAATGTAGTTAATCCAATTAGTATAAGTTCCTTTTGTATTTTAACTAAATTACCATTTGTTAGGTTGTTTTCAACTTTGAGAATTAAAATTTTCACCTAAACTTAGGCAATATTTTAAAATGAAGCATTTTCATTCTTATTTGAGTAATGAATTATGACCTAATATTCTTCTAATATAAAATTACGCATATAAATTGAACTCTAGTTCTAGGGTCATTTGCGGATCCAAACTTGACATAAACCATTCTCATAAGCCATAAAGCTTATATATAAATTTTTCTCAAAATTCGTGCAGTAGTTCTTCTGGAAAATGGTTACAAACATACAGCTTTCTTTTATTATATGGGTAGGTGAGAATCAAAGTGAAACTATTCCACTTTTCAACAAAAAAAGTTAAGTATGCAGAATTGTTCTGCAAAGAAAATGGAATATTTTGCTATTATCAATTTGTTTCTAACTGTAACCATTCCTGAGATAATTAGTTTTAAAATATGGGCTTTTTTTTAAAGTTGATCTATTCCACTCACGTCACGTCACGTAAATAAAACAAAACTATTCCATGCAAAATTATATCGAAACAAGACAAATCTATTCCTATATCTCTTATTTGCAAACACTTCATATATTAATCAAAGTAGAATTTGGTACCATTATTAATTTGGGGAGCAATAATTGTCCCGTATACACTTTTAAATTGGGAATCGAAAAAAATGTTAAGCCTCCTGTCAGCTGGCATTTTGAATTTAAAAACTGCAAAAGATTTTACATAGCAAAGGCTAAAAATGGTAGGGTTTTTGTTAGAGGAGAAATATTTTATAAATCGGATATGGGAGTAAGTAAGTCTACTGTTAAAATTGGCAGAAATTTACGGCAAATTAAACTTAATAAATGGTCTCTGGGTGTTCCAGTGAAAGATGCAAAACTTAATGATGTTGATAAACTGCTTTCGAAGCATTTTGGCAATGAATGGAAGCCAGCCGAGCAATTAAACTTTTATAAAAATATTTCAAATGAAAATAGTAATTTTCCTGAACGCGAATTTGATAATATGTGTAAAAGCTAAATACTGTCTTATTTAGTTTAAGATTTTTTTTTATTAACTACATATGTATGTGTATAATGAACTGAAATCTTTTTTGTTTTTATTTTTTAATATATTTTATTTTGTTTTAATACTATGTTCCTGAAATATATAATTTTATTAATTTAATTTTTTAATTTATTTTAATAATGGTATACAATAAAAAACAAAAAAACCAAATTTCGTTCTTTTATTATTAAAAAATGTTAAATAAATCTTATAAACAAAATAAAATTATTCCCTTATGAAGTACTTTCAAAACCATAAACTTTTTTTTTTCAAAACAATATGTATTTTCAAAACGGAGAAACTCCAAATTTTAAAGCTCGATAAAAGACAAAGCGCTAAATGCTTATGTTTAATGATGAGCTTAACTTATTTGTCAAAAATTTGATACTGAAAAGAATTAAACGTTTTTTTTTATTTTACTCAAAATTTTTCTAAATGGAATAGTTTCACTTTGATTTTCCCCCTACACATAGATATAAGATATGTATTTTGGACCAAATACTCAAAAAAATCGATCTTATCCCAAAAATATATATATTTATATTAATAAGTTTTATTTATAAATTGTCACCATATCCAACAAGAAAATGAAGATACCTCGCCATTTCAAATCATAAAATTTAAAAAGAACTTAATTTGAAAATATCTTTTTTCTAATTTCCATTAATAATTTAAATGTTTTATATAAAAAAAAAAAGTTGGTTTCAAAAATCGAAAATTGTAAATGATTTTTCACTAAAAAATTGACAGAAGCTAACTTCATTAATGGTTAAACAAGGATATCAAATTTCGAAATTTTTTAAAAACTTCAAATTCAAATTTCAAAGGCAATCATTTTTTATTTTGTTTTTCTTATTTTTATTCTAATATATAACATTCTTATCGGAATATTTTTTGGAAGATGTTTGTAATGTTTAAAGAGAATAAAATAAAAATTTCCCTTTTTTCGAATGATTAATGAAAAATTTTATCAGATATGCATATGAAGGATATGATAATATGAATTTGAATACATTAAAAGGATAATATAGAATTGATGTCGGTTACTTTTTATAAATTCATTAATAATAAAATTATATATTTTTTAATAATAATATTTTCTTTTTATATGTATTTAATAAAAAATTTGGGGGTTCGATTAGAAAATATAATATTGATTGAAGATTTAAAAATTTATGAGTTAATAAAAGATAAGAAATCATATAAATTGAAACGTTAAATTTGATGTTAAATTAAGGACTGAAAATTTAAATCAGATTTTAAAGATTCAAATTTCTTATCAATAACAATTTAATTATTTGCTAATAAAAAAAAAATAAATAATAAAATTAAATGATGTGGAATAAAAAATTTTTAATGAGACATGAAAAGTTTACAGAAAAATTTTTAAACATAGGTACCCTCATTATTAGTTTAATTATCCTCATCAGTTCAGTTATATTTTTAATTATCCTTTAATCAGTTAGTTTCTTCTAAAATAATATATTTAAAAAGAACTAGATGCTTGTAAAACGTGTCTGTAATGATTGAATTTTCCATTTTAGAACATGAAACTATTTTACCAGGCAAATTCAAATATCAGGATTATAAACATGTACCAACAACATTATAACATCTTATGTCAACATCAAGAACAATCGAGAACAACAACGCTAACAATATTCAGAGCATGTGTAAAGTCAACATTAATATATGGCAGTGAAACATGCCTCACTTCGGTTAGAATCCAACAGAAGCTAAAAGTATTCATCAACAAGTGCTTGAGAATTATATGCAGAATATTCTGGCCGGCAAGAATTAGCAACGAGGATTTATGGATGATAACTGGAGAAGAACCGAACAACAGACAGATAAATAGGAAAAAATGGAAATGGATAGGCCATACACTAAGGAAATCAGAAAGTGATATAGCAAGAAGAGCTCTAGAGTGGAATCCACAAGGACAAAGGAGACCCGGCAGACCATACAACACATGGAGACGCACAATTGATCAAGAATTAACAATCAACAATTATACCTGGGACGATATTAAGGAAGCAGTATTCAACAGAGAGGAATGGAGGTTCACTATCGAAACCCTGTGCTCCCACGCGGAGTAATAGGAGAAAAAAAATGTCAACGTAAGAAAAAATCGATATAAAATCTCTATCAAAAATACATAACATCTTAAGGCGATGAGATAAACAAATTTTTGATTACCTAAAAGTATATGTCTACTTTTTATCTGGGTCCAGTCTTCATATATAATTTTATATTCTTTTTGTAGAATTTTTCAAAATGATATACATAAGATATTTTACCCCGTTCAAAGCAATTTATTTGTCGCACTTATGTGTACTTAAGATAAAATTATGCAAGCTATTACAGAAATTCCATTAAAGACATATCATCTTATATTAGACTTAAGATATTTTGCAAAAATACGATTTTGAAATAAACTATTTTTAAGTACACATAAGAGCATTTGGCCCGTGCAAATTGTTACAATTGAACTATAATGCCATCTACGTAAGATGATAATACATTGACTTAAGATAATTTGCTCTTGATTTAAATCAGTCAGAGTATTACTCTTGGTTGGAGTAAAAGGTAACTTAATTTTAGAAAAAAATAAGTTAATTTAAATGAGAAAAAAAGAGAACTTATCTTTAAACATGGCTACCCATGTTTAAAGATAAGTTCCACATGTTTTTTCTAATGATTTTTGATTTATTTTATCTAAACTCTAAGCTCTACATAAATTTTGTAAAATTTCAATATGGTAATAACTAGTAATTAATAAATAAATGCTAAAAATGTAGCTACCAAAAATATTGTTTACATAGAGTAAATAAGTACTAGAAATATCTGTATCCAAATGTACATATAAAAAGAATTAAATTCACCACAGAACTGAGAGAGATTTCTTTGTATTTTTTTATTAAGAACTGATTAATAGAATAAATTTTATGAACATTTACTATAATAAGAGAAAATTGAGAAAAAATCAATACATATAATTATGTATACTTTTATTTTCACATATGTATATTATTTTATTATTAAGGTCTGCCAACAATAATACAATGTTATATTCATTCCGATCTTGTAGATTCATCCGATCAAAAAGAATAATAAAGTTTGCTATTTTTCCTAATTTTTATGAAAAATGTACCTAATTTAAATATTTAATTTAGATATTTTATTATTAATTATAGGTACTGAAAATGTTGAAAATGCTTCTCCTGAACAATTCACTTTTTTGACTTAAGATGTTATGCTTTTTATGTAGAGAAATAACTACCATATTCACAATTTTCGAAATTGTTTTGAAAATTTTTGCAATTATTATTTCCTGTGAAAACTTGGTCTGATTCTGACTACTTCACATTTTTTCTTAGGTAAATAAATACCGACACTTATGTTAATATGGCTTAAAAATGTTTTTATCCTAATCGTTTGACTTAAAATATTTTCAATTACCTATAAAAACTTATAAACTGATAACGTCGGCTTATGGCTAGTTTGTTCCATATGACAAAATGTAATTGTAGAGTAAATTGAAGTTGAAATTTGAAATGTAATAGAAAAACAACCCAACGATAGAGTTCGAATATAGTGTAGTGTAGAATATTTAGTTTATATTTCTCAGATTGAATTTCCATTATAATATCAAAAAAAAACATAACAAAAAAAGTTATACTGAAATTTAAGAGAAGTAAAAGTTTTAAGTTTGTTTCATATCCACTTTTTTGAATCGATTTTTTCGCTCTGCATGACATGGAACAAAAAAATTGGTTTATGGAACAAACTTGAAACAACTAAAATAAGTAATTGTGTGCAACATGTTCAAAATTTGTGCAAATTTGTTAAATCTGTTTACAATAATTAATAAAAGTTAAAATATTATTATAAATCAAGCAAGTTTGTTAAACAAAATAAAATAAAACGAAAATGAAATAATAAAATAAAATAAATTTTATTTTGGTAATATAATAAAATTTTTATAAACAAAATCACAGCTTTCATAGCCTTTTCAATACGAAAACAAATCTTTAATATCTTTAATTTCTTCTTTTTTTAGAGGTCGTTTATGTAAAGTAGATAATCTTGAAAAATATAAATTTTTTGGAGTTGGTAAGATGGTGAATTGCAGGTACATTACAATTTTTGAAATCAGTTTTTGTTATTTGCAGAATTCCAAGTTGCATATGTCTAGTATTAAATGTTTTAAGTAATCTATAAGAAGGTGTAAAGGACCTGTTAATTTTTTTATTTCGTATATAATCGGTCCATTGCAGAATGAACACAATCAAGCTTCTGAATGCTAGAGTGCCCTGACTCAGAAAACTTTTTGAAGATATTGAATCTAACATTAAGTTATTTATAATAGAATGCAAAAATATTTTTAGTGATGTGCTATTGATTTTATTTTTGTTTTGGCACACCACACGAGTCATTCCAAAGTATTATATTTTAAGTTCCACAAAATCCTGTACTAATAACTGATTTAAAATTTTAACTAAAGCGATAGATATATCATATGCCGCATTAGGTAATTTTCATTTTATTTGGTGTAATTGCGATTCCGATTCAATTGAAAATGCTGAGTTCACTTTTATAATAAAAACTGGAGTCGTTTTCTTTCGGTAAGCCTATAAATCTGTCTAAATCGTATTAGAATAAAATACAATGTGTGTTATCTATATTGCCTATCAATGGCAAGTTCAGCTTTACAAGCATTTTTTTGCATTTTGGTGATTATCATAAATTAGCTTCTCTTCTTCTGAAAGTTGTTCATTTCATGTAAATATGAAGTAAATTGAGAAAAAATTGAAATATCACCGGGTTATTACTCCGAATTCATTTAATTATATTAAGTATATATAGGTACATGAAACCAACTTACACAAGCAAATCGAAACTCTACCTTATAACATGTGTATATTACCTTAAATGATAAAAATTTCTTTATTTATGCACGTGGAACAAACTTGTTTTAACGAGTTAGAAAATATGTTTGTTCCACATCAATAGGAATTAAGTTATAGCACAAGAAATTTCTATCCACGTGATCCAATTCTAGCCACATTATTGTAACTATTTGTACCACGTTCATTGCTATAATATTTTTTGAAACAAATAAGCACGTAAGGTGAAGTAGGGTAGAAGTGTAATCAGATGTGTAATCGGGGTAAGTGTGTCACCACGCCAGAAATTCTATATTTCTAGACCTTAAATTTTAAAAAAATTACATTTCTTAATTCTCAATGTTTTCTCTATAGAACTAATACATGAAACAAAGGAAAATAATAAAAAATAATAAAAAAAATTGTATTTCTAAAAAAAAATTGTAATATTAAAATCTCTAAATAACTACATTTACCCCAGCATTAATAATACCATTTTTAGTTACCCATAACACAATTACCCCATTTTTCGGGAAAGTGTGTTACACGGACATCAATTTACTTATTTTTCTCTAATTTGCAAAACTAAATAATCTAGAAGTTTCTAATGTACAAATAAATATAGCTAGTATTTCAGTTAATAAGTGTTTAAAGTATCGTTTAAATATCTTCTCAAACAAAAATTTCACAATGTAATATATTTGAACTATGTGTTTTCTATAACACAATTACCCCACTTCACCTTACAAAATTTTTTTTTCAAAAATACATGTAAATTTATGGCCATGTCTAGAGTCTCTGTACCGGTATAAACCGAGTTCGGTAAAAACGATAAATTAGTCGATGAGAACGTTTATCGATCAACGGTAAATCTAGATAATTTTATTGGGTTTTTCTTTATAACAAAAAAATAATAAATTGCCATACATGTCGACGCCATTGTAATTGCAAAACAATGACTTTTATTATTTTTTGACAAACTACGATCAAAATTTCATGAAACATCACAAATTCTTAAAAATGTTTCAAATTGAGTTAAACTAATTGTTTGTAAATGAACTCTTCAATCATATAGACGTAATAAAAATTTGGTATCTTTACCTAAACTATTACAGAATTCCAATTTTAAAAAAACAAAATAATTTTTTTCGTTATTTAACAAAGAATGTTACCTAATTATATACGAAGGAATTTATCTGGCTCTTCTTTTTGTAGGATTGTCCGAATATAATTCTTATGATGATTTCGTTATTACAATTGCAGATACAGATACTTTAGCAACAGTTACTGATGTACGAGAAATAGAAACAACTTTGTCTGAGCAATTAAATAAATCGAAAAATCTTTGGTGGAACTTCAACCAAAACAAATTACCGATTTTCATAATTTAAATAAGGAAGTAAATTGGTTTGAAGCAACAGGTATTCGTTCAACAAATTTACAGTTGCTACACGATGCCCTAACAACAATAAAACCCACATCAACACAAAGTGAACATGTTTTTTCAATTGCACGTAATTTTACAACAAAAATAAGATCAAAACTATCAGAGGATTCTCTCAATGCACTAGTTTTTCTCAAATCGTTTGATTTGAATGAAAAAAAATTAGATATATGTATATTTAAAAATTATATATTATTAAAATTAAACTATTAGCTAGTCTATATTTGATGTTGATCTCTTAACTCTTCTATCTTTATGTTACTTTACATAAGCTTATATTATTATCTTTTGAGTTGTTAAATTTAGTTTTATTACGAGTACCCAGCGATGTAGAAGAGGGGGAACGCGGGGGAACGGCGTTCCCTTTGTTAAAATTTTGGTAGGAACGCGTTCCCCCTAGAATTCTGTGATATTTTCATATTGAAAATACATCTAATAAATCTATAAACAATAAAATTATAATTTTCCATCGCAATTCGCGTTCCCCCTAAAATGCTTTGATATTTTCATATTAAAAATAGCTCTAATAAATGTATAAACATTAAAATTATAATTTTCCATCGGAATATTCTCTTTTTCTGAAACACAAACCAGTGGTTTGCTGGGTATGAGAAATATTTTCAAAGCTTGCTGGGCTGTCATTAAATAAATTTGTATTTTGACATTTATTCTGTTAAAGTCAACTTTTTGACATAATCAATCGAAATTCCAAAAATATTTGTGTATATGTCTATTTAAAATATATAATTTCAGTTTTTGTTTTAATTAAAAATATAATAGAAAGAATTATATAAATTACCATGAAAAGAAAGCAGCAAACATTAGATTCTTTTTTCAATTCTAATTCTAATGTTAATAAACCAGTAGAAGAACAAGAACAAGAAAAAACAAGCTCTGAGGTTTTATTGTATGTTTCTGTTATTTAATAAAAAAAATGTACATACATAAGTATTTTTTTAAAATTAGCGTTCCCCTTGAAAAAATTTAACAACTACATCCCTGCGAGTACCTATTTATATGAAATATTTTTAAATGTTGAATTTATTTTATAACATAGTAAAATAATTAATAAATTGAATTATTACTTTTGTTTCCTTATTAAAAAAATGTTGTATTTTTTAAAATATACTTTAGCTTTTTTCCGTTAATTAAAAAAAAACTTACAACCGGTGTATGCAGGTTATTCCCGAGAAAAAAATTAGTTCATTTATCGTTTACTGGTGATCTGAAATCTGGTAAAATCAGAAACCCTCGTTATATCCAACTTTTTGGCGTATAAGGAGCAAACTAGCACAAGCACAAGTAAATTATTACAAACTGGGCATGGAACAAATTAACAAGCAATTGTCTTACTAACAAAAAAAGATATAGCAAAAGGTGTAAACGATTCTGACAAATCACATCAAAAAACTATTTTTTACAAATTTGGAATATCATTTTCAAATGTATTGAGTTTTCAAATGGTTTATTTACTAAACCTCATAACATATTTTGTCACGTAAATTCATAACATGAGCATGGCAGGCTCATCATATAATGTAATAGAAAAAAAAATTTTTATTTCAAATAATTAATTTTTTGATGTTTAAAATAACAAAATTAACAAAATAAACGCTACCGCTTTTGAAATTACAGTACGAAATGGTGGTAATTGCAGCGTTTTAGTACTAGCCCGCTTTTTGATAAGAGAATTTACTAAACTGTCACCAAGAGCTCTTAGAAATAAGTTTCTTTTACTGTAATTTTTTTTTTCCAAATAATGTTGATCTCTATTTTTACTTGAAAAAATTGGAATATAAGTTTTATTTCGACGTAAAGTTCCTACAATCGTTAATCCATTAGATAACAAACTTTTTGCAAGTTCTAACGTTGTGAAATAGTTATCCATAGTAAAATTCCGTCCAGTTCCAAAATATGGTATACGCAAATTCTCCACTACATTTTGAGCAAGTCCTGTTCCTTTGTTATTATCTTTGTTCACAGTATACGGAATTCCTTTGAATAGGTATGCCGTTTGAGAGTTACAAAGCCACCAAATTTTAATACCATACTTGTCAGGCTTTGATTGCATATGTTGGCAGTAATTGTTCGTCTACGATAAAATTTTCTGAAGATATTTATATGATATTTTCCCAAATTCTTATTTATTGCTTCAAACACGTCGCGAATTGGGGCTAATTTGTCAAATCTACGTCGATTAATTCTTGTGGTTTTTTCATCAAATCTAATTAAACGTAAAATTTTGTCAAAGCGGTTTATAATATAACGCCATCAGTATAGCTTTGAATATAATTGAACCATAGGCTCCTAAAACGATCGATAACTTGGGTTATTTAATTTCGAAGAAGTCCTGCAATTGCGGCAAATGGTTTCCAGCGCAAAATCTTAATTTAGTCCATTTTTTCTACCATCTTTTGCAAAAAATTCTCCATGAGAAATTATAATTTCACCGCTATTATCAGAATCATAAGTTAATTCATTTTCTGCTTCTGAAGCTTCAGATAAATGATTCTCTGCAGAGACAATTGGCACATTATCGAATTCTATGTCGTCAGTCACTTCATCATCATTTATTCATGTCAACACTTGTATTATTAAGAAATTATTATGAAATATTATATGAGAGCCTCTAAGGGTCGCGTTATGAATTTACGTGGTATTTTTAAAAAAGAAAAAAAAAAAAAATATGTATTTTTGTAATTGTAATATGTAAATATTGACCTTAATGAAGATTAGAAAGAAGAATCGTTACAAGATTAAGAAAAATTTAGAAAACACGTAGATTTGAAAAAAATGAGCCTGATAGGCTCATGTTATGAGCTTTAGGGTTAACTTAATCAATTTTTACAAAATTTTATTTATTAATATATTTAACATCTGGCAACAACGTAAGCGTTTATTATAAAATAAGCGTCTTGAATTTCAAATCCTTGCATAATTTAAGCGATTTTAAGAAACCTAAAACTGGTACAGACTATCATTTTAAACTCTTTTTTAAACTTTCAAATTGATTTGAACTCGAAACATCAATTTCAGGCATAGGCATTTGGCGGTTATGATTTGTTGTCACAGAAACATAAGTTATTATAATTTATATTTCTGAAAAAATTAATCAGAATGAAAAAAAACATTACAAATTGCATAACACTTAATACTCAACTTTTATAATTTTAAAATTTCATAGTCATTAATAATAAAGAGTTATGATAAATAGCTATCGTACATCTCATATTTGAAGCGATCCTATTATTTCATACGATGGAAATTGTCACATATTATGATGATACCGAAAATAGACAATAATAACATTTAGGTAGATTCATATGACTGTGAACTATTGAATAGCACTTCTAAAAGTAATATGAAAATTATACAAAGCTTACAATTATTAATAATATAAAAAATAATTACCAAAATTACTTGGTATGTAAAAATTGTACACACGCAGAGATCAGAATATACCTTTGTATGCCTATGATTGAAAGTTAACTTCAAACACTAACAAGAAATTTTAAATAATTATCCTAACAACCTATCCAGACTTTTCTTGACATACCCTCAGTGAGCAGATATTAAAGATCTTAGCAGTGTAAGTATGGATAACCCAATTGATATCTAATTACTGGCTTATATATATCATTAGTTTAGTTTCTAGAATTTGAATAAATTTGTTATTTTTGAATAAGTTAAAATGCCAAATTAATGTCAATTCAATGTCGTAAGATTCAATAAATATAATATCTACTTAAATCAAAAATAAAAGTAGTTTCGAAATTTCTTATCGAATTTTTTTAAACTGTTTTAGAAATTTTCGAAATTACATCCAATACTTACGATAAAACAAACTATGTATATATTATTACCAGTGTGGTTCGATAGAAAAGCTCAGTATGTCAGAGCGAATCGGTAAATACGTCAACTGACGAACTGACGAACCGACATATTTAAAATTTATACGGCTGTTCTACTTGCGTATTAAATTTTTCACCTTTTTGTAGACGTTTTATTTCGCCATTCATTCACCAGCTGCTCTCCTGCTATTGTATTTACATGATTTCTATAATTTTTTCGTCTATATCGACTGCAATAGAAAATATCTTGAATGTCGCATTACTTTTGCTACGTTTCTTATATCTTAACGCGTATTCACATATTGCGTATCACGAATATGGGGCAATTCGTATTTCTTTCGTTCGGATTTTTGGTTTTAATTAAAAATATGTCCGTGGTTGTTTCAAAAGGATGGTATGTACCGAATACAGCTTTTATATATTCGTATTTTATTTTTTACTAGCATATATTTGTTTCTTCGTATAACATCTTGCAGATAACTTGAAATGGTTAACGCTTTTTTGGCTTTTCTGTTGCCGTGGTGTCAAATCTAGTAATATTTACGTCTAATATATTTAAAATTGGATTGTTATTGGATCTTTTGCATTTAATTGGTTCTTTCGAAATAGTTATGTTTTTGGTGTTGATGTTGATGTTGTACAATTTCGTGGTTTATTTATTTAAATCGTGATACTATTCTGTAACAAGATTTGGTTAATTTCATATAGAAGTGTTAGCCCCAGCATACCTATATAACTGAATAGGTAACGGAAACGAATTAATAAAAAATCAAACCTATGTCATCCTATATATATAACCCTAATTAACAGATAAGGATGTTACAAGAAAATGAAGTAGATCTAAAAAAATTCAAAAGCCTAAATTCAAAATACCTACACTAACCCATTGTGGTGAATAATCCTTTGACAAACAAAATGAATTATCAAAATTAAAATTGTATTTTTCTGTTTCTCATAAATTATATTTATACAATGTTCTACAAAGGTTTATGAATAATTTGGAAATATATATAGCTAGAATGATAAAAATTTTTAAATAATATTCTCGAAATAAATTTTAATTTTATTTATAGAATGATCACATAAATTATTCATAGTATATATCCTGATAAGAAAAAGGATTTTCACTTCTAATACTAAATTTATTTCAATTATCTTTTAAATATTCAATTTTGCTACCTAAATGTTTTTACTATACTTTACTTTGTATTTTAACATCACAATATGGTACAACTACTTATATAACAAATAGAGAATTTCAATTAAATTCCCTTACCTTCACCCAAAAATATTTTTTATTTTTCATTTTGTGTTTTTTTTTTTTTGTTATATAATTTGTTTATTATCAGACGCCATTCTGAAAATAACATAATAAAAAATATATTTTCACCAAATAAAATTGTAACTAATAAAATTTATATTCTTTATGAAAAATAAATTTTTATAAGTCAACGTTCAGAATTATTTAAGCAAACCCAAAAACAATAACAACCTAAAAAATAAATAACAGAAATACAACAACACGTTCCTCTGTTTTTTTTTTTTTTTTTTTTTGTTACCTGAAGGTAATTTCTCACGTGCCTCTAACATAAATTGCTTTGCAACTTCATCAAGATTGAATACCATTAGCGGAGAAATAATTTATATGTATTTAGAAATAAATTTTATAATTTTCATATAAATTTTCTATATTAAATTACAAACTCACACCCACAGACACATATAACTAAATATTATATTCAAAAAATATTTTAAGATGGTGCTAATCCCTATAATAAACATGGAAGATCCTTAAAAAGGAAAGTTTTTAATATTCTGCTTGTCACAAATTTTCATCCAACAATAGGAACAACTAAAAAAAAAACATACAAAAGAAAAACAAAAAAATCTGATGTAATAGCGTTGTATATGAAAAGAAGTGAATAAAAAAAGCAAAAATGGCAATAAATATTAATTTGTGTCCTGTTATATTCGTGGCAATTAGCAAGTGATTTAGAGACTTTTTTATTTAAACTTTGAAAATAGCATGCGAAATTTTCTTTAAAAAAATGTGTAATTCCCTTCCCAATGAACAATTTTTGGCAGTTATTGTAAAATTGAATGAGAAAAGTTTGTTCGTTAAGATAATAAATTTATGTTTTATAGATTAGTATACAAGACTTTTTTCAACATAAAAGTTATTCCTGACTAACAACAAATAGATTAATATAATAAGAAAGGCACATTGTAATATTTAAGTACTAAATGATAAAAATTATGCTTTGTGATGAATGATGTACAAATGATGCACAATAATTTTATCCGCAAAAAAATTATTGCATTTTCTACGACAGTTATCGATGCACGCTTTTGATTACTTTAGAAAAGTCTGACAATTAATGTTGATTCGGGAGCAATAGAAAAATTTAATATGTTACTTATATTACCTTTTGTATGTTGATCCTTAAAATTTATATACCATACACTTGTAAGTAGATTAAAATTGCAAGACGCAGACTATTCATTGGGGATTAATTTCATTATAATATTGAAGATAAAAAATTGGCAACTAGTTCTGAGTTTGACATAAAAACCTTGCTTGGAGATGATTTTAACCGTAGTCGGATCTATGTGTAGAAAATTAAATTTTTTGTTATTTTTAAAATATTTTTGAAACTATCAAAATAGGTGATGTACGTTTTTGTAATTTAATTAATTTTTTGTATAGTTGAACCGAAATTGGTCAATTTGAATATTCCTATATCAAAGAAGGTTATGAGGTTTTCGAGTTCATCTTTAATGTAGAAATAAATACTATGGAAATATAACTATTATTGTTGGAAAATGCACTTTTTTGACGTTTTTTAATTGAATTGTTCCGATTGAAGCTATAAATTATGATTTTAAAATATTAAAAAATTCTTCGTTATGTGATAATAGAGCGAGTTCAATAATAGAACTACGGAACCACTGATCAAATATTCTATAAATGATTTTTAATTTATTCGAATGCATTGAATGTTTTGAATGAATTCCATATTCGATGTATTTTTAAGCAGCATTCATCACTAAGATATATGGTTTCAAATATTAGCAGTTTGTGGTGGAATATTTAAGGTTTGGTGTATAAAAAATACAACAACACTTCGGTTTAACTGAAGTTTCTTCGGAATGCAGACTAATTCAAAATGTTATTATTCATAATTAATTATCTACATGGCGGTTGGCATAAAAATATAAATTATTAGTAGAACTATGCTAACCACACCACACTCTGGGTGGCGCAGTTGGTAGAGTGCAACCGGAAGGTCCCAGATTCAATTCTCGATGAAGTAAAAAAATGCTTTAATGGTTTTTCGACCTGGTCTAATATACTTTATCATTGGCATATAATAAATAACAAAAAATAATTGACCGTATAATCTGGTAACAAATTAAATAAAATGGGGCTATTCTATTTAAGAAGGCTTTTTTGCTTACAATGGCAGTAGTTTTCCAAATTTAATGAGTAGATAAGCCAGTAATTTGTTAAAAATAAATACTCGAAATATTATAAATATTGTAGTGTAAAATTTCAGTACCGTTTCGGAGTTTTCTTTAGAAAATTTTTTTTGTAGTTTAACAGTTTTCACACAAAAATATATGAGGTGTAGGAAAGTATAATTATTAAGGTTTTTTAAAGATTGAATTACGATTAATGCAAAAATAGCTATAGAACATTATTTTCGTTAAAATAGTTCGTAACTGAACAGTCTGTATGATACGACCACAGAGATAATAAGCAGTGTATAATTGATTTAGTTCAACCACGGTAAGAAAGGTAAATTTTATAGTAACATAATTTTTCTAGAAGGAAATTTGGTTAAAGAAAGCTTGTTCCCACCGCATGGACAGTACAATACAGAATAATGTTAGAATTACGATATACTAGACTATAGTGTTTCGAATAAATGTATATATTGAAAAGTTAACAGCAACTCTGAGTACATTCAGTTCCAGGTCTAGCCCAATCTAGAACAAGGATAAATAAAAGATAAAAACTTGCATCTGCTAAAAAGGAAAATTATCATTAACTATAATTTTTAATTACAAAATTTTTAACTAAGAAAAAAATAAGAAATTAAGTTCCCTTTTCTTGAGAACTTAGTATGAACAATTTTGTTAACAGGGATAACCTTTTATACAGACTGTCTATTCCAGTACTGTACCTGTTTAAGAATTTCAATGTTCTGCTAATCTAAATTTTAACTATATTTGAAAGAGAAAAAAGCCTGACATTGAATTGTGTTAAATATTTTGGTTGTTTTATGGATTTTCATTTTATATTTTTATTTTTGGTTTTTGTAATTAATTTAAAGTGATTCTGCTAGTGCAATAAAAAAAAATAGATGAACAAATTTTAAAAGTTTTTTTTTTATTGAATATTTCAAAACGTAAAAGGCTTTTATTTACTAACAAAACGCTTTGGTTTCGTTGTTTTTTCAAAATTTAAAATGTATCTACATTTAGTCAAACAAACTAAAAATACGTTTGATGAAGATTTTTGACAAAAAATATTTTGGTTGGTAAATAGGTTACCTGAAATAAAGCCGAATTTATTCCATGACAAGCTTAATTAATCATTTTGGTAGTTAAAACTGCTTTAAATCAAATCCCTACTCAGTTTGAAATCAATTTATTACTCAAATTTAGCAAACCATATTATTATTATGATGGTATAATTAATATTCCTGGAACAATAAGTTTGTTACAGTTTGGAAAGACTTTTTTAAAATTAGTTTTTATAAATTAAAAATACATAAATTAAATTTGCGTAGATAGATAGATATTTTAGGCTTAAAGCAAAGTTATTAAATGAATATTATTTTAGGGGTATTAGGGATTTATGAACACTCTTGTTACTTTATCATAATAGCTAATGTAAATTCTAAGAAGGTTTTGTTTCTCTCAATGACATGGCTTGCAATTATTGTAGGTTCTGTCATTGGAAATACAATTTGTCTATTAATTACAATGACTCCTTATGGAAAGCTACTAAGAACTTAAAAAGACCACAAAATCATGAACCACCGATTAGAACACAAAATGGAAACTGGGCAAGAAATAATCGAGAAAAAGCAGAGGCATTTGCCGAGTATTTAGAGAATGTATTTAAACCACACATTACTGGAAGTAACGACAAGTCACCTCCTATCAGAAATCGATTTCAAACAGTAAGGCCGTTAAAACCAAAAAATAAAATAGTTTAACTTTACATAAATCAAATTAACATACAAAAAGCTCCAGGATATGACAACATTTCTGAAAAAATGTTGAAAGAACTTCCCGGAATTGCTGTGATATTCATTACAAAAGTTTTCAATGCGATTTGCAGATATGGGTCGAAACTTTCCCCAAGTCGAAACTTTCTCTAATTACAATGATTCCAAAACCTGGAAAAGACTTAACAAAAGTAAACTCTTACCGACCAATTAGTCTTCTTCCAATTATCGTCAAGGTGTTTGAACAAATAATAATACATAACATTTTGCCGAAAATAAAAAGTAAGGGTATTATCCCTCTCCACCAATTTGGATTCCAAGCAGCCCATAGTACTATTGAACAGGTTCATCGGTTGAATCATCGATTTTGAAAATAAAAAATTGTGTTCTGCCTTATTTCTCGATGTGTCACAGGCGTTTGACGAAGTCTGGCATGAAGGGCTAATATATAAAATACAAAAACAGCTACCTCCTGAGATTCACCGGCTATTAATATCATATCTCTCCAACAGACGCTTCAAAGTTAAATTCAAAGATCACTTGACTAAGGAATTTGAAATAAATGCTGGAGTGCCACAAGGTAGCGTTCTTGGTTCATTTTTGTACTTAATCTATACATCTGACTTGCCGGAAAGTGGTCATTTAGTAACCTCCAGATGACACTGCAATCTTAAGCTCTCACACAAACCCTCAGGTTGCATCCAGAGATTTACAAGAACACGTGCATAAAATTGAAAACTGGTTAAAGAGGTGGAAAATTGAAATTAAAGGAAAGTAAATGTATCCATGTAAGATTAACACTCAAACAAAGGTCCTGTCCACAGATAAACATAAATGGATTACCTCTACAGCAAGCAAATAATGTTAAATATCTCGGAGTACATCTTGATAGAAGGCTGGCTTGGAAAAAACATATTTCAAGTAAAATAGATCAACTCAAAATAAAACTAAAGACTTTATACTGGTTAATTGGTAAATACTCAAAACTAAAATTGGACTATAAATTTTTTATATATAATTCCTTGCTAAAACCCATCTGGTCATATGAATGCCAACTATGGAGAAGTACTTCGAACTCAAATATGGAGATAATACAAAGAATGCAATCAAAAGTTCTAAGAGTTATAACAAATGCCCCTTGGTATGTCAAAAATAGAAACTTGCACAAAGATTTAAACATACCAACAGTAAAAGAAGAACTTGAAAAGGTCACAAACAACTATGCGACCAAACTGCCGTGTCATCCAAATTTATTGGCAAGAAACCTACTGAACATCCCAACTATCAGCAGACTAAAAAAGAAGACTTTAGCTGTCTAGCAGAAAAATAATTTGTCTTACCTTTAAAGTAAGACAATCTGTACACCAACCTTTATTTTAATACATCGCTTAAGGATTCTATTTTGTTTTTTATCTTTTAAAACTTATTGTAATTTTCAAATACAAAGAAAGATTCAATAAATATGTATATTTTGTGATTACATAACAGAATTGCTATTTATGAATAAAATAAAGTTTAAAAATGTTATATTTTTTTCATTTTTTAGAAAATATCATTCACCTTTATTTCGAAGTACAACTGTTTCTAATATTACCCAAATTAAGGACAAAGTTCATACCATAAAAATTAAGTTCTTAGTAAAGAAAAATTTCAAATAAATTTCATTATATTGCCAGTTAATTCTATTAAACCTGTTTTTTATTCTCGAATGAGTTATAAACGAAGTGAAGTCTCATAACATAATTACATATTTTGATTAAAAACTTTTAAAAATATAATTATCAAAATCCAAAATTGTTATCATCAGTAGTATTCATTACTTTATTTCATACAGCATTTACAATAACAACAACTTCTTCATATGAAATAAAAATATAACTATAAATATAGGTAAATGTGCAAAAATATAACTATAAATAATAAATATACATTAATGATATAGATACATGTGCTCATAGTTAACAATATTCATATTAAACAAAAAACATAATTATAGCTATATTTATTTTGTTAACTGAAAAATTGAAAAAGAATAAAATATATCACATTCACATACATCTTCTTTAATGAAGTAAAAACAAAATAAAAACAAAATTGGTTTGTACAGTTTTTATGCAATATAGCTATAGTACATATACACAATAAATAATTCATAAATTTTTTAAACACATCGAAAGCGAACAGTGAGTAAGAAAGTAAACCAACAAAGAGTTTTTTTGTTCTTTTGATTTTACGTTTTTCTTTTTTCTGAGCTCAATACAAAATTTTAATTTTGTTTCTTCTGCTTGAACAGTTTTATAATTATTGGTATTCATTTGTATTATTTTTTTTTTTTTAATTTAATTTAATTTTTGTTTATTCATTCCAAAATATAGTTAACATATACTGACATGATCGACTTATATTAATTTAGAGCTTAGATTAAATCATCTTATCAACTACAATTTACATTTTTTTACATATTACTACATTGCCTGCTTAATTATAGATTACAAAATACTTTTACTTGGACAAAAGGAAAATTGGAGAAAAAAAACGTTTTCGATTATTTTTATTTTTATTTAAAATCAAACTTAGAATTAAAACTAAAAAAAAAAACTTAGGAAACTATAACTATAATTATAACTATAACTATAATTATAACTATAACTATAATTATAACTATAACTATAATTATAACTATAACTACCACTATAACTATGACTTTAGCTTAAAAGCGAACGGTACAAACAGTAAAACTAGACAAGCGCAGCCTGTCAATCATCAATAATTTGTATTATATATAAGATATATTTGTTTTTTATTAATTTGTCTTAAACAACAACCTAATACGAAATCTAATCCTTTGTAATATCTCTTACATTTAAGAGAATAATAATACAAATAAGTTGTCAAATAATTCAGATATCTATACCGTATTTTTTTCAATTTACAGGTTAAATATAATGATATAATGTCGAAAACCCATTTTGATTCTGTAAAACAAAAATGTAGTCTGAAAATAAACTGACAAAAAATAGTATCTTAAATTGATCCCTGGTGTATAACCTATGTTACATTTGAATTTCCAAATCAAGTTTCATTGTTGACATTCTAATTTTCAACACCAGAGTAAAATTTTATTAAATTGGGGTTTATAAAGAATTTAGTAAATCCCTATGGATAACTGTTTGCAACTCGTTTTTTCAATTTTATTCATATTTTTTTTTTTTTTACAAATTTTTGAGTCAAATTGAGATATTTTTGTTAAATTTTTCTTCTTATTCTCATTGTAATGTAGACGCATAGATAAAGTGTTGTAACACATTTTGATTTATTGACAAAAACTTATGAACCTGTATACCTGCATCTTTTTTGTTGCGATTTTTTTTTTACATTCAAACATTTCATATTTCGCCAGGTTTTAATTATTGATTTTTTAATAAAATTTCATTTATAACTTGTTTTATTATCATAATCCCTATAATTTGATAAAAATGTTATTTGAAATCTGTTATATTTTATCACTTTTACTATATTACTGATTTTTTGCGATTCATCTCATCATTTATTTTTTTTTTTTTTTTTTTTTTTAGATAGTAGTAAATCATCGAAAGAGGCTTCAGGGACTACCTATTACCGGGGAAGGCAGTTTGAAGGACTGTGGGACTTTAACCCACTAAAAACTCCTATCATTATTGCAACATTAAAACTAGTCTTATAGACTAACCATTAATTTACATTTAACTCAAAGAAACATAGATACCTTTGATCTACCAAAATCCAATAAGGTTTTAATAGATAAAAGGTTTTAACCTAACTCAAGTGGTCTTGTTCGTTTTAGTCGCTTCACAAAGTTTTGATTGTCAATTAAGCTAGAAGCTTCGGTATTGACATGTTGGATCAGACGAGTTTTATGCCGTGCAGCGCATTTAATTATTTCGTCTTTTATAGATGAGATCTTCAGAACTCGATGAATATCGGCATTGCGAACATACCATGGAGCATTGACTATGTTGCGCAGTACCTTATTTTGGAACGTTTGGATAGTTTGAATATGGATTTGTTTAGCACATCCCCATATTTGAATACCGTATGCCCAGACTGGCTTCAATATTTTATTATACATCAAAACTTTGTTATAGGTCGAGACCGTAGAATTCCGCCCAATCAGCCAGTATATTTCTCTATATTTGAACTGGAGTTCTTGTTTTTTGATTTTCACATGCTCTTTCCATTTCAGTTTTGCATCCAAGGTCATGCCAAGATATTTAGCTTTATTCTCGTATGGAATCACGACATCATTAATCTTAACTGAGAGAGGAGTTACTATATTTTCATAGGTGAAGTTTACATGACTAGATTTGGCTGCACTTAATTTAATTTTCCATTTTTTGCACCAGTTGGAAATTTCGTCATTAGCTTTTTGCAGTTTGTTTGTAGCTTCTTCTATAGTAGAACCAACTGCCATCAACGCTGTGTCATCTGCAAAGGTTGCTATTTTTATATTTTCTACATCGGGTATATCACAGGTGTATAACAAATATCAAATTGGACCCAGTATACTACCTTGCGGTACTCCAGCTTTTATATCTCTTAGACAGACATCTATGTTTCGTAAGTTTAGGAACATTTCCAATTCTTGTTTTTTGTTGTTAATGCCATTCGCATTCCAAGTACATATAGTGATTTTGTCCTTATTCATTATCTAATTGAGTTATGTGGTATATCAGGATACTTAACAGTATACCTACTTTCCAAGTTATCTAATCTTAGTGAGATTCTATCTACCAGACTCATTAGTTTTTCCATTGTTTTTAATATAGTTCCGTGCTGTTCTTTTTCTGCAATCAATTTCGTATTTGTTGAACGAGCTCTTCTCGGAATTTGATTGTTTGACGAACGAGTTCTTCTCGGCGTTTGATTATTTGCATTTGATGAATAAGCTATTCTAGGTGTTTCATCAGCAGTGAAATCTCGATTTTTTTTTTCATATTTTTATTGCTTTGGTAGACATCCTCATTGAGTTTGCCTTTTGCTTTGGCAGAATAAGTTAATCCCTTTATTACTTTCTTTGATATAAATTTTCTTGGTTGTTGCCTTTGAACTAATTTTGGGTAAACAGGGTTTCTCCTTTTCTGAAGTTCTTTGGCAATAAGACATCCTCTGTAATTTGCTGGATGAGACTCTTGGCAGTTGGAGCATTTTGGCTGTGAAGTTTTCAGCTTATCGCATTCTGCTGTTAAATATTTACCAGCACATTTCACACATAAAGGCTCCCTATTACAAAATTTTTGCGTATGATTATAACGCTGACATCTTTTGCACTGAGGAATATCTTTGCTTTTTCTCAGAGGTTCAGTATAAACTATCATGTTTTGAATATGATTGATTTCGTAAATTTTTTTCATGTCTTCCTTACTATCAAAGGTAAGCATGTAAATTGGGAGTTTAACAGTTACCTGTTTATCATTTTCTTGACTTTCTTTATCATATTTACTGCATTGATGATATTGAATTGCCTATTATGAAGCTCACTTATTATATCTTCTGGCATGCAAGATTGGTGTCATTTATAGAATACGCATGATTTTAGAAGATAGGTATTTTTTTAAATGTGAAATTAATATATTTGGAGTAAAATATCTCTTATACTTTTATGCACTAGAATAATATTAAAAAAACAATAAATAGCAATGTATATTTACCGAATTATTGTGTTAGTTAAAACCGAACAACTTTAATCGATTTAAACTTTTAATTTCAATATATCACTTGTTTAAAACAACAACGGCATAACTCGAAAAATTGGAGTTTTGAGTTATTATGTAGAAAAATTTGTTATTTTATTCTCTACTATATAGCAAAGCAGCAAATTTGAAGCTTTCAAATTGAAACCGTGAAAGAAAAATTATCGTTTTGGCATAACTTGAATCTCTCGGAAATTTTAGCACAATATTGATTTATTTTTAGTTGGTCCAGTGATTTTATAGTGAAAATGTTAAATATTTAAGTAAAAAGTGATACATTTCAGGTTAGTACTTCATTGCAGTCAACGTAAGTATTGCTTTTTTTATTATAATTTTATTATACGTATAATGTACTTTTTTGAGTTATGACGCTGTTCATTTAAAAAATTTACTGATCACAATAGTCTTTTTATGAGTTATGCCATTGTTACTATAAAAAATATTATTTATTTGGGTATTATTTGGGATAGTGCGTTATTAGAATTATCAGTTTGATAAAATTTATCATTATGTTTAGATTAATGCATTTATTTTAAAAGAAATAAGCAAATTCCAAACAAATATAAGTAAAGTAAATTTTTCAATACAGAATTTGAATATATGGAATTTTTAAAAAAAATTTTAAACTAAGAAATGTTGAAAAACTGATCGAAAACAGATAGCTAAAGAAATTTAAATAATGCATTCTTTTTTCAACCCAACGGTGAGACAATTCGAGAATGCAAACTATTAAAATACACTTGACACCAGCGATCGTTCAATCCGAACTGTTCTCCAAAAAAAAACAAAGTTACAGATGCTTTACTTGGAATGGATCGTCGAGGCAAGCATTCCAATCATGTAAAATTAGATCCAATTTTGAGAAGGAGGAGTTCGAAATTTTATAGAAAAAATTCCAAAAATTAAATGATACTATACCCTGGCTACCACATCAAAACATTTTATTGACGTTAGTAAATCTATTGCAGATGTACAAAGAGATTATGTAAAAGATTGTAAAGATCAAAATATCAAATTTACAAGCTATATAAAATATTTACCATTAAATTTAATATTTCAATTTTTACCCCCAAAAAGATTTGAGTCCAACAGGTACCACTTACAATAATGAAGTCCTAGAAGGAAAAGAGAAATTACAAGATGTGTATGATAACCATTTAATAGAATAAGATTTGTCAAGAGAAGAAAAAAACCTGATAAGGAAAATTCCAAAGCATTAGTTGCAGTATATGATTTACAGTTCGGGTTTCAAATACCTAAAGGAAATGTTTCAACTTCTTACTATAAATCTAAATTAAATGTACTAAATTTCCCTATTTATGATTTGAAATCAAATGAATGCTATTTTTATGTTTGGGATGAATCTCATGGAAATAGAGGTGTCAATGAGCTTGGAAGATGTATCTTAAATTTCATAAACCAAAAAACTATAACTGGTGATGAAGAGGTAGTGTTTTACTCAGATAATTGTGCCGGACAGCAAAAAAATAAATTCGTGATCGCTCTTTATCTTTATGCTGTTAGTCACCTAAATATAAGAAGTATTACTCATAAATATCTTATGAGGGATCATATTCAAAATGAGGGTGACTCTGCTCGTTCTTTAATAAAGAGAAGTCAATTAAAAGGAAGTCTTATGCATACACCTCAATCATTTGTTTCTTCTATCCGAGCGGCAAAACACACTGGAAAACCATTTAACGTGATTGAATTCTCTTATGAAGATTTTTTAAATATAAAATTGCTAGCAAGCGAAATTGGATCTTTAAATATGTCCAGTATAAAAATCAATTATGTTAAAGTAATGCGAACCGAACGTCAATCACCAACGTCGCTTTTTTTCAAAACTTCATATAGCTAAAGACGAATTTATTGCAACAACTGTGATAAAAAGTAAAAAACAAAACTTGAAGAATAACATTTTTTGTTTTTTTAACACTCTTACAGTAACTTAGGTAGTTACTTAGGTAGTTACACCTTTTCGTGCTTAATTAAGTACGGTACTGCAATTTTACATTACAATTATATTAAGGAAAGCTGTCTAGACAAAACCTGAAATTTCTGAGAAAAAGAAAAAATATCTTCTTAAACTGCTTGAAAAAAACCATATTCCAAAGGTTACATTCTTTAAAAATTTTTAGATAACCTGATTTTTTTCAAATATATTTTTATTAAGTTATTAAATATATATTTATTGTTAGTTTTAAAACCAAAATTAATTTTTGTTTTGCTCAAGAAGAGTATTTTTCGTTAAAAGATTTATATTGAATTATTATCTAAAATAAAATTAAAATCTAAATAGTATATTTTTTTATACTTCGTTAACTATCTAAATATTCCAAATGTTAAAAAATATAAGTAATAAACCAAATTAAGAAACATAAATCCTTAAATTTTTAATACGGGACTGACATAAGTAAAAATAATTCGTTATTTTTTTTATTTCGTTAGGTGTTGTAACGTAACTATTCTATTTAAGTCGTCGTACAAAACAGATTCTGCTGCAACAACGACATATATTGGAACCGAGGCTCTTTTATAGACTACGTATTTTAAATAGCTACCTATCGAGTTCGTTCCACCTTTACGTTCTAGTTTAATGTTGTTAGAATACAAAGCTTTGATTTGAAGGAGAAATATTATGTATTAGCAAGGATATAATAGCTTAAAACCTTAAAATGCGTCTAGCAAAAAACTATGTTTTTTGAGTTATGCCGTTGTTGTTTTAAACAAACGATTTTATCATCGTTTACCCAATTTTGTTGTAATAATTATTGTTAACCATTATCGGATTAATACTTACTTATATCGAATCTTTAAAACATATCAAGGATGTGACGATTTGAATTCGAATAATAATTATTTTGTTATAACTATTTTTATATTTTGAGTTAGACCTCAATGATTTTAATTTAATGGTTTTCCTTATTTAATAATGGTATATAATAATTTTTCTTTATACTAAAATATAAAAGTTTATAATAAAAATATTATTATTTTAAGAAATTCATTGTGGTTTATTATTAATAAAAATATTGGTATAGCAATATAACAAATTTAATATTTTAAACTAAGTTGAATTATGAAAAATTAAAAACATACTGATATACAATTATGAATATTGTGAATAAATATGATGTGATTTTTGAATTGATTTAATATTTGATTAAATTTTAATTTAATTTATGTATATTTGATGTAATATTAATGGTTTGAGATAATGTTTTTTAATTTAATTTATATGTAAGTATTTACTAAAATTAAACTTCTAGTCCTTCAATATTATAAAAATATTATATTTTTGAATAATTATTATTTTTATTCATACATATATATTACAGATAGAATTTAATTAAAGATATAATAAATGGCTGATAGCTTCACATCTTATCTTCAAACATTATTTATATACATACATTATGTAGGTATAAATTTATAATATATGTACGTAAACTAAGTTTATAGTAAGTTAATAATAAAAATTGTAGTATATAGAATTAATAATAAAAAGTAAAAACGATGAAATTTATGCGATGAATATTAAATTCTAATTTATTTTTCGGACATCATCATTTGTTCAATACTGAATTGTTCCAGAGCATGCGTATCTGTGTATCAGCTTCTTCAGAGGGGAAGGAGCCGTTATTTTGAAACTTGAAAAAATTTTTAATAACTAAATCGAGGGTGCCTATCGATTGGTAATATTTTAAACTTCCGGGAAGGACCGGAAAAGGATCTTTTAGGCTCAAAATTCACCGAAATTGGCTGAAATCGAGATTTTCAAATGGGAAGATGTACTTTTTTTTTATTCAAATTCGGATTCTACAACAAAAAATAAGAAACTCAATATGTAAAATTATGTTTTTTTTTTGTTTTCTCATTATTTTTATTTAAAATTACAAAAATAAAACAAAAATCCTCCATATTTTCCTTTGCTAAACCAAAATTAATAATAATAATTTTTATAAATAAATTTGTTTCTCATATTAGCATATTTTTTTATCTAAGTTTTGGGTACTTAGGACTACCTACAAAGTTTTTATTTTTTGACGTAAAATCTTAATTTGCATAAAAAAGTACATCTTCCCATTTGAAAATCTTAATTTCGGCCAATTTCGGCAAATTTTGAGCTTAAACAACCCTTTCCGGCTCTTCGCGGAAGTTGAAAATATCACCAATCAATAGAGCACACACCCGATTTAGTTAATAATTTTTTATTTTTAATTTGAAAATAATGGCTTCTTCCTCTCATAAAAAGCTGATACGCATGCTCTGGACCACTCGGTACAAATAACTTAAAACGAATGCGAAATGTTATTACACATATTATATTTCCGTAATAATAGTATATCAGAACAGATGTCTATAATGTGTTCTTGATTTTGTATTTCCTATGACCTACTTCCAGCAAATGTGTGGTTTTAAAATGTTGCACAATAATCGGATGTAGGACCATAGTAAAGGGAAAATTAAAAATTTCACAAAAGGGATGGTGGTGGATCCAGTGATCTTCGTTTGTTCAAAATCATATTATTGTGTCTTTATACACATTGAATTTTATATACTCGATATTCAAATCGAATAATGTTACAAATATTTCATTAGAGATTATAATGTGGAATTAGTGTACTAGTTACACGACTCGACTAGCAATAGAATGATGCTGGTTCGAATCCAAGATGAATGTGAAAATTTGTTTTATCGATAACTATATTTTGTAAATATTTTTTGTCGAGCTTAATTATTTTGGCTTCAATGACATACAGTTTCAGAGAGCGTACTTGGAGTTTACTTATGAAAAGAAAAGTTTGTTTGTTCGTTTTACATGCTTATAACAGCTTTAAAGATAAAGTTAACAAAATTTAATAATAATACAGTTGTTCCACAATGCTATAAAATTTCATGTTCGGGTAACTGCATCAAAAAAAATGCGTCTATTATCGTTTTTTAAAATTTTTGCTGGTTTTTATAGCCGCCTCGGGGCTCTTAGTACCCTCCCAGGATATTTAAAAAACCAAGGTAATATAGATTTGAAAAGTTATACTTATTTATTCATATGTGCGCTCAATAAAAGCAAAAAGGTTGAGTTGATTTGTCAGAAAATAGAAAAAAATTTTAAAATTTTAAGTCCTTAAGAAATCTTAGTATAAATAATAAAATTTAATTAAGGGTAAAAGGTTTTTTACGTTTGTGAAAAAAAAAAATCAAAAACTGTAAGTTGTACTTGTAAAAATTAAAACAAAATTGTTAAGATTATTTTTGCTAAGAATTACTGGGTGTGATCTATTTTACATTTCATAAAGCAAAGATGTTTATTTGCAGTAAAATAGAAAATATAACAAGATGAACAAAGAATAAGTGCAACAAAAAGATGTGTAAGAAATGGAACAATGAATGAACGAAACGAAAAGGCACATTGGTTGTACGAAATGGCACAACCTTTTCAGATTTATTGTATTTCAACGTTCGATTCTTCAAAGCCTCTTACCTTGGCGAACGTTATTATTTTGTCTGTCAAATAAATCTGAAGATAATTTCTCTTCCTGAACCATATAATCACAATATAATTATGATAGATTGTTTTCACTATTTTGGTAAATTGTTTTCGTCGTCTAATTATGATCAAGTCCAATTATTGGATTCACTCATTGGATTCTATCATAGTTTGGTGAAATAACTTTATTATAATATAGAAGAAAATTTTAAGGCTTTTTTTTCTAGTCTATATTTTATTTATTTAAAAATTGGTTATTTTTGAAGGGCAAGGTATTTTTTCGAAGTACTCTTTTAATAAATGTCAATGAAATTTCATTCCCTGCCAAATTTTGCATTTTGGTCACATAAATATCAATACAATTATATTTAACCGCAAAATATTATTTATTAGTAAGACATTTTTTATATGATTAAGTAATATATATCTCCCTTTCTCATGAAATAAATATAAACTCCATAAAATTATTATTTTAAAATAAAAAATAGTACCTTTCTCACTCTCGCATAACATAAATTATTTCAACAAATCGTGTATACTAATCCTATAACAATATTACATGACTTGCTTCGGTACCTTATAGTATTCTCCATTTTAATGCTATAACGAATTAATAACCTTTCACAACAATTGCGAAGAGCTCAAATTAACACTAATACTGCTATAAGAGTGCTTATAATAGTGCTATAAGAGTGCGCAAGAGTCTTACACCAATAAAATTGTTACTTGGGCCATACTATACCTTATACTCACATTGCAATTAATGTAGTGTGTATATATCACGCATCTAAATTATTATATTCGTCTGGTAAAATTTTTTCTATTTAAATTGATAAAAACTGAATGCTTTTAGTAATACGAGCTATAGTATCTTATCTAATGGTGATGGTAACAACTGCTAAGTATATTAGCTTATCCAAATTTAACATAGACTTAAGTCCAAAAAAATTTAAATAGATTTTATAGAAAACTATTAAGTCAAGAAGTACACCATAAAAAAACTATTAAATTAAAATAGATACGAATAGTAATAATATTCTAATGACAAGTAGCTCGTGTTATACCTAGTTGTAAGAAAAAAAAAACGGAAAATTAAAATTCTTAATACTAATTTTTGTAATCTCTTTTTAAATAAATCTTGTTTTGCAGAATTTTCATACAAACTCATTGTCTCTAAATATATTTTACATTTAATATGAAAAATATATTTTTTTGTTATTACGTTTTCATTGTCGTAGTCCAATTTGGTTAAACCAAGATAAAATAAAACAAAAGGATAATTTTACAGAATTTTTGATTCATACCCAAAAGCAAAAAAAAACAACAAAAATTGCTTTTCTTCGAAATTTGTTAGAATTAAGAAAATAATAAAAACTTATTAAGAAAAGAACAGGCTTTAGTTCTTATCTTTACAGACCAGACCAGACAAATTTTAAGTTTTTATAAAAAACATTTTTTTTTCTTTCTTTAGGGTAGAATTCAAATAATTTTATTCTGGCAAGGAATTTGAATTTCATTTATAAATATTATCATAATATGACATGAATTTTATTTAGTGAATAATCAATTATATCTCCTGATGAATGCAAGTATATTGGATAGACTGTTTATATTCCTATTTACATTGTGTAATTAAAAAAAGGAAAATTTACTAAAGTGATTATCTTCTTCTGTACTATATTAAAAGTGAAAATGTGTCTCTGTGTGTTCGTTAAACATATCCAAAGCTCGAAAGGTTGAGCTTTCAAATTTAACGAAATTATTTGTTATTATATATTATAATATATCTTAAATTTGTTCAAAATGTTCAATGGCAGTTTAAAAAATGCTCTTATTTAAGTTCAATATCTTGGAAACAATAAATTATGTGAACTTTTATATCTACTGTAGTCTTGGTTTTGTTTTTATTTTTATTTATTTTATTCAAAATAATATCAGAAGTGTGTTTATAATGTTCAGTTATATAATTAAAAAGTTTTCCTTCAATATCAAACATAACAGCGCAAAAGAAAAAATAAAATTAAAAAATTAAAAATGTTTGGCAGAAAATACAGAATTCATTAAAAATTTAAACATGAATATTAGTTATAGTTGAACAAGCTAATAACATTCTAGATTATGTGTTTTTTTTAAATATTTTTTTAGCTTCATATTACAGATATCTTTAACACTATTATATAGGTAATCTGTTATAGGCCATAATAGTGGTATTAACTACGAATTTGTATCCATTGAGGTTATGGTTCGATATAATTCTGAGATTAATTTTTGTGATTTGGAACACGTGAACCTAACTTCCTAAATAAATTCTTTATTATTATATTGAGTCCAACTGAAGTTATCATCCATTATTACGCCAAAATATTTTTACTTGTATTTACCCTCTCAATTCGTTTATTCGTTTTCACTTGTTTTCACTTGTTTCCACATTATGTTTATTTTTTTTAATTCTTGTTTTATGGTCCTGCACCAGGAGTTCTTTGAACGGCCCGATGTTCTTGTATACTGTAGCTTCCATACTAAGCCTCAAGGTCCATATTTATTCATGCCCAGACTATACAAAAACAATTTGTATATGCTATAGAACTCTGTGTGCGAAATAATTTAAGAAGTAATTACAAAAGAACGCAAAGTAATATCTACATTCTCTCGGACAGCAAAGCAACCATATATTAGCTATTATTTCATATACCATCACATCAAACTAGGACATTCTGGAAACCAGGACATTCTGGCAAAGCAGAAAAGGAAGCTACAGATTATCTAGCAAGAAAAGCATCGGATACGCTCTTCATAGGACGGAATCCGTTCTGTGGTTTTCCCCTCAACACAGCGAAAATCCAATTAAAAGTCTGGATTTTCATAAAAAAGCTGAGGATTTCTGGGAAAACTTTCCAGAAATAATACGCATGCCTAAACGCTCGGTCAAGACAACCAAAACTCTTCTCGGTCTCAATAGAAATCAGGTACGTATGTTGGCAGCGGTAATAACAGCCACTGCCAAATAAAGAAACACCTTTATAAAATGGGTCTAACTGAAGACATAACTTGTGCAGAATATGCGGAATAGAGGACGAATCTATTGAACATTAGCTCTGTGAAGGCGAAAGGTTCACCTGTAACAGACTTCGTCATAGTAAATAGCGTTCCCTGAACAATCGGAGCTACCCAGCATACCATTGAAGAATATCCTGAGTGTTATCACAAAATAGGGTAACCTTAACTCAGACACTGGTGTTATCATAATAATTTATAAACATGAGTTCAACAATAAGCTCATAAGCTCATTTGCTGCGGTGATATAGGAGAAAGATTCTCTCCCGAAATTCAAAATCTAATCTAAATTCATTCGCGAAATGTTGCTTGTTGCTTTTGTTTTTTATGCTCTTGACAGTAACTTAGGTAGAATCATCTTTTCGTGCTTAATTAAGTACGGTACTGCAAGCTTATACTACAGTATCTACAATATTTCGAGCATATATTTATCAAATTACTGGCTTATCAACTCTTTAAATGTGGAAAGCTACTGCTATTGTCAGGAATTAAGTTATTATCAAATTATACTCTCTATTATTTGTTGTAATTTATTTTATCGTAATGATGAATGGTACTGGACCAGGTCGAAAACCCCATCAAGGGTTTTCTTGCTTCATCGGTAATCGAACCTGTACCTTTCTAATTGTATTTGGATATTTGTCTGTTCCTCCATATTGGTTGCAATCGTCCAAATATTGTCTATCCATCTTTATTTTATTTTCAGCTTTAATTCGATATGGGTTCTTCACCTATCCAGAGGTATTTATTGTTGCCTCTTAAAAATGGCTCTGATTTGGTTAGTTTTTAACATTTCTTCTTCTAACAACATATTTATCAAGTACATAACAGGTTCGGCTAGCTCAGATTTTAGCAGTTTTTCTGTTGAATTTTGATATTATAAACATCAGTACTGTTATCATTGCTAATATTTTAATATGTTTTAAGGTTTTGGATATTGTGATACCTCGTAAAATGTATTCTACTACCAGTGTTCTTACTGAACGTTTTTGGCCATGTTTTTACCTATGTTACAATATAACTCATTATACTTATTTATTTATAATGATAATTATAAATTTCTCTTATTTTAGTAAGAGTTATTTTCAAATAATTTTAAAATTTAATATTATAGATTTTAACTATAACTTGTAAACACGTAAATTTAACCACAATTTGTAATTATACAATTTCTGCAAATATTGGAATATAATATGTAGGTATATAATATTTTTAAAAACGAATTGTAGAATATATATTACGCAATTGTTGTATTACATGCACGTATGATATAATTACATTCTTATTAGACTTACATTTTTTCAAAAAAAAAACTCTTTACTATTACAAAACAAGTTAATAATTGGGATTACTTAAAGTTTTAAAGACGCCAAATTTCATTAAAAGCTTAAATTTTCAAATTTTAAAATTTCTTTATATTTAACTACACTACCTTTATAATATTCTTATATACATAAGTATACCTCTGTTGCTACCTATAAATACTCTTATGTTTTTTTTATTTAACTAATTGTTTACATGGTTTTTTTGTACAGTTGCAATTCTTTACCATTATTATAATATGATCAATTGCATAATAAAATGTAATTTATATTTAATTAAATTATTAATTTTCCTTCTTTTTTAATTCCTGATGGCATATTATCATACAGAATATTAAATTTTAATTTTACATGTCAAAATATCTACACATTAATATGTACATACATATATGTATATTTAATAATAATAATAAAGTGAAATATTGAATTGTAAATTTTAAAACTGATTTGCGTAATAAAATATGATGATTGACGACAGATTTTTTGTGGATTCGTTTCTATATATGTATGTACGTAACATTCATGTTATACTCGTATAATATTATTATCTATTATGTAAATAACTTTAATTAAGTATCTATAAATAAAGTTGACAATGTACAAGAATTTTTTGTAAATTACTTTAATAATGTACTTGGTCTGTATTAATTTTCAATTTTTTCGTTAATAATTTTACTTTGAATAATTTATTAATTTTATATTCTCATACTTACACGGTTATTTTTTGTATTTAAATATAAATATTTATATACATTCATATATACATTCATACGGACGTATAACTACATTATTTCATTTATTTAACTATAATTTATAATGATCTTATAATATTATGTAGATGTAAATTACTTTTTTTTTCTGACTTTACAGTTGGGTCAAATCCGTTGATCTGCATTTCGGGTCTATTTTTATTTTTTTTTATTTTAATGTTTTAAACCTAATCTGCCTTTAAGGTGGCTATTACACATCAAAGTTTTCATCAATATTCTTGTCCACATATATTGACAAGAGCGATTACACATCAATAATGCACTAAGCTACTTTTTTATATATATTTTGAAATTTCGCAATGACATATTGTGGAAGTGTTCTTAATGTATTGATAATTTGAAAACATAAAATGTATGTATTGAAAATATAATTTCTGGAGGAATGTGTTTGGCTTCAATTTAAATTGAATTTTCAAAGTAAACGTTATGTATAAAAAAAATCAATTATTCTTTTTTGCACATTTTAATAAGTATAACGTTGGTTAATTGCTATGATGACTAAAATTAATATAAAAATTGTTCTTTTCATAAATTAATATTGTAACATTATCTGAACATTCCCAAAACATAAGTATAACATTATCTGAACATTCCCCAAAAAGCCAGTTTTTTTCATTAGCTGATTTATTAATGAGAATAGACCACCATTAATAATTTCTCATCAATATATGGACAATATATTGATCATTCATAATAGACACCTAAAATAGACACCTCTTAATGTTAGTATACATAAGACGATTTGTCTTTATAAGAGTATACAAATACAAATTATTAAAAGAAAATATTAATTTAAATACATACTTAACTAAACCAGCCAAAGAATTTACAGATAATAAAGTAATTAATTCAATTAGACTAAATTAAACAAACTTAAAAATAACACAAAAAAAATAAAAAGAAAAACAATAAAAATATTTAATTCAATTAAAGTAATTTCAATTCAAAGTAACTTATCAAAAACATGTAAGTAAAAACATGAGAAAGAAAAAAAAAATTAAAAAATTACAAAAACAAAAATAAATAAAAAAATAAGACAATAATAATTCTTACAATACCCAAGTAAACATTGGCTTAGACCTTACATTCTTTTGTCCTTCAACTATAAAAAATAAAACAATATATTGTTGCTACATTAACTATTATCTGAGGTTTTAGCTTAAAGTATTCCCAAGACAGCTCACTAAACTTGTTAAGAGATTATTCACAGCTAATAGTACTTGGCAGTGCATTCCATAATATTGCAACTCTTACAAAGAACGATATATGTCTAAGTCTGCCATTGTGGCGCGGAACAATTAAATTCACACCCCCGGGTGATCTTCCAAATATCAACTTATTGTATAAGTATATATGTAGGTGTGGTTTTAGAAATTATTTTCTTTATGTAGTAGATATATCTGTAATTCAAGAAATTTGCGAATGAGCAGTCAAGTATCAATTTAGATACATCACTAATTCTATCAAATCTACGGCGATTGGTAACAAAACGGGTGCATGCATTAAAGATAACATTTAATCTAGACAACTCACATACACTCATATCCGCATTGACCACACCGCAGTAAGTAAAAATTGCATAATTAATGACAGGATTAGTTTCTTCTTTGCCCATTCACTCAAATAATATGAAAATTTCCAAAGCTTACGAAGGCGTGAGAAAACACACCCAAAGATGGGATTTATGTGATCACTCCACGTAAACGTTTTATTAAATACAACACTTATATAGCTTTACTTATATACTCAATAACACAATAATTCAATTTAATTTGAGGCAAAAATGTAGTATTAATGTTACGGACATACAGAATAATGGCTTGTGATTTAGTCGGGTTCAGTCTTAACCCATTATCTTTAGCCCAAACGGCAACAGCATCAAGTTCATCATTAATTTAGCAACATACTTGTGGATTGCGTTTACTGTTTTACTAACATAGATTTGAGCGTCGTCAGCATATAACATACATTAAGCTTCAGATAAACACCGGCGTAAGATCATTGATGAACATACTGAAAAGCAGTGGACCCAAAATGGATCCTTGAGGTACCCCACATTGAACTGGTAAGCAGTTAGACTTGACTTCATTCAGATAAACAAAATGAGATCTATTAAGGAAGTAAATACAAGTATAAATTAAGTATTTCAAGCTGGGGAACGCTCTTACCGAAAATAACATAATGCTACTTTAAACTTTTGTTTGCAAATAAGTTGAAGATATTTACTTGGGAATATTTTTTTGTTGTTTTTACATACCACTTCAAATTTAAATAAGATTTGGCTATTATTTAGTAATATGTACATTTATTTTAAGCAGATTTTTATAGTAGGTACTTTGAGTTTTATGTTTCACTAACATGTGTTTTGCTTTTGTTAATTTAATTGGTTCCTATCTATTTTGACTATATACGTTTGAAAAAACAAAACTCTTTAAATTTTTCATAATCCACTAGTAAGTTGAAATCGATTCATACAATTTTATAATTTGCAAGTACATACCTACATTTTGAGCTTCCCCTTTATTACTGGCGTTAATATTAAAATTGTAAACTTTGTTAGATTTATTATAAATTTGATAATATTTTAAGACAATTTTTATTTGTGTATACTATAATAATTTAATACTAGCTATTCCCGGCGTAACATTCGCCGGTCTAGCATTAGCATTATAAATGAAACAATTTATTTTATTTGTTTATTTTCTTTATTTTCTTAAAAAAAATCAATGTTATAAATATTTTTTTATTACATAATAAATAAGTTAAATTGAAAAACTTAAAACTAAAATTCACTTTATTTAATATCTTAAAAATAGTTTAACATTTTAACACTTATTCAAACATTTCATAATATTTTATACTACACTAACACTATCAAAAGATCGTACTTTTTTTGTTTTATTTTGAAAGCACTTTTCACTGTATGTATTAAAATTTTATTTTGACAACAGGTACGTAGATATTATAATACGTACGGTGTCATAAATTATTATAATTGTAATTATTATTGTTATTTAAATAATAATAATAATAAAATGAATAAAAAAATGAATCAAATTATAATTTACAATATTTATAATATACTTAATATGTATAATATAATAAATAATAATTTTTTTTGTTTTTCTAGAATCAAATTGAAAATTTTGATCGCTAATAGTTTTGAAGAAAAACTTTTATATAAGGCAACGTTTTTACGTTTTTGAATTGTGTTTATATCGTATAAATGATGTTCATTAAAGTTTGACATCCGACTTTGTTATAGAAAATCATAATTTTTTTTTTAAATAATAGTGCACGACAGGCATTTTCGTATTTCGCAAGTTGAAAAAGTGATTTTGCGAGAAAAGGTATTTATAAACTCCTAATTGTGTTATGCCAATATATTGAATGATATACATTAAAAAATACAAAAAATGTGTTTTAAATATTATTATTATTCATCAATACAAATAATACTTAGAATAAAAGAAAGTAGATTTTGCATGAAGAAATATAGTATACTTTGCAACTATATTTGTTTATCTTTGAGATATGTAATTAAAACTTTTGGAATAAAATTTGATGTAATTGCAATAAAATTTGTAAATGTAATAAAAATAAATAAAACAAAACTTTCATGAAATAAAATCTGATGTCTAAACGCTCCCTAACAAATACTATTAATAATAGAGAAGTACATTTCAACAAAATGTGACGAACAGAGATATCGCTGGCAGTATAGATATGAAATTAAATGCATTTAAACTAAATACATACCACACCCACATTAAAAACACGTTAAAATAGCCATAGTTTTTTGTGTTTTTTTTTGTTATCATAATAGCCCTAACTATTTAAAAACTCAAAATAAAAAAACAAAACATTTATTTATAGAATTTATATTTTTATTTCACTTCTTTTAAATTTTGGTTTTGACGTTTTGGTATCATTATCGAATCACATATCGAATCATATAGGCCATTTAACGAATTATCATATGACATCATATGCCGCCTTATGACTATTATAGTTAGGGGTAAAGTCAATAATTATTCTTTTTCTCTTATTGTTCAGTTTTTATTGACGCCTTATGACTATTTTATAGTTACGGGTAAAGCCAATAATTATGCTTTTTTTCTTATTCCTCGGTTTTTATTGTTATATTGTTATCCCGCTAGGGTCTCTGATGTAGGTAAGGTTAATTGATTTCAATTTTTAGGTGTACTAAATTTGCCGTGTATTGAATTGGAACTTGATAATAATGTCATAACATATTTTGTTTTTCTTGTTCTTATCAGATCGTTAAATTTGGTTTATGATTCTCCATGTACAATATAATATTTAATCAATGCTACTGCGCATTTGAATTTATACTTTTGAGTTATTTGTTAATAAACTAAATGAATTTCAATTATTGGAATTTGTGAACATGGTCTGGGCAGTCTGGGTGAGATAGAAAATATATTTTCTAAATTTACTATTTATTTTACCGGTAAGCTTTTTTGCTGTAATATCGTAATATCGTAGTATTTTAACAAAGCTATTTTAATTATTTATAAATCTATATAATAATAATATTCTGATAATTCGGTTTTTGTCTTTCCTACTTTCTTTTTTTTTTTTTAAATTAATTCATATAATCAGATATAGTCAATGCTATTGCTCAATAGGTGAATTGTTTTTAGGTTAATTTTAATTTGTTTTTGGTTTTATTTGGTTTTATCGTTTTGTGGTTTATGTCTTTACATAAAATTTTTCACACTATCGTAATTCTTAATAGTTCTAATAAAGTTGTCTAATCTAGTTAGCAAAAAGCTTCGTGTTGTAAAAGCTTTGTGAAAAGTTTAACAGACGTTTAAGCGTATTAATATATAAGACAATATTATGTTTTTGGGAATAAATAATCTGCTTATTCAACTAACTTACGACATCTACCAAAACCAGCTAAACAAAAAGCGAGATAGCAACAAAAATATGTATCAAAATTTAATAATAAATTTTTATCCTTTTCTTTTTGTTCAGATTTCAGCCAAAAGTTAAAATAAAATATTAAATTTTGTACACCCTAAGGGTAAAATAAAAAAACTTGTCCGGCTAAGCGGACATGAAAAAGATATCGACCTTAAAGATTAGACTGGACAACGTATCAATGAAATGATTGGTTGCCAATTTATAAATCTTTGTATGGAAATCTATAATAGACATAATTGAGGACCGTTATTTCAACTCAACAAGTAATATTTTAATTTTTTCCAGGAGAGAGTTTTTATTGTTTATTTAAAAATCGGTGAATTTTTTTTTTAAACAAAACTTTATTTAATTTCACAACTGAAAGCTTAATAATAAGAAAACATTTATGTGGTTTAACAACTAAAAACAATATATATACTCTATATGAACAAATTGCTCTTTTTGAGATAAAATAAATAAATAAATAAATAAATAAAAATTTAGCTTAGTAATTTTATTCAAAATTATATAATATTTTTTTTTTTGTTTTATATTATAGCCAAAACTTGTGAATCTTTGAGTACATTTGAAAAAGGAAAGGATAGTTAAAGGAAAGGAAAGGAAAAGGTTATGTGGGAAAAAGCGAACAATGTTGTTAATATTCGTCTTAAATCTCTTTAATCCATAAATAAAAAAATTCTTCGCTCATTGGAAATGCTTCGATTGGGACGCAATTCCACAATCGAGATGTTCTTACTATAAGAGAATTTCCATAATTGGACTTAAACCATCTCGGAATTTCCACTGTGAAAGGACGGGTACTTGATGCCTCTCGTGTTATGCGACGGAATTCCTTGAGAGGAGGAAGAAGTGACTTTCATTCCTCGGACCAAATGTCAAGACCAATTAGATATCTATAAAATAGAGGAAGTGCTCCAACAATACGGCGATGACCAAGTGGTATAAGGGATGAGGTCACATTTATGTCTTCATTGTCTTCATTGATGTTATTATATGATTTGGAGGTATTTTCATTATCAATATTATTTAAAGAGAGCGATGACTCAATCTTATATATAAAGAAGAATGTTTGTATGTATGTATGTATGTATGTATGTTTGTGTCAGAACTCCTCCGAGACGCATGGATCAATTTCAACAAAATTTTACCGGATGGTTATTTACTACTTGTAATCGAACCCGTGATATGTTGTTTTCCAAAACTGACTGGTTCGGGTACCTGTCACACAACTCCGAGCACCTGACAAAAATATTTCAAAAACCAAAGGTGCTAGAGAGTTGAAAATTTACACACAGGTACTCTTCCAAAAATAAACAAATATGACTTTCACATTTTTTCCAAATTTTGACTGGGTCGGGTAGCTACCATACAACTCCCAGTACTCGACAAAAATATTTCAAAAACCAAAGGTCCTAGAGAGCTGAAAATTTGCACACAGGTACTCTTCCAAAAATAAACAAATATGACTTTCACATTTTTTCGAAATTTTGACTGGTTCGGGTAGCTGTCATACAACTCCAAGCTCAGCAGATCCCTCAAATTTTCTAACAAGAAAAATAGTTTTCATTGGAATCCAACATACATATGTGTATCAAATTGGAACCAAATCGGTCCAGTTTCTGAGATATGAATTTTCGTTCAAAAGAGCTCTGGTGGAAAGCAGGTTCTACAAATTTTGTAGAAACTGCCGTAATCGGGATCCAAGGTAAAATGTCAAGTCCATAACTTAACAGGAAGTGGGTCTAAAATACCTGAATTTCATATGTTATGCAGACCATATACAATTTTCTAATGGAGCTAGAATTTAGCTTATTTATTTGACCCTTTTTAGTGCAGTTAATATTGGTACGAAATATTGGTGATAGTAATTCAAAAAGCAAGTTTTTAAATTTTTTTTTATTTTATTATTTTTAGAGAGGAAGAGAAAAAGGGGTGAAAAAAACAGCAAAACAAAATTCTCATTTTTATTTATTTCTATCTTTCAATGAAATAAAGTAAAGAAAAAAATTTTTTTTTAGAAATATTTGCCTTGAATTTTAGCGTACTAAAACTATAAAAAAAGACTTTAGAATCGCAGCTTGATATAAGGTTTTCAAAGCAATACAGAAGAAAAGCCGGACAGCCCGTCTCCGGATATGATGTGGTAAAGAGTGACGCCTTGAGTCAAGTATATACTGTTCTGCCAAAGCCCGGCGTGAAAATCCGATGTTAGCAATAACATTTGGTCCGGACATATCCAATAACGCATTAATTATTCTTGAAGATAAATGTGTGGCTATGATCGATAAAACATTACTGCAACTAGGCCTATCTTTACCAGTATGAAACCAACAAAATGAACTTTATACAGATTACATACGAGAAAAGATCTGCAACGTCGAAGAGCTGAAAGCGTAGCGTACGAAAGATAAGTTTGAAACAAAACATGAGAGTACATCTGGGGGATGACAGTACTCACATTTTCACCAACAACCTACTTGAGATCGGAGAAGGTAGATTTGCAGTTGAGCCATCTGGAAAAATAAAATTGCCATCCGATTTTTGTAATTTGGTGTCGTTCGTCGCAGAACTAATAGATGCAGTCTATCCGGATATTCAGCAAAACTATTATAATTTGAACTGGTTTCGAGAGACGGCAATTCTTGCTGCTAAAAATGCTGATGTCAGCGAAATGAATAATCACATACTTTCCGCCACATCGTCTTTTACTGAAACTGGGATCACCAATTATTTTAATATGGAACCTCGACCCATCAAAACTTTGCAACGGTACAAGACTTTGTGTTAAAAAATTGCTGGCAAATGTAATTGAATCGACTATTTTAACAGAGAAGGGACAGGGTGAAGTCGTTTTCATCCCAAGGATACCACTTATTCCAAATGATCTCCCTTTTAACTTTAAGAGGTTGCAATTTCCGTTTAGACTTGCGTTCTCTATTACGATAAACAAGGCACAGGGACAGCCTATTAAGTACTGCGGTGTGGATTTCAGATCGCCATGTTTCTCCCATGGCCAACTTTATGTTTCTTGCTCAAGGGTGGATTCACCCAATAATTTATTTATTCTTGCTCCTGAAGGAGAAACTAAAAACGTTGTTTATAATCAAGTTTTATCTTGAGAAAATTATTTAATCACCCGTCAATTTAATTAGTTTATTATTTTGTATTTTTTCGTCTTTCCTTTTTTCTGTTCTTTTGGTTTTTCCTTATTGTCTTTGTCTTTTTTTTTCTATCTTTTTTTCTAAATTTGGTTTTGTTTTATTTATAACATTTTGAACTTTTCTTTTTTGAACAATGAAAAAATCTGCTATATGTACAAGAATTGATTAATTAAATTAAGAGTAACAAAAATTAAAATGTGAACTACTAACATCTAGCATAAATTTATGTAGCATTAGTTTTATTCTAACATATAGAAATAAGTACTTAATGTTTGAATATTATAAAAATGAAAATTTTTATTATTAATACCTAAAACAAGTTTTATACTAACATAAAAACGGACCATAATTTAGTTTTCAAAAAATACTTCTAATTAAAATCCCAAAATTCTAATTTAAATTTAAACAACGCCTAAGACTTATGTTTGCATTTTATTTTAAGTTGTAAGTACTATTTTTGTACAAAACTGAAACTCATTTTAATTTTCGTTCACTATTGATTTTCTTTTGTATTTCATTTAAGTAGATAATAATTTTTAAAGTTTTCATGAATTAACTTTTTATTAAATTTTTAAAAACTTGCAGTGGTTTTAGTGGGGGTGGATTCCACACTATTACAAAGAACGGGCGTATTATTCTTTGTATTGGTTTTCAAACTTTAAAACAAAAAAAAAAAAAAAACAATTACATATAAAAACATTTAACAGATAGTTTACTAAAAGACAAACATCACATAATACTACCCTTTTCAAACTAAAAACGAAGAAAAAATTCTAGGAACTTTAAATTTTCTCGGGCAACGCCGGGCAACTCCGCTAGTAGTAGAATAAAATTCGGTGGAACTGAATGATATAGAAAAATATTTCATTAATTTGATGACGTAATTTTTTTTTCTGCAGAACCATGTTTTTTTTCTGAAAGTATAGAAATTTTTGTTAACTTTTTTTATGGTGTTCTTAAAAGGTTCCACCGAAATGAAAATTCCAATATAATACGTATTACTAACTGACTGGGTAGCAGTTCGGTTGTTTTTTTCTTTGATATTTTATTACTCGTAACTCACTATTTGTAGGGTAAATTTGATTTCAATATGGTTTTTGATTTAACTTTTATGTCACATACTTTCCAATTTTTGAATAGCTTGTGAACAGTTCCAAGATCTTTCAAAATATCGTTCTATTCAATACGTTCTATTCGTTCAATTTTTTCCACACGATTTATCGTGTGTGGTTGTAGTTATGCCCCTTAATAAGAAAATAATGTGTAACACAACTTTTGAATAGTTTCCTTTTTTCTAAAAATGAACTAAAAGCAGTTAACATTATTTCATTTTTATTATAATTTCCATTTTGAATATAATTATTGCACAAGGAAAAGAAGTTTTTCATTTTTTTGTATGGAAATTTCTTTCAAAACTCAATAAAATTGGCAATTATTGAGTTTTTGAAAAAACATGCAAAGCATAATACTTTAAACAAGTTGAGTAAGGTTAAGTTTTCTCAAGGTTAATCAATAGGGCTTCAAAATACGAACATTTTGATATATATATCGCATATTTTGATTTTTTCAACATAATGAAATTTGAGAAAACGGTCCTCAATTTATTTTTGTCATGAATATTTTATTTTTTAATATATTAAAAAATATAGTTTTCAGGACTTCTCAGTATTAATAGGAAAAATCTGTTTCGTAGCACCTTTACTTGACTGAAAAACTATTTAGGCTCTCTGTTTGTTACAGGTCTAAACTAAATCAACTTTTAAATATAAATTTTTCGATTTATTCTGCATTGTATTCTATTGCGAAATTTTGTGATATACCAAATTTACGGTGTCACAATTACAATGAAATATAATAAAAATGATGTATGTATTTTTTGTTAAAAGTGTTTGATTATGTAATGTACAGTACACCATTACCAATTTTGTAACAATAATAAGCCATAAATAAGCCAATATCCCAAGTAGTTAGAACTTACAAATCAATTTATTGTAATTTCAATTGTAATAAATGTAAATATAAATAAATAAATAAAAGTATTTGCCTTTTTTATCTATTTTATTTTAATGTTAGTTTTTAATTCACAAATAATATCTTATCCCAGTGGCAATATATAAATTTATAATTATTAACTTTACAAAAGTAAAGCATTTAATTGAATTTTCAAAATTGAAATTTCTTTAAAATAATTACTTTAACTCCTAATACCATTTTATCAAAATGACATAAATTCTCGCTTTTGTCAAATGCTGAAATCAAATTAAATTTTTGATGCACCACAAAAACTACTTTGATATAATATTTGATATTGGTGTTGCAAGAGGAAAAGAGATAAAAAATATTTTATCCTTTAACCTGTTATTGCGGGTCAATTGAATAGGTTTTGTTTTAAAAATTAACCTTAAAAGATTAAAATGTGTAAGTCAGTCACAAGTAAAATATATTGAGACAAACTGTATGACATTATATAAGAGCTTAGATCACAAGTTGACTGTAATATTTTATACTTTATTATATTTTTACGTATATTTAAAATAGTTCGTTGGTATTAAATGAAATATCGTTGATTTTATCGAAGAGCTATAAATGATATTTTCTTGATAAACAGTTAATGATATTTATAGTTATTATAGTTATTAACTTTCGATCAACGTTTAATGTATGATAGTGTACTGCAATAATAATACTGTATATTATATGGTTTGAATTTTATTTTAAACATTAAAAAATAAACAAATGAATTTAAAAATTTAAATAATATTTTTAGCACCATATAATTAATCATTATATTATTTAATCTGTAAATTAAAAAAAAATACAGTAAAAATGTCTGATCCTATTTTCATTATCATTCTTTTTAAATATAGATATTTAAAAGGAGATGTAGCGAAACTAATCTTTTAAGTTTTTATTAATTTTCAATAAGAAATTTAAATTTAAAATTTCACCCAAAGTATCTATGTAATTTTAATATACAAAAAATTTAATTTTTTTAAAATAAATTTTTAGGTACATATGGGGTTGTCTAAGAAAAATCAATAAAATATAGTACCAAGAATAAATTGAAATGATAATGAAATTGGGTAGAAATAGAAATGTTTATGAAATTGGGTAGAAATGTTTATGAAATTGGATAGTATATGTTGGCGAATTACAGTACATATATTCATAAATGTAACGCAGAACCGAAATTAGATCACTTATTACTCGCCGAGTAATTTTTTTTAATAACTCAAGGAATCGTGGATGGGAAGTCTTTGATGAACTATATTAAAACAACATAATAAATAATTATTAAATAAGATGTTGTCGCTCAAATTTATTGACAATGATGAAAAAATATTGATTATAAATGCCAAAGCATTGTTCTAGCCAATCTAAAGGTTAAATTAAATTAAAAGAATAGGAAAACAACTTTAGAAAAAATGAATAAAAAAAAATTACTTTTTCGAAATTTCTTTTGTTTATCAAAAAATTTTGAATTCATTTTTCAATAAAAAATAAAAAAATCGTGAAAAACCGCAAATTTTACAACACTTAACTATAGAATTTTTGTTATTGTGATATCTCTTTTTTTTTGTTACTTTTGATGTAATGTCGACGTAAATCGTAAATGTATTTTCATCGTATATCCTATACGATTATATACTTTGCATGTACATGAGAATTTCGGTGGTAAAAGTTGAATGTAAGATTTTTATTTATACCACAATCGTTGATATATGATTTTATTACACTCTTTTCACTGATTTATTTAAAAAACAAAAAAAAATCTCGATGCCACATATCAGTGTTGTGTAACATTTACTCAGTATAGTATGAACATTTTAAAATTTTATCTATTGATTTCTTGCCAATTTGTAGATTCTATTCTATATTTTGTGCACTGAATGAACGTGATGGCTCTTCTAAAGTAAATTTTGTGTCCACGTAGGATCAAATGATTATATCTCAAGGAAAGGTGTAGGATCAAATGATTATATTTTAAAGACGAAAAGGACCATTCTTGTTGTTTTAATATTTTTATTCGACTTATATGAATTATATCTGCTGATCTATAATATATATATATAAATCGATCTGGTATATTGTGGTTCAAAGTTTTCGTCCTTAAGAGAAAAAATATTCCATTAAAGATGTACCGGGGGTTGTCCAGACCATGCGTATCAGCTTTTTAAGAGGGGAAAGAGCCGTTATTTTAAAATTAAAAAAAAATTTTATAAACTAAATCGAGGGTGCTCTATCGATTGGTGATATTTTCAACTTCCTGGAAGGAGGGGGAATCGGTTTTTTCAGACCAAAAATCGCCGAAATTGGCTGAAATCGAGATTTTCAAATGGGAAGGGGTACTTTTTTATGCAAATTCGGATTCTACGTCAAAAAATAAGGAACTTTTGTAAAGTAAATTTTTTTTTTTTTGTTTAAACTTTGTACGAATACAAAACTGGGATAAAAAATATGATAACATGAAAATCAAATTAATTTATAAAAATGATTATCATTAATTTTAGTTTACCAAAGGAAAATTTTGAGCATTTTTGTTTTATTGTTGATTAATTTTGAAGAAAAATACTAAGAAAACAAAAAAAAAATCATTTAACATAATTTTCTTATTTATTGTCGTAGAATCAGAATTTGCATTAAAAAATACCCCTTCCTATTTAAAAATCTCTATTTCGGCCAATTTCGGCGATTTTTGATCTTAAAAAACCGATTAGCGGTCCTTTCCGAAAGTTTAAAATACCACCAATCGATAGAGCACTCTCGATTTAGTTAACAAACGTTTTTCTAAATTTTAAAATAAACACCAGATATTCTTTAGATAGAGTCATTTGGTCCTACGCGGGTACATCCATTTACTGCAGAATTCTCATAGAAAGATAAATTTTTGCTCGAAATATTTTTATTAGGCGGATTGTTATGAAATCTTGACAATTTATAGATTGAGAAAATATGGCGAATCGTTGTCATAGCTTAATTTGCAAAATAAGTCAAGTTGCCCATACTTTATTTTGTAATAAAACAATGCCAAATAAAAAATGGAGATTTAATTAATAAGAATTTTGTTTTTTAAAATATGCGCATTTGACAAACATAATTTTATATATCTATAAGCATTCATAAATGTACATCCTTATATTATTTAATCTGTCAATTGAAAAAAGTGTTTTTATATTAAAGAGCAAATAAATCAAGGGCATCTAATAAAAAGTAATAATAACCACATTTTTACAAAAAATATATTTATAAAAAATTTTTGAATTTATAAACATATGATGTAATTTTACTTTTAAAATAAAGTAAATAAAAAATTGCTTATCCTAGTTTTAAATAAAAAAATGTATAAATAAAAAACAAACATTAACAAAAACACTTTTTAATGGCTACCAAATACACATATTTATTAGGGTAAAATTTAAAAAAAAATTTAGTACAATTTTCTATTAAGCTTCATTAAGTTTAAAGGAGTCCTAGGCGAATACTAGTAGTTAGTAAAACTATTACAATTGCTAGTTAACCATTATTTTTATTAGCTTATGATATAGTAGAATATCTGCAATCACTTCGTTCACCATAGTTCTGCAGCGGTGAAATATCCAGTTATTTTGTAAAAGCATTTTTTATATACGGAATGTATTATTGTTATTTCATATACATATCTCTATGCATATATAAATACACAAATTTAATTTGATTTTATTATTTTATTAAAGTGGATTTCGAAATACTTTTGCGGTTCTTTGATTTAAAGTTTTGAAAAAACATTTTTGAAAGTTAAAATATTTCTATTGCATAAAGAGATATGGGTGAACTGATATTTTCAGTACGTTCTAGGATACTATCCCTATAATAAGAACTATATTAAATAGGTATCACAATTTGTTTTGAGATATGCTTTGGTTTTTTATTATCGACTTACGTGAATAAACAATAATATTACGGGTAATTTTAATTTATGAACCTAATCATTTGGCAAATTATATAAAGTAGTTCGAATTCCTTTAGCATCATAACTAAACTTCAACAAATTCATAAAATCAAAATAATTATAATATATAATATAATAATAATATATATAATAATATAATAAAATAAAATATTTCCGATATTCGTTTGTTTTTATTAGGGAAGTACAGTGGAAGACAGCTAATGAGATCATTGATTTAATCACTCAAACGTATAAAAAAAAACAAAAATTCTCAGCTTTAACTTTACCCAAATAAATTCAAAGTACCTACTGCTATCATACAAACGGTAAAATGTTTTTTTTTTCGGTGAAAGCAATTTTTCTGGTAAAATAAAAATAAAAAAAAAATAACTGATTTTTTTTTTTGAGCTTCAAAAATTGAGGAAATTATTAACGCAAGAGTAAATTTTTGATAATAGTATGTAGTAACATTTTTTAGCTGTAGTAAAAAAATAGGTAAATTTTTTTTACAACTTTTTTTTACAACAAAAAAAATAATTTAAGGCAATTTTAAAACTGACGAATTTATAAAAAAAAATTAATCAAATAGTTGGGTACATCTGATCTCAGATTTTTAAATTTTTAATAACATTGTATCGAGTTTTTGTTTTAAATTTTCTTCTGCTTGAACTTGATAAGTAAATATTTCTACATACTGAAAGAAAGTGAAATCAAATATAAAATCATTCTACTGCAAATTTTGTGATTAAAATTTTTGCATGGACGAGTGCTGCATTTAGTCACTTGTGAATAATATGAGTTTAAAAGCTTGTAACGATACTTTTTGGTGTTCAAATTAATTTTTATATATTTTTGAATCATGAATTCCGTAATATTATCAGTTATATATTAAAATATAACGTAGTGGTTCGATTAGTTTGATCAAACAGAGCCTAATAAAAAAGTGAAAAGTGATCGTATATATTAACGCCAAAGTCAAATTATATCCCTGCACTATTTATTAATTAAATGGGATGTAGTATTATATTTCGACTTGATACAATTTTTGGTTCATTTATCTTTGGAAGTTTGTTCTAAAGATTTGAATATTTTCTGAAAGTTCTTTAAATAGCTCAAAATTATTATGTTCGGATTGCGCGGATTTTAAGATTAACTTTTAGAGTGAATTATTTAAATTAAATAACATGTTAATAGGTTTTATAAAATTATTAATCAAATTCATATCATTACCTAAAAGAAATTATCTTTTTAGAGGGAAATGAGAGTTAGAGTTTAGGATTAAAAATTATTTTTATTCGTAGAGAATAATTCGGGGAAAAAACGGTAAAAAGCGTTTGGGTCAGCTTGAATAAAAATTCATGAGTAGTAATGAGAAAAAAAATTAGAACTAGATATAGCTACATTACTTATAATAATATATTATTAGGTTGAAATTAAAAAAAAAAAATTAATGTAGGTATACCAGTTGTTATTGTTCTCTAAAATTAAAATTTGAAATACAATTTAAATTGAAATAATAAATACAATTTAACGAGAGTTCGAATTAAAAGTGAATTTTATGAATTTATGAAATCCTTGTAAATTTAAATAATTACTTTTTAATTTGAAAAGTTATCACATTATTATAAACATTAATTTTTTTGCACATTTTTTACAACAAAGAAAAAAACGAATCAAAAAACCGCAAAAAGCAGTGAAAACAAATAAAAAAAAAAAAAACAAACAAAACAAAAAATGTTAATAAAAATTCAAAATTAATGTCAAAATGTATTTGCCATAAAATGGTCTACTTTTTGAATGTGATTTGTAAGTCCATCGATCAAATTAAATGTTTATCCTTAACCAGGTACTTTTGTATAGAGTAACATTTTGTGTTTTTAAGAAGTTGGCCAAAACAAAATGTTATGTAAAAATCTTTTATCTTTCAAGAGTTCCTAATGGGACCTTCTTTGAACAAAGATATTTGAAGTACAGCCAAATTTTTATTAATGGTTAATCTTAAAATCTGGTTTCAATTTTAACAATAAGGATGGGAGTTTTTAGTGCGTGTGCTAAGTGGTTTTTACTGCATAATCTTTGCATATTAATATCCCCATACAATAAGTTTTCTTTACACTTTGGTATTATATCTAAAAACCTATTTGGTTTATTGAAATTTTCCCAAATATAGGATTTGATTCTTCTCAATTTGATTCTTCTACACCATTCATGTAAGACAATAAGACGTAATCATTTACAGGATTATTTCGGAATTAACTTTTACTGAATTTTAAAAAGATATTTTCTTTTGAATCAAATACAACCAGGCTTGTTCTTAACATTTATCGTCTCCACTCTTTTTCGGAATATTGGGCTTTGGTATCTATAGTTCAAATCCATTTTGATCCTGAAGCTGTATTTTAATTTTTGATATCATTTCTTTTTTTCGCAAAATAGAGAATTAACCTTCATTCTATATGGTATGGATGGATCACGACATTCTTCGTGTACTAGAAAAGCAAGTTTCATGTTGCATGGGACAATGAACGCCAAGATTTCAAAATCATAGGATTTGATTTTTTAAATTTGTCTTCTTGCCAATTAGGTTATCAGAGGTGCACAAAAATGGTGTACATTAACCTTCTCATGCGCAAATTATGAAGCCAAAGTGCTAAAACAATTTTTGAGTTATTTTCATAACTATTACCCCCAACTTAATATATGAATTTTACACTATCATGAGGTAAGGGTCTATTTTTGGGGGTTGTGTTACATTATGTGTACGTGGCGGAAATATGATGAAATGGAAAATTTCAAATTTTGCAATAACTTTTATGGGTTCTTCTAATATTTTCTCATGTAAAATTTTTTCTTCATTTGGATAAAACTTGTTAAAAACATGCAATGCTTTTATCTAAAAAAAACTATAGAATTCATCATTATCACTACCTAAATCATTTTCTAACTCAAATCATAACTAACTAAATCATTTTCAGAAATCTTCCTTTATTTATAATAATTCAAAATTATTCAAAATCATTTTCGCCCCATTCTTAAAAGTTATCTAAAATAAAACCATACTGATGCACTTGCATTTGTTGGTGAAAAACTAAGCAGCTGACAAAACAAACGGTTTATAATAACATGAATCTTCTCTTTTTTCAATGGAGAGCCTATTCATTGGTATAATATTAGTTTGATAGCTAAAATGGGAATTTCAATAAGAAATGAGAAGATTTTCAATCATAATATTTGAAAAACAAAATAGATACTATCAGACACAATTGTTGTTTCCAGTCCACTCAAATTTTAACAAAGACTGATAGATAATCAGATGTGGTGGAAGCATTGAAAGAGTAAACGTTATGACATATATTTAGGAGTACAGATTTAAGGTAAAATTAGACAAACACGCTGATTTCATAAGTAATCAGTTTTTAAAAAAGAAGTTACTTAGGAAGAATTCGCTGTCAACTCACGCAAAAATGTGCAATAATGATGTATAATACGATGATTTTACTGCATTTGAACTATCATCATTGTTGTTTATGTAGTGAATGGGAAAAGGATAGGATGCAAATTTGACAGAACAAGGCTATGAAAGTAGTAATCTAGAAGTGACCGAAATTACATGCTTGGGAAATTAAAATGGACGTCAGTACGCCAAAGACTCAATTTCAATATTTTTGTCTTTATTTTTAAAATTAAAAATAATATGCTACCAGCCTATTTGAGAAATTTGTTAAGATATGTTAAAGAAACAAGTCATTACATCCTGAGATCGGCAAATTTATTCAGGAGTAATACACAAAACAATTTATTTCATAAAGGTCTTCAATTATTTAATCACTTAGGTACCAGTGGAAATCAGAAACACTGTTGTAAGGTATAACGAATTATGAAATTGGTATGTTGCTTATTGAATATTCATAAATTTTTACCTTATTATATTTTGATTTTGTATTTTGAATTTTCTAATTATTTTAATTTTTTTTTTTGAATTATTTTGGTAAATTATTGTTTTTAAATAAATTATTTAATATTGTGTAATAATCATATTGAACTAATTTTGTTTTATGTAATTTGCAGGTAAATAGATTTAAGACTTTAAAATAGTGTTTTTTACTAATAAATGAATTTAAAAAAATAAATAAATAATTAAAATAAAATAGAAATTTTCAAGTCATTTGATCATATATTTCTTTTCTCCTTACGGAGGTAGCTCTAATATGTCAGAGTAGGCTTTTAGCCCTTTATGTCCTCCCCCTACGTTAGGGGAGCATTAGGGGAACTCCCTTATGCCCTACGCTCCACCCCTCAACTTAGTCGACCCTTTTGATAAAAGCCAATAGGTTTGGGGGATTTATCCTGCAAAAGTTTTCTGAGGTTAGGTACTGCGTTTTCAACAGCCTGAGTTTCAGCCATGAAAGAGCTAGGCATTCTCCTACAACATATGTAGAGGTTTTTCCTCTTCCAGACAGTGTCTACAGATTGAGTCGTCACTTAGTGCTATTCTACACATGTACTTATTCATGTGGTTATGACCAGTAAGTATGCCCACCATTTTCCTACAGTTTACTCTATTGAGAATTAGCATGAAGTTGGTTATTTTTATTCTTGGTGCATATATTATGGAAACACTGTGGTCTTCAATACGCTCCCAAAGAATATTTGCTTCCCTTTTCAGGGTGTTTTCTATTGATAGTTTAATATTACCAATAGATATACCAACTGTCGGATCCGGTTCATAAATATTACCCGCCGATGATCTGTCTAGTTTGGCAGCTTTCTCATTCTCAGTCAAGCCACTATGACCTGGTAGCCAGATTAGTTGTATCTTATTTCGGAGCCCTATGATGTTTAGGGCTTCCGAAGTTGTATTATAGTAAGAAGTTGTATTATATGAAGCATATGTATTATATCTATATTGTATTTTAATCTGCTACAAATTGGTGTTGATTTTGTAAAAAAAAAAATACTTGAAACAAAAATAAAATTATTTTAGTATAAATGGTTGGGTTACAAATGTGTACATGGTGCATAAAAAGAACAAATGAAATTATTTTAATTTGTTTTTTTCTACGCTATGTACACATATCGTCGGCTTGATTCCTATATATGTAATCGACCAAAAGCAAAATGTTGAGAGAAATGGTTTTTTAAGTTTGACAGAAATTTAGACTGGAAACATTTAAAAAAATCAAACAAAATTTGAATTTTATAAAAATTTTAGTAATTTTTGACCATCTAACTACATAGTATTATAATTTTGATATTTTGAAATATCAAAATAGTATATTTAAAAAAATGTTAGTATGTATAGTGTAAGGCTTCATATGTGTTTGGCCATTTTCGAATAAAAATGGTTTGTTAGATACTTAGGAATACAAATTTGTCTGACTTCTCAGTATATAAACTGTAGTTTGGATAAATAGGCACAGCTTAAAGTCCTAAAAAGCAGCAAATATAGGTTGTTTGGACAAATCAGGAAAAAATATTTCTAAAACTATAAGAAATACGTTAATTTTGATTGCAAATTCAGATAGAGCATAGTCGAAAATGGTGTAGTACATTGAAAGCTTAATTTCGGAAAAAATGGTCTGTTGGATACATAGGATGCATCCGACGATATGTGTAGCAATATATTTTTTCAATTTATACTTACTTACTCGAATATTGTTTTCTTCAAACCATAAAAAAATCTAAAGAGAACAGTTTAAATTGTCCAATAAAAAATCACCAAACCTCTATTGTAAATTTTTGAAGTACTTTTAAGAATAACAAAATGAAAGTTTTGCAAATTTAAATTTTTTTAACTTGCAACCCCTCAAATTGCAGCACAATTTGAACTGACATCCGAAGAAAATTCGTTTTCGAAAAGAGAATAAAATCAGAAAAAAATGTCTATTGCTGGAAGTAAAACACTGAAAGATCAAAATTTAGAGCTCTTGAATAATTGAGTTACATTATAATGTAACCATTACGTGCGAGAGAGTTAAGTTTATTAAATAAGATTTAGAAAAATGTATTTATTTTTGCAATTTAAATTTGTACCATCAAGATTCACATTTAATTTTAACTTTTCCGGTTCGGTGGTTAGCGATGTTTTCCACTTACTTTTTTTCTTACACACTAACAGTCATCTGTTGGAAATTTTAACTGTTATTTAATGAAACGTTATACACCGAATTCAAGTAATTTAAATTTACTGAAAACTAGATTTTTGTATATCTACACATTTTTACTAAATTAATTGAATTATATTTTTATATGGAAGGTCTCAGTGTCAGCAATTAATTGAAAATACATTTAATATTATTAACAACTCCTATTACAATATAAGTTTTTTCTCAGATGAAAATACAAAATAAAATTTTTTTTTTCCCATAAATATGACATAATGATTTTCACACTTTTCTTTATTTTTCACAAAAGAAAATAGCATTTTAAAAATGAAAAATGAATAAAATCATTGTTAGCTTTAACACATTAGCAACTTTTTAGTAATAGAAAAGGATTTCCTTTTATGTATTTTGAATATTATGAATTGAATAGAAAAGAAACCTACTTAAATTTATAAATAGTGTACAGTGCAGGCTGGAAACCATATTTAAATTCAGAAAGTTATATGGAAAAATATTTTTGATGAAATATTGAATTTACAGGAAGTTGCTAATTGAATTAAAAATTTTTACGTACGTGCACTATAATTGAGCTGTGCAAGTAAAATTTCAGTTTCTTATAATTTTTACCGGAATTTTTCATCTTCACAATCACTTTAAAAGTGGATTCAGATTTTAAAAGAGTTTATTAAACTCTATTGTAGTTAGATTTCTTGTCGTACCTAAATTTTATTTGTTGATATTTACAATATTACTATATTATATTTGAGCAGATAAATTTTATAAATCGACTTGTAAAGAAATTATATAATGCTAATTGCAACGCTTAGCTTGCTTTGGTTTTATGAATCTTGAACACAACTGTAATCTTATGCATGTATATATATATATAATAGATATATATAGTTTAATTCAAATATACATAAATTCATCACAAAAACCATAAACTGTGGGGTGCTAAAACCTAAACCAAACATCCTAGTTTAGTTTTTTTTTTTATTCTTGCCTTGGTACAAAATTTAACATAGCACAAACACTCACGCAATAACCAACAATTACGGTAGCGGAGGTAATACAATTTTATCCTTTTTGTTTGTTTTCTCTTTTTTTTGTATTTTTATTCTTATTTTTGTAGATATGTACCAATTTTAATATTGAAATATAAAAGACAGATTAGATTTAATGGAATATAAAATATATCCTTTATGAAATAAATATGTGTCCTTTGTATTTATAATAATACAAAAAAAAAGAAAAAAGAAAAAAAAAAGAGAACAAAATAGAAAGAAACAAAAAAGGATTTGATAACACAGATCATTAAATAAGATTTGCACTTAAATTATGTATGTATAATATTATAATATGATAGGAGCATTATAAGCAGTTTAAATCCTTATGGTTTGATTTACTCATAATTTTCTATAGAATATTATTATCCATCCTACCCTTCAACAATATACGATATACCCATCAAGTATTGTATAATATTATTACAGTTAGATAGGTAAAAAGATCTAAATGATGTGAAAAAATTTCACTTTTTCATTAAGAAGCTCTTCAAGAGAATCATAATTTACACTAAATTAGATTCTAGATATCTTCGATGATAAGTTATATTTTATTAAAATGGGTATTAGACTAAATAATATGTGGGAGGTAGTGAAGTAAAAAAACAAAATTTAAGTTATTACTTTGTATTTTATCTCTCAAAGAGGGTTTATTTTGTTTATTAATACATATATAGCTATGGCGATGTAGCAATGTGAATTCAACTCAAATTTAATTGTTTTGTTTGATGTATGAGAGACAGAGAGACAGAGCAAAGTACGATTGTGATATTATGTCCTAATTTTTATTATTTTGCAATAATAAGGTAAATAAATTATTAGTTGTTGATGTTTGGGCATATCTCATACAATTATTATATGTAATTAAAATTGGAATTCCGAAAAATTGTCTAAATTTTTGTATGTTTATTGCCTACCTATTTGTTAGAAAATATTAATGGTCTCTTACTTAATATATGAATGATGAATATTTATCGAGCCAATTAATACTATTTTAAATTAAGAAATATTAATATCGGAAATATATTATGATATCGATAAATAAATTATGTATATAATTGGGGAGTCTAATTTGAGATCAACAGGGAAACATTTGACCGGTCGTTGACCCAGATGCTCAACTGTCAAATTCCTATTCAAGTGCTTACATTACCTCTGCGTGGTGACCCCTGGGAATTTTCTTACACAGAATCCGCTGGTAAGCAGGCCTAAATTGTCTGTGCACCAAAATTAAGCCTAGCGGTAAAAAAGTAGGCGTAAGTACCTTACACAAATAAAATATAAAGTTTATTGTGTTATACTTTCCATAATTATTTCTACGCTGAATAACCTTTTGGTCTTTTTTCTTTTTGATGTGGTTTTCTTTAATGGTGATTTAAAAGAAAACTTATATATTTTTCCAGGTTAAAGGAAACCTTGAAAAATTCTACCACTAAATAAATATTGACCGGTTTGCTGATATATTTTCCTAAAGTGTGTTTGACCGTTTATGTTTTAGAATTGTAAATTATAGTTAGAAACGATACACTATAGACAAACAAAAACAGCATTAAACAATGTTGGTGTAAGCAACAATTATGACCAAGTGAAGAAACTCGGTCGAAAATCTTGTGTTGTTTTTGTCTATTGAAATGAAATAAAATTAAACTTCTATTTTGATTCGTTTAATTTTAGGTACTACTCTAATCAAAAATAAATAATACACATAAATTTGTCGGGCTGTTGCAAATAAAAGTGGAGTAAAATTAATTGCCGGTATTGATGATATTGCCAGTATTGAAATTACAGTAGGGGCTTTTCTGTACTCAAGACTCTTTATGAATCTATATAAAAATATAACGCCTTTTCACGATAAATAATACATACTTAATATAAAAATTTCAAGTTCGCTATAGAATTACATATTAATATTTGTTTATAAAAATATTTCAAATAATGCTGTATATAGTTATATAACCATCAATATAGCTATATCAAGATAAAGATATTCAACAATTTTTGTTTTAAATGTCTTTAACGAACGATGTAGAAGAACAACAAAATCTGATGTTGAATTGTTCAAATATCAATTAAATTTAAAAACTTTCCTTGATAAAGTATTATAGTACAAAGCTTCAAATATGGGTTATAATGAACTAATTCCACTCAATGATACTGAGTTTCCATCTGTACTTGTGGATAGCCAAATTGTGTTTGTATTTATTTTGTTGCATTCAAAAAACGTATATCGAAATAATTTTTTATTCCAAGGTACATATTCCTAAATGTCCATTTTCTTTATAGGTGTATATTGGTGTTTCAAGCAAAGTCTTTATATCTTTTGTTAAATTTTTATGATTTCCATCTTCAAATAAAATTTTAAGCAATTTTGACAAATGAGCTAATGATATATATTACAATGTACTGCCCATTCAGTTGAATTATATTGAAAGCTATTATTAACTACACCGATATCTTGTGACTAAAAAATGGGATTATACATTGTATCCAAAATTATATAATCATCATAAGTATCAGAAGAAATATCTGTTGATGATCAAATTTCATCAGAAACTTCAGAATTATTCTCACATATTGTATCCTGAACTTTTTTCTTCTTCATTTGTACCATAGACTGTTTTAGTTTAGGTTCACGAGATAATAATTCAATATATTGGAGGTATTGATTTTTTGCTTTTTTATTCGTTTTGGACGATTTTTATATTTTTTAATATTTTTACACCGTTAAAATACAATTTCGTTGTAGAAATATGTCATTCCAAATTTATATTGATCACCTATTTTTGACATAAAACTTATTTGTTCTTACAGTGACTCAACGTTACTTAAAGCAATTTGACGGTGTGTAAAAATAAATTGTTACCCGTCGTTGTCAAAAAATTTGTAGTTTAAGAAGCGTAATTATGACTGATAGATTTTTATACAAGTCGTATAGGTCAATGTAAGCAGAACTTGTAAGTGTGAGGTCATGTTAAATAAAGCATTCATGATTATTTATAACACATTATTGAAATTGAAATTTGTAAATCAAAATAATTAGCAATACAAAAAGTTAATACGAAAAAAAAAATTATTAACAAAATATAGTTCAAAAATATATTTTTTTGTTATTTTTGTAAAAAAAAAATATTAAAATCGTTATTGAATTTTTTTTAGCTTTCGTTAACGCTTTATACAGGCTTCGTAATTCTATAAAGAATCTCTTCAGGTAACTTTATAGTGTTATATCTCCATAGCGGCAGCACCAATCATCATCAAATAAATATTAAAATTTGCTCCAGACCGTTGTCTTTCTCGAATATATAACTGAATATTATATATGTAGATCAACAGATAGATCAACAGATATAACGGTTTTTATACAAAAACATCAAAACAACAAGGATACTTTCAAATGTCCTTTTGGTCCTTAAGTTTAAGATGCGCCACTAAAGATATATATTTTTGGAAAGCTAGAAATTCCAGCTTTCCTTGAGATATGGTCATTAGATCCTACGCCAATACAATATTTCTCTGAGAAGAATCAAACTTTGTTAGCAAGTTAACAAATCTATACTTATAAAAGGGAAAGCTTGTTTGTTTATTTGTTCGCTATACACGCCCATAGTTTTAAAGATAGAGTTTTGAAATTTTGCATAGTTATTCATGGTCAAAAAATCAGATGACAGGTTCGTTTTGCTGCGGTACAACTCCTAGCAAGTCTCAGGAATATTTTAAAAACCAATTGTGTCACAGCATGAAAATTTACACTTACATACTCCATCATAAATGTTTCAAAAAATTATTGTGTTACAGACTTGAAAATTTATTCATAAGTACTCTATGAAAAATAAACAAATATGTATTGTCCTGAAAAAGTATTTCGAATTTAGGAATCAGTATAAAATTTCTACAGGGCTATGTGAAATAAAAAATGTGACAATTCGTTTTATTAATCAGAAAATACTGCAGTGTGTTCAAGAAGGTCCATGTGTACAAATCGATAGATACATTTATCGATGAAAATGAAGTTGTTCTTCCTCATCAATTGGAATTGAAAGTAGTAGCTTCAATATTGCTCATTTCATTTAAGCACAAATTCTAATTGGTTGTCGAAAAGGCGAACATATCTTTATTTCAAGAATACTGAAATAACAAGGAACATGTTTGTTTATACTCCATCAAAAACACACCCGAAATATTTTTTACAAAAAAATAATTTTAATGTAAGTATAGTTTGAGTTGTAGTATTATTGATTTTCTTATCGTAGTGAAAAAAAATATTAGAATATTTTTGATAAACCAATTTTTTCCAATTCGATTCATAAATCAAACTTCATTGAAATAAATTCGATATATTTTGTGGTCTACCCGGAAAATGTCGGGTAACTTTGCTAGTAATTAAATAAATTAAAGACTTTTACAAAAAAGTAGAAATTATAGAAAAATAATCAACATATTAGTAGAAATAGGAACTAAGGCTAAGCCCAAGGTCATTACATATTACAACCAAACGAAAGGAGGTGTTGACAATATGGACAAATTATTGGGTGAATATTCTGTAAAATGAAGAACCAATCGTTGGCCACTGGCATTGTTTTACAATATAGTTGATATTGCTCGACTGGCAGTATATATTATTGATGTGGATCATAATTCAACATTTTCCACCACTGATCGCCGCAGATTATTCCGTAAAGATTTGGCTTTTGAGCCATTTTGTAAACCACTTATACTTTCAGCAATGCGAGATGTTCTTGGAAGACAAATTCAGCCTTTAATATCAAGCAACCAACCTAATAGAGACTATACTGATAGACTAGAAGTGGTTAACAGCTGTTACTCATGTAGAAATAAAATAAAATTATAATATTCAAAAATAAAAGTAAAAATATTTTTAAAAATAAAATATTGTCAAAATAAATAAAAAAAAATGGCAATTTCTATAGAATTCCATACAAAATGTATAGAGGTACACAGTTACCTCTCACCCTCGTGAAGGTGGTCTTTCAAAACAAGGGTATAGATCTTGAGACTCTCATTGATTTTAAATATCCAAATTCTTTAAAATTAGTAAACTTACACCTTTTTAGGAGTTGTAAGGAAGTTTGAGCTCATTAGCCCTTCCAGAACCTTTTTTTTTGTGGTTTGAAAATGCAAATGCATATCAGGCTAACCTCGTCACTCACATAAGGGTTAATTATTTGTTGAGTTAGAGAGTATAGTTTGCTGACAATATTGTAGTGTTTTTCATAGTAATTCAAGTTCGATAGTCAAATTAAATAAATTAATAATTAATACGTTAAAAATATTTACAAATTTCACTTTATATAGTAAAAATTACAGTATTATTTGTGAATGTGCAGAAAAGTAATTCTATCTTAATTATTAAAAATAACATAAAAAATAAAAGATAATTATAATTTTTAACAGGCTTATATAAGAAAAATAAATCAATGAAACTGAGTTAGTTTATTATTATGTCAGTGATTAGATAGAGATTATATTTTTAGTGTGGTTTGGTCCTCTGAGTTATAATATCACCAGCATGTTAATCTATATTATATCTGATCTTTCATGAATCTGATGAATTCAAATTTAATTAACTAAATATAAATTCTACTGGTTGAAGAAATCCAAACCCCAGATTAAACATCAGTGATACTTAATTATATCACCGACCGAATTGTCTTTAAAAATAAAATTGTAATTTTTAGTTTTGAATTTTAATTTTTGAAAATTTCAAGCAGTGTCGAAAATTCTAAATTTACTCACTTCTGATGCAATATTATAAAATATGATTGTAAATAATTACAAATTTTTAAATCTCTACCACTTCACCATTTTTATTTTAATAATAAATAAAAATGGTGAAGTGGTAGAGAATGATTATTTGAGTAGTAATCGAATAAGAAATGTTCAAAATTTAAATTGATTTTTTATTTTTAATTTTTATTTTTATTGTTTTAATTGTATAAAAAAAAACTCCATATTCCTAAATGGTAAATGATATCATTATATTAATTTTATTAATCACATAAATTAATAATAATTTTTTTTTATTTAATATTCTGATAATTATAAATTTTAATAGAATATAAGTTTTATAATAAAAAATAAAAAAGTAATTTAAATTAAAAAAAATAACAAAATATATAAAAATAATGTTTTTTATAAAACTCTGGGAAACCAAAATATAACTTTTCACAATATATATATATATATATATATATATATATATATATATATATATATATATATACATATATATACAGTGGTAGGCAGAATTATTTAAACACTCAATAAATTTTAACACTTTTTTTTTTGTTTTTCCTTTCTAAGGACGGAATTTACAAATGTGTTAAAAAAAACTTTGGGAATCAATTTCACAAAGTGTTCTAAATTTAAATTTAAATTTTCGGCTGAAAAAAATCTCAAATCACTCAGGTAGTAACAGGTTTCTTTTGCTATGTCATCCGGCAAAAGTAGTTACACATTTGGTTTCATAATTAATTACACAATTATTGCATTTTGATCTAATGAAGTGAATAAGTGCATTTTTGGATAGCGTTTAATTAATTTTTATTTTTGAATTTGTATTCTTATATTTAAAAATGACGAAGTGCAGCTCTTAATTGAGTTTCAAATAATTTTATTCTGTTAAAATTACTGATTCATTTTTCATCCATAATACGAAAAACAAACGAATTAAATATTGAAAATCGCACAGAAGTTGTTGCTTAACACTAGCTCGATTGCTAGCAGAAATTTATGAAATTTCATTTAAAACTATTTAGAACCTTGTAAAGGAAAAAGAGGAATACGGTAGCTTAAAAAGCAGGAAAAGATATAGTAGGAATGAAGTTGTTACTAAGAGACGGAAAGAAGGCTATTAAAAATTGTTAAGTAATTAAAATGAAAATCCTTATATAAGCCCAGTTAAAATTGTTTTTAGGTCAGCAAAAGTTATTGGAAAAAAGTGGTAGTGAACGAACAATACGAAGAATATGTAAATATTCTAATATTCAAACTTATGGGGTGCGTAAAGTAGTAAATATTTTACCACAAAATTTTTCAAAACGTCAGGCTTTTGCTCAAGAATATGTTAATGAGTCATTGGAGTACTGATATAACGTATTGTGGACAGAGGAAAGTTAATTTACATTCCAAGAAAGAGTTAAAGTATAATGTGGTTTAATCATTTGATTCCCATGGCCATGGAAGTGTTATGTCTTGGGGATTCATTTACTACTATGGCTATGGAGCTATGGCTATGCTACCGATGCAACATTATGAATGTGGATATATTAAAAGATTAAATAAACATGATTTCAATTAAGGAGGCAGAATATTTCCTGATGATAACAGTTGTCTCCAGCAAGATAATGATTCATTTAATAGAGGTTGCGTTGTAAAACGATTTCTTGAAGGTGTCGGACTGAACATTCTAACTTGACCACCGAAGAGCTCTGACTTAAATGTTTTAGCGATCATTTGCGCATTTATGAAACAATGAAAAGGAAACAAATCGGTAAAAGACGAAAAAAGCTGAAAGGATTTGGAAAATACTGAATATTTAGGTAAAAATACCTATGGAATTAATTAAAAATTTAAGAACTTCAATATGAAAGTAGTTGCAAGCTATTATTGATACACAAGGTGGAATAACTAAACATTAATAATGTAAAAATGCTAAAACAAAACTGTAAACAACTTTTTTATTCAAAAATTGGCAATATTTCTTTAGTTTCTTTAAAAGAAACCTGTTACAACCTGAGTCATTTGAGATTTTTTTCAGCCGAAAATTTAAATTTAAATTAAGAACACTTTGTGAAATTGATTCCCAAAGAACTTTTTTTACTTAACACATTTGTAAATTCCGTCCTTAGAAAAGAAAAACAAAAAAAAAAATGTAAACATTTATTGAGTGTTTAAATAATTCTGCCTACCACTATATATATATAAAATTATATATATATATATATATATATATATATATATATATATATATATATATATAATATTTAATATGTTTACACAGTTGACCACATTTGTTTTATTAAATTAATTAATAAAAAAAGTAAAAACTACACTTTTAATTGGATAAATGTTATTTTAATTTATAATAAAATAATAATGATAAAATCTATTTTTTGATTTGTATATGAATATTCAAATATTTTATATTTAAAAGAGAATGGAATGAAATATATAAGTAAAGAGTGTAAAATATTATTAAAATTGAAAATTTAAATAAAAGTTTTGTATTTTCGTAATAATTATTACTTATGATATATTTTTGTAAAATATAACGATTTCATGAATAAATTTTATAGAAAAATTAAATTTTAATTTTATAATGACTAAATAAAATTGTAAACAACTGGAATTATATTAATTTTAGTTTCAAGAAACTCTTTATTTCATAAACTCGACTATTATTGATATAACGTACTGCTTAATAAATCTGAATTAATTATCCAATTTTTGTTGTTGCTTTCATTTAATTGTATTGGACCTTTAGAAACCCACTGGTAACAAACAATATAATATGATGCAAAACTACATAATAATTATTAGATTACATTAGATTAGATTGTGTATTTCGGAAGGGAATCTATACCCTATACCTCTATACCAGTCGCAAATGGGCTTATTGTATTATCCCGTGTTTATTAGTTGGTCTCTGGGTATATATTAATGATGTTTAGGATGATAATAAAATAATTCATTTCGTCAAATAAAAATATAATAACAAAAAAATAAAACCCAATTTAATTGAAATTTATTTATGGCCCATATAACAAAAAACAATTTTTGAAATTTCAATATAATTTCTCTATCTCTATTTGATATTTGTTTCTTTTTCTGATCCAATTGAACTTGGATTTAATAAAATAGAAAGAGCAAAACCAAAATACATATTAATTTCAGGGCGTTAAAGAGGCCTGCGATTCGAATTGCATCAATAGAAGAGTGGCACGGATCAGTTTGATGTAAGGTTACGAATGTATGGTAATCACAGCTAATAGTTTAAAATTATTGTTATTAGAACCGAAAACTTAAATTGATATCCTAAAAAGATATCAATATGCTTATATAGTATGTAAACATTTATATAATGGCAAGGAAAAATCCGGAAAAATCTCAATAACAGTATCTAACCTTCGTTCAAATATATTTCAAAAAATAAATCTTTTAAACTCCTTATTATAAAATATCTATATGAAAACTATTAATCTAAGGATATAAAACAAAAAATTCCAAAACCGATTAATATTAAATTATTACCTTTGCTATCTTAAAAAGTAAAACAAAACAAAAATTCTAATCTGGTATACCTAAAACGAAAAATTTCATCTTTTATCCTCTTTACATTTTTGTAATAAGAAAATATTGCATTAAAAAGAAAAAACAACAATGTAAGTAAGTATATCTAACATTGAAATTAAATTTTCACAAACCTTAATCCCAAAATGGGACTTTAGTTCTTATACAAAAATGTAATAAAATCAATACATATATATATATATATATTATATTGTTTTCAATAATTCACAATATCTCTATATTATTTTCAAATGTTATTTGTTCCAAATTGGACTCATATAGGATCGCTTCAAAAATGATAGCATTCCGACACTGGTGATATAAAATTTTAATTTGGTTCAATCTCTATGAAGTTATTAAATCGATTATATTCTGATAAAATCAGTACAAGTATAGTTTTCAGCTAGTTTTATTTCTTATTCTATATTATGAAACATTCCAACCAATACATCTTTATGCAACGGGATTCAATTGAATTTTGTTAATTTTGTTATAACATTGATTCTGTCATTGACAGCTTCTTGCAATGCAATTCTCATTAAGAGAAGTGGTCATTTGAATTATTGATGTAGAATTAAAATTAGAGGTAAACTAAGGTAAGCTTAAATAAATCGAGTTAAATGTATATTTTGTTATATTAATATAAAACTGTATTGTGCAAAGTTGTTTAGTATATCTAAAAAACGGTTAAACTTTCATTTCGATTGTATCGACTTCAAATATCTAACCTTTTTGTACTTGATATATTGATATAAATCGCACATACTCACTAGAAATCATATAATCTACTCCCGGATTTTCCAATTTATTTTTATGAATAAGAGTACCGTAATCCTATAGTAATATCACTTCCAACTATCTTTAATATTCCCGAAGAATTTGGAAAACTCCGAAAACTGGTAATACTAGATTTTTTAAAACAAAATGTCGCGTAAATTGCCGCTTTTAGTTTAACACTTTCAACAATTGAAATACTTTGGAAATGGCGTAATTGTAAAATATAACGTCTGTAATTTGACATTTAAAAAAAAAATGGAGCTTAAAGCTGAATTTTTATTTAAGTATTAACAGGATATAGTTGAATATTTGAGCGTACACACGATTAAAATCTCACCTCTACTGTATACATAGGGGTATACAAAATTATTTAATTTTTATTGGCAAATACTTAGAACTTATTGGTTATTACTGTAACAGAAAAAAATATGTACATTGTATATAGGCATGCATACATACACACGAATTGAAATAACATAATGTTATGGTTAACATTTTTTTTTATATTATTATCAATAAATAAAAAAAAATAACAGAAAAAATAATATTCCATGTTTTAATTTTTACCCTAGACCAAAATTGAACATGCATCATAAGACATGTTTATGTGAATCTTTGAATCTTTCTAATTCTCAAGATATTTATGTTCAAAATATAAGAAACCAATAAAATTTCCTTTTCCAAAAAAGGAAAAAAAAATGGTGGAGGGAATCTGTAGTTGGTACTTTATATAAATTTCTCTTATCTTTTTTTACACATTTTTCTTATTTGAACTTGGATTAAGTGCGGATAACTAAAGAGAACCTAACAAAAAAAAGTATTCTAAAGCTTAAGGTTTACGAAATGTTCACGTGTCACAAATAAAATGTAAAATAAAAAAATAAATAAATAAAAAGTACTACGAAATCGGAATTCAAAATAAGAATGTAATTCGGATATGAATGTAATTGTAATGATTTAAAAAAACATTGTTTTTTTTTCTTTTAAGAAAAAGAAAATCCTTAAGAGGAGTCTATACTAATATATTAAACGAAGTTACTCAGTAAATATGACTTTTTGTTTGTTTTAAGATTATATGCTAGACTTATTCCACTCAGGCTTAAAATAAATTTTGAAGATTTTTTACTTTGTATTTCTGTATTCAGGCCCGTGCCTGAGTATATGGCCGACTGAGTGCCAATGTATTTTGGCCGTTTCTAAGATAAAAAATAGAAAAACAAGCATTTTTAAGTAGACAATAAAATTTGTGTTCGCATCAGTTCGCATTTTGAATTTTTATTTATATTAATATTATGTACATTATAATGTATATAAAATTAAAAATTAACTCTACGCGATTTTTGCGTAGCATATAGTCTTCAATCGCTTCCAGTATATTTAAAGAACCAGCAATTTCATTTTCAATTGCGATAACTGAAATATTGCTGAGTTGTCCTTGCGTCATTGATGTTCTGAATTAATTTTTTATTGTCTTAAGTTTTGAAAAACTTCGCTATCCAGATGCAACAGATACAGGTATTGTTAGCAAAAGTTTTAAACATGTAGCTTCATTTGGGAAGGAATTTGCCAAGTTGTGCTTATATAAATATTTTAATAAATATTCGGGTTGCTTTTTATCTTTTATGATAATTTTCAAAGAAAACAATTCTTCATACAATTCTTCACCACTAATATCGAATCATATGATATGATCGAATCATCATCTTTAAATTTATTATGAAGATCGAAACAACTTTTTTTTATATCCTCATGTTCCATATCAATAAATTTAATTAGAAATTCAAAAGTTTGTTCAAAATATGATAGAGATTGAAATCGAGTGGTAAGCGATGAAATAGTTGTATGTAGTATTGTATAGAAAAAACTAATTTTGAAATTTTCTTTTGGACGAAATTGAATATTTTCATCTCCTTCGTAGTCAAATTGTTTACGATGACGTCGGCGACATAGACTAACATCAGCAGGAAATTTTAGTTTCAACTTTTTCATACAGTTCATCAGAAAGCTTCAAATAGTTTGCTAAACTTTCATCATTTCTGATATTTTAAAAAAAATTCAAAACTTCACTAATTGATTCAGCACATGAACTGCCAAGAAACTTTCTGCATCATTTTACTAATAATATCTATTTTCCCCAATATTTCATGCCATCAACTTCATCATTTTGAATATGTACATACCTGGAAATCATTGTGATTTGCTCAACATGTCCAGCATCCGGCGTACAGTCTCAAAGGACTGAAAAATATTTTGACTCTTGTATTGATGTTAAAATATATTTTCTAATTTGGTTTCCAAGGATAGTAATTATTTCATTTTGGAAGCGGTTTCCAATATAATGTGGTATGTGGTTCTTTAAAGAGACTGATTTTTGTACACGATTAATGTGGTCCGCCATTAATTTTTTTGTAATCCACGTTAACTTAACATTCACGGTTTACTATGAATGTTCTAACACACAAAATTTAAAAGTTTTTGGAAAAAAGAAAAGCAAAGCTAACTTGCTTTATTTATTTTATAAGAAGTATTATAATAAGAATTTCTTATGACGTTCTTAAAGAGAAAAACATGAAGAAAAAACTGAAATTAATACAAATAGTATTTGAATAATTTTTTAAAAAAATTCCATAAATTATATTTTTATATATAATTCCAATTAACAAATCTTTTTTTACAAATTCATTAAACGATTGTTTAAATAATTTTTTTGTCGATTTAACCGCCTTTTAATTTGGCCAGCTGCGTGCTGCGCACGCAATGAACGCTGGCCAGGCACGGCTCTGTCTGTATTAATGTTTACATTCTTCATTAAACTTAATATAGAGTTAAAAAAAAGAGTCTCTGTAGAATGTATATTTATAATAAATATTTAATGACATGACAACACCATTATCATTTCATTTAATAATAAACTTTTTTTTTTCATATTTTGATCAAATAGTTACTCGGTTAGAAGACTAGGCAAAATATCGTTAGCCGGTTCAATTTTCTCTACAATTTTGTTCTACATATACCTAGTTTTGAAAATTTGTTGTCTACAAATTCAAATTTTTCATTACTTAATTATCATTTAACAAATAATTTAAATTTTGCAATTAGATTCATTATATCAACTTCCACATATAAACAAGCGGACGCAAAATATACAATACCAGCTATTTCCGGTATAGCATTCGCCGATCAAGCATTAAAAAAAATTTCTTTCCTCTTCATTTAAATATTTACGTTAAACAATTAATTTTTTTTAGCTTATCGTCCAATTTAAGCATAAAATATTTTGTTACATAGACTATTTTTGTCTTTCTCTAAGCTCCTTGTTGTTGGTTTTGTAGAGTCATCGATGTACAACACTGTGCATTCTAGTTAAAATTTTCTTTTGAATTTAACGGAAACTACATATGGAGAACGTGGTAGTTTTGTAATTTCAGCTCCAATTGATAAAAATTTGTCAGTATTTCTCGTAATAAGGCATCTATAATATCTTGCTCATTGTGTTTTTCCTATAACAAGAGTGTTCCAATAAGTAAATCTAGTGAATTTTTAAAGGTGAGAAAACAAGACTTACCATCATGTCAACAATATAAATGTTACTAGAAGAAACTCACGGGTACATACCCGGCCGACCAAAAGAAAGGAATTTTTCTGTGAAACGGCACAATAAAATGATTTTTGATAAATTTATACATTTGACACGTTGAAAGTATCTGACAACAAAATATATAATAGAAATATTAATAGCAAACCACAAAAAAATAAAAAACGTTCAAAATTTTAAGTTATTATTAATTTTAAAATAAAATAAAAAAATATCACTTTTTTTGTAAGATTTAATTTGTTTTTATTATTTTTTATATCTCGAGGGAAAGCCTCGAAAAATACTAAGCAGACCGCGCACGTAGGTACTTAGGTATCTGGAATTCTAACCCACTAAAAACACCGAAACCCTTTACCATAACTGATATTATTAACCGATTAATTGATTGTTCGCGTTAATTGGGAAAACGTGTGTTAGAATGTTATTAAAAAATAGTTTCCCAATTATTATGAGTTAGTTTTAAAATTCATCATATTGGAAACAATTGGATAAAATGAAGTATTCTAGACCTGCTATGCAACATTGTCAGTTACAGTGTCGTTGTCAGTATTTTTAGAGCAGTGGATTGTGTAGAGCTGACCATGGTAGGTTGAGGGAGATAATTTCCGAATCTTTGAAATGTTTGACCTTGTGATTTATTGATTGATATTGCATGTGCAAGACTTACTGGAAATTGATTTCTAATAAATTCGTATAAGTTAGTTTTCATTCTATATGTGATATTTTTTTATTTTATAAATAAAAGAGTTAGTTTTATAAAGATTAACTTAAAACTTTGAGCAATTTTTATTTTTTTGTGGTTTGCTATTAATATTTGCTAAATTCTATAAATTGTTTTCAGATAACTTAAACATGTCAAATGTTCAAAATGTTCTTGACTTGACTATTCAGGTGCTCAAATCACAAAAGATATATACCTACAAAATTTTTGCACAAAAAGATCCGGAACAAAACAGATCAATTTAGAACTATTTTAAATAATCTACTCAACAAAGATCAGAGCACTTTTGGACAAGAAAGTTAAATTAACGGAAACTACAGAACATAACAAATTTTTTTACTCTAGATCGTTCTAGATCGATCCATCATTTCAATTTATCCTTGGTAGGTAAATACTATATTATAGTTTTGTATTGATTTTACTTAGAAAACTTATAAATAATTTATTTAAATAATAATTATTAATATAATTATTAAATAATTTATTTAAAAAAAAATAAAATTTTTGTATGTTAAAATGTCTTACAATGAGGTGAAATTTTAAATTGAAATTTCTAATTAAAAATTAAAGATATTTAAAAAAAATATATAATTTTGCTTAGTCTCCTTTTAAATATCTATCATTTTAAAAAATAATAATGAACATCGGTTGTAAAATGGTTCAGATTGTAACCGTACTTTTTCAATCTATAAATTAAACATAAATGATGTACATATTTTCAAATGACTATGCCCAATAACATTAAAGAAATTCTTCAACGCATGACTATTTCTATATGCATATAGAACTATCTATAACAGGTTACTAAATAAACCTAATTATTTTACTATTTTTCAATTGAAGTATGTACCTTAAATTTTGGTGTAGCTGTTGACCGTCAGAAGGTTTTTTATGTAGATTTTAATAAGTAAATAATTTTGCTTCTAGTTTTTTTTAAATTAAATTGTCAGTTTTATCATAAAGCTATAATAATATACATATACAATGTATATGTATGTAAGATATTTTAATAACTTTTCAAAACTTTTTACATTTAAAAAACAAATTTCCTAAATATAATTAAATATAATTTAAACGGAATGAAAAGTTTATTTTATTGCTTATTTAAATAGAAAAGGCACATCTATTTAAAACTTTTTTTTTATTATTTACATTTTAGTCATAAATTAAGATATGTTTCTTTTTTATTAAAATTAAATATTATAAAACTGTAAAATAAATTTGAACAATATTATTTATTAAAAAAATATTGTTTTTTATTATTAATTATATTATATCATAAAAATCTATTATTATAATAGACAAGCATTAGGGACCTGCGCAGTAGACACCTTTTAATTTTATTTCGATTCTCCTACTCCTGAATGCACTTCTAATATAATATATAAGTTGTATATACAACAAAAATGCACACACAGTTGAAAATTTTGTACTATTCAGCAAATATATTATGCATATGTGAGAACTTATTAACCAGTTATTATAATTTACATTATGTACTTGCAAATGAATCTATGTACATATGCCAAACAAAAAACAAAAAAACAAATTCATCTAAAATAAAAAATATAAAAACAACAAAAAAACAAATCACTTGAATTCTTCCTTTTTATCTTTTAAGTAACTGTCTCTAAATTTTGGTTATTTGTAGTAATAATATAGTTTCTATTAAAATTATGTATTATGTAGGTATATATATATCCATATCCATATACTCTTAAATGACAAAATTTCTTATTTTTAGTAATTTTATCCACTAAATGCCACTTACAATAACGAATATATCGGAAACGAAGCAGTATATGAGGGACGTGTATTTATGTGTCCTAAATAAAACTTACTAAACACAAAACTTTTTATTAAAGACTAGTGGTTTCTGCTATTTCGTGCGATGACTATGTCAGTACATAGCTTACTGTTTTTTTTTAAACTTTAAATTTGACTCCAACTTGAAATATAATTACTCAACAGGGGCCCCTAGCTAATATTATAATACATAATAATAAAAAAAATACTTTTTTAAAAATTGGATTAATAGAGAAACGAACTCACAAAAATTTGTGATATTAAAATCTATTTAATAATATTATCCTACTAATTAATTTTTTTCCTACTAAAAGTGCAAAATACCAAATCCGATAAATAAAAAAAAAAAATAAAAAGAATTTGACTCAGAGGAGAATCGACAAAAATTTCTGATATTTAACGATGTTTTATCCAACCCAGCTAATATCTTATAAAAATTGTTCACCCAAAATATATACATAAAATAAGAATTGATTTTGATCGCCACGACCAGCATCATCACTGATTGATTGAATGAAAACAAAAAAAATGATGCACACGAAAAACCACGAAAAGTGTGCCTTCAAAATCGTGCTCTTCTGTATTATAACATAGATAAAATAAAAATTGATTTTGATCGCCACGGCCCGCATCATCGCCGATTGATTGAATGCAAAAAAAAAACCAATCACACGAAAAACCACGAAAAGTGTGCCTTCACTAATCGTGCTCTTGTGTATTATAATATAATATAGATTTTCTGCTTGTCAATATTTTGCTTTACAAAATACATATAGATTTGAACTTGAAGATGTGCTTTAATGAGGGTCAATTAGAAATATTCTAAGGTTTTCAAATTTCTGATTCTAAGCCACAAACCAACATTTTTAATAGGTACTTTAATTTTTGGTAAGTAAAATAATTTCAATTGTTTTAATGACTTTAAATTTGAAAAATCTGCTGTGGGGGAGCCAATATCTACTCAAGCTCCAAATATAGAAGAAATCAAAGCTACAATCAATATCCTGTAGTACAACAAAGCAACAGGTGAAAGGGGAATTCCAGCAGAAATAGCCAAACTGGACCCCGACCTATTCGCAAAAGCAATTGAACCCCACATCAGAAAAGCATGGATAGAAGAGAATATACCACCATCATGGAAGAAAGGAATGATTGTCAAAATACCTAAGAAAGGAGACTTGACAAATTGCAGCAACTGGAGAGGAATCACGGTTCTAAATACTATTCATAAGATAATAGCAATTATTATAAAGAAAAGATTAGAAGAAGTACTAGAACCAATACTACGGAAAGAGCAGGCAGGTTTCAGACCAAACCGAAGCTGTGTTGACCAGGCAAATACTTTACGGGTCATAGTTGAACAATCAGTAGAATGGAATGCCCCACTATATCTACTATTCATAGATTTTAAGAAAGCATTCGACACAGTCAAGAGATGCGCAATATGGAGAACACTTACAAAGAAGGGAGTTCCTGAAAAAAAGAATGGGATCTCTTCGGAAACTTAGAAGACTTAGAAGACTTAGATTACGCAGATGATGTATGCCTCATATCAAAAAATCAAAGGGACCTACAGAACAAAGTCAACAGATTACAGGAAGAAGCAAAGAAATCGGGACTGGAATTAAATATCGAGAAAACCAAGGCAATGAGGACAAACAATAGTTATAGTGAGCCAATAACAGTGAGTGGACAACAGATAGAATACGTAGAAGAATTCAACTACCTGGGGAGCATTAAAACATCAAGAGGAGGTGCAACAGAAGATGTCAACAGCCGTATAAATAAGGCAAGAAGAACATTTGGGAGCCTAATGAAGATATGGCGGAGCAACGAAATATCGAGAACAACAAAACTAACAATATTCAGAGCATGTGTTAAGTCAACATTAATATATGGCAGTGAAACATGGCTCACTTCGGTCACAATCAAACAGAAGCTACAAGTATTCATCAACAAGTGCTTGAGAATTATATGCAGAATATTCTGGTCGGCAAGAATTAGCAACGAGGATTTATGGATGATAACTGGAGAAGAACCGATCAACAGACAGATAAATAGGAAAAAAGGGAAATGGATAGGTCATACACTAAGGAAATCAGAAAGTGATATAGCAAGAAGAGCTCTAGAGTGGAATCCACAAGGACAAAGGAGACCCGGCAGACCATACAACACATGGAGACGCACAATCGATCAGGAATTAACAGTCAACAATTATACCTGGGACGATATTAAGGAAGTAGTACTCAACAGAGAGGAATGGAGGTTCACTATCGAAGCCCTATGCTACCACGCGGAGTAATAGGAGAAAAAAAAAATATAAATACAGTTTTCTACTCTGCTGTCCTCGATCAAATATGCTGAGCCTTTAAAACGGATATGCGGCAAAGTGATGTCGGCATAGTATTACCAGCGAAGCTATATAATATAAGGTGCCTATTACACATCATTCTTTTCATCAATCATTTCGTCCATATATTGACAATATATGGATGAAAAGAATGATGACCGATGACATATTAATCATGCACTCGTCAATCTTTTTATACATTTTGCAAGGACACACTGTGGAAGTGTTCTGAATACATTCATAATTTCGAAACATATATGAATATTAAAAATATAAATTTTGGGGGAATGTTTTTAACTTCAATTTAAATTGAATTTTTAAAGTAAATGTTGGGTATAAAAAACAACAAATTATTTTTTTGCACATTTGAATAATATATCAATCGTTTTTTTTATAATAATTGCTATAATTATTAAAATTAATATAAAAATTATTCTTTTTGAATTACATCACAAATTAATATTATAACCTTATCTGAACATTCCCAAAAAATAATATCTGAACATTCCCCAAAAAGTCATTTTTTTAATTCCGCTGATTGATGACATGATTGATGGGAATTTTGCTTGCATGATTGATGACATGATTGATGAGAATAAAACCACCATCAATCATTTCTCATCAATCAACGGTCAATCAACGGTCAATGATTGACAATATATGGATGAATGGTTGACGAATGATTGATGTGTAATAGGGCCCTAAATATTAAAATTAAGCAATTATTTCTTATTTATATCTTCTAAACGCTTTCATTGTCCCCACTCATATCTTTACTTATGAGATTTCAAGACAATAACGATGATGATGCTGATGCTTTATAAAAGAAAAAGAAGATTGATTTTTGTATTGAGAATTCGAAAAAGTGCAATGTCTACAATTTGATTTACACAGTACCTTAGGGTTTAAATCAAGTGATTTATTCCAATCAATGCGAATTATTAGACATAAAAGCAGCAAGTAGGACATGATAGATACTCGTACAATTTATCCTAAACACAATGGTATTCTTCAACTGGGGTTTCATATTCTTAAAAAAACTCGAAATTTAAGACTTGACAAGGAAGTTTTTCAATTTTTAAAATAAGCGTTTAAAGTTATGTGAGGTGTTTTAGTTTATATTTTTTGATCGAACTGAAAATAAAGCATCTTTGACATGCGATTTTTTAATCAGTTCAATCCCGCCGATCACCCAGTACAAGAAATAAAATCGAGTTTTGGACACCTTACATAATGTATAGATATTATAATACGAGTACATTAAAATACTTAACAACATAAAACTTTTAAAATAATTGAGAAATTAATGAAACTAATTAAAATACTGGATAAATAATTTTCTTTAATTTTAAATACCTACTTGATATTTATATTTCATAGTATTGAAATAATCTGGTTAAGCATTACTGTAACCACAGAAATTATATATTATTATATATGTATAAAATTATATATTCTATAGCAAATTTATGTGTTTATACATTTTAATTTCATTTAATTATCTATATATTTCGAATCAAATTTAATAACAGAAAAGATTAATTTCGAATAGTTATTCATAAAAAGATTACCCTATCTACTTAAAATTTTCCATACTTAAACTTAAATAATCATAGGGGACATTTTTATTAAAGAATATTTTGAAATTGAATTTTGAAAATAGCTAGTCAGAAATGCAAAAAAAAGTAATCAATTATTTTCTTTCAATTTATTTGGATATTTATCCTATTATTTATGTATATTCTTAAAAAAGTCTAGATTTACGGACTTATACTTCATATATGAAAATATTTTAATTCTTTACTTTATTAAGTTAAAAAAACTTTAGGTTATGAACTTTATTAAGATTAGAAAAAGGATTTTCTTAACTTTAATATCAATTATTTAATTTTAAGCTTAGAATTATTGATTTTTGCAACTCGAACTACAACTACATGATTTCTGATGTAATTTGGAGATATTTAGTTTCCTGATATTTGTGTACTTTGTATTCCTTAGCATATATAAAGTTATGAACATGGAAGTCATAAAATGAATCGTCAGAATTTTTATTTTAAATACATGGCATTTATTTGTTTGCGATCTGAAACTTGTTAGAAAATTTGCTACCATCACTAAAATTTCATTCAACTTTCAAAATTTAATTTTTGGATTGATTTTAAGGTTTTTGCAACGGTTTTGATTCTTTTAGTCAATATACTAAAAGTTAGTAACGAATTGAAAAATTTAAATATGCTTTGTCGTGCACTATAATAATGCATAATCAACCCATATCAAATCTAAAATATGATTGTTAAGATAATTTAATCCAAACTATAGTTGCACTTACAAATCTGTGACAATAAGTAATAACCACTTAAGTGAATTTTGTCAATTATACACGCAAAACAATCTCATTTCTGAGAAAATTGTGACAGATTGAACGGAGTTTGTGTCATACAAAATGAGCAATGGAATAATGTTAATGAAAAGGGTTTTTGCATAAATTTTGTATGAGGTCTTATTTCTCATTCGAATGTAGAATAAATATTTTAAGGTTTTAGGGAATATAGGTAATAATATATTTTTCAATTTAAGAAATACTAGGTTTTGAAAATAATATTGCCATCTTGTAAGAAGGATTTTTTCAATAAAAATATTTATTTGATAATCTGTGATTATTATGTGGGTTTTTTTGTGCTCCCTTTAAGTCTTTGTTAAGTTTTTACATTAACCCAACACAATTTGACCTTGATGAAACCAACAGAATTATCCGTATCAAATAATTGTCAGCAATTGGCAATTAATCTACAGAACATTAACTTCACATGAGAATTTACTTAATTCAAGTGAGAAATAAGTCCACTTTTTAGTGAGCACTAATATCACACCCAAAATGAAAAAAAGAGAAATAAGTCCACTTAAACTGATATTATATCAGGGCTTTCCGGAAGACCATAATAAATGTACAGATTTTTGAAGAGATATAACGTCGGCTATGGTCGTGTGTGCTAAATTTACTATGGCGGTGTGTTTACCGGCCGCCGCCCGCTGGCTTACGCCACCACGAGTTTTCCTTGTTTCAGTTTTTGATGAGAATTTATTCCACTTTCTCTATGGATCGGTGGGAAATAAGTTTATAAAATTTCAAGATGGACTTATTTCTCACTGTACTGAGAAAAAAGTCCACCTAAATTTTGTGGACTTATTTTTCACTGAAGTGAACTAAATTCCCGTGTGGAGGTAATGTTAAGTTAACCTATTGCCCCTTGCCATCATTGTCCACGATAAAATTTTCAAATATTCAATTTTGCAGGCGCTGATGATGTCAAAAGGAAACGAAAATTTTTTATTTTGTATGTGGTATATGGGGTAATTTTTTAAATGAAAATAAAAAATAGAAATAAGAAAAAGAAATAATGAGAAAAAAGAAAAACAGGCAATTTTATTTTCATTATTATTTTTTTAATTAATCAAATTTTATAAAAAATGTTCAAAATAATTTTATTTTGATTTAAATGACATTAATTTAATTTTAGTCCTTGAAATTCAAATTTTTTTTTTTTTGTCTTTATTCTATACAACTATCTACATAAAATATAAAAGATATTGAGTATAATGTTGGAATTAAAATTGATGTGATGTAATTGACATGTAATCTAAGTCAAGAATCCATTGATTCTTGACTTAATATTCAAATTTATATTTATGGAGTCTCAGGTAAAGTGAATTTAGTAGTTAAATCCAGCGGTCTGAAGCGTCTTAATCTGCGCTCGCTTGTTCGTTGATTATTGATGAGTTGAGGAGCAAGTAAATTTGGATGGTTTTCCAGTCGAACATAGTATTTTTCAGCTTTCTTTTTAATGACTTGCTTAACAGATGGGATACTTAAATCTGATCTAATTGTGTCATTTCGGACATACCAAGGCGTATTGACTGTAGACCTTAATACTGTGGACTGGAAGCGTTCTATTATTTCGATGTTGGAGTTACTAGTTGTTCCCCATAGTTCCAACCCGTAGCTCCAGATTGGCCTGATGATAGCTTTGTACACTGCAACTTTACATTCTAGGGATAAATTGGAGAAACGACCTATAAGTCAAATTAATTGGTTGAATTTTAATCGTAGTTGTTTATTTTTGCTGATGATGTGACTTTTCCAAGTGAGGCGTCTATCCAAGTGCATACCTAAGTACTTAACCGACTCTTGGTGAGTCAATTCCATGTCGTTAAGGTGAACAGCGGGGCAATTTCCCTTGCGATTAATAAAGGTGATATGAAAGGATTTCGATTCATTGGCCTTTATTTTCCACTTTTTCAGCCAGTTTTGTATATCCAATAAGTAGTTCTGAAGAACTTCTGAAGCTAATCTCGGATTAGTATGAGACACTAAAACCGCTGTGTCGTCAGCAAAGGTAGCAGTGAGTACCCTCGGCGATGTTTGGAGGTCCGCTGTAAATATCAGGTAAAGTAGTGGGCCAAGGACGCTACCCTGAGGAACCCCAGATTTAATTTCTTTTAGTGACGATTGTTCCCCGTTGTATTTAACGAAGAACCTCCTATTTGATAAATAAGTTGACAAAAGTTGCTGGTAGTGGTGAGGAAGTAGTTTTTTAAGCTTGTAAAGGAGACCTTTGTGCCAAACTCTGTCGAAGGCTTGCAAAATGTCCAGAAAAGCTGCAGAACAGTATTTTTTCTTGTCAAGTGAATTATTTATATGATTCATTACTCTATGTATTTGCTCGATTGTCCCGTGATTGTGACGAAAGCCAAACTGTTGAGCTGGTACGATATCTCGTTCATTATTTATTTTAATCAATCTTTTGGCTTTTAGTTTTTCGATTAATTTTGATATTACTGGCAGAAGACTTATTGGTCTATATGAACTAGTTTCATTTGGCTCTTTTCCCGGCTTAGCTAACATTATGATATGAGCAGTTTTCCAGATATCTGGGAAGTAGCTAGTTCTTAATATAGCATTAAAAATGTGGGTTAAGAATTTTATACTGCAATACGGAAGTTCCTTTACCATTTTGCCTGTGATACCATCATACCCAGGAGCCTAGTTTTGAGTGATCAGCCTAGAGGATTCAAATGCTGAAATGATTAGATTCAAGATTCAAAATAAAATTCCAAATGAACAGAAAATTAGAAACTTCAACACAGCTACTGAATTTAAGAACAAAAATGTAAGACTCCGGTAATTTTTTTGCGGTTGCAGATAGTTAACATAAATAGAACACAAAAAAAGAAAGACAGCCATTGAAAGTTAGTAATAAATATGATACTCAATTTAATATAATTCACATGACTATCAAACGCATCATCCACAGTTAATTCCCACTATTCAAAAAATAATTATCATCTATTATTCTCTTTAATCGTATTACTGACGCGAGGAAAAATCAGTTTAACTGAATATGTATTTTTGCAAGAACTTTTATGATGGGTGATAGGAAATTCTACTATTTTGGTAGTACTGGGAAGCTTATTTTTTGTTGGCATATCAATTTAAAACTGTCACGTCTGCGCTTAAAATAATAGAAAAATATTACTCAAGTAATACGACACCAAACATACGAATATGTCTAAGAGAATATGGGTGAATATTATTTCTAATAATAATATTCACAATTTACAAACGTTTTGTAATAGCGTAATTAAATAAAAAATAAATTAATTGTTTAAAATGTTTGGGCGGGAATAGAAAAATGTTAGAGGAAAAAATTATATAAAAATAAACTTAACTTTAGTCTTAGAATTTATTATTCCTCAAAATTTCGGAGATATTTTCATATTTTGTAAAATATATATTATCTCTGAATATTTATGTCAAGATTGCCCATGTATTGAGTAAACTTAAAAATTCTTGTTTAATATTAAATATTGATTGAAAATCTTTTACATGTATACCTATAAGAACTGTTTTTTTTTTTCAAATATTCCCATTATATTTTATTATTATCCAGGACGAAATCAATTTTAAGAATCACCTTTACCTTTATTAATAAAAACAACAATAATAAAAATCTTTGGTAATACCTGAAGTTCTTAAAAACAAAAACTAAAAAAAGAAAATAGAAGTAAAAATCCTCTTACTATAGTAAAAATATTAATAATGAATAGGATACATTCATTCCTTCTTTTACTGTTATAGTTCCGATAAAAGCATTATTGAATTCATAAATATAAATAACGATATAAAGTAGCTACAACAACTCTCAGTCTTATGGGGAAGCTAATAAAAAGAAACAAAAAAATTTCGAACCAGGTCATAAGTAGAATTTAAGATCATAAATGATATAACAAAAAAGGTAAATATGAAAAGCCTGATATAATAATCAAAAGTTGTTGAAAAATATGATAACAGTTCAATTTAATATAACAGTCTTGTACGTTTTTTCTTTTGTTTTTAACTAAAGTGGTTCTTAAAAATTCAGATACAACAATAATATTGGAGTATTGCTTATTTAAGTATTTTTTTTAGTTTTGCTGTACCTAATATCTTCCAAAATGATGACAACTTCAATTTCAATGATTTTTTGAATGGTTCCATTCCTGCATGAGAAGTTTTTGTTTTTCTATTTTGATAATTGATTTGATCTTTTTAACAATTTATTTATATAGGCAGATTTTTAAACATTAATGAATGAATAATATTAGATAAAATTTCGGGTGATGTAGTAAATAAATTATGATGTCGTCAATATTCTATGGGGCTGATATAATTTAAATATTATTAAATATTGCATCGATAGTCGAACTGACCTGATTATAGAATGTTCCAACCAAGAGAGGGGGAGAAGAAATGTTTTGTGTTTTTTTTAATAAACAAAATGATTGAAAAATGAATTCTCCTTATGTAATTTGTTTTTATTGAGAAATAAAGAGTAAGAAGGGAGAAAATTTACACTCAAACTTAATATTATGATGTGGCAATCTTTTAAAAGTACTAGGAGCCAAAATAATAAGCCAGAAAGACTAAAAAACTTACTTCATCAGTTCGAAAGAACAATATTAGATTAGAAAATAAATATCCCAAACAATTCTATTACAATAATTTTTACAGCAATTGTAGTCCTTGGAGTAGGTCAATTTTTTGTTCAAGTAAAAATTTAAATATTTAAAACTAGTTACATTTTAAATCTGAAAACATAACGTGCAACAAGTCATCTTCCATTTACCTTTTTTGTTTAAATCCAAAATGATTCCTGCTCAAGGAATAAATATTTTTTGAGAAAATAATTTTCTTAATACTTTTGAAATAGATGGTAGTAGAGAAATAGATCTAAAATTATTCGGTATTTATGAAAAATCTTTCTAGAAAATAGAATCACAGCGACTTTTAGATCATTGAAGACTAGCTATCATAAAAACTCATATTAAAAAGAAAACAAAGACCATTAGGTAGGTATCGGCAATGAAATTTATATATTCTAATATGTTCTTGAATATCAGTCACAATTTTTCGGATTCATTGTAGTTCTATGGACTTTTAAAGAAGTAATTTACTAAAAAAAATTAACGCTAAAAATACTAAAATCAGAAGCGATATTTTTCAAGACCATATTGCAAAAAACTGTATTTAAGTGACCACAGACAGGATCATTTAAAATTTGACCATTTTTTCTATATTATAACTTAAATTTAGGCTGTAAACCTTTAAGTACTTGCTTACCTATATTGTTGACTATTTGAATAAGGAAAGCATAGTTAAAGAAAAGGAAAGAAAAAGAAAGAAGAAAAATTTTGTGGGGAAAAGCGAACAATGTTGTTATTATTCGTCTTAAACCTCTATAAATCATAAATCAAAAATCTTTCTCTCATTGGGAATGCTTCGCTTGAGACGCGATTCCATAATCGAGATGTTCTAACTATAAAAGAATTTCCTTAACCGGATTTAAACCATCTCGGAATTGCCACTATGAAAGGGTTGGCACTTGATGCCTCTCGTGTTATGCGATGGTATTGCTTGAGAGGAGGAAGAAGTGATTTTAATTCCTCGGAACAAGTGCGAACACCAAATAAATATAATCTATAAAATAGAGTGAATACTCTAACAATATGACGATGACCAAGTGGTATAAAATATGAGGTCACATTTATGTCGCCTATAAGACGAATGGCGCGGTTTTGAACTTTGTCCCAAATATTTAAGGCATTTTTTGGTGCACCTGCCCATAAATGTGAGTTATACTCGAGTTTGGGTCGTATATTATATGCTTTATAGATTTTTAACAGGTCGAATGCCGAGAATATTCAGGTCTTTGAGTCGCTGAATACCTTCATTTTGAAACCGGAGAACTGGTTCAGTCAAAGTTTGGGACAGAGCCTTGTGGAACATTAGCGTTGATTTGTAGTTCGATATGATATGATATAATAGATTGATTTAAAAAAAACTTTCAATCCATTTAGAGAAGGTTGAACCAAGGCTTATAGCGTTGCATTTTGTTATAAGACCAGAACGCCATACTCGGTAGAAAAGCCTTAGATATATCCAGAGCTACAACAGGAGCTTCACCAAATTGACTCTTATCGCAGAGTCATGTCATGAGATCACCGGAAGAACGTTGGACTCGAAAGCCGTATTGACTATCATGAATTATTCCTCTATATTTCTTCAACTTTTGATATATTAAGATTTCCATCGTTTTTGAAATAATAGAAGTAATAAATATGGGCCTGTAGTTCGAGGGATTGTTTTTGTCACCTTTTTAGGAATAAGATACATTTGGGCAACTTTCTAATAGGATGGGTAAGTTCTTGAAGAAAAGAACAAATGGAATAAGTTGCGCAGAGGTTTAGAAGTAGCGTAGGCAATGTGTCGCAGCACAATTGCGGGTATACCATCACTTTACTTTCGATCAGAATACCAAAAATCTTTATTTGACAAAGAATTAATAGTTTTCCGTTGAGCTTTACTTTAATATCTCTTCAGATGAAACCCATTTTTGGCGCTTTTATACTGAAAGTCGCATTGTATATTTCACTTTTTAATCATACAGTTTCAAGTTCCAGAACTTTACAAAATCAATTGTTCTTAAATAATTGTTAGTTATTTTTCTTTTATTTCACCTAAATTACTTTTAACAACATTGATTATCCGAACGGACATTACTAATCATTTGAGTCCTTACGTTAATTTTTAAATTATTTCAATTAATTTTTTAGGTATTACATAACGAAAATTACAACGGAAATTGTAAATAGTATTTTACAGTATTTACTCAGCACTATAATTTACAATATCAATATCCTAATACATTCATAACTTATATATTTTTTTATCTAGAATAATAATAATAATTTTTCTTTTTTTTTCAATTATTTTATAACATTTGTTGTTATCCTTTCTTCCATATTTTCAATTAAATAAAATTTTTCTTTATAACTTTTATGCTATTATTACTTTTCTATTGTTTATTTATCGTTAGGCTGATTATTGTTTTAATGGATTTTTCAAATTTTTACTGCTGCAATATTGAAATTTGAAATACCTCTACTAAATCAACTGATGCATAAAATGATTGAACTTGAAAAATTTTAATGAAAGCCCAAAAATAATATTTCTATTCGTAGCTATATCAAACTTTTAATGTAAGCAACAAAGATAAATACTCAACTATAAAAATAACAAAAATAAAATTAAACCAAACAAAAAGATAATAAATAAATCATAGAAATTAAAAATAAATGACGAAAAAATATTTAGTAAAACTTGTGACAATCATAGGATAATCAGGTATAAATGTGTCAAAGTTATTCTACGTTCTTTTAACTTGAAACAAAATTAAAAGTTTTAAAATTTTTTTGATTTAACCTAATTTACAGCTTTAGAAAAAAGGGGTTATCTTTTGACCAACATTTAAATCAAAAAAAAAAAAAAACTTATATTGTTGTTAAAATTCTTAAGTAACAAAAATAGTTTAGGTTTGTTACAAAAGCATTGGTTATTCGTCTTTTATATATATTTTTGAATGTTAAATTTTTGTTTTAGAGATATATTCCTACACTGCAATTCAACATCTAATGACGTATCCAAATATTTAAATTTGAGAAGCTTGGATTTTTGGAATCGACTATGCAGTATAAGAATATTATCCTCCCAAAATATTCTGTAAGATAAATTGATAATTTCAAACTATAGAAATTATTACAGCATCTCTATCAGGTCTATTGAAATATTGATTTTTCATAATTTCAAGACTATTTGATGAAAACCTTGAATTTGTATGGCACAGAGAGTTTTGCCGTACTAGAAATCACATAGAATAAATTTTTCTTTCGAACACTTATTAACCGCAATTTCCAATGCTCTGTAATAAAATAGTCGATACGATACGTAAACAGTACGATAATTCCGTTATTTTCAAAAATGTCTATATACAGAGTATTTTGCGTTACCTTACAAACGTTATAGTTTCCATTATCAATTTTAAAAAGTGTAAAACTATGACCGGGTATGAAAAACCACAAAGAAAATATATATTTTTTTGTACTTGTAATCAGACAGAATCGTTTAAAATAAAATGAGGAAGGAAAATAATAAAAAGGATGAAATTACTTTGGATAAAAATTAAAAGTAAAATAAAAGGGGAAAAAATGTAGAAAAAAGAAAAATAAATAAAAGGAAAAACTAAAAACACAAAACGTGACCAAGAGTTGAAATAATGGAACTTAATGGAATTTAAAAATTCAACTTTTGTTTTTACTTAAAAAAAATAGCAGGGCTGGGGCTGCGAAGTGATTATATTGCAAGTTTAAAATAAATTGTATATAGTTGATTATGTATCTATAATGATAAAGCTGGACTAATAGTAATGGTGTTATATAATGTGGACCTGATGACTATGGTGGTATATAAGGTGTAATCGGAAATGTCAAACTAAGATGAAATGCAAATAATTTTATTTGATGGTCTACAAAGAAATTTTTACTAATACGAAAAACTTAGAAAAACAATTGAAATACTACTGATAATAAAACATTTAAATCACTTACGAATGAGTAAAGATATATTCATGATAATTTATTTTGTTACTTATTGTTACATTTTTAAGTACTTCTAATAAATTTAAACATTTAATTAAAACGTAGAAATTACAAAATCAACTACAACTATTTGAGGTTACAAATGAAAAAGGCAGGCCTTAGGTCTATTATATCAGATCACCTTAGACATATTCACAGGTCTGTGCAGAAATGAAAGAAAATGAAGATTTTCTAAATATTATTTGATTTTTGGGTTAATAATTTTTTTAGCACTGCCATTTTCTTCATTTCAATATCCAATTTTGAACTCTTCATTTCCAAGTAATCCTGGTGACGGTTTTCTTTCATATCTTTCAAAAAAAGTTAATTGCTCTTCATTCGAATTTTTTTCCTTTTTCGTGGTGTTTTTTTGGATTTTTCAAAAGTAAAGGATGTACTAACATAGTCTTGGTTTAAGTTAACTGATTGACATGATTTCTAACGAATCTAAGAAAACTTCCTCTGGGCGCGTTACTAAATGTTTATTATTCGTAAACATCAAAATATTGCCAAACACTTCGCCCTCATCCAGTTTGGTTGTTTGTTTGTTTAATATGCTTTACATTAAATGTTTCGCATTCGTCTACTAAGAAAGAAAATTCAACATTTTCCCCAATTAACTTTCAATGTTATTTTTTCCAAAACAGTTAACTTGGCCATCATTGAATGCTAATTCGAATTGCAGCCTAATATTTATCAATAGTTTTGATATCCTTTGACCTTCTAAGTCGGTTTCACTAGAAATCGCAAAATAAATTTACAATTTGTTGGGTTTTTGTAATTTAAAATAAACTAGTATTCGCCCGCTCCTCGAAATTCGAAGAGGTTTCATAAAAAATGTTACCCTATTTCATTATGAGTTAATAATATTACAATTTCATTAATAATTTAAATTTATTCTTAATGACACTATAATTTTTTTCATTGATTTAGCTTAGACAACAACCATATTTGTAATAGTTTATTTAAAAAAATAAAATAAGGAAAAAAACAAATTTTTTTTTAGAAATATTTGCCTTCAATTTAAGCGTACTAAAACTACAAAAATAAACTTTAGAATCGCAGCTTGATATAATGTTTTCATAGCAAGTTATGATTGTAATTACGGAAAAAGCAAATTAGCCGAACTTTTTACCAAATCTCTTAATCTCATCTCAAGACTTCCTAGAATTTCGGCTAATTTGCTTTTTCCGTAATTACAATCATAACTTGCTATGAAAACATTATATCAAGCTGCGATTCTAAAGTTTCTTTTTGTAGTTTTAGTAATTTAATCAAATGGCACTAAAATTCACTCTAACGCAATTTGGTTGTTATTGCTCATACTTCAAATGTATAATTATATTTTATATTACTGTAACAAATTTTATAAAAATATGTGTATTTTTAAAAAATGTTTGGAGATTTTTGATTAGATACCTTTGAATTTTTTAATTTACGTATTAAAAAATTACGCACTTTATAAAAAGAAACCCTGTTAAATACAAAAAATATTTGACGTAAAATCGTAGATTTAAATCTGTGGAAAAGTCTGAAATGTAAACACTCATCCGACTTTATCTACGATAAAATTCGATTTTGTCCGAGATGTATACGCTGCCTAAGCATAAATTGGCATATAAAAGTATAATATATACATGCATAAATCGAAATTGAACTTTTTTTACATGCGAGAAGAGTAATTTGTAACTGAGGGATAGATAACTGATACTTGATTGGTTCAAATTTTGTTTTCTTCCATAAATAATGTTTGCATTTTATTTTCAATTAAACTAAGCCATATGATTATGTATGTAACAAATGCAAGCCCTATATGACACATGTACGTACATTTGCATATACTTAGTCAGAGAAAGAGAAATAATAAAAGAAAGAGATTAATAAAAGAAACCAAATTAAAAACACAAAAAAATATAATGAAAATATAATTGAATAGTAATAGAAAATGATTGAAATATAATGATAATGATTTGTATTGCACACATTCATTTTGTATTCCTTTTTTGTTTTTTTTTTTTGCTTCTTTACACCATAGAAATGTCAATAAATATAGTGAATTTAAAGAGAAACCAAATTTTAACTTTATCAAATATCCATATTCCATTATTAGTACACACACATATGTAAATTTGACCTTAGTTGAATGCAAAGAATATCTATAATCTATATTAACAAGAATACGCACTCCCATTTTACGACAACCTATTTTTTAAGAAATATCAAACCGAGCAAAATATCATTAGTCAAAAGAGGTAAAATTTACATTTACTTATCGTATACCAAATTTATTATGAGAGAGAAAAGGTACAAAACAGATGTTTACCTTTTGCTTTATACTGTAAAATAATTTTGCGTTCTCATTATTCTCCTTTGGATTTGCTTACGTTTCCTCCCATTATTTATATGAGGCAGGCTGGCAAAAAATGTTAGTTCTAATTTAGTTTGTTCCCTTATACGATGATTAATTCTGATCTCTTATAATTTTAATATTTTCGTTTTAAACATTATTATTTTCTTATATACCTATTAAAAATATTAAATTATAATTACATTACAATAATATAAAATATTATTAACATTTTTGTCAGTAATAATTTGGAGTTACAAACATTATTATTTTTTATTAATTAAATATTAAATTATAGTAAACCTAAATATTTATTATATTGGTATACGATTATAAAATAATACTGAGGACATCTATTTACAAATCACAGAATTTAAGGAATATGATAACGCTGTTTTAGTTAGGTCTCCTAAAAATCTTATGCATAGTTGATACAATTTAGAAAATAATATTGTTAAATATTTCAACGAAAATTTTTGTCGAAAATATTTTTCAAAATTATAAACTTTATTTATTTAATTTCAGCCAAATTTTTTTGTTACTCTCTTTTGTTTACTATATTTTTTCTTTTTCTTACACGTAAAATTCTTATTATATCTATTTCTGACAATGTTTATCAAATTTGCATATGAATTTGTGTGCAAACAAATGAATACATACACGAGTTCTTACTCTTTTTATGGATATACTTTGGTTAAATGATTATTGAAATGGGTATTTTGTTGAAAATTGAAACAAACATATAAAGTCCAAGGCAAGTTAATTAAGGCAAATATAATAAATCAAATTTGAATTTAATTCTGGCAAGAAATTGAAACTATGACAAAAAACAGAAACTATGTATAACGGGTGAGTTGCGAAAGTTTGATAAATTAAAATTTTAGTATGTGAAGATGTATGTATGTATACTTATACATGAGGTGAAATTTAAATTGAAATTTCTTTAATTAAAGTTTGAAGAAATATTTGAATTAGTTATGTCTCCTTTCTAATATCTACCATTTAAAAAAAAAGTAATCAAAATCGGTTGAGAAATGGTTCTGGAAATTGTTCCATATTTATTTTCGTTTACAGATAAAATATTATGATTTAAACTAAAGTTCACATAAATTAAAGCATTAAAAGCTTTTTTTTATACTTAGCATGATCCGAATCACTCATTTTCGAATTTTAACAAAAAATAAAATTTAACGCATTTGACTAAATTGCAATTTCAAAACATGCAAATTACATTTTCGATTTAGTTGATTTTTGTCACATTATCGATTACACTGCAAAAGCAGTCATCTAAGTTTGACATTAAAAATTACATGAGTAAAATTATACTACATAACCGATTAGACTGCAAATGCATATGATGTTAGTTTGACATTTCCGATTACACCTATATAAAGACTTAGGAGTCCACTGGATTCTGATATAATATTTCATTTTAGATTATACAAAAGTAAAATAAATTTACTTTATGCCAAACAAAGAGAAAATTCTATACAGTACATAAACTGCTCTTACTAGATGCCATTACAGCCTTACAAATTTTTGATTCCGATCTTGAATGTCTCATACTCTAAATATTAAATAATTTAATTTCATTAATAATTTTTAGTATTTGATTGCAAATATCGATATTTCGGAAGCAACGTACTTCGTTCATCAGTGCTTGTGTCTAATTATCTAAAAACTAATTATCTTAATTATATTTTTCCCATTTTATATCCTAATCCTTACCAGTTACCTATTTTAACTGTACTTTTGCAAATTATTTTATTAATATAAATAGCGGTAACTATATTATATCCATTCCCTAAATCATTATAATCTACCTATCCCCTCGAAATTGCTAAACTTTCGAATGTTTTTGTTTTCTGAGACACCGAAAAGTAAATCTATTGTAGAGTAATGCTTTTTAATATCATATAGTTTTATTTTATATAAGTGATAAATTTGTAGTCTCAACTACGTAATGTCAAAGAATAATGAAAATAAATGTTTGAACCAAATAGGCAATATAGGTAGAAAACTCAAAATTAGCTCTTAGTGTTGAATAATGAAAATAAATTTAAAGTAAAGTATTTTAGCTTATGATGTTGAAGAGGGTATAGTAAAAATAAGCAAGGAGTGCAATTTCATTAAGCTGGAAGAAAATATGTTATCAGATAATTTAAGATTTCAGAACGCTAAGGTGGACTCCATGAAAAAATAAATAAAAATAACAAATGAAATAAATAAATAATAATAATAAATTAATTCGTCGAAGATGCAACTAAATAAATTTTGGACTCAAAGAAGTAGAAAAATTACTTCAATATTTCGACTCTTCAGCCCTGTTTACATACACTTCTTATACAAAAATTACAAACATATTATATAATAATGCTACTGCTATACGAAAATGAGATATAAAATCCCTTTTAATTGTATCTTATTGCAGAAATATATCCGAAGTAAAAAAAAAAGAAAAGAAAATAATATAAATAAAATCACAAATTATACTCATATAAAATCCTTTTATATCCTTTTTAAATCCACAAATATAAAAATAACACAAACAATAACATTTTGTTGTAAATAACTGTGCATAAGTATTCATATGTGTGTGTGTAACTGTAGGTGAATGAATTACATAAAATCGGAGTTTGGTGCAAAGTAGTTTTTTATATATAGTTTTTTTTTTTTTTTTATTTTGTATTTTTGCTTTTGATGAGCATGGTTTACATTACAAAAGTAAAAAAAACAAACAAAAATCTCATCTACACCATATTAAAAATCCACTTAAAAAAATTAATATTTTTTTTCATTGTGGAAAATAAAAAGTCTTTATTTTAATTGTATTAAATATTACTTTTTAGTTGGTTGGGAAAATTTAAAAAATAAAATAAATAAAAAATACCATTTTTACTATCGTAAGAGAAGAATCAAATATGTTAAGTACAACAATGCCATAGTAATTTATTGATCTTGATCTAACATATTGGTTTAAAAGTTACAAGAGAATAACAATCAGAATAAATTAATAGAGTTTTATAACGTTATTTTTCATAAATACTTTAATTTTTCTTTTTCATTCGAAAGATTGAGCATCTTATCTATTATATTTTGGGTTAAGCTAAAGCCTTCACAGATATTATGATCCTGAGCAGATATTTGCCAATTCCATGAGTCTATTTTTCGGTAGTAATTCTCGGTGATGTATTTTCATTTAATTCTTGATCTCTTCATTTTTTAACTAATTGTTTAGCTTTCTGTAAACTTTGTTGTGCAAAATTTTCATTCATTTTTATCATATTTTCAATCCCTTATATAAATAATTTAATTAAATCAATGAATCTGTTTTTTGCAATAGAGATTTAACAACTTTTGAGCCAATTTTTTTATATAGGCTTATAATAACGATATATTGTAATTTCAAAAATCTTATACGAACTTAAAAAAATCTACTGTCTTATTTTTATATTTTGGACTTAAAACAAAATTCAAATTTGGGTTAAAAGTAAAATTTCTACCCAAATTCATAAAATATTTAATTATGAAATCTAAACTAATATTATTATATCTATCTATATATACATATATATATATATATATATATATATATATATATTTGTATTTTATATGTATATAGAATTATTTATAAATATAATTTCATTAAAATATACTAATTTTAAGAACCACTAACAAAATACGATTTTAATGTAAACAAAACTATAGCGATTTCAAGGAAATATCATGAATTCAAAGTTGAAAGACCAAGAAAAGTTCAAGTATTTATAAAGCTGTTGCCATTCCCATCTTTCAAGTACAAAAAAAAGAATAGAAATAACAGTAAAATTTATTTTTCCATAGAGACACAAAGTATTCATATAGCTGAGTATACTTCCAAAGATATTTTTAATTTGCATATAAATTAAAGTCATAGACGAGGCCAGTAAAATAAATATTTCATTAAAGATTATTTTCATTCATTAAAATTTCTTTGAGATTTCAAGGAATTTAAACAGTAAACACAGTAGAAGATGGACTAACTAATGCATATTTTAAAGGCCTCCCTAACATTTTTTTTTTTTTTTTTAATAGAAGTTGACGAGCAAAGTCTGATATAAAATATTTTGTGGAGAGGAAGAAAGAGTATTATTATAAAAAAAAAAAAAAAAATGTTTCAGAAAAAATAAATTTTTAATTCGAATAACACTGGTGAGGAAATTGTACAGTATAGAAAGACTTTAATCAGTTATATAATATTTTATGCAAATTAATTCAAGTAGGTTTGAAATACCATAGTGAGTTATTTTTTTATTTAGATGTAATTCCAATAAATTAAAAAAAAAATAAATTAATTTTATCATGGAAAATTAAAATTTTCTTCTCTAGTTTCTATAGTTACGTATTGTATAAAACTAAATTATAATAATAAATAAATAATGTATTTGACAATAATTATTGTATTCTCAGAATATCTGAAATGCTAAATGTATTGACTTATACATCCCATATTCTCTTACCTCTACCTCCCAAAATCGTATGAAAATATCTTCGAAGAGATAGTTTTGTATTCTATTAAACACCACATACGCGATAGCAAATTGTCGGGATAGAAAATATCAAAACAGTCTCGTGAACAATTTCGGTTAAACATCTTTGACCCGACGCGATATCCATTTTTTATATCTTCAGAAAATGTAAATGATAGAGCATCTCGCCAAAGTATTTTGAGGTTTTTTTTTATCAAAAAATTGAATTAAATAATTAAATTAAATATAGATAAATTAGTTAAGTAAAGATTAATGAACATTTTTTCATTATTATTAAAATTGTGTTTTTGTTTTGAAAATTTAAAAAAAAAAAAACAATCTTTACTATTACGGTTTTACTACTGTTTATATGTAGTATATTGTAATAATTTAATTAAAAATTTTCATTTCAAGACTTTCAACTAATTCTACACTATAATACTATTAAAAAATTTTATAAATCATATTTTGTTTATATACCAATCTGACAGTAAAAATTGATCAGTACTATCAACTTATAAAATGTTCTATCGCGCCGCTTACAGTGTCTAACAGAAATGCATATTCAGCGAGACGAATTCTTCTCTCATAACAACGCCATAGCTCGCAAAAGACATAAATATTTCCAGGAATACACATTGCCTGATTCTGCTGCAATTGACATAAAAGTAATAATTACGTTCATCATGGACATAGAATCTGTAGCTTGTTGTACTCTTTAACAGCATTATTATAAATAGAGTCATTGCTGATACCAAGAATAATAATGAAAATCGGCTGTGAAATGATTTAAATATGTATACTTACCCTACTTTTTTTAATTTACAGATTAAATTGTAATGATGATTCTTTTAGGATAAAATTGTATTAAAAATTGAAAACAAAAAAATTGTAAGTTTATGCTATATGATAATGAAACAAAAAATATATTAAAAGAATAAATATAAATGTCAAACCCAAAATAAGGGTTGTGAAAAATTCAATGAAATCAATGATTGTCATATTTGGAAAAATCAAAATAAAGATGCCGGAAATGTTTTCCGGTCTATACTGCAACTCAGAATCAAAGAATAATTTTAATAAAATGCCTCTAATAAGTTCTATTGAACCTCAGCTTTTACTGACAGTGATTAACTACTCTGATTTTTTGTTCCATTTCCAAATTATGGTCAATTCTGCAAATAATACTTATTTGAGTGTTGCATTACAACTTCTCAATAAGTGGCATTATAAATTTCACATAAAATCAGTTATAAAATATTAAATTGATTTATTTTGCATTGCTTTAAAATATACCCACCCCAAATTTTATACAAAAATAATTTTATTATCTTAAATTATTTCTACAATCCATTTAATTAATAATGCCTTCTTATTTATTTGCTTAATTCCTTTATAGAATATTTCTCACGAAAATTATTTTATATAAATTGAAATTTCTATTTAAAATAAATATTAGTAGGGAAAATAATTAATTTCTTATCAAAGTTCTATACTCAATTAGCAAAAGAAATAGAAAAGTAATTAAATATTTCAAAAACAACAGTAGTTTTAAATCAGTTTAAGTTTTCATATTATAGAAATTTTTAATAATTAAATAAAATTAATTTCTAATGATAGTTTGATGAATAAAAGAAACCAGGGGGGATAAAATAGAAATTTATTTTGACTTAACCTCATTCCAATATCTTTGAAAATCTTATCTTAACTAAAGTAATAATTGTTACATTCATTCTCTGTAAACGAAAAATCAATAACAAGAATTTAATGATAATTGTTTTTCAGTTCTTGAAGCTATACTGGTATCTAAATGTTGTTTCGTTTTTAATGATTGTATTTTAATTTTGAATTAATTGTAAATAAAAACATTTTTACTTTAAATGTATTGTAATTTTGGTAAACAATTTAATAACTACATAATATTGAAATTATAAACTTATAACACTACAAATCATGATGAGTTCAGTTTTGTATCTCGCTTTCCCTTCAACTTAACATGAGAAATTAAATTTATTTATGATTAGAACGTTTACTTAGATTTTTTTCATATATTGTGAAATAAAAAATGTATTAGAGTTTACCCTGCCGAAGAAATACTCAGAAATTTGATCTGAAACATAAATAGCACATAAATATTTATTTACAGATAATCATGATCTCAGTAGAAAAGGATCTTTGCTACATACTTACATAATATAATTATGTAGGAAGAATAAAACAATATATAGAATTAAATAGATTTTGTTAGGCATGACGTATTCTATGTTAATTTCTAAAAATAGCATTTTATTACATTTTCTATGCGAATAAAAATTTATTAATTTATTTAAAGTGTTATATTGTAAGTCATTCTGTAAAAAATTAATAAAGTAAATTGGAATATTATCGATCGGTTACAGTTTTAATAATATTTTAAGGTACACCAGAATAACTGTAAAAAAAAAACGTTTTATTCTGGTGGTTAGATTATTCTTGGTTCATTATGCTGTAAAAAGGATAATACTATGTCACGTAAATAGAAGTTTTTACTAATCCATTTATAAATATTAAGTAAATTATATAAGTATCATAATTTTTATATCAAAATATATTATTTTCTTGTAAATACAAACTTATTACGATAAAAATATTTAAAGATGAAAATAAAAATTTGAAAATATACAGATTTCCATTTAAGTTTAATTAGTATTTAATAATATTTTTCATATTTTATCTTTAGAATGATAATTGTACTCTTATATAATATGTCTGCATTAAACCCATCACTCAAATAAGTGCTAGTGAAGTCCTTGGTTGTCTATTTTGTATACTTATAAAAGGGAAAGTTTGTTTGTTTGTTCGTTATACACGTCCCACAATTTAAACATTATAAAGCTCTGAAATTTTGCAAAGTTATTTATTATCAAAAAATTTAGTTAATGTATTACTTTATAATGTTGCAGATGACATATTGGGTTAGCTGCTATACAACTCAGCTCCTAGCACCCATTAGGAATATTTCAATCACTAAATAACAAGTTACGAGTAATATAAATCAACATCCAAAATGAACAAACACCTTTTCTTATTGTTTTTCGAAATTCAGACTGATTTGGGTAGCTGCCATACAACTCCTAGCATCCATAAAAATTATTCAAAAACTGAGGGAATCCCGAAAATTTGTTATTGGCCAACTTTTTAACCGTTTTCCAAAATTAGGCCTGGTTTGGGTAGCTGCCATATAACTCCCGGCACCCATCAGGAATATTTCAAAAACTTAAAGTGTTGTAGTAACCTGGTTATCGGTAATATGTTACTCTATCAAATATTTGGAAGTATTTCCAATATATATTATAGTGAAAGAAGAAGTATCTCTGAAGATACCAGAAGTGTAAAATTAAAATAGCGACAATAGAATCCGAAGAAAATGAAGTTGTTAGTTACACAGCGGAATTTCTAAATTTGTGGGATTTGGCAAGGTATTTAACTTTACTTCCTCATCAGGCGGAATCAAAAGTAAAAGCTCCAGTTTTGCTTATGCGAAATTGCCGTCACCAAAAACAATACAATATCAGATTAATAATAAAGTAGAAATATAAAAGTATTATATAATTATGCTATTGAAGCACAAATTTAAACGCTTTACAGAATTTGAATTGGACCCATGCGTTTAAATATATGTGGAACTTTTAGAATATTTTTCAGAACTAATTTTTTTAAATTGGGTTGAAAGTTAAAACTTTATTGAAGTAAATTTCATATATTTTGTGTTGGATCAACGTTGGTTGACTTTGCAAGTTACATTACATAAAAGACAACATCATATAATCAAATTTAATTATAAATTATTTTACCAATATTGTGGTCGTATTAAAATAATATTATGATGTCATTATTTTGCCTCAAAATCATTTTAAATAAAAATGATAGCGCTTTCAAAATTGTTTATAAATCCCTTATTTGCGGTCATTCGTATTTACGGAAATAAAAACTGCGAGTAAAATGTACCTCTTGAAGATGTTGAGATTAGAAAATTTCATTTTATTCAAATAAATTACAAATTCAATGACACATCGTACCAAAGATCAAAATAAAAATCCGATTAATTTGTGGAAATTCCAATTATTGAAATATGAAAAAAGTCATCAATCGAAAAACAATTAGAGTAAAATAGGTAGAGGAAAAATAGATTAGGCCACATGGTTCTGAGATTCGAATAGATTTATCAAAAAGATTTTGAAAAAATCATATAGATTTTGAAAAAAGTATAATAAATAAATTTGGTTCTTCGTCTAAAGTAATTTATTTACTTTTTAAATAACTTTCAAATCAGAAAATAATTCAGCATTTTTTTTACTTTGAATAAAAATAGGATTATTTTAAGGTAAGGTTGGTTTCTATGATATTGACAGCAAAAAAATACTATTTCATAAAACCTACAAGCACACCCATGTATATGAAAATGTATGCGAATATTAGAGCTACCTTGGAATAAATTATCCTTTTATTTTGATTCTTTTATTATTTTTTGTTCATATTTTTTATTCATATTTTTTTCTAATCGAGGATAAGGGGCTGTGATACTTTAAACTAAAACAACAACAAAAATAATGTTTTTATTTTTTTTGTTTAAAACAACAAAAGTTAAAATAATTAATGATGGGATTTTTTTTTCTTTTAGTTAACTTAATTTTCTGATATTATAAAGAAATTCTCATAAAAGATTTCTAAATAACCCCACTTTAATTAAGAAGGGGTAACTAAAAAAAAAACAAAAAAAAAAAACATGCGCGCAACAGGAGGTAAATCTTTATTATAATAAATCTTTTCTAATTTGCTAGTAGCAAAAAATTTACAAATAACGAAGCTTAATATGTGTTGACATTAAATTGCTTGTTTTGTAAGATAATTAAATTTTCTTTAAAAAAAAAAAAAAAGAAGTTTTTGAACTTTTTGCTATTTAAAATTTTTAAAAAAATGTTAAGTCATCTAATTACCGAAGGTATATATTTTTCAGAGCAACAATTAAAAAATATTTTGGTTTTTTTTTTTACAGAAAATTTACAGAAAATTAAACATTGCAATGATGGTGTATATACCAGCACTTTTCTAGTAAAATAAAATAATGTAATGTAATGAATATAATCTTTCTGAAATTATAATACCTGTAGGTTTCATTTAAAACTAAAAAGTATAAAATAAAATAATAATGTAAAAATAAAATTTTTTAAAATATACTTTTATCGAAACGAAACTAGCCCCCTAAAAAGTAGAAAATAAAACTAGTGGTGGATATTGAGCATCTACAGGTATTATAATAACCTACATGTATTATAATTTGAGAAAGAGTATATAAGTGTGAACTCTCCTTTCTATAACACAATTGTTTTTCGAAAAATGACTGAGACGTGCTAGGAGTTGTACGACAGCGAACCTGTTATTTGATAGGTTTGTTTAAATAGCTTCAAATTGTTTAAACAAATTATTTTTTTTCTTTTTGCGTTTGGTTTTAATATTAAAAAAAAATTCAACTTACCTCTTAAACAGACACTGGCAAGTTAATATAAAAATACATAAAAAATTAATTGAACAATAAATGGCATAGTAAGTAAAATATTTTTTAACTTATGGGGTGGATTAAAGCTAATTTTATTTAGAATATTAACCTTTAATCACAGACATGACGTAAAATTTACGTCAATAAAATTTCTTTTTTCAAAAATTTATTTAAAAAATGTAGTAAGCCTAGCAATATTTTTTTTTATTCGCATATTTTATTTATCTCTACGTCATCTCTATGAATAAGTTATTTTATCTTAAGAGATTTTTTAAATATGTAATAATATTCCAAAGAGAAAATATACGTCATGTAGGTGTTTATGTGATTTTTTTTTAAACGCAATGATAATTTTTTTAACATACACTGAGCAAAAAAATATGTTTGGCTCAACTATAAAATTAAAGTACAATAATATGGTTAGAAAATATAGTTACATTAACCATATTACTTCATGTAACTATGGGTTTTATATAAAGCTAAAAAGTTTTTTACATGGTTAAATGAAATATAATATGGTTGCAACAAAAATAGTTCATAGTTCACACAACAATATTATTATCTTCACAAACATAAATATGTTTGCAGCAATCTATAATTATAATTGACAAGCATTTAAGGTCCTGCGCAGTAGACACCTTTTCATTTTATTTCGATTCTCTTACTCCTTAATGAACTTCTAATATATATAATATATAAGATTATATATAAAACAAAAATGCGCACACAGTTGAACATTTTGTACTCATATGATTTCATATTATTCAGCAAATACATTATGCATAAGTGAGATATTATGAAAATAATAAGCAAAAGTAAACAAATCAGTTATTATATTTTATATTATGTACTTGCAAATGAATTTATGTACATATGCCAAAAAAAAAACAAAGAAACAAATTCATCTCAAATAAAAAATATAAAAAAGCAAAAACAAAAAAAATCAGTTGAATTGTTCATATGACGAGCAAATTTATTTTTATATAGTAGAGTTGGAGTATATATAATTATCCTTATTGAACTTCTAATATAATAGTTGTATATAAAACAATAATGCTCACACAGTTGAAAATGTTTTAATCATATGGTTTTATTATTCACCAAATACATTATTCGTGAGTTCTTATTAAAATAAAAAACAAAAACAAACAAAAATATAAAAAAAACAAAAAAAATTCATATGACGGGCAATTTCATCTTTACATAATAGAGTCAAAGTAGCTATCTATAATTATAATTGACAAGCATTTAAGGTCCTGCGCAGTAGACACCTTTTCATCTTTAATGACAAAATTTTTTATTTTTAGTAATTTTATCCACTAAATGCCACTTACTATAGGGAATATATCGGGAACGAAGCAGTATATGAGGGACGTGTATTTATGTGTCCTAAATAAAACTTACTAACCACAAAACTTTTTATTAAACACGAGTGGTTTCTGCTATATCGTGCGAAGTCTATGTCAGTACGTAAATTATTGTTTTTTTAAAAACTTTAAATTTGACTTCAACTTGAAATATAATTACTCAACAGGGGCCACTAGTATTATTTATAATTGAAACGAAAATAATTATGTTTGGAGTAAACATATTATAGTTACTTTCTACAAGACGATATTTTGTTCTCAACTATAATTTTGTTGTTTTAAATATGATTCACTAATATATTATGCTTAAAATAAATATAATATGATTGAATGAAAAATATTTATGTTTACACCAAACATAATTTATAGTAGGTTCAATAATAATATTATTCTCACAAACTTAAGTTATGGTTGCAGCAACATTAATTTTAATTGAAACAAAAATAAATATGATTGAAGTAAATATATTATATTTGAAATAAAAGCACAGTATAGTTAATTTCGAGAGGATTATATTTTTCTGTCAATTATAATAAATAAATGTCCAATAAATATCAAATTTTGTTAAATTGGTGCTGTCTACATCAGCTACATAACTTTTAAATTTATCATCTTCAGCTGCTGATGACTGTAAAAAATAAAAAATAAAAACATAAGTATATTGTAATAGTTAATACTACCTGCAAATTAAAAAGTACTTATATTATAGCATCTGACAAGAGATTCTAAAGAAAGCCTCAACTTTCGTAATATATTGCCATAAAAATAAGAAACTGTTTGATTGAACAGATTATTAAATAATTATAATTTAACTAACCTGTATAGTTTCCTTTTATTAGTTTTTCAATAGTTCGTCTTAACTTAGATTATTTATTCTGTTTTGTTATTATTTTAATAACTAACTATTTCAACTTATATTGAAATATTTCCTCTCACAGCAGTTTTATCCAGTTTTTCATAAAGTACACTTTATTGTCTATCAACATTTAGATAAAAAATTAGTGGTTAGCTTATAAAATGTTGTGGTGAAATGTATGCAAACACTTACCATTAGGTTTTTACATTAGGTACGCTTATATTTTAAAACACGTTTTAACTTGGCAAACAACAACAGAAGACTGAATATTCAAGTATTTTTTTATTTTTGAAGCATTTTATTTTAATGCCAACTATAATATGATTACTTCAACCACAATATTATAGTTACTTTAATCATAATATGATTACTTCAACTATAATATGATTATTTCAAACATATGAGATGATTACTTCAATCATAAGGCAACTATAACAAGATTGCTTCGACCATAATATGATTAGTATTACTACAAATAGTTGTAAAACAACTATAATATTATTTCTTTAACCAAATTATGTTTGTTGGATTATGAGATTCTTAACCAGATTATGATATCCACAACCATAATATTTTTGTAAGCAATATAATTTATAGTTGATTTACATTTTTTAAATATAGTTGTAACAACCATAATTTATTACAACGTAGGTATATATTTCGATTAACTATAATATTTTTAACACAAATATATATAATATGTTTCTATCAACCCTGGTTATATTCCTCATTAACATATCAAATGTTTGTTTCAACTATATCTAACATAATAAGTTTAAAGTTACTTACTTACTTAGGTGGCCAACAGACCATGTAGGTCCTGGGCCTGACTCATCAACATCCTCCATTTTTGCCGGTCACGGGCGGATTCTCTCCAGTTGAAGATTCGAAATTGCTTTAAATCCGCCGATATTTCGTCTCTCCAACGAAGGTTTGGTCTGCCCCGACGTCTTGTACCTTCGGGTCTGGAATCGAAGATTCTCTTGGTTGGAGCATTTTCGTCCATCTGCTCTAGGTGTCCGAGCCACTGTAGTCTCTTGACTTAAATTTTTGTGACTACGTCCACCTCATTGTACAGCTCATAGATTTCGGCATTATATCTTCTCCTCCAGACCCCATCGACGTTTTCAGGACCATATATCCGACGAAGAATTTGCTTCTCGAAGACACCAAGTGCATGCTCACTTGCCTTAGTTTCGAGAGAGGAGCTTTGTTAGTTTCGAGAGAGGAGCTTTGACCCGAGATGTTTTGACAAACCGAAGCAGCAACGGTTTGCAAGGGTTATTCTTCGCCGTACCTCCACATTGATGTCGTTTGTGGGATTAACACTGGTTCCAAGATAGGTAAACTACTGAACTACCTCGAAATTATATGTGCCGACAGTGATGTTTTGACCAATGTGATGTTGAGAGGTCTTTTTATTTGTCGACAACATATATTTTGTCTTATCCTCATTTATTTTGAGACCCATTCGTTTCGCTTTTTCTTCAATCTGGGTAAAGGCCTCGACGACCGCCCGTTGTGATCTGGCGATGATGTCAATGTCGTCGGCATACCCTAGTAGTTGAACAGATCTGAAAAATATAGTACCGGCCGTGTTTACTTCCGCTCGTCGCACTATACGTTCCAGTACTAGATTGAAGAAGTCGCATGATAGTGCATCTCCTTGTCGAAATCCGGTACACGTCTGGAAATAGTCAGAAGTGTTATTTCCAATCACCACAGCACATCTTGTGTTTTCCAGTGTCATTTTTGACAATCGGATGAGCTTGGCTGGTACACCGAATTCCGACATAGCAGCATATAGCTCGCTGCGGTATATGCAATCGTACGCAGACTTGAAATCGATGAATAGGTGGTGTGTATCGATTTGAAACTCATGGGTCTTCTCCAGGATTTGTCTAAGTACGAACATCTGGTCGCTTGTTGATTTTCCGGGGCGAAAGCCGCATTGATAACTGCCAATAACAGCGTCACAATAGGGCTTCAGACATTCGCACAAAATGTTGGACAGGATTTTATATGCAATATTTAAGAGGGATATTCCTCTATAGTTTTTACAGGACATGGCGTCGCCCTTTTTGAAAATGGGACATATAGAGCTGGTACTCCAGTCATTTGGCATGCTTTCTTCCTTCCAGATGTTGCCAATGATTTGGTGCATGCAGTTAACCAAAACATCGCCTCCAGCTTTAAATAATTCAGCTGGGAGTCCATCAGGTCCAGAAGCTTTGTTGTTTTTCAGCTTGCTGATGGCTTGGCCAACAACCTCTACAGTGGGTGGTGGGGGGTTGCTGGTAATGACTGGTGCTGGTGTTGCTAGCTCTTGTTGTTGTTGTTGCTCTCCATTTAGCAGCTGCTGAAAGTGCTGCTTCCATGTCTCCAATATCCCTTGCGTTTCGGTAACCAAATTTCCCATATTATCTCTTAGCGCGTGTGTAGCGGGTTTATAGCCAGCTGCCAGTTGCTTGGCTTTTTTGTAGAAGTTCCGCACTTCGCCTCTATTTTTAGCCTCTATTGAAGCTTCTGGCTATCTCGGGCGACTGCAGGCTACTAATGTTAAATTTGGGATTATGATGTGACTGCACTGTTTTAACATTAGATATTCTGGCTCTGAAAAGTGCTATAACCAAAAAATGATCAGAGTCGATGTTAGCCCCTCTGTATGACCGTACGTCCAGCACGCACGATGAGTGGCGTGCGTCAATCATAAGGTGATCAATTTGATTGGTTGTACGGCCATCTGGAGATAGCCAGGTGGCTTTATGAATATCTTTATGGGTAAATTTGGTGCTGCTTATAACCGTATTATGCGCCGCTGCAAAACTGATCAATCGGTAACCATTATCGGTGGTGTGTTGATGGAGACTATGTTTACCGATTGTTCTGCCGCAAATTTGCTCTCTACCGAGTTTAGCGTTGAAATCCCCTAGCACAACTTTTGCATCATGTTGCGGGCAAGCTTCGTATGCTTTTTCTAACGCGTCATAGAAGTCTTCTTTCTCTGTTTCTTCTTTTTCATCAGTAGGAGCATGCACACATATTAGGCTGATGTTGTAGAAGGTGCCTTTAATGCGGATTATGGCCAGACGTTCGTTAATTGGTTTGAAATCAATAACATTTCGTCTTAGCCTGTCTCCGATTGCAAAACCGCATCCAAATATGTGGTGTTTTTCGTGGCAGCTATAGTATATATCGCATTTTTGTTTCCTTATTATTCCGGTTCCTGTCCAACGCAATTCCTGTAACGCAGTGATGTCAGCTTTATACTGCGTGAGGACATTTTCCAATATGTTAGATGCACCTGGGCTGTATAGTGTTCGAACGTTCCAGGTGCAAATTCTAAAATCAAAATCCTTACGAGTTCCGGGTCTGTTTCCAATTAATCCATCCATATCCGAGGCTTGTTTTAAGTCTTTCATAACTATGTTTTTTTTTATGGGCTAGGTAGTTAACCTAACGCCAACCTTCAATCTGAAGGGTTGTTTTTGCGCACTTACAATTTTGGCCTATCGTATAAGTGGATGCTGTATAGGATAGTTTCCGGAGGTCACCACGTGGAGGTAATGTAAGCACTTGCTCAGGAACTTGACAGTTGCGCATCTGGGTCAGCGACCGGTCAGATGTTACCCTGTCAATCCCAAGCCGGACCACCAAGTTTAAAGTAACCATAATATATTTCTCGTAACCATTGGATAAACATATTATTTCTCTTAGTGTAGAATCTGAGTACTTCCCTATTTTTTAACATAGAATCCGAATTTGCGTAAAAAAGTACTGTTTCTCATTTGAGAATTTCGATTTCGGCCCATTTCGGCGTTTTTTGGTCTTAAAAAACCGATTTGCGGTCCTTCCAGGAAGACCAATCAATCAATCAATAGAGCACCCTAAATTTAGTTAATCATTTTTTTTTTTTTTAATTTTAAAATAACGGCTCCTTCTCCTTTTGAAAAGCTTATAAGCATGCTGTAGAAGACCTGGTATAACTTACAGCTTATGTTATCTTTATTTAACACTATTTTAGTTTTTAAAATAAAGAAAAATCTTTTACTTGAAGGTTTTTAAGTTATTTTCAAACAAAACTATGTGTTATTTTATTTACAGAGGTGACGTAAAATTTCAACTCTGTGATTAAAGGTTAAAGCTACTTCACTCTATCTGATGAGTCATATTATGATGATTTCCACTATGATTTTACGTTACATTTGTTGAAATTAGTCATAGCATAGCAGGTTTTTGCTTTTTCTTACAACTTGATATAATGTCTGAGATGTTTTTAAAATTTGTGTTTCAATATTGAAGAAATGAAAAACGCCCACAAACTTTTAATGATTTTATTAAATGTAATTCAAGTTTCTTTTCATTTCTATTTATATTTCTATTTCGATTTTATTAAATGTAGTTCAAGTTTCTATCAAAATTTTAAATAGAAATAAAAAGTGGTCAAAGTGAAGTATAAAAATTTGTTCATTAGGAGAAATAAACCGTGTTGTCTAACTTATTTACCCCTTGTGTGTCCACTCAGTTCTAGCCAGACCATATCGAATTTTGAACTTAATTTTATGTATTTAACTTTTATGGTTTCGAGCTTATATTTCATGAATTCTTAAACTGAATAATTCTACGCGCAATAAAAATATTGTATATTTTATATATATAATATATGTATGTAAAAAAACGATAGCCTATATATGTACATTCCGGTACCTTTATGGTCTGGCAGACCATGGTATAATTTCATACAATTTCATACAAAATGCATGATTTTTTGAATTCTTTTTTTGTCTTCTTTAGAATTTATTGACATTTAACAATTTAAAATAAATACTGATCAGTTAGTTAGTAAGCTGCCTGTCATCATAGATAAAAGTTGTCTAATTTATTTCAATTTAATTCAGCCCGAACAATATAGTTTTTGCAATTTTAGAGTATAATATAAGTTTTAAATACAGTTTTACCTATATTTTTGAGTATTGTTTTCAATTATTTTAAATTGATATATAGAAATGGATGTACCACATCCAAATATTTCCGACGATGAAATAGATATGGTTTATAATTTTAGACAAAGTGGTGTAATAGGTCAACAAGATTTTTTATAACGTATTGCAAATGCTATTGTAAATGCAAACGAATTAGATTGATTGCACGAAGGTGAAGCTGAGGCAGTACCATATGAAGAGAATGATGTAGATATCGATGATCATTGTGAACCTGATGAAGCATCAGATGCAGAAGAAGAAATGCTAATTGAAATTAATTCTAGTATTCCAAGTAATGATGAATATGAGGTAGAAGATGAACAAGATCAAGTTAATAATGTTTTGGTTCAAGTGAGTAGAGATTTTCAACCGAGAGCTCTGCGTCCTTAACCACAACATTTAGAACAAGCAACAGTTTCCGCAGAAATACCAGCAGTAGTTGTTGGAAGCGAATTGCCAATGCTACAACATGAATTTTATTTTTATGGAAAAGATCTTTAAAAAATTATCAAAAACATATCCATCAACCGGTAAAATTCGTGCTCATAACACGGTGACGGTCCAATTGACAAAGATTATTAATTGACCAATTGAAGTATTTCACAAGTTTTTAAATTCATTTAATCAGTTTCATAATAACTGTTTCTGACACAAACAGAAAAGCCAAATCTGTTTTTGAAGATTAAAATAGAAATTATCCTACCAAGAAACAAAAGGTGTGGAAAAATTTTGCACAAACGAAATTAGATCTCAATTATATATTGGTTTATTGATTGCTGCTGGTGTCACACGATTTGCAACATACTACTTAATTGTGAAAAACAAACAATCTTTCTATCATAGAGCAACTATGTTATACAAATGGTTTCAATAAATAACACGTTTTATTAGATTCGATAATGGAAAAATAAGAGCATATAGATTGCAAAGTGATAGAGCTGCACCTGTAACTGAGATTTGGTTTACTTTGAAGCAGAACTTGAGTCGCAATTATAAGCCACATGATGTAATCACCATCGATGAACAACAATTTCCATACCGTGGAAGAGCAAAGATGATAACAATACATTAAGGATAAGAAAGCGAAATATGGATTGAAAATCTGGTTGGCATATGATTAAAAACTCATTTTCCTGCTGCTTCAATTGTTATACTAGCAAAAATCCGAGTGGTAAACGATCAGAATTTTGATGAAAATATTTCCTCGTAATATAATTAAGTAATGTTCAATGTTACCTGAGATGTAAATAAAGCTACAAAACAGATAAAGAACAACAGACAAAAAAAAACTTCTTATTATTTAGATATTTCGTACTTTGCTCTATATTTTTTATTTACTAACACCCACACACACACACACACACATACAATTATATACACCACAAAAAAACCACTGATCACCAACTGAACACGTTATCTTCGTTTACAGATCTTTTATATTGGTTTGTGTATGAAATTGTATGAAAATACACTATGGTCTGGCCAGACCATGGGTGTACTGAATAATATGATGTTGTATGGTGGTGCTCACACAAGGGTTATTTTGGATCAGGCAATATACATTTTTGTTGTTCACTAAAAAAATCAGCTTTAACTCCCAAACTATTTTAAAAGGTAATGGAATAAAATATGACGCATAATAAATTGTATAATAATGTACTTTTCAAAGTTATCAGTGTCCCAACGTAATTTGTATGTTTTAATATTTCAATTCAAATAATAGTGTTACTTTGTTTTCTATTGTGTCGTTTGGGTTAAGAAAAAAAGTTTTGGAATATCAAAAACAAAATAATTTTTTTAATTTCTTTTGTGAAAATTAATCGAACACTTAAATTTTTCTTGTTAGTAATCTTTCATAATGAAGACATAAAAATTTAATGAAAGCATAAAAATGAAAATGTCATTTTATTCGTGTGTCAAAATTAACATAAAATTTAATCTTAAATATTTTTATTTTTAAATCATTTTCGTTTTATAGTATTTTGCAAGGATAATATAAATATTCTTCAAATTGTTTGTATGTGTTTTAATCTAAACTTTGGTTTTGTTTTTATAACTATTTCATTGGTATAGTCAATAAGATGGGTAGGTATAATCAAAAATAAAACAAATTTAAATTTATTTTGTGCATGTTTGTGTGTGTCTATTTCATCTTGTTATATAAGTAATAAAATTAAATAGTACCTAAATCTGGTAAAATCTATATACTTGTATTACGTAATATGGTGTTTTTTATGATTATTTTGAATTATAAAATTGTATTATTTTTATTACAGTGCTATATGTTAAGTTTTAAAAGATGATAGATGTCCTTCTAGGTGACAATATCAATTCTTGAGTAATATAATATAAAGTGGGATTCATAGCCATGCTATACATTGAAACAATTTGAATTTTTTTTTAACAATTATTTGTATATTGTTTTGTTCACAATTTAATTAAAAGAAGTGCAACAAATTGTTAGCAATAATATTTCCTGAACAACAATGTATTATTAGATTGATGTTACACCTCATAAAGTTATCATATATAGAGATAGATATATATGATGTTACACCTCATAGAGTTCGTCTTTATATCTTCTTATCCAGACCCATTCGTCGTTTTCAGGACCATATATTAGCCGAAGAATTTTCTTCTCGAAGACACCATGCTCACCAGTCTTCGGCAATGTCCGTTATTGTGAACCTCAGTGCAGAACCGGAAATATAAGGTTTTAGTAAATTTGTACTTTGGTGCTTCGCGAAAGAAGCTTTGACCCGAAATGTTTTGGCAAACCGAAGTAGCAACGATTTTCAAGGGTGGTTCTTGGTCGTACTTCCATATTGATGTCGCTTGTAGGACTTACGCTGGTTCTAAGATAGGTAAATGTTAAAGTTATGTTTTGACCAGTATATTTTGGGAGGCTTTTAAAATAAGATGCAATTAAAAGCTTGGTAGAGTAAAAAGCTGAGGATTTCTGGGCCAAAGTTCCTGGAAATCGTTAAGCATAAATGCTTATACCCGAACGCTTCATCAAAAAAACCAAAACTCTTCTAAGTTTCAGGAAACAATTACGTATTTTGGCATATGGATAATAACAAGCCACTGCCTAATAAAGAAATGCCGTTATAAAATGGGTCTAACCGAAAACCACTTATGCAGAATATGTGAAATAGATGAAGAATCTATTGAACATCTGCTCTGTAAATTCGAAAGGCTCATTTATAGCAGACTTCGCCATTTAGGAACAGCGTTCCCCGAACAATGGCAGCTATCCAGCATACCATTGAAAAATATGTGATCTCAAAATCAGGTATCCCTAAGGAGTCAGAGACTTAATAACAAAACCGGGTTATCACAATAACCCCATTTTCGGTAATATAAGGCTGAATCCCTCCTGAAGTTCGAAAGCTAATCTAATCAATGGTATATTGTACATTTTTTAGTCGTTAATAGATATAGATGTATTACGAGGACTATAATCAATATTAATTTTCAAGCAATTCACAATCTGAATATGTATTTAGATAAAGAGATTAAAACTTCATTTTGAATAATATCAAAATTTTGAGAAATAATAGTTTTGAATAATTAAAATTTACTCCAATAGCTTTCTTAAGGTTAATATAAGATATTAAAGTTTCTTGGACAACTTACATTTTTTAGCCCTATTAAATTTCGTAGTATAAATTAAAGTAAATTGAAATAAAGTAGTCATTCATGATATTCACAGTGAAAATTAATAATAGAAAATATTTCATTAAAATTTCAAATATTTGGATTTCCAAGAACAAAACTGCTTTTGTACAAGGAGAAGTATTTTTTCTTAGGATTTTTTTTCCATTTTGAAAAAACAAAAATATATAATATATATTTAAAAAAATTTCTGATATAAAATTTTCTGAAGATATCAAACAAACCGCGGACAATAATTAATGAAAAGTGATTTATCAAAAATTATTTTCAATGTTGGGTTTTGTTTGACTTCATTATTTAAAAGAAAATATTATCCTCTAATTGAAATATTTCCCTGACAACACTCTTTGTTATAATATAGCAACGAGTTGGTTTGATATAAGATATCATCATTGAAAACGAAAAAAATAAAGTAAAATTCCACAAAAAAATATTTAAAAGTATCTATCTATATATATACACAAATTATTCAATAGTAGTCATTGACGATGCTGATTGTATAGATCGAAGTAAAAAGACTTTATTGGTAACATTAATTTAATAAATCACTGTTTAAACACACAAAAGGAAAGTTGTTGATTTTAACTAATTTCATCAACAAATAACTTTGACATGGTCTTGATGAAGCTAGAAAGAGAATAGAAATTTACGATAATGGATTGTTAATGAATAAAGTTAAATTTGAATATGAGGGGAAAATTATGGACCAAACTTAAAGAGTAGAAGAAAAAAATTTAATAAAATTTATTAATAGTGTCCCTTAAAAATATTTTATGTTTACTTGTTTAAATGTATTTTCATTGAAAATTTTTTATTTTATAATAAGCAAATTCTTATATGAAGTTAAATTTGAAACCCATAAAATAACATAGCTAATTAACTAAAAATTTAAGTTATTAATAGTGTCAGTAATAAGATTTCTATGATTTTTAACTTGATTTTCCGTTACGTAAGAGAAATTGAGCTAGTTTTGATTTCATTAGAGAAAAATGGAACGAACCGTACGTCAATCTGGCTCTTCTGAGGGAGATGTTGTAGCGGCGTACGACCTAATGACAATATATCAAGGGTAGCTAGAATTGCTATCTTTCCAAAAATATATACCTTTAGTGGCGTATCTTATCCGTTAAGGACAAAAAGGGCTTTTGAAAGTATCTTTGTTGTTTTGATGTTTTTGTATAAAAACCGTTATATCTGTTGATCTATTAAATATATATATTCAGTTATATATTCTAGAAAGAAAAGGCTTAAGCATATTTTACTATTTAGTTGATGATGATTGGTCCTGACGTTGGGGAGATGTTGTAGTTCAAAGTATAACCTTTTGAAAAAAAACTATCTTTATTTTCTTTCTTGAAAATTCAAATGCCTCAAGATTTTACCATAAAACCCTCCCAATATTTATATAGCTACTGTTGGAAAGGTTTATTTTTTTTCTATAACTTATTAATACACACTTTATGTCTATATCTCTTTATGTCTATAATCTTCTGAAGTAAATGTTGCACCAGCTTTTGACCAAATCACTGTATCTCGAAATAATTAATGTTGCCGACTTTTATATATGTCCTTAATAGTGCATTTAGTATTTTAAGTACAAAAAGGACATTTGCTAACATGCTTGTTGTTTTAGGGTTTTTGTATCTGTTGATCTTGATTGACTAGATATACAGAATATATTATGTGTTCGATTTTTTATCTAGTAAGTAAGGTAGCAATAGTTTATGGTAAAATCTTGGAAGTATTTGGTTTTTCAAGAAAGAAAATAAAAGTCTTTTTTTAATATATTTTTATTCATCTTTTCTGTATCAAGCTTGTTTGGGTAAATTTGTGGATAAAAATAGGGTTAAGGTAACACATATGGAATTTGATGAATGATGAAAATATAGTAAATATAGCTTTTGTTAGTGGCGGTCAAAAACTGAGGATTTTTCAAATTCCACAAATTTTCATAAAAATTGATTTTTGGAAAATTGAAAAATGGAAAAATTTCTAAAAACCAGTTCAGCTCAAGTTTTCTTTATCTATCTAATAAAAAAAAAAAATTTTTTTGGATTGGAGTATCCTTACCATATCTACAGCACGACAAAATTCATATAAAAATTAGTGAAAAAATTATTTATATTTTTATGAAAGTAAGGCTTATTCACAGTTAATCAAAAAAAATTAAATTTAAAAAACTGTTTTTAAAATTATTTAGCTTCTTAATTTTTATTTCGTTTCGTGGTGCGTCATAAAAAGAATTTGGAATGTAAAGTGATCGAACACTACCTGCAACCAAACTATATTTTAATACGTTATTGCCTGCAACGACTATTCTTAGGCATCAAGGTCAACCCATCCCCAGGTCAACCCATCCCCAGGTCACACCCAACCAATCCGTGCGTTTTACCAATTGCTAGGCATTAACAAGAACATACCCACTTAGTTGGCGTAGTTTTGACTTTTCCACATGAGTCAATAATTTCAAGACAACGTTTTCTCGAAGGCAATAATTACTATATCTACTTGCAGATACACCAGCATAATGGTATAAACTGGTATTATATATATGGTATAAGCTTCCCTTTGATAAACATTTAGCAGGAATGTTTCCCGTAATATCAGATTATTTGTTCATCTGTTGAAAGTTTGTATGAAAACACACTTTTCTTCTTCTTGTACTGCCTATGGATGGATGGATGGATGTTAGCGATCACATGTTATTGTAAATTTCTTATTGTTCTTGTGAATTCTTTTCTATGTTGAGCTGTTCTGATTAGCTCACCTATAGTTCTTAAGCCAATCCAATTCCTGATGTTTCTTAGCCATGATAATTGCATCCTTCCAATTCCTCGCTTGCCTTCAATTTTTCCTTGGACTATTAGTTGAAGCATTTCATATTTTTGATTTCTCATGATGTGGCCAAAGTATGCTGTTTTACAACGCTTGATATTACATCAAATTTATATTATCGAAAACGTGTAAATTTTGCTTTATGCGTTTGTTGAACCTGCTTATTAACAAAGCATTCCTTATAAACTGGAATCCCAAAGAATGACAATTTGACCGCGCTATTGAATACTAACTGTTCCAATTACATAAGAATGATTTTACCATGGTAGTTTCTACGGACAACGTAAACGATGAACAACAACCATCAACATCACACAAAATTTTTGCAAAGCCTCAATGGAACCGTATACGTGATAACTATGAATTTCGCAATAAAAGTTTTGTTGATAATACAGAAAATATGATCTATGAAAAAATTGGCATGTATTCCCCACTTTTTTTATTGATTCTATTTCAATATAGGATCATATTAGCCTTTGCAACTTTGTGAATTGTTTATTAACAATGAAGTGCTTGATTTGATTTGATTTGATTGTTAATTCAAAAAACGAAGAAACTACAAAAAACAATATTTCAGTTTTTAACAATACGCGCAATAAAATAAGAACATGCATCATTATAGTGATACTCAATTTCAAAGTGACCTGGTATTTCTTCTGGTAATTGATTGTTGTCATTTAGAATTTGAATATTTTCGTTAACCTCTTTATTACCGTTAATGTGATGAACTAATCTGGTGAAGTAATGATAATATCGATTTCATCGATATCATTTCAGATATCAACGATTTTCTGCAATTATTTAGCAGTAAACTGTGCATTGGGATTAGTGTTGTTTTTCAAAAATAACTATAGAATACAAAGCCAGTTTTGAAAAACAACACAATAATTCCAATGCATAAAAATATTTTTTAAAACGTATATAATTTTTTCTGCTGAACTTTAGATATCAATCCACTTATGACTTTGTAAAACTTGAAAACATAACGGTGAAAATTCAAGACCACGCTAGTGTCAAAAATTTAAACAGAACTCTAAATATTAGTTTAACTTTGGGATCGTGTCATATGTCTGTATTTCATTTGCTGTAGTATCATTTGCCTGTTTTCTTGCAATTTGCCTGTATTTTCATTTGCCTGCATTTCATTTGCCTTCATTTCATTTGCCTGCTTCAATTGACTGGATATATATTCATTATAAAAATTTCATCTAGCAGGTTTTTATCAATCAACGGGTATCAGAACTACATTTTCTAGGTGGTGACTAAAGTGGAAAGTGCCACGTTCAAGAATTTGAGCAGCCTCCAGCAAGAATAAGTCCGGGTGCCGTCTCACAAAGCCCTCGTAATAAAATTAGCTTTTTATTTTTTTTTAACTTGTCTTTACTACAATGGTTCATAAGCACGAATGTGATGTAGGCAATAGATCCGGGTCCCAGGAACTATTACAAAGCTATAATTTGTATATTATGTTTTGCTATATATTTTGTACTAAAACCTTGCTATACTAGGGGCAGCAGCCCCAGACTATAAAAACAAGTTTTCCGGCGTCTCAAGGGTCGGGACGGAAGATATTGAATTTTGTTTTGTCATCAGTAAATTTGATGAAGACAATAAGTTCGGGGTCCAAGGAATTGGGGCCGAAACTCTATATCACGTGTTTAAATTGTATCTTTCTGGAAAAAGGTTATTAATAATTATTATAAGTAATTTTTAAAAATTTTCAGAGAGGTCCGCGATTCAGAAATCGGGACCAAAGACCTTGCAAATTAAGGCAGGCATATAAAATACAGGCAAATGAAAATACAGGCAAATAAAAATTCAGGCAAATGAAAAAACAAGCAAATGAAATACAGTCAAATGAAATTCAGTCGAATGAAATACAGCCATGTGATAGTAACCCTCTAACTTAACATAACAACACATTTGAAACTTTACAGCTTTATCAATTCAATAGAAATCAACAAAAAAGTACAGTGATAAAATACATGATCATACTAAAATACAGTGTGACCATTATTAAAGCGACTGAGGGCGACTGATCAAAAAATTTAATTATATAATTCAACAATAAAAAAAGTTAACTCTCAAACATGGTAGTGATTAATTTTTTAAGTTTAGTAAGTTTAGAAAAGTACTGAGAAAATAGTTCACTATGGGCTTGCGATCACTTTATGTTTGTTTTTGTTTGTAATGTTACAGCCTAAAATATTTTGCCGAAATAAAGGGATTATATAATATAAGTAAATGTCCAGTACTGTCTCTATCAAAAACGTAAGGGAATTTCAATGTTAAAACAACTTTCATTCAAAACAGTTCCATTAAATTGTTACGGTTTTGTTTTCGTTTTTTATCACAATAAAAGATTTGAAATAAAAGTTTTCTCAATGCACTTTTTGAATTTTATTTTCATGCAGAACAAAAAGGTGACGAATAGTGAAATTCATTTTGGTTTGTAATTTTTATTTTAATTTTTTTTCCCCCATTTTGAAATACTTTGAAACTTTACGACACCTTAAAAATAACTTCTAAAATACAATTACAATTTGTGAATTTTATTTTTAAACTAAAAAAGTTCCATAATAGAAGTTTCTTACAAGTTAAAGTTCGTAAAGATGGAGTAAAAGGAAAAAAGAAAAAAAAAATTAAAAAAAAAATTCACTAAATTTAATAGCGTCTCTCTTCTTTTATAGAAAATTGCATTACAGAAAAAAAAATATAAATGGAAACTTTTTGACAAGGTGAAGAAATATTTTTTTTTATTGTGGCTGCCATTTTACAATAATGAAGTATGTTTTAATGAGCTTTAAATTTAATAATTTGTAAATAAAGTTAGTAATTATTTTATTAAGGTAAGGTCTTCCCTATTAAGATAATAATAATTTAATAATGCCGCAATCCTTAAACTATTGATAAAACAATTTATAATATCGAACGATCATTAGAATTAGGGCAAAAAGAGGAAAGAATGGTTTTAAGATAAGTAGAATCCGAAATTTTTATTTTATTAATTTTATTAATTTTTTCCGCTCTTCTGAGGGAGATGTTGTATTGGCGTGGGACCTAATAACCATATCCTAATCAAAGATAGAGTTGCTACCTTTCCAAAAATATATATATTTAGTGGCGCATCTTATCCTTTAAGGACGAAAAGTATCCTTTAACCATTTGAAAGTATCCTTGTTGTTTTGACGTTTTTGTATAAAAACCGTTTCTATTAAATATATATATACTCAATTACATATTCTGAAAGATAACGCTCTGGAGCATATTTTAGCATTTACTTGATAATAATTGGTGCCGCCGTTATGGAGATATTGTGGTTCAAAGTAGAAAATTTTGGAAAAATTAAACAATTTTTAATTTCTTTCTTGAAAAAATAAAAACCTCAAGGTTTTACCACAAAACCCCCACAATATTTATATATTGTTAGAAATGTCTCTTTTTTTACTATAACTCATACGTAAATACTTTATGTCTACGTCGAATAGTTTAGAATATATAAGCATTTATCAAAAGAAATTATTTTTTTTTATCCTTTTTCTATATAAAACTAGGAATGTGCCTTTTACGAAGTAACAATCTTTAACAGTATATTGGTGTTACAGTGTAACAATATTGGGAGGATCTTGACGTAATTTGCTATTCAAGAAAGAAAATAAAGATTCTTTAATTATTCCAAAATGTTATACTTTGAACTACAATATCTCCATAACGACAGTACCAATCAGAATCAAATAAATGTTAAAATTGCTCCAGACCGCTATCTTTCTAGAATATATAACTGAATATATATATATATATTTAATAGATTAACAGATATAACGGTTTTTATACAAAAACATCAAAACAACGCATATTATCCATCAAATGTTCTTTTCGTCCTTAAAGGATAAGATGTGCACCTAAAGATATGTATTTTTGGAAAGTTAGGATAGCTGGAGCTCCTATAGCTTCGGATATGGTCAATAAGTCCTACGCCGATACAACAATCTCCCTCAGAATTCCCATTTTTTCAATTATTATACATCGTCTTTCGTCTCCTCAACTTTAATTAGACTGTATTAACAAATTTTTTAATGTCTCTATAAAGCCACTTGGCAAAGAAATATTGCTATTGATGAAAATAACTTTTTGAAATAAATAGCATTGACAAATTATTGTGGAAAGACTCACGCCGCAACAACGTTTATAAATTGTTGAAATTTATTTTCAAAATTAGTGTTCTATTCGTCAAACTTAAAGCAATTCGTGAAATTTATGGTTTACATAATCGTCCACCATTAGAGCAGATTATTCATCAAACTATTGATACATTTCGGACATTATTTTCTTTAGTAGATGCACAACAACAATATCAATACAAAGAACTATACGTACAGAGGAAAATATCGGTTTTGTAAGAGCTAATGTTGATGAAGATCCAAATTTGTCTACTTGTCGACGTTCACAACATGACGATGGACTGTGTGCAATCATCACATGGAATCATGCAATCACCACATTTTACGTAAAGATCTTAGTCTACACAAATACAAGATTCAACTGGTTCTGGAACTAAAGCCACTTGATTATAATAAGCGTCGTATGTTTGCTGATCCTCGAACAGTTTGAAGTTAATCGACTTTTTTATCGAGAAATTTCTTTTTACGTAAACCAGCAAAATTGCCACATATTGAGAGAAATTCAACAGGTTTCTGTATGGTGTGGCTTACACGTTGGAAGCATAATCGGTTCATATCTTTTTCAAAACGATGCTGGAGTTAATGTTATAGTAAATCAGTAAATTGTGTTTGTTACGGATCAATGATTTTTGTTTCAAAATTTTAATGGTATTAACTCAGAAGTATTGTGTACTTCCAACAAGACACTGCTACACATCATACTGATATTTCTAGAAATAGTCCAATTAATTGACCTCCAAATTCATGCGGCATAACGCCAGTGGATTATTTTCTTTGAGGTTATGTCAAGTCATTGAGTTATGCTGATCAACAACATCAGACGCACTGATAGCTAACACATTTCGTGTTATTGATGAAATATGGCCTAAATTACTCGAAACAGTGTTCCGAAATTGGTCGCTGATCTCATGCGGCTCTATAGAAATATGTCGTGGTGGACATATGTCGGAAATTATTTTTAAAACCTCACCAAAATTGTCTTTCAAATTTGGGTTTAATCTTAATTTAAATGTATTTTATTTCAATTCAAAGTTCTGTCTTTTTAATAAAAAACCACCCGTTACAATCTTCGTCAGTTAATATGTATATGACTAACAAAATTGATGCAATGACTGTTAATCTCTGTAAAGTGTGTTCCATTCGATCACGGTTTTTGTTTTTAGAATATTGCACCATATGAGCTTTATTTTTTTAGGCTTTCTTAGTATATGATTACCTGCTTGCATCTTCACCAGTTCTAATGCTTAGAGTGATAATAATTTAATTAAAAAATCAAAGCTTCATCAATCTAAAATGTGATCATACTTTCTTACCTTCCCTATATTAGACACACAAATTTTTTTTAACTTCATTATAATTATACGAAATTTGTAATTTATTCAAAATTTAACTTAAACCACTACAATCAAAACCGATAATCAATATTATTGAAGAGCATAGAATTTCTACAGAAGTTCTTATTTTGAGCTGTACTCGTACTTCTTCATTGCGAATTTACTTGATTATTAACCCAAATAGTATGGTTTTGCATTAATAGACTGTGGCTTTCATAGTTTGATTTAACGTTCGTAAGAATAATTCTTTATATTTTGCGTAATTGGTTCTATAAAGTGGTCCATGCTTAACGTTAGTAGTTTCTAATAAATCCCGAATTTAGATTTTTTTTTTATAACTATTGTGATACGGCTCATGTAAAATTTAAAACATCTCATACATTTTACGATTCAATAATTCCAGTAATTAAGGTAACGACAACCCCAAAAAACCTAGTGGTTTATCTAATCAAAAATTGAGAAATTAGCTCAAAAAATCCCACATAAAAGTTTGTCTAGTGATAAATGAAATGTAGTGAATATCTAGAAATTAATAATTAAAATTAAGGTGTATTTTTGGCAAGAATTAACTTCGCAACAGTTCCACAATTTGTAAGTTGACTTTCCAATCTTTTTTTTCAAATTGAAAATTTCCAACCCTTACATACAGTTTTTGGTGCAGAATGAAAATAAATAAGTAAAAAAAAGAACTGAAAGAACGAAGTTTTTCAATTTTAAATTTACGAATTTGCGAAACAAAAATTTTTTGTTTTGCTCTGAAAATCAGAAAAGAAGCTTAAAAAAATGTCTTTGGAGAAAATTTGTTTTCTTAAATTAAAAAACTTTTCACAAAACGATTTGTAAACGATGAAACCAGAGATTTTTTGTTTTTTTTTTGTTTTTGTTTTTTCAAGGCTTAACATAGGTACAAACAATATTCAGAGCAAATAAGTACCTATAAAATACAAGCAAATTTCATGACGTTTATGTTCCTTAATAAATGTCGTAACACTTAAAAAGGATTTTTGTGTGTGTGTTTGTGTTTTTTTTTTTTTTATTTTAACACAAAAAAATGCTGTTGGATAAGTATGCCGCCATAAAATGTTAGAAAGTTCCATATCAGAACTATGTAAGGAAAGAATATACATAAAAGTAATATTCATAGTAGGTACACCTTCACCTCTGCATAGTTTTTATTTTAAATTCTTTTTTTACTTAATCCAAGTACACGATTGAAAAATGAAAATTCTTGTAATTGGATTTTTGTTATTACATTTTTGATATTTTTTTTTTGTTATGATGTTATTGTTTTTTTTTTTTTGTGAAAACAGAATAATGAAAATATTTTTCTATACAAAAGATTATATTTTTGTTTTTTAAACTAAAACTCTAATTTGGAACTGTTGATATGATTTTAAACGTTTTCAATTTTTATTTTTATTCTTTTGTTTTTGTTTTTGTTCCTAAATTGAATACAATTTGAATTTGAGCATTTTATTTAGAAGTGTTAAAGTTAATATGGATATTTTGTTGTTGTTTAAGTTGTTGAATTAAAGGTGAACGAGGAGTTTAAAGAGTTTTATTTAATTTGATCAGGTGATGGTTGGATATGGAAGAGTTGAAAAGTGGTCTTTAATGACTTTTAACAATTAATAGAAAAAAAAATCCAATATTTTACTTCAATTATGATGTGATATTATTGTAGTAAGCTACAAAATAGCGAACAGCTAATCTAACATATATTATTTTAAACGAATATCACTACTAGTTTTTCATCGGTATGTCATTCTTTGTCGAGCGTTATTTTATGTTATCATAATAAATAAACAAATAAACAATTTATCAAAAATGAATTTTTTCAAGGCTTTATTTCTTCAAAAATTAAAATACTAAAATTGAAATAAAAATACGATTTTCAACGAAATTTTGATAAAAAAAATATAAAATGGTATTCCGTAGACAGTGCACGATTTGCAATGCATAAAGCCTAATTTTCATGAATAGAAATATCGGCGATTTTTTAAAGCATAAACAGAAGATAAAAAAGAAAAAAAAATTTGAGAGAGAAAAAACACAAAAATATCTTATGAATTATAACTATAAAATTGTAAAAGCTTTTAGAAAATATCGGCTAAAATTTTGCTTGCTGAAGCTAAACTTAATTATCTATCATATTACCTCATATAGGTAAAAATGTGTATCTTACACAAAAAAAAATCGCAGACTACTATACATTTATATGGATACATGACATTTGAATTGTGTTTGGCTTGACATTTGAAATTTGATAAACAACAAAATAAATTAAAATAAAGTAAAATGTGCTTAAAAAAATAAATAATTTAATGAAAGTAAACATGAGTTTGGATTTAACGGAAGGTGAGTAAAAAATTTGATTTTTAGATTTTGATTCGTGGTTTCCCACCATGGTAGTGAAAGAGTACTTATTTCCAAATTAGCTGGGTAGACTTTCCCAGCAATGACGAAATCATTGCTAAATATGATACTTAAAATAATAATGGTAAGAATAAAACCTAGCCTAACTATTAACTAACCTACTTAACTAATCTACTTAGCTTAAATATTGTAATGATATTATTGTGTTTTTTCAAAATTACTGATAGAATCAGTTAAAGCTAGGCCCGAGTTGTGGGATTTTCTTCACAAAGAATATAGGAATAGGACAATGAAATGTCGGATTTGGGAACAAATTGTTTTCGAGCTTAGTATGTTTATTTTAATATTTTTAATATTTTAACTTTTTAATGAAAATAAATTTTAGATTCAACCGAAAGTGCAAAAGCTGTGAAATGGAAGAGCATAAAAATAAAAGTTCAACAGCAATATTTATGGAGAGCTTGACAAAGGACATCGAAATATATTTTTTTAGAGCTAAACTGAAAATAAAACAAAAATGTTGCGAATAATGAAGTAGATCGATCTGGAATATGCTGTTGAATAATATTTATTCAACATCATACACTGTGATAAGTATTATTGTAATTAAATGAATTTTTTATCTTTTCAGATCACCATCAATTGGTAAGTTATTATTTATAATCCTTTTAATCTCTTTTTTCTTTTTCTTTCTGTTTTAATATTTTATTGTTTTGTTTTTTGAATTCTATGAATTATTTTATTTTTAATATTCTATGAAATTAGGTAATTATAAGTGAAGGGCAGCGAGAGAGAGTAATATGAAAAAATCCACTTAATCATAATTTAACAATATGTAGAAAAACTATTTTCGTTGTACACTTAGTAGAAAAATACTTCTCTTATAATTTTAAACCCTGGTTGACGCATTAGGTTAGTACCCCTTGTCATTGTATAAAATAAATGACTAAAAAAAATTATTGTGAGTAAAATCTGGTAACAAGGCTTAGTTCCTAACTATAGTTGTAGCTTTTAACAATTAATGAATTATAAGCCAGAAATGTGATAAATAAATACTCGAAAAAACATTGTCGTAAAATATTGTAGTATAAGCTTGTAGTACCGTACTTAATTAAGCAAGAAAACTATACCTAATTTACTGTCAAGAACATATTAAAAAAAGACGTAGAACTACAAAGAATATTATATTAGGTAAGGTAAAATTTAAATAAGGTAGATAACCATTTGGAGAGTTTGGTTAAAGTTACTAGTTAATCGTTATATTTTTCCCCCTACCGATTACACCATAGAATGATAGCAATCAATATAACCAAAATAAATAGTACGATATAAACAATCAAAAAGGGTTTTAGATATTAATGAGATCGGATCATTTAACTTAAAAACCACCCTGGGTTGGGCACTAGTTCGATTCCCAATGAAAAAAAAACCCCAAAAATTTCACCTACTTATTAATATGATGTATAAAAAATAACTAAATTTAGCAGAATGAAAAGTTTTATATAGGAAATTTCAGAGAGTAGCACAGTTCTCGTAGTAGGTAATTATTACATGAATTACCATCATACAAAAAAAAACTTTTTTAACTAGTAGCTATGTAGTTTTACAAATTGTATTAAAAGAGAGTATGAGTATGTGCTTGTAGTGATCAATTTATAAATTCCAAAAATTAAAAAAAAAAATATTTGGAATTTTTGGTTCGTTTACCATAACTAAAACTACTTACTTTATTTGAGTATAGAAATTTCTTAATATATCAATTTAAATTTCATCACTTCATATTATGTTCATGGAATTTCCATTATATTGTATCGATTCGAAATATATACATAATATTATTACATTTAGTTAAATTGTCGACATCAGTTGACAAAATTTCTTCCGAATACTTTTTAAAATTAGATTATTTTCAAGAATGAAAGAAAAAAAAATATTCTTATTTGCACAGAATTGGAATTAAATAGGAAACCTTTTTAAGTTTAAAGTTTTCTAAGTTCAAAAGTTTTATTGAACTGAATATGATTTGCATAATATTGGTACATGAATGACTCAACGAATGTTTCTTTAAATTATATTAGTTTTGGAAAACTTTACAAGTGACACAACACAGTGAAAAGGATAAGATGAACTTACTTTTATTTAACTTCATTTTATTTAAAATAAAATTTCAAAATTGTTTAATGTAAAAAAACAAAAAAAAAAAAAAAAAACTAAATTCAAAATTTATGTCAAAATCGATTTGATTGCAACTAAATAAATTTTGTTGTCACAAATTTAAAATTTAGTATTCTACCTACATTACGATGAATAAATTTTTATTAGATTAATTTAATATACTTTTTCGCTTTTATATGAGACGCCTTCAAAATAATGTTAAACTTTTTTCTATTTTAACGTTCTTCAGATTATTGATATCTTATATATAATACACAAGATGAACGACGTGGGGAGTAAAAAAGCAAAAATGGTTGAATAGTAAATTATACCACAAAAAAATTAAAATTTCAGCAAGTTCTTGGTGGTGAATACTTCAAAAATTATTATTAAATTATTATTTAATAATAAATAGTTACACCATATAAACTACGGTTATTACCAAGTAGAGTGACATCTACACTCTAAAATAAATTTCAATCACAGACAATTTTTAAAAAGGTTTCATAAAATTCTGTCATTATATATATATTATTCTGCATTTATCTGGATGTTTGTAAGTTCCACGGAACGCTCCAACACATATACAAATTGCATATGTATACAAATGCACATATGTATATACAAATTGCTTTGGTGCTTTTTTTTAACCCCTGTCTACCATGCTGAACCTTTGCAGGAAAAATTGATTGCATGAACTATATTTTTTTAATTTAATGTTAGTCTTCTTCGCAAATAATAAGGAAAAATAATAAATAATAATAATAATATAAATAAAACAAACAATTTTTTTGATTTATAATAAAAGGACTAATAGAAATTTAATCAATAGTTTAATATGGTATAATAACCAAAGGCAAACAGTATTTAACACAAAAAAAAAACACAATTCACTCAAAGGTTATTCTTATTACTTAAAATTATACATAATAATACACATATGTATCAGCATATTTGTATTGTATAATATTATACATTAGGTATACTACTTTATTGTTTCTACCTTTTATTTTTGTCATTATTGTGTGCGTAACTCACTTCACTCAATATACATGTGTATACAAAATTTATTTTTGTTTTTTTTTTGTTTTTTTTTGTTTTTTTTTATTATTTGCTGTATCTGTATTCTGTATGTTCTATATGCTCCATTCCAAAAATATTATTTTATTTTGAGTGTTAAGTGTTCACTTTTCACTTCATTGTTCAGGTTCACTGTTCAATCAATAGAATTTGATAGAAGTAGAGTAGGATAATTAACTCTACTTCTACGCCGGATAATAAAACATTGTTTTTTTTAAATTGAAAATTATTGATGAAAATGTTTTTGTATTTTTTGTAAATTTTACCAATTTAGATACAAAATTTTGAATATTTTTTTAAAATAACACAATACCATAATAACAGTTTATTCTTATAGCAAAATAAGATCCCTATACATTATACAAAAGACAAAATTTATATGAAAATAAGATCCCATTTTTAAATTTGCTCTCCCAGAGGCCACAATAACGCTAATACGGTATAATTTATACTAAATGGAACCCAACTAACGAATTATAACTAAATGGAAGTGAGTACGAGTATACCATACAAAAATACAAACATTTTATACAAATTTGTTGGTATGGTACTTCTTTTTCTGTTATATAAAAAAAAAACAGATTAGTGTTAGGCCAATATAAATATAAATAAAAATAAATAAAAAGTGATATAAACATAAGTACTGTAATTTCGGAATAAAGAATCTAATGAAAGAAAGAAAGAAACTAGGATTTATTTTGCTTCCGTCATTTATGACGGGTTACAAAGCTAGTTTTAAATAGACACACAAACTTATAGATAAATGTACAAAAACGAAAACGCAAAAAAAAAACAGAAAAACAAAAATCATACTCTTCAAAACTGATAAAATAATAATGTTAGTTCATTTGTTTTTTTCTATTTAAATAAAATATATACAGTAAAACACGGTTATTTCGGACATGGTTATCACGGTTCATAGTAAAACACGGTTATCCATGAATTCATTCCATAAATTTCAGTAATATTTCTGACTATAAACGTTTTGTGACTATAGGCGTAGTAAAAAAAAATTAAGTTTTTAGAAACAAAATTCAATAAAATATCTTTCGTATAACAATAAATATTATAAACTTTATTTTATTCATAAATAGGAAATCCGTTATGTAATCACAAAATATACATATTTGAAATAAAGAACAGAAAAAAACAATAATATATAAACCAGTTTTTTAATATACTAATTCATTTTTGACTTATTTTTTTGATTTATTGAAAAAAGCTGTAATTATAATAGGCAAGCATTTAAGAACCTGAGCAGTAGACACCTTTTCATTTTATTTCGCTTCTCTTTAATGAACTTCTAATATATAAACAAGTTTTATATATAAAACAATAATGGGCACACAGTTGATTTCAAATTGATGATGATGTCATGGTACATAAAAAAAAATTAATTAATAATACAGAAACATAACCTCAATTTAAATTATGTAAAAAACATATATATATATTTCTTTGTGAGAGTAGAATTTCATTAGTCGATCTATCATGGATTTATTATGTATGAAAGACAAAAAAGTGGTGGTTTTAGTGGGTTTAAGGCCCTCACTACCATTGTTGGTTTGCGCGCGCGTGGATTGAAACCACTTGGTGTCGTTCGAGGATTCCCACCTATCTACAGGAAAATTAATAAGATTCATATAAACTAAAATGAATCAATAATGATGTTGTTATCCAGGATTTTTTAAATAAAGTTGCTACTGCACAGGGGCCCACTAGTAATTGTAAGAATTTATTTATTTCAAATACCTAAACAAGGTATGTACATAATATAATACATTATAACAATTATAATAATAATGAAAAAAACAAAAACAAGAAAAATCTTAGTGACTATGTTATATTATGTTAATTATTGTTCTTATAAATACATGAATAAAGGTAAAAAACAAAAGTTGTACAATATAAAATTTGATTACCTAAGTAAGTAAACCTATACAAAACATAAATTTTTATTAAATTTTTCAATTCGTAAACAATAATAAGTAAAAAGTACTGCTAAAAAAATAGAATTTTATGACTTAAGCAAAATATAATAAATGAGTAAATGTATTTAGTGTTTTATTACGATGATTTTTTTTCAGAACTGATGGTTTATGAATTGTCAAAGGTCAGTAAATTGGAAAAGTGTTGATGTAAAGTGTTTTTAAAGATATTTCTGGAAATGGATGGCGAAAAGAGATGACTGACTGATTTTATTGAGTGTAAAGGTGGTTTTCCCCTTGATGGACGAACGTCCGAACAATTTTTTTTTACACTATAATTGAAACACAAATGCAATCAAAAAAAATTTTATGATTTCCTCTCAATGCGCGAAGGACTGACATTTGTTATGTAGTCAAAAAAGGTTGATGTTTGAAAATATGTTTACATGCGTTGATATTATTTTTATTAAAAAAATTTAAAATTTTGTTAAAAGTAATAATGGGTAATAACATTGTAATATTCGAAAAAAATAAAATATAGCGCTTTGCTTTTATCTTAAAATATATTATCTTAAAATATAATTTGTTAGAAACAAAATAATCTTATATTAAAAAGCAAAAAACAAAAAAAATTACACTTCATGTCTTTTTCTTAAAAAAACATTTAAACTTCTATATGTGAATGCGTTCATACATAAATCGAGATAGCAATAAATATTTATTAAATAATTATATATCTGTCCTTTTCTTTTTCTTCGTCCTTCAGCCAAAAGTTAAAAATATTTTAACTAAGAAATTGGATAAAGAGGATGAGGATGTTTTGTGTATGTGTTGGTAAAATAAAATGTTTTGATTGGTTAAAAAATTTGTCCGGACGTTCGTCCGTCAAGAGGAAAACCACCATTATACAACATCTGTAACATCGTATTCTAAAATTTTTTCCGTACTCAGTACTATGTTTAGACTCATTTAAAAATTTCATATTTCTTGTTTGTCTAACTCTATCATTAAGTCTAAAGTTGTTGTTAAGAGATTGGATAACAATACTATTTTTTAGAATATCGAAAGTAAAACATGAAGATAATATTTGTCTATGTGAGGATAAAGGCAGCATGCTTAAGGGATTAAGTGTTGTTGAGTAGCTAGGAAGATTGAAAAAGTCTGAAGGGTTATATCAATTTCTTAATGCAAAAAGAAGAAACTGTTTTTGAACTGACTCAATCTTATTAGAATGAACTTGAAAAGCTGGATCCCATATAATGCTACCGTATTCTAAAATTGATTGAACTAGGGAACAATAAAGTGTTTTTGTCACAGCTATTTCTCTTTTAGCTCTTCTCTTAATGAAACCCAACATTTTATTTACTCTTGAAATTGATTGGTCATAGTGGAGATTAATTATAGAAGTAAGTAAAAGTATTATCAAGAAAATTTACTGTTTAGGATAATGAATTAAAAGTCTGCTAGTCTAATTTATTATCAAAATTGAATAGTCTCAAAATTGAAATAAATTTTTGTACAAAAAAAGAGCTAAAAAATAATTGAACACAATTTGCTTTCTCATTCTCATTTTACGCCCTTTTATGATTAGATTTTTGCTTCTCAAGTGCACTACGCCTGCGGTTGTGGCGCTCAGTAAATTGAATACGTTAAAATATTGATTTCAATTTTACTTACAATTTTATTTATTAATTTATTGGAATTGTAGGACCTGTAAAAAACAAATTCAATTCCAAATTTTAATATTTTAGGAAAAGATCAATTTTATTGAATCAGTGGAAATGAAACAAAATTATTTGACTGAAATATGTTTAATTTTTTCATTTCTTTGTTTGTTGTTTTTTTTTGTGTTTTACTGTAGTAATGTTTCATTTTTTCTTAATTGATCAGAAAAAAATTGTGATTCAATCTAACCGAAATGACAACCAATTTTACTGAAACAACTTCTGTGTTCATTATAACCGTCTATATAAACAAAATATTGTTTAACTATTTCATTTTTACGTATGCATTTTACTGATCGCTATAATAAAAGCAAACGTTACCTACTTTACGCACTTTTTATTTACAAAGACTTTATGCATAAATTTAATTTAAGGCAATATTTATTTTTAGGTCCGCCACGACATTCAAATCATATAACAAAATAATATTATTCATATAAAATCAATGTTCGCCGTTATATTATTTAATTTTCAATGAAAATCGAATAACGTCGTGGCAAACTTAATTATCAAGAAAATATAGATGTCGTGTGCCGATCTCTAGCTAAATTACTGGGCAAACAATACAATTTCGCCTCATGTTTACCATAATATCATCAGCAATATAGATCGTTATTTTGTTGATTTAAAATACAACGATAGACATCAATACCTATACTTTCAAGTTTTATAAGCAGCAATATAGATCGCTTCTTAGAATAAATAATAATGTTTTTTTAATAAGTGTGAGATAAATATTAGTTTTTATTCAAAATTTTGATTCCATTTTATACAAAAATATTACATTAATTCATTTAAATTTTATACAAAAAAAATGCAATTTACTACATTTCAATATAATTATTCTTACTAAATTTTGGAGCAATAAATCAATTTATAACATTAATAACTTATGTCAGTAATCCGGAATACTAAAATTATGAACTCATACAAAGCTCATTAAAATTTGTCAAAGTATTTACATTTCTTACTTTCTTTCATTTTCAGTCCTAAATCTACATTTACACCCTAACATAATAATATGAACTCTATATTAAGCATTATTATAAGAAATAGATTATAAAAAATTAATATTTACTTAATTAAATAAAAAATCCAATTCTGTAATAATTATGATCTTTAAAATAAAAACAAAACAATTTGAAATTATAACTGAATGGCATACATTTTTGGCTTAGATCATGAATTTTTTTCATTAAAATCAGAATATTAATAAAATAGAAATAGTTAATTATTTGATATTAATAGAGATATTTAATTAGAACTAAAATAGAATAGATTTTGAAAAATCAACAAAAAAAGTCACGTAATCGAATAGACTTGACTATAAAAATGTTGTGATTTCAGGAAAACATTTCGGTATCAAAAATAATAAATGATTGAAAATGATACCTATTTTGTATTTTTAATTGATTGTTATATTTAGAGTTGGATCCAAAATCCGTCCTATAGTCAAAACTCCAAACCAAAAATCCACAAAACAAAAAAAAAATCCAAAATTTCAAACACCTAGTGTTTTAAAGCCCCAATATTAGAATATAATAAGTTTAATGCATTGAAAAATTTAAAATAACGTTTGTTAATAATAAAATTAAGTAGCACCGAGCTACAATATTGTATTTCTATTGCTTTCTATGTTATTGTTATATAGAAAAAGATGTTTGTTTTAGGTATTATTAGAAATTTGAAGCTACATTAATTATTAAATGTTTGTACTCATTTTAGTTTGGGTTTGAATAAAATTCTTATGGTTCTGAGAGTCATCAAACGTCTAAAATCAAAAACGATAAAAGTCCACAAAAAATTCATTACTCATGTTTTAAAATATCTTGTATTGAAATCTCGCATTTTAAAACCAATTTTTTGTAAGATATCTAAAATTAAATCAGATTCAGATTCAGAATATCATTAAAAATTATCATATAAAATAAATATTCTGGAAAAAGAGTCAATGACTCTATGACTTTGAATCCAACTCTAAAATGTCTCGTAATTTAGATTCTCACCTTTTACATATCATTCATCATCAATCATCATCGTTTTTACAAATCGGGTTTTAAATTTTTTAATAATTGGTTTTGGCTGAAGTTTCATTTTAAATGACAAACTTTTTGTACTGAATACTTTCTTAAAAGATTTTTTATTAATTTTTTACAAATGAAATAAACATTTTTTAATTTAATCTTATAAAAATTGGAAAAAAAATAATTGTTTAACAAAATAGAAATAACAATATTTACCTATTTTCCTTCATTAATTTCCATCTTTATTGTTGAATATTGAAACTCTACTACAAAAGTATGGTAAACAGAATCAACCGAGAAGACTTTCATGTTAATGAAAATTTATTTTTTCTATATTAGAAAAACTTTATTGCCAGTAGACTTTCATGATTGATCCACTAATTTTTGTGTCCATCTTTCGAATAAATAACTTTTATGGAAAAGCATATCTGAGTTCTAAACTCTTATAGGAAAAATATAATATAATTAATAAAAGAACCAAATAGCAAAACATCATGAAATCAATAACATATGAAGTTTTTTAAAATAAAAATATTTTTTAAAAACAAATAAAATTACCCAAAAAATAAAGCACTTTTTAAATTTTTTTCAATTGCCATGGTTTGTGTCTTTGAATTAGCCAGTTAGAAATTTTTCTTATTGACCAATGAAGGTACATCTTCAAATTCAAATTAATGTTTATTTTGTAAAACAAAATATAGACAAGCAGAAAAATAATTATGTTATTGTTGACATGATGGTAAATCTAGCTTTGCCACCTTTAAAAACTCACTAGTGTTACTAAAAATCCTTCTTATAGGAAAAATACTAGAAATAAGATATAATAGCAATGAATACTTATAATAATAAGAATGTGCAAGTAGAAGAAACAAAATTAAAATTCTGTATTGACTTAAGAAAAAAGAAAAACGTAAAATCAAAAGAAAAAAAAAACTCTTTGTTGGTTTACTTTCTTACTCACTGTTCGCTTTCGATGTGTTTAAGAATTTTATGAATTATTTATTATGTATGTATATTCATTGAGTAAACATATTGTATATAGAGAGTCAAAGCTAAAACAAAAGTGTAAGCTGAACTGATTTTAGCGATCGAGTTGTACTTAGAAGAAAAGAAAAACAAAACATAAAAATAATAAGAAAGAAATCACCATTCATAAATTATGATAATGTCATAATATACTTACTGCATTGACAAATTTCTACACTTTTAAACCTACAAAACAAAAATAAAAATATTTAAGTAAGTATGTGTATAAAATTTGCTAAGAAAATTTTTGTCACATTCTTATTATTATTAGTATCCACTGATATTAGATAATATATCAAGGGAAATATTGATTATATCTTCAATTGACGCTGAAATTATAAAAATACCATCTTCTTCATCTCCAAATGGTGTTTCCGTTGTATACAAAAGAAAATTTTAAACCAGAATGGACAGTAGTTGTACATCGGTGACTCCACGAAGGAAACAACATGGATATTAGAAAAAGAACAAAATGGTCTATGTAACAAAAATATGCTATGCGTTAAATTGGATGAATGCTAAGAAAAATAATTAATTGTTTAGCAGAAATAGAAAATTTTGTTTTGAGTTAAATAAAACATCAGTAATGGCTTGTATTTTATAATTTTCCTTTATTTATGTCAAGATGACTATATTTAGAGCTAATTTGATGTTCAAAGACAAGCAATGAATTTTATTTACACAATGTACTTCAACATTAAGTACAGAAAAAATTTCATTTTCATTAAAAAATTTCAAAAAATTAGAAGTTCCTAACACAATGATCAAAATTCACTTTGAAATCATAGATTATTAAATTTAATATTAAATTTTTATACATTTGAATGATATCCTTTTTTAAAATAGATTTCCATTTTATGGAATAAAAATTACAAATTGAAATGAAAAATAAGGAATTTTTAATAAAATTCTGTCTGCATTTCATTGATAATAATTTCTCTGCCAATATGTGAATTTCTCAATTTTCTTCAGCAAAGTCTCATTAGTATTGACATTTTATTAAATATTTCAAAAATATTTTTAGTTTACTTTTTTTTGCTTTTTCTTCATTCTTTTAACCTTGAATTAAAAACAAATAGATAAATCTAGTTGAATATTAAATTCCTTTATATACCAATAATAGTGTCCTTTCGCCAATAGATTTTGTAAAAGAAAATTCTAAAAATTGTTTTTTTTTTGTTTTTATTAAAAATTATCACGTAATTCGATTTTATCCTTAGTCAACATCCGAACATCATACATGTAAGAAGTATGTACACCATATTTATCGTTAGAAATTCCTCGTAATATAATGTAAGAATATATAGTAGGAGGTATCTGGGTAGGAGGTATCTACAAAACAAATTTAAGGAATTTATAGTAATGTATTTGATAATAGAGTTAGAGGAATGAAGAAATGTAGTAATTTAAGTAAAAAATGTTTAACTCTTTACAAAAATTACACCATTGGGAGAATCAAATTTGACAAATTTAACTTTTCAATTTATTAATGAATTCTGGATCACTTCAATTTAAAAATAATTATTTTTAATACGTTTTTAAATAAGAATTTTACTATCGTAGTGTTAGTAAATTAATTTCAAATAAAGTTTGAATTTGTGAAATTAGAAATAAAAGTACCTACAATATGGATTAAAATATTAGGAAAAATATTGATAAAGTAAAATGTAATGCAAATAGTTTCTTTGATTTGAAAGAAAACTTCTCAGTCCCGAATGATGGTAGTGAAGCGTCCAGGTAAGTATAATTTTGAACCGTTGTATTATTGCATAACAAAAAAAAATCTCTTCAGAAATCTGAAGTTAGCTAAATTTAAACATCTTGTTGCTTAATAAATAAACTAAACAATATGTTACCTAAACAATACGTAGATATACTCTCATCATATCTAGAAAACAGACTATTCAGAATAAAACAAGACGAAGAGTATTCTACTATTAGAGATATTAAAACGGGTGTGCCTCAAGGTAGTATTCTGGGTCCCATACTGTATTTGCTCTACACCAATGATTTACCAGAAATGGAAAATATAACTGTAGCTACATTCGCTGACGATACTGCGTTGATGGCAGTAGGAACAAATATTGACGAGGCTACAATTAAATTGCAAAGAGCAAGCGACAAGCTATACCTCTGGACAAAGAAATGGAAAATTAAACTCAATGAGTTAAAATCAGTACATGTAAATTTTACAAATAAAAAATTAGAAAATCAACCACCATTGGTAAATCTGAATGGGGTCAATATACCCCAAGCAAACAATGCTAAATACCTAGGAATGACATTAGATGTCAAACTTAGATGGAAAGAGCACGTTAAAAAGAAAAAAATTGAGCTTGAAAATAAGTATAGAGAAATATACTGGCTCTTAGGTCGTAATTCTAAATTACCTATACCTAACAAGATTTTGTTATATAATCAGATACTCAAACCGATATGGTTGTATGGCATACAAATATGGGGATGTGCCAAACAAACACATGTACTTTGTATACAAAAATTCCAAAAAAAAGTCTTGCGCAACATGGTAAATGCCCCCTGGTATGTTCGCAACAGTGATTTGCACAGAGATCTAAAAATTCCTTGCATAGAAAATGAAATAAAAAGATATGCAACAAAGCATATAGCTCGTCTGAAGGGACATGTTAACGTTGAGGCCACTCAACTGCTAGATAATCAAAATGATATCAGAAGGCTTAAAAGAACTAAGCCACTAGATTTAATACGATAGAATTTCGTAAACTTTTTCTTTAAGAAAATCAAAATAGCAATAAATTATTGGTTAGTCCGTTGGACTAGTATTAATGGGAGGGGTGAGGTTTAGTCAGTAAAAATCTGGTACACAATGGAAGCTACGGGGCTCATTGTGTCTATGAAGATTCCCACCAATCCACGCAAAAAAAAAAAAAAAAAAAATCTTGTTGCTTAAATTCACTTACGGGACCTTATCAATTCTCTCATTTACTCAACTCAAGGCGTATTGAAAGTATTAAATTTTTTTTGATACATTATGTTTTTTACGTGTTATTTCCAGTCAAGGCAGTTTTTTGCTTCACCATTTAACTCATTTGACTCATTTTCCTATTGATATGTTCCGTATTGCTATTAAACACAATCTCGCCTTATTTCAGCTTGTGTACTAGTACTACAGATCACATAATTCAATAACCATATTTATCATTAGTTTTATTTTTGCTGATCAAGTTTTCTCCTCAGTTAAAGGGTTGAAATTGTTTAATTTACCTATATGGTTATTAAACTATTATAAACCTTAGACAAATTAAAAATTGCCGTGCTTAGCATAGAAATATGCAAATAGTAAGCGTAGCATAATAGTAAATGGGAGTCAATATTGGAATAAACCAAAAATCTTGGATTCAATAAATCTTGGATACCGAATATCTTTAGACTACCTAATAAAGAAATAAAAAAATTTACAATGAATTTAATTTAAATACAAACATTTTTTTTTATTTATATCATATCGCAAAACTACAACGGCATAACTCAAAAAACATAGTTTTTCGTAGGACGCATTTTACGGTTTTAAACTATTATATCCTTGCTAATACATAATATTTCTCCTTCAAATTAAAGCTTTGTATTCTAACAACATTAAACTAGGAAGTAAAGGTGCAACGAACTCGATAGGTAGCTATTTAAATTTACATATATAGACATATACTACTTACATTTTGATTTTATTTTAGATAATAATTCAATATAAATCTTTTAATGAAAAATACTCTTCTTGAGCAAAACAAAAATTAATTTTGGTCTTAAAACTAACAATAAATGGTAAAAACTTAATTAAAATAAATTTGAAAAAAATCAGGTTATCTAAAAATTTTTAAAGAATGTAACCTTTGGAATATGGTTTTTTTCAAGCCGTTTAAGAAGATATTTTTTCTTTTTCTCAGAAATTTCAGGTTTTGTCTAGAAAGCTTTCCTTAATATAATTGTAGTGTAACATTGCAGTACCGTACTTAATTAAGCACGAAAAGGTGCTTCTACCTAAGTTACTGTAAGAGTGTTAAAGAAAAAAAATGTTATTCTTCAAGTTTTGTTTTTTACTTTTTATCACAATTGCAATTAATTCGTCTTTATATGAAGTTTTGAAAAAAAAGCAACGTTGGTGATTGACGTTCAGTTCGTAGTACTTTTACATCATTGAATTTTGTACTGGACATATTTAAAGGTTCAAATTTGCTTGTTAGTAATTTTATATTCTAAAAATCTTCATAAGAGAATTCAATCACGTTTTCCAGTGTTTTTTGCCGCTCGGATAGAAGAAACAAATGATTCAGGTGTATGCATGGGACCTCCTTTTAATTGACATGTTACTTGTTTCTTTATTAAAGAATGAGCAGCGAGTCACCCTCATTTTGAGTATGACCCTTTATAAAATATTTATGAGTAATACTTCTTATATTTAGGTGACTAACAGCATAAAGATAAAGAGCGATCATGAATTTATTTTTTTGCTGTCCGCCACAATTATCTGAGTAAAACACTACCTCTTCATCACCAGCTATAGTTTTTTGGTTTATGAAATTTAAAATACAGCGTCATTGACACTTCTATTTCCATGTGATTCATCCCAAACATAAAAATAGCATTCATTTGATTTCAAACCATAAATAGTAAAAAGTTGAAACATTTCCTTTAGGTATTTGAAACATGACCAGTAAATCATATACTGCAACTAATGTTTTGGAATTTTCCTTATCAGTTTTTTTTTCTTCTCTTGGCAACTCTTATTCTATTAAATGGTTATCCTACACATCTTGTAATTTCACTTTTTCTTCTAGGACTTCATTATTGTAAGTGGTACCTGTTGGACTCAAATCTTTTTGGGGGTAAAAATTGAAATATTAAATTTAATGGTAAATATTTTATATAGCTTGTAAATTTGATATTTTGATCTTTACAATCTTTTACATAATCTCTTTGTACATCTGCAATAGATTTACTAACGTCAATAAAATGTTTTGATGTGGTACCCAGGGTATAGTATCATTTAATTTTTGGAATTTTTTCTATAAAATTTCGAACTCCTTCTTTCAAAATTGGATCTAATTTTACATGATTGGAATGCTTGCCTCAACGATCCATTTCAAGTAAAGCATCTGCAACTTAGTTCTTTTTTTTTTGGATTGAACGATTGCTGGTGTCAAGTGTATTTTAATAGTTTGCATCCTCGAATTGTGTCACCGTTTAGTTGAAAAAAGAATGCATTATTTAAATTTCTTTCTGGCTGTTTTCGATCAACAAGAACATAACGATATTTTGGTTTAATGGAATTCATACTATTGGTTATAAATTGCGTCTCTGTTGTTCAACATTTCTTGAATCCCAAAATTTTTTAAAAATTTCATATATTCAAATTCTGTATTTTAAGATATTTAAATTCTGTATTGAAAAATTTATTTTACTTGTATTATTTATTTGGAATGTGCTTATTTCTTTTAAATAAATGCATTAATCTAAAAATAATGATAAATTTTTTAATAAAATTAAAAATAATATTGGCCAAAAAAATTCATCACTAAATCGTAATTTTTACTAAAATATCATCATACATTAAGAAATATGCCAACTCTCAATATTAAAATTTATCAAACTGTTAATTGCAATAACGCACTAGCTATCCCAAATAATACCCAAATAAATAATATTTTTTATAGTAACAACGTCATAACTCAGAAAAAGACTTTTGTGATCAGTAAAGTTTTGAAATGAACAGCGTCATAACTCTAAAAAGTACCTTATACGTATAATAAAATTATAATAAAAGAAATAATTATGTTGACTGCAATGAAGGACTAACCTGAAATTTATCACTTTTTACTTAAATATTTAACATTTTCACTATAAAATCACCGGCACAATTAAAAATAAATCAATGTTGAACTAAAATTTACGAAAGATTCAAGTTATGTCAAAACGATAATTTTTCTCTCCCGGTTTCAATTTGAAAGCTACAAGTTTGTTGCTTTGCTATATAGTAGAGAATCAGATAATAAATTTTTCTACATTAATAACTCAAAACTCCAATTTTTTGAGTTATGCCGTTGTTGATTTAAACAAACGATTTGAATTGCAGCAACATTTAATAAATTTGATAAACATAAATGGTGGCAGCTCTTTCAAGATTGAAAATTATTTCATTAAAAAAGTTTTTCTTTTGATCATCTCTCCAAATGTTAAATTTTTCGATTTTCAATTGAAGGTACTTGAAAACAATGGGGTTAGAGCTTGAAGTTGAATATGAGTTTTCAACATTCTAAATAATAATAATAACAATCCAACCAACATTTTATGAAACTCATTTTTAGAAAAATTTTAACCAAACTTTCTAATTTTCTAAAAGGCAACAAAAACTTTTCTACCTAACATTATTAAAAAAGTTTATTTTATTATTTCAAAGGACAAAAATATGTTTTTTTTTTCTTATTAATTTTCCTTTTTAGCAATTTTAGAGGAATTTATTTTTGATATTACGAACTAAAATTACTTCATAAGCATATTTTTAAAAGTTGTTATTTGTATAACTTTAATTTTTAAGTGATTTGGTCTCTTCTTCCTCCGTAATCATCAATGTAATTCTTATTAAGTAGTTTTAACTTGAAAGGTTATAGCTATTTCCAAAAAATTGTTGTTGTATAAAATACTTTGTAGTTGTTCGACCTCAAAACCTAATGAATGCTCGAAGAGAACATCTTTCAAATTTGAACTGTACGGTGAAAAAATTAAATTTATTATGAGAATAACTAAAAATACTTAATTCAAATTTATTTTGTTATTTGTGGTTAACCCTTTGGGAAAATTGACGTGTCCGAAAAATATTTTTGCTCTTGTTGTTATTTCAAAATGTATTATACTAGTTGTAAAACCCGTCGTTTAGACGGTGTTCTAATTAGAAAAAAAATAACTTCTTGGGAAACTGTACAAAAAAGTGAATCAAATACTAAGAAATGTAATGAAATGTTAGGTGTATTACGCTAAGTCAAGTGGAAAAATCTTTTGTTTTTTGTTAAAAAGATCGAAATAATTCAATAAATTGCAAAATTGTTTCATACAAAAACAAATTGAGTTAAACAACAACATTTTTTGTATATAGTTTATTGGAATGTCGAATTAATTTGCCTTGCTCCCTTCCCTCAGCAAGTTTTATTTGAATATCACCAGACCAGTGCACCGAAAATTGCAACATACAGTTGCCAATGACTAAATACTGTTTCAGGCAAATAAACTACTTCTTTTTCAATTTTTGACCTTGCGACTTATTTATGGTCATAGAAAATGCCAATTTAACAGGGAACTGTCAACGTCTAAGAATAAATGACAGTTCTGTAGTCGTTGTAGCTAAATCTATTCTAGGAATAAATACAGTTTCACTTATAGCTTATGCCAAGGAATTCCACAATTATTAAATTAAATTTTAGAACTTTAACAGCTAATCGAGGCCCATTGCAGAGGTCACGTTTGGTGCTTAAGTTTCTTACTAATATTATTATACTACTAACTTTCAAGTTAAGTTTATGTTTTATTTTTTCTAGACTATACATACATATCTACATACAAATGTCACAATTAGAAGTATTTTCATTATGCATATACATACTAAGTACAAATTGTACGATTTTAAAGCAGCTGAGAAGAAAAAGTTTTTGGTTTACGTATTACAGATACTGATGATGCTGGGGCTTACATTAATATTGAATCGTTATTTACTCATAGTGATGGGTTTGAAATTTTATGGATTTACGACCACTATTTTGACTTTACACTACATCAGAAATCGAATTTTCAATTATTTGAAATGCTACTAGAAACGAGGTTATAGAAAGTATGTCATAATAAAACACATCTCGAACTAAATGCATATTTTGAAAGCAACCGAGAAGCACACAGATAATTTAGAAAAATTATATATCACATGAAAGATATTCCATCCCATAATCAGAAATTAAATATGGAAGAAATTTTTCGGTAGCTGTTTTTTTTTTTTATAACTGACTGTGTACTTATATAATATATTTTGTATTTTGTTCTTATTAAATATTTTCTTTTTTTTTATGACTGATATTGAATTTGTTGTATTGTTTTGAATTGAAAAATAAAATATTTCACGAACAACGGCACAACATATACTAATTGGATTATTTTGGGCTTATAAGCGGATCATGAATATATAATCATTTTTATTCCTGAATCCCGGGGTTAGAATTTTATGCGATATGAGATGCCCTAATAACTGAAAAATGAAAAAGCTAAAAAATTGTAATGAAAATATTTTAATATATTAATGGACTAGATTATTACCACAAATGAGTGGCTTTCATTTCATAATAAAATTATTATAAATAAAACGTGAGTTGTAAAATTCAGAAGCTTGAACTTGCTTGTATATTCGAAACTTGCAAACTCTAATATTTTGAAATAATAAAAATAAACCAAAACAACAGTTTTTTATTCAAAAAATCTCCATTAAGAATATTGTGTTTGTGGAAGCAAAATAAAATTTTGGAATCCTAACATAATTCATAATAGTTACTTTAATTTTTTTTACCTTAATTAATAATTTTATTTTGAATTATAATATTCAAAGATAATTACAAAATTTGCAATATTTTAATTTATTCATATTTTATTTTTTTATTTTTTGAATAATTTATTTTATAACTAAACTTTTTTTTATAATGAACTTTAGTGTGGTGAATAATAATTAATAATAATAAAAGAAAATACTGGCTTATTATATTTTTCATATTATTCTTCTTCTTCTTCTTCTTTGGTGTAGAATCTTCAAAATTACTTCCACTTTTTGGTGAACGTTCGCAGCCATTTCGCAGTTCTTTCTTAGTCTATTCTATTGACATGATCTATATTCAATTTAAGTTTTTTCCTGAGAAAATTTTTCCTTTCTTCAAACGGCTTCATTGTGTTTACAAGGCCAAGAAAACTTTATATTACAAGAAAACATTAGTTTAAAATTTAAATTTTTACAATTTTATGCTTTATTTGATTGCAATTCTACCGTTGAAAATCAAAGCAATCTATTCTTTATGCAATGTTTGTTTGTTGCGATATCTCCAATAACAGTTAAATTTATTAGCTTATATTTCTATTTTACGCTGTAACACCTTTTTGCTTTGTCCTATGTTATCTATCTTTTGTTGCACATTATGTAATCAATTGCCTGTCTTCTTATATGACAAATATTTTTACGATATATCGAAAAAAGATGAGGCAATTGACTTGAAAAGAAAAAAATTAAGCTGTTCTAATAAATTAAAAAGTATAAAATGGATATTTAGTTTGGATTTTTTTTGTTTCTTAATTACTAAAAATAATGGCAGAAAACCGTAGATGGTTTGCGCAGTATTATAGTAGCATTTCGTTACGAGTATAATTTAATTCAGGAGAATAATCACTTCTATACAAATGAAAAATTTAATAATAATTATAAATGTAATATAAAAAAAAAATTTGTCTTATAGTTTCGAAATAAAAACAAAATTTAAAGCGAAAAATAATAAAAATGTTGATGTAAAAAAAAATACAATTAAAACTTCATCTGACATCTCCTGAATAAATTTCGATTCAAAACTGTTGACAATACAAACAAAAACATTTCCATTTAAATTTTTCTTTTTCCATTTTCATTCTCAAATATCTTGGATCTCTTCTTTGGATAGATTTGGTTGAAAAAAAAAGAAAAAAATAAAGTAATTTGAAGTGAAAATATTTTATTTTCTAAAGTGTTAAATAGATCTGTCTACTGCCATGCAATAAAAGAAGAGTTCTTAAAGATCTTCTCGTATTTTTCTAACAATTTTTAATAAAATTTTTGTTAAGTAACCTATGCGGCGAATTGTGTTTATAATACTTTGTAAAAATAATTTTGCAAAACTAAACTAAATTCAACTTTTTCAATTCAAACACGTTTATAAAGATCGCAACGAAATCTCATGAGAATCTTAGATAAATTTGATTTTATAATAAATAGCTATCACCAATTTGCATGTAATTAGGTTATGTTACAGTGAAAGTAAAACCAATTGAAACGTTTCAATAACACAATATTTTGTACTTATTATCATAATTTTCTAATACAACCATCACCCAAATATAGAATTTCTGAAAGAATTCTAATCAAAAAGTACTATGCAAGTGACTGTAAACATACCATGTTATCCCGGAAACAACTAAACAAAATAAGTAATAATAGCTAGAAACTACAAAATATGTTGTTACACTTCAGTTAGTTGTATACTAGATCTTGCAATAATTCTACAATTGATATTTAAATTATTGCAAAGAGATCAAAGTAAAGAAAAATAAAACTTAAAAGATATTTTTTTGTATATTTTTCAACTTAATATAATTTTGGAAAATATTTCTTTTCATATACGGTTAAGTACTAATGCTTAGATATCGTCAACTGATTCAATAATTGTCGCATGTTCAAAAACGTATAATAAATGTCGTATGTTCAATAACTTGCATAGAAATGCATGTATGTTAAATTAATGTATATTAAGATATTTTAAAATTATGATAGTAAAATATTATCGTATGTCGAGTTTTATAACAAATCTGTTAGAACTTCTTGGACATGATACAAAATAAGAATGCATACAACAAAGTGTTATTTTGTCAATTGAGTAAATATTTGTTGCATTTAAATAGGATTTTCTGAATAAGCTCGTATTTCAACTAAAAACATAATAACATATACGATAATATATCTTGTTTTTATTTATGATAACATGTTATCGTATGTTAACGTAAATATTTGAAATACGACAAAAAATTTTGAAATACAGAACCTTGGAAGTAACAATTGTAAAAACCATACAACAAAATACACATTTTCATCTAAATTAATAGAAATTTGTTGTAATGTAGAGCTCTTTTCGGAGCATACAACAAAATAATGACTAACCACTTTGGTAGAGATACGACAAAGTGAATATTCGATATCTTTAAAACTAAATAAAATTTTGGAATACCAATTAGCACATCCGAAAGAGCACCCCAAAAATTCTCTATATAAACTTTAAATAGAAAACTGCAAAAATCGGCATTCGACGAGTATTAAATCAACTGACAATGTGACATGAAGACAAAATTAAGAAAAAACAAATTATATGAAATAACATAAGATCAATGGACAGAACGAGTTAACTTCGGTATTGATTTTATTTTTTAATTCAATATATCAACCCGATATTATTTAATCAAACCAGTTCAGAAATGCATTACCCGTTACTGGTTCTCTAATCAGTCTGGAAGAAAACTATGGCTGTGAAAACTAATTCTTCGATGGTGTTGATACGGGTCCAGCTTAAAAGGTTTTTTTAGACAGAAGATTAGATTTATAATGGTTTTTAGCTTACACTTCATTGGAAAATTAATAAAAGTACTTCGTTTTATTGTCATTGCTAATTATATGAACAAAATAGTTTGTCTTTCTGCGTTTACTTGTGGTGATTCTACGTAAGATATTCTAAACAAATGCTAATAGCACAGCATTTAAAAAATGTCTAATTTATTTAACATTTTTATTTTTTAGAATTCAAGTTTCTACATCTTACAAAAATACTGGCTGTAACAAAAAACTTTAAGTAACGCAATCTGAGTATAGATAATGTTTATGTCATAATTAATATTCTACACTTGATATGTTTCATCGAACTCCAACTCTCTTTACGCCTATATTTCAAATATTTAAAATTATATACGCTCATTCGATTATCTATCGTATAGGTAAAATTGTTTTTTGTGCTTTTGATTTATTTAAGTTCGTGTTTGGTTGCACTGGTTAACTTCGTTAAGATATTTCAGATTATTCAAATTTTTTCAGCTATATTACCTATATTGATGTAAGTAATATTTATTTTTTATTTTAATCCCCATATTAACAACACTAACAGTGTATTGAAAAGTACATTCTATTTAGAAATTGAACAACAATGTTGATAGTGTGTAACTTTGACGAATATCTTTATTCATTTCCAGATTGTCTCCTCCGAGCTTTTTTTCATTTTATTGACTAATATTCAACTTAAGTGAATTACATTTTTAATAGGGGCCGGTGTTGAGTAATTATAATTCAAGTTCAAAATAAATTTAAAGTTTTTAAAAGAACAATTATTTATGTACTGATATAGACTTCTCACGATATAGCAGAAACCACTCGTGTTTAATAAAAAGTTTTGTGGTTAGTAAGTTTAATTTAGAACGTATAAATACAAATCATATACGGTTTCGTTTCCGATATAATTCCTATAATAAGGGGCATTTAGTGGATAAAATTACTAAATAATAATTATAGATACTCTAACTCTACTATGCAAAGATTAAATTGCCGGTCATATGAAGAATTTAACTGCTTTTTTTTTTTAGATTAATTTTTTTTTTTTTTTATTATTATTTTACATATGTACAATATACATATAGGTTCACTGCAATGAATAATAATAACTGATTTGTTTGTTTTTTATTTTAATATGAGTTCGCATACGCATAATGTATTTGGTGAATAATAAGCCCATATGAAATGATTAAAAAAATGTTCAACTGTGTGCGCATTATTGTTTTATATACAACTTATTTATATATTAAGAGTTCATTAAAGAGAAGCAAAATAAAATGAAAAGGTCTCTACTGCGCAGGTCTTTAAATGCTTGTCAGTTATAATTATAGAACTATATAATGTATCTATTTTTTGAGTATTTATTTATGAATTTTCGTGCATATATAAACTCATTAAATGTGGTATGTGGACAACTACCACTTTTAAAGAACTATGTTCAACTGTTATTAGATTATAATCTAACTAATTTATTATTTGCCAATGACAAAGCGTATTAGAGCAGGTCCAGAAAACAATAAAGCATTTATTGTCTTCATTCGGAATAATCAGCTGCTACTCTACATATTGCGTCACATAGTGTATCCTTAATTTAAACTTTTGCAATTAGGATAACTGTCACTAAATGACATTTCAAAATATGATATGTTGATCTGGATAAAGAAATGAGAATTAAATCTATCAAAATGATGTCGCAATCAAAATTTTATACATACCACTTTCTCTAGCTCTACTTTATAATAGTGATGATCTGTTTTTGTTTTTATTTTTGTGTGCTTTTTTTTTTTTTTTGCTTTTAAATTACGGACTCATCAGTGCATTCATATAACAGATTTTCAAGACAATTAACGTGTGAATTTTTTTAGATTCTAACAATAATACCTTATAGTTTTCTCTAAGGTAATTTACAAAATAAAAACTGTTGTTTTTTTTTTTAAATGTTTTTTCTTTATTTAGTTTTCTTGCACTTCTATATTATTTTTCTTCTTCTATCATCATTCAGTTTATTACCTACTTTGTAAATCCAAGAAAAGTTGGAAAATATAAAAAGTTTTTTATTAAAAAGTTTACTAAGAACTTTACAAATATTTTCCTATATATGAGCCGAATAAATATGTATGTACATTATATAAATACAATACACATAGGTATGTAGAATTTGTCCATTATATAGCAATATAAAATTTGATATAGCCAGTTTAGATATTTATATATATAATAATATGTGTATATTGTATAATATAAAAATCTCAACTCAACTGCACTCTGTCTGTATTGTATTTTGAATGATAATTTTAAAATTCATTATAGAAGGAAAAAGAAAACTTTCTTTACTTCTATCATTTTCTTCTTGTTGTGCTTTTCCATTTTTTTGTGCAAGTTTTATATAATTGCATTGCCCCATCTCATGAATTATTAATGGATGTTATGTTGAAACTTTGGTGTTATCCAATAGAGAATATTTTTTTGAAATTATAGAGACAAAGAAAATTTCCTTATATAAAACAATAATTATTATTATACATCATAATATTATACTATGTATGTATGTATGTAGTAGGTATGTTTGAAAAAGAATTTTACTTTTTTAAGGATATTAATATATTTTTTTTATTTCAATAGTGTCCTTCTAAAAATGAAGAGGGAAGAACTTGTAATAAAAGAGCATTAAATTGAAGTATCAACATTATTATACTTCAAGTAAAGTTTCTACAGGCATGTTGTATTTATGTAAAATATGTATATATGTATGTATACAAAAAAAAAATTTTTTTACGGTAAATTTAAGCGTTACATACCAAAATAGGTATAAATATCAGTTCAAATAATATACAAAATGATGACTTTGAATAATAATGGTGTAAGTCTAAAATGATGTTTCAAGTAAAATACATTATAAAGTGTTTGATATTTTCATTGTAATTTTTACAACAATTATTAATTGAATAAAACTATAAATTGAACGAAATCAAAATTTTAATCAGCTGGTCAATTTTAGAGACGGATAGAGTTTTTTTTATCTTTATTTTAAATTTTTTTTTAAAAGTTTTATAGTATTTTTTTACCCACCCAGCTACATCAAAACCAAGTCTTGTTACTTTTCTTGTTCACTTTCAAGATGAAAATCTTCCAATGATGCCACTGCTGCATAAACTACCACTATCAGAGGCAATCTAATCAATAACAAAAATTATAGTGTGTTCACAATTATTTTTAAAATAATTATTTTTCAATTAAATATAAAAAATCATTTCAGAATGTATATACTATTGTTAGTTTGGAGGTTTGGATAAAAAAGAGATTAACAAACTTTACCAACTCCGAAAGACATCTTTAATAATGCGACAAATTGAAATAGAAGTAAAAAAAACTCTTCTTCGACAATGCCAGATAATTGTCTGTGATCCATATAGTTGACAAGGAATATCATTCTGATAATATTTTGCGAAATAAATAGTCCATTATTAAAAAAATTATGATTGATAATAATTATATAATTAATATAATAGTTTTTACGGATCTGCTAAGCAGAGCTGAGTGAAATACAAATTGGTGTTGTTGTTGTGTTGACAACTTTATATAGGAAATTAATGTCATTTTTGCATACGATTTTGTAGACTTTGCTGTTTTAATTTTTCCGCAGATTTTAGCACCGATTTTCTTTGTGATCTCCATTATCGTGTTTTTATGGATTCAGAAGATTCGGCAGCCCAGCAATAACAACATTGTTTTTAAAATGATGTGTAGTTTTGTCAAGTAAATATTCCAAATTGTTGACTTTTTTTTCCAAAGCATCAAGATCATCCTCAAAACCAATTCGATTTTTTAATTCTACATTCTCCTTTTGTAATTTATTGTTTTGTTTTAAAATTTCATCCATTTGCTGTGATATGAACATTTGGCCTTTGTGGATATCCAAAATAACACAACCCAATTTTGTTAGGAATTTTGCCATTTTGTCATCCGAGCAATCAGCAACGACGAAAGATCTTAACTGTTCCTCTAAATCAAAATGGGCCTTGTTATTAGTGTTGGATTTGTCGGCATCATCATCGATTGAATCAACGATTACCATTGATTCGTTGGAAGTAGGGCATTTTTTACATTTCCACGTAACATGACCTGACTTGATGCTATCAAATAGCTCGTCAAATATATTTACGCATCTTGAGTGGAATATTGATGAACAAGTAATACACTGTACACCCTTGGCTTTGTAGATACGGGTCTTACACATTTCACATTGCTTCGACATGTTTAAAATAATTATTTATATTGCACTTTTATGATTGTTTTTGTTTTGATTTCTTAAAATTTTTTTTTGGAGCTAAAATTTTTTTTAATGAATTTCTCAAACGTGTCAATCAATCAAAAAATAATAAACCAAAACAAACAAATCAGTTATTATAATTTACATATGTACTTGAAAATTAATCTATGTATACATATGCCAAAAAAAAAAACAAAAAAACCAATAAATTAAAAATAAAAAATATAAAAACAACAAAAAAACAAATCACTTGAATTCTTCATTTTTATCTTTTTAAGTAACTGTTTCTAAAAACCAATAAATTAAAAATAAAAAATATAAAAACAACAAAAAAACAAATCACTTGAATTCTTCATTTTTATCTTTTTAAGTAACTGTTTCTAAATTTTGGTTATTTGTAGTAATAATATGGCTTTTATTAAAATTATGTATTATGTAGGTATATATATACGTACCCCTTTAATGACAATTTTTTTAGTTTTAGTAATTTTATCTAATAAATGGCACTTACTATAGGGAATATATCGGAAACGAAGCAGTATATGAGGGACGTGAATTAATGTGTTCTAAAATTAAAAATAAAAATAAAATTTACTAACTACAAAACTTTTTATTAAACACGAGTGGTTTCTGCTATATCGTGCGACGCCTATGTTTTACTGTTTTTTCAAAAACTTTAAATTTGACTTCAACTTGAAATATAATTATTCAACAGGGGCCCCTAGTACTAAAATATTTGAGTAGTTTAATATAGGTAAATTAAGATAATTTTCAAATACTTTACATTATATTTGAAAAAATCAAGTCAAATACTTTTACTCAAAAATAGTATTTGAAATACTTCTTTCAAATACTCTATTTTGCACTTGGAAAATTTCGAATTTCAAAAAACAAATAATTTTAGACTAAATAAATGATTTTAGCTCTGATTTTGTAACCTACTATAAGCTACATGCTAATTTACAATCTGGCATATTATAAACATATTCTGGAAATAGAGGCAATCCTGATTTTAATTCCCACTGTAAAACCAACACTTATAGTATTTCGATCTGACACAGATATTTAATTTTTTGCATTCATCGTCGACTACGCAAAAGAAATATTTTTGGATCATGTAAATTTAATGCCCAAAAAGTCTAATATTTTGTTATATCTAATATTTTGTTCAATCTTAAAACGCTTCCTTATTCAATCTCACATATGCATATTATATACTTAATATTTTATATTAAAAAAAAAATCATTTATTTGAAAACCCCCGCCTCAATTTATTTCAACCCTATTTTTGCCGACGGCAGGTAAATGTTGACAGCAAGATTTTATTAAAAAAATATAAAAAACAAAGAATTTCGAGGTAGACCCTATTTCAAAGGAAAAACATTTACAATACTATTTCCTTTTCTTACAGAAAATTTGCAAAAGACAGTCGACATTTTGTCAGTCGTCATCAGATAAAAATTGCAGTTTTTACAATGTTACAATATTTTTTATATAGAATTCTATGTAGGAGTACAAAAGAAGGATGGTATAACTTCAGCATTTACAAATGATTAACGCTACTTTTATTCAACGTACTGATTGTACTAAGAATCTGAAAGTCTGTGAATTAAAAAATAACCCTATTTTGAGTCAAAAATTATGCTATTAATATTTTGCAATTTTTATTTCTTGGTTCTACTCAGCAATAATGTTTACGATGATATAATTTTGCCTCTTCTGTGGGAGATGTTGCATCAGCGTAGAACCAAATGACCATATTCATAGGATAGCTGGAGTTGCTAGTTTTCCAAAAATATATATCTTTAGTGACACTTCTTATCCTTTAAGGACGAAAAGGACATTTGAAACCGTACCCCAAGGTCATTAGGTCCTACAACGATACAACATCTTCCTCAGAATCCCTAAACAATTTTTTTTAATATACTACGTTTCTAAAAAGAACGAAAAGAAATGCAGGCTTCATACAGATTTTTTTGAAAATTTGTAATTGTGAATTTATAATTGCTAAAAACAAATACTTGATGTAATATTTAAAACAAACAACGTAGACTGCATTCGGTCGGTAGATAAAAATAATTCAAGTTTGACAATAGGCGTTGTCATCAGAAATGAGTATATGCGCAAAATTTGAATCAATTTAGTTTTATTATTTAAGTATTTTTAAAATATTTCTATTTAAAAATTTTATTTAATTTTTCTTTATTTTTATTCTGAAAAAAATCAAAAATATTTTAATTCGCCATATCAAATAGAAAAAAACTAATTTTATATAAAAGTTGAGGGCTTAGGGGAACACGTTTAATCAAGCGATTTCATAACAGAATATTTGTTAAAATTGAAAACGTATAAGATTATAAGAGGCAGGATTTCGTTACGCTCCACTTTGTTTGATGTTATATAAGTAAGAAATTTACAATTAGGAATAAGATTCTGGGAAACATACGTCATATTTAATACGTATATTGAAAATTTCTTTCAAGCTGTTTCAATAAAAATTGTATTGGATGGCTTTAATATCTTCAAAACTTAATATTAATGCTTAACGTTCAGCTCTTTCCATATCTCTTTCAAGATCTCCTCTCCATGATGTCAAATCATATTCACAGCTTTCTTAATGATAGTGTCATTAATTTCTTGTATTTTTTTTTGAAAAAGCTGATGCTAAGTGACCAAAACTTCAGTTCGTAAAGAACGAATTTATTTATTTCACTAAACATCAACCTTCAAAATATCAAAGATTAGAAAAGTATAAATAGATAAAAATTGAATGCTTCTCAAAAACCCACTTTCTTTTTTTAACAAAACAAAATTCATTAATACCAAATATTCTATTCGAAAATGTAAACATCGAAATTTTCAAAACTCAAAATTCTGGGAATGGAATTGAACATTAAACTTATGTGGTACCATTACATTTGTTTTGTTGCGAGGGATGCTGCGAAATGTTAAAAATGCTTAAGCATAGAAGTAGAAAATAGGTACCTCATATCTTCCAACCTCCTATTAATATACAAGATATAAACTCGACCACGACTTGAATAACAACTTGCATATTTGGAGTGATACACTTTTATTTTATAATCTGCTTATTAGTCTTTTTACTATCTTCCTATAATAGTTTAAATTCTACGAAATTATAGCCTCATTTAAAAAAATAGAAATAAGACTGTTTTGTTATATTTTTTACTAAAATCAAGTTGTGAATGGAAAATGGTTTTAAAACCTAGTGAAATAATATATAAATTAAAAATTGTATTTAGCTTGTCTTGTTTGGGTTATAAAACATTTTATTCCATATCATTTATTTTAATTGATCTACCTTATTTAATTTAAACATTTTTATATTGTGACATCTCCAAAAAAAAAATTACTTCATGTAATTTTTTGGCTAGTTTTTTAAAACAAATTTGAGAAAACTTTTACATTCGATTTTCTTGAAATAAAGCTATGATTTTTTTATATATATTTGTTCAAGCCAAAAAATAAATCATTTGTTATCTATAAATAAAATGGACTAGCATTTGAGGAAACACCTTTTCATTTTATCTCGCCTCCCCTTAATGAACTCTTACTTAATATGTAAATAAGTTGTTTATACAACAGAAATGGGCATACGGGTTGAAAAAATTCTATTCTAAATATCTATTTGGTTTTATAATATTCAAACTTTTAAATAAAATATATCCATTTTGTGTCATTTAACACGTTATTATTTTTATCCATAATTAAAGAAAATTTATTCTATTGAGTAATTTTTTTAAGTTACTTTCTCAAATTATTGATTTCTATATTTTGATCATATTATGTCGTAATCATATAGTTTTCGTTTAAAATATGTACATATATGTATCTTAAGTAAGTATATATGTATATTAAGTATCATATAGCTATGTATCTTTAATTATAAAAATTTTATTTTTAGTAATTTTATCCATTAAATGCCACTTACTACAGGGAATATGTCGAAACAAAACAGTATATTATGAGGGAGCAGTTTTTATGTTTCCTAAATATAACTTACTAACCTCTAAATTTTTATTAAGACATGAGTGGTTTTTACTTTATCGTGAGAAATCTATGTCAGTGCAGTACCTAAATTACTCTTCTTTTAAAAATTGTAAATTTGACTTCAACTTGAATGATAAATACTCAAAATACCCCTAGTATCCTTGTAATTAATTCAAAGCTTTATATTATGTACTTTTTTTTTTTAAAATCAATGCTCTCTAATTATTTGAGTATATACTAAAAAATTTCGAAGGATACAAAATATTTTTTTTATTTTTCTTCAGTTCTTTATAATATTTTTTTTTATAAACTTTATGCTCAAAATCAAAAACAAATTATTTTCAATATAGAAACTTGTAAAACTGTCATATATGTCAAAATAACTAATAAAAAAACAAAAAATCCAAAAGTTAAAACTTCATTTATAACATTGATAGGGAAATATTGTATGCAATCTTATGCAATAGCATAATGGTGATTTATGATCTAGAATCTAGTAAAGCTTCAAAAAAAGAAAAAAAAAATTAAAATAATGAAAATAAATGAAAACATGCATCTATGTATATGTATATGAAGGATCTTTATGGGACGATTCTGTACGATGAGTTAACTTTATGTAACACATATTGCAATATTTTAGTACAAAATAGTTTGAATGGGTCCTTTTATAGAATATTTTTTATGAATAGTTTTCTTTTTATTTTATTTTTTTTTTTATTATTCTCATCTAACATAACTGTTATGTAATAAATGTAAAAAAACGAAATATGTAGTTTTTTTTTATTTTAAAATGTCAAATTGGATTTGTAAGAGAAATGAAAAATTACATAGTCTTTGACAAAATTTTTTATTTAAAAAAATATAATATTATGTAGGGAAATGCGATATAGGTTACCATATCGGGTTCACGCAATGTCACGATCTTACGATAGGATATAAAATATCACGAGACTATTGCAAATGGTGGTATATGAAAAATTAATTCTTAAACGACGCGCCGTTTGGTGTTATAGTAAAAGTTTAGTATTTTAATTGATGCCAATACCGTCGTAAAAACACATTGACTAAATGTCGATTTTTACATAGAAGACTTGTATAAAATTAGCAAAGAATTTTAGATTAAATAAATGATTGTAGCTCTGATGATGTCACCATACTATAAACTCCATACTAATTTACTATTTGGCATATTATATACATACATATTCTGGAAATAGAGGCAATCCTGATTGTAAATCCAACTGTAAAACCAAGATTTATATAGTATGTTCATATTCATACGTATGCATGGTTCGTAGAAAAATATCGAGTTTTCACAGTTTTATATGAAAAATATGTAATTTTAAGGAAAAACAAGTCGAAATAAGGTAAGAATTCTAATTAAGATTACAGTTAACTTAAAACTAACTCTATATGTTTTAGAAGTCAATTTATTTTTGTATATAGTTTTCCTTTATACTTGAATAATTCTATTTTCTTCTCTGAATCAAATTCGTGTAATACCGACTGTTTTGTAGTAGAAACTGTAGATTCATTTAAGTATTTAGGTTTAATTTTGGATAAAAGACTCAACTGGTTTAATCAAACTATTTCTTAGAAAAAATATTGCAGTAAGATAATAACATAAAGTAGCAAGAAAAATAACATAAGTCACTCTCGTCTTATTTTCAAAGTTTTCAATTGAATTAAGTTAAGCTTATATTTATATGGAGATTAAATTAAAATTAATCTAAATGCAAATCTTAAGAAATTTCTCTGCACTGCCTTAATTCTGTTAATACGACCTTCATAGAAAGGTGACTAGATTTGATCGTTATAATCCAAATTATTTAATTAAAAAAATTATTTAATTTCATTAAATATTAAAGAAAATTCATAGGAAGTATAGAATTCATAATAAAATTTATTTTATTAAACTCGAAACAAAAAACTGTCAAAACGCAACAAAATTCGTGTTTCTCAACATATTAATACTGAAGTTTTACGCTTAGCTGACAGTCAAAACTTTGTTAGACGTCTTAAACGGACGAAACCGTTCGAACTGTGTTAGGAAAAAATCTTTTATCTCTCAATAATTCCTAATGAAGACTCTTTTGATGATTTTCTTCTATCTGGAAAAAAAAACATAAACTTGAAACAATAATAACCAGCAGTATCCGATTCGAGGTGCGAATTCATAAAAAAACATAAAATTTATGGAATGATCAAATTGATATTATATACAATATTATTAATCGTTTACATGCAAATAATGCCAAAGATGTAAGTGTTATCAGATTACATCTAGAAATACATATTAAGTTAACATAATTATTAAATTAAGAAGTACATATTAAGTTAAAGTCTACAGATCTACAAGAATTCTACAATATGAATTTCCCCATAACGACAATTTTTCTTGTTATAAAACTGTTATCAACTTTTATTAAAGACAAATTCCACCAGAACTATTATATTATTTTAACTATTATATTATGATTAATTTAAGTGCCATACTCCTTTTACGAAGCGTTAATTAAACTTCAAATAATTGCTTATTGCACCACATAACCCACAAATTCAACTGTAAATAGAATTTATCAACGTTTGTTTACCAACGAGAATTATAGTGCAACAACCAAAATACTTCAGTTTAATGTGTGAATAATTTTGCCTCATATTGTTTACAAAATTTACTACACTAAAATAAAGTTTGTATATGTATGTTCTGCATAACTATATAAAAATGGAAAATGAAAATAAAAAAAAAAACATAAATTTTTTTAAATTACATAATAGAAAACTATTTTGTAATTTATAACACTTGACTAAATTAGTTTTTGAAGAAAGAATTTTTTTTGTCACGAAATCGAATGATGAAAAAAACATGCACGAATCCTTTGCATTAAATTGATTGTATCAAATTCAAAATATTATTCTCTTACCGTTTGGCTTTTTTCAACATTTCTTTTCCACATTTTTGGATTTTTAGATCTTTTACGGGCTATACTGTTTGATAGCACCGGACTTAGATGAAGAACCATCTTAAACAAAAAAGTGGACTTTTAGTACTTTTGCTTCTATACCCCTCATATATATATATACAATACTCATGTATAGATAATATATAATAATTTCCAAAGGAAAGTAAAGGAAAATAATTAAAAAAGACTATACTCATAATAAGATGCTTCTAATCTACTTATTAATTGATTTTTTTTTTGAATAAAATAAAAATGCTTGTATTGATCATAACTTCTGAAGCACTCGTCTCAGTATAGCCGTTCGATGTATTTTTTGAAGGAAATCAAATTTTATTTAATTATGTGAAAAAAAAATTATCTTAGGACTTTCACTATTGAATTATAAATTTAAAAATAAATAAAAAATAGTAGCATAAAATTTAATTTCTTACAAAATGCATTGGTTTGGTTTTTTTTCAAAATTTAAAATGTACCTACATTTCGTCCAACAAAAATATAAAAAATAAGAAGCAACAAAAAAAAAACAAAAAAAAAATTAAAAAAAAACATACGTTTGATGACGATTTTAAAAAAAAATAGCTATTAATCTGCTTGTACCTAATATACATTAATTATTGCAGTTTGCAAAACATTAAACCTTCATTAGGCGTGTACGGGATCACTTTTATTATACCCTGAGCAAAAAAATATGTTTGGCTTAAGAATAAAGAACAATAATATGGTTGGAAAATATTGACAGTATTACATCATGTAACTATGAGTTTTATATAGTGGTAAAATGATATAAGAAACATTGGTTGAATGAAATATAATATGGTTGGAACCAAAATAAATAATGGTCCACACAAACAATATTATTACCCTTACAAATATAATTATGTTTGCAACAATATAATTTATAATTGAAATAAAATTAATTATGTTTGAAATAAACATATTACAGTTACTTTCTAACAAGACGATATTTTGTTCTCAACTATAATATTGTTATTTTAAATATGATTCACTAATATCTTAAAAATAAATACAATATTATGTTTGAATGAAAAATATTAATTATATTTACACCAAACATAATTTATAGTAGGTCCAATAAAAATATTATTCTGAGAAATTTTAATTATGGTTGCAACAACATTATTTTTTTGTAACCAATATTTATAATTGAAGCAAAAATAAATATAATTAAAGTAAATATTATATACTTAAAATAAGAACACAATATATTATATTTAATTTCTATAGGATTATATTTTTCTGTCAATTTGTTATTAAATGGTCGTTTAAAATATGTATTGGTAACGAATAATTTAAAATGAGTTCCAATAAATTTTCGTTAAATTGTTGCTTCTTTCTAGCAGAATACATAATATAGATCATTATTTTTAACTGTAAGAAATGAAAAAAGACACATATTTAATAGTTAAGATTATTCTTAAAATTAAAAAGTACTTATATTATGGTATTTTACAATAGACTCTAAAGAAAGCTTAAGCTATCAAAACAAATTGCCATACAAAAAAATCAATAACAGGCCATACACCACAAATTCTTACTCGCGCGCAAGCTTGAACGCGAAAGTGTGAGTTTTTCCTGCAATCTTGCGTGGCGTGTTGTTAACCCATACACTGTATACTCCTGCCTGCGCGAATACTGTTCGTTTTAGAGCTTTAAGTTCATGCATACAAATTTTTATTGTAATTAAAATTTTGAAGTCGCGTGTGGTGTGTGATAAAATGTGAACATTCCAAATTCAAATAGAACAGTTTTCTGGTTATTTTAATCATGAGTGCAAGTAAAGTACCTGTAGTTTTTGCTTTAATTTATTTAAAACATATAAAATTTAAAAATCCAAAAAAGAAACATAAAATTTGGCAAAAAGAGTGGTTAAAAAATAGAAAAAATTATAATGATTTGAAATTACTTAAGGAGTTAAGACAAAATAATCCAGAAGATTTATATAATTATTTGAGAATGGATGCGGAAATATTTGATACTCTTTAGAATTTGGTCAAACCGTACATCCAAAAACAAAATACACAAATGAGAGAAAGCATATCGGCAGAAGAACGGGTTATAGCTACTTTAAGATTTTTTACAACTGGCCGAAACTATGAAGACTTAAAATTTATACCTGAAACATGTAAAATTATTTCCGAAGTGCTTCGTAAAAAATATATGAAGGTAAAACAAATATGAACTAACATAAAAAAAAACAAATTGCAAAAATTAACTGTAAAAACAAAGAACGTAAGCTCCACGCCTACGTGATTGAGCATGGTCAATCTTTCATGTGCATGGTAGTAAAACAGTTTTAAGTAGGTACAGAATACGCGCACGCAATCTTCTCCATATGTTTACTCATTCACCAACGTTCTTTCGCGCACCTATTAGGAATGTACACGATTACTTTCGCGCAAGCATTTGTGTGTATGGCTTGCTAATATTTAAACAACCTTTATAGTTTACTTTGTGAAAATAAAAATAAAATTTTAATATGAAATAATAATAGTAATTTTTATGTGAAAATAAAACTTTATATTTATATAAATTTATTTTGTAAAAAGTACATTTTACAATGAAATTTTGGTCGCTTTTATAACTCACAGCGGTACTATTGACATAGTTTAATAAGTTATAAAGTCAATCAAAATGAAAATCAGAAAGTTGTATAGGTAGTCTAACACTATAAATACCTACTGATGAGTTCTAGTAGTGTTATGATGAACGAAACGATTCCTGAAAACAATTTTTTTTTTACACAAATAATAATAATATTTATTGATACAAAATGGCGATATAAAATATCTATGTATCAAGATTGAATATTAATTAATAAATCGAACTTGTTATTTTTATTAAAAGTAAAATAATGTAAAGGTTTTTACAAAAAAAAAAAACAAAAATTTATATTTATATAAATTTATTTTATACATATTATGATATTATCCACAATCATAATATTTTTATAAGCAATATAGTTTATAGTTGGTTTATAGTGTCAATATAATTTATAGTTCGTTCATATTTTTTTTAGATATAGTTGTAGCAGCCATATTTTATAGGTATCTACATATACATTTCGCTTAACTATTATATTTTAAACACAAATGTAGCTAATATGTTTCTATCAACCATAGCTATATTCGTCAGTAACATATCAAATGTTTATTTCCACTATATCACAACATAATAAGATTGAAGTAACCATTGAATAAACATATTATTTCTCTTAGTGTAGATATTTGGTAGACAGTTAGACACTATATGCTTTTCCTTATTTTAACCAAAGTTGTTTCCTTGTTTTTCTGTAAATTTTTATCATCTTCCTTTTTTTGATGAGTTTATTTTCAAATTTTTTTTATATTTTCGAACATTAGGTCGTGAAATCAAAATACAAAGTTCACAGGCTATCAGGATCAGCGAAAAAAAAAAATGTTTCCACATCAATAGCATCATTCAATTCAGCTAGACACTTTATTTTCTTGCATTTTAAGCTGGTCAGCAATTCTGACTATACTTTTTTTTTGTTTTATCCAACACTAGACAAAATTCCTCTGTTCATAAGGACCTGGATTACAATTATTGTATTACCATAATTAAGCCTATGCTATCTCTATTAATGGTACACGCCCTTACTGAAACCCGATATAAATCAGAAAAGTTCTATATTTAATATTGCTCTCTTTTTATTAAGTCATAGTCTTTTATTTAGTTTCAAATATTGTTTGATCCGATAATTTAATTAATTTTTTGAAAAATAATCTGGGTAGTTTTTTCCTTTTTATATTTAAGGGTTAAAAATATAATCTATATTTAGGATTCACAAAGGACAATAATTTCTATTAGAAAGCGTTTGCACGTCATATTTTGTTTGTTAACACATCAAGGATTATCTACATTAAATTTTATTTCAAAATTTTTTACTATGTCAAAGGTGTAAATAAAAAGGCATAAGTAATTGAAAACAGAAACAGAACAACAACCCGGTGACAAAAAGTCGATTTCGATTCAATGAAAAAAATTAGTTTCTACCATTTTAAATTTTCGAAAATAGTTATATTAAATAAAATTCACAAACAAAATGTGATGTGTAAACGCTGCCTTACTTTTTTTTTTGTACTGAATAACAGTTTTCACAACACTGCATATAATTATAATTAGTAATAACTAGTTTGGCTTATGAAATTTTTTAAAATTTCTATTAATTAATATATAATTAATATTTATAAGTAAATTTCAAATGAAATAATTAATTTATTTATTTATTTGTTCACCTCCAGCATTGGAAATTTACTAATTATTCAAATATCAGTCATTTTGGATTCTACTACATTCTATACTCATATTCATCATTATTACTATTAATAAAATAATTTCGGAAAATACGATTAATATAATAATATGTATGTATATAATTATAATAAAATAAATTAATACCAGTCTATTAATTAAAGTTCAACAAATTTTATTGACCAAAACAACAAAACAAAAACCATAATGTCAGACGAAATAAAAATTCATTCAAATAAAATAATAATTATGCTGTCAATTTTAAGACACATCATTATCATATAATGTAACTTGTTGACGTTATTTTAACTGTAATTTATTTTGTATTGATTTAATTAATACTTCTAGTAAAACATCATCAATGTGATAGGTAAGCACAATACTTTGGGACATTAATGTAAAAAAGTAAGGGATACATTCCAATTGAGACATCAGAAAAATTATAAAATGCTTGGAATGACTAATAGTCTGTTGAGTGTTGACAAAAGACGTTTTCAGTTTTTAGCTCAGAGCAGAGCACGAACTGTCAAAAAAAATTTAGCTCAGACCGCTCAGAGCGTTCAGAGCTTGAAATGCGTTTTTTTTTATGAGTTCAGAGCGCGCTCAGAGCGTACTCTATGTGCTCGATTTAAATTAACATAAATTTTAAAACAAAATAGATGACACTACTGTACGATGGTAAAAAAGTAAATCATATTATAAATTAAAATAAATATCAACAGTGATTATTACAATTTAAAAAATAATGAGCGACGATATAAGCTGTGATGGTAAATAATTAATATTTAATCAAAAATAAATATGTTTTATTTTAGACTTTTTTAAAATATATTTTTTGATTATTAAATTTTAGTATTTAAGTGGAGTAAGAATTCAACATTCCTCTTAATAGATTTAATAACAAAAATTTTTTCTAGAAAGGATAAAAAACGTAATCTACAGAAAAGTAGACATTGAGCAGGCAAATAAAGCCTTACATATCAACAAATAGATTCAAAATTCTTGTAACCGATACTTGTTGGCATAATATTGAGATGTCTTTTGGGCAGATTCAGGCGTGGGACATTTTATATACTTATTTTGTCGATTTAATTTAATAAGTATATGACTAGCCGATGTTATTATTTCCCACACAGTGGAAATCGATACCCCAATTCTATCAGCAATTGATCTAAATTGGATATGATAACTTGCTTACTTAACACGAATTCAATGTATAAAAAATATACCTTATACATTTCTGATTTCCTAGATACCACAACGTAATCATCAATTGCTTTGGAATATCAATGGCATTTCGTCCGACCGCATGATGTGAAGAAATTAAATTGATTTTGTTACAAAGAATTTCAAAAACCTCTGTATTCATTCTAAAGTGCGATTTAAAAGTATTATTGGAATACCTTGGCACAATATTTTCGGCATAATCCTGATTTTTATTATTCGCACATCCCCATTACTTTCAGATATGTCATCTTCTAAATAACTTTCATCGAAAAACATATTAAAAGCTTCTCTAATTACTGTTAAAAACTGAAATATTTTGTTTGTAAATCTTAAATTTTTGTAAATTTAAAAATTTGAAGTTTAAATTCGATTATTGACAAATGGCAATTTGAAACAACAATAAAATAAAAATGACAATTTACTCAAATCGTGTTTTTTATTAAATTTGAGCGTTCCGAGTTTATCTGTACATACTCTGCTCAGAGCGTGCTCATTTGAGTCAGAGCGCGCCCAGATCTATGCTCTGAACTAAAAAACGAAAACGCCTAAAGTTGTTTTATTTCAAATTTGTTTACTTGACAAATGAGTTATTGGCATGTAGCAGACATTTAATTATGGAAGAATTACTAGGAAGATTACTTGTTTCATCGTAGCTATTCCACAACCAACTAATTTAACTTCACTATAAATTTTATAATTAGGGTAGACTTTAATTATTGCTGTCTTCACCGTGAATAATAAGATTTATTCTTTTTTGGTCATCATTTATAATCTTTTTAAATTGGATAATGATGCTCGAATATTTTTTATAATAATTTTAATATTCAAAATATGGATCAAACTAATTTCAATATACTTACTAATTTAGATTTGTAAAACCTCATCTATTACAGATGTAATTTCATAATAGCATAGTTCCATTTTATTTTTTAGTGATAACCAAATTGTGTTTCCAAGTAAAAAGGAAAATAACTTTCTACAATAATAATTACTTGTGCGTGATTCGAACCCAAGATCTTCTGACTAGTATCATCTAACTACTACACCAGTACACCATAATGTGTCAAGCAAAATGTCAGCAAAATTGAAGTTTAGTTATACGAATCATTCGGGATCCTATCTATATCCCAAAAAAAAATCCCAATTTACCAAAATCCTAAGTTTCATTTTTAGTGGGATAAAAGTTTTTTTATTGTTTGCCAAGCGGACATATTAGTTTTCTTTTTCCAGAAGGTGATTTTGATGTGGATATTTTAATTTTGGCATTTTCTTTTCTCAGAGACATCGGACCACATTCAATTATTTTGGTAGACAATTACTATGGGTACAAGCATTTATAATTGAATTGGCAAATTGAACAAAATCTACGTTATATATTATAACTACTTTTCCAGATTTAGTGCATTACTTATATAATACAATAATTCTGTTGACTTATAATTCTTGTCGGTCGAATTAAAATATATTATTTTAATATTACCAGTAGGTATACTATATCAAAATTAACCATAACTTGTAACACTTCTCTTTAATAATATAAATTATAAACCTAAATTTTTAACTCTCCACCATATACATATACATCAGATGTTGCGATGCTTTTCTTGATGAAGATCGATCCAATCTAAAAATTGAAATGCAAGATCAACTAAAAATTAATGTTTCTTTTTTGGAATAGGTAATTATAAATTATTCAGTTAATTCATAGTCATAACTAATTACAATATAATAATTTTTAATATGAATTTAATATTATTGTCCTTTCATGTTGAAGCATTGCACTTAATGATGCAAGAAAGCTAATTAAGCAACGATGAGCAATTCGTCACTGCTAAGTGTAGACTCATTTTTAAATGTTGATTTTAATAAATATGCTGCGGTATCTGAACTTCATTATTTTCATATGAAAAAATGCTGATTCTCATAAGATAGGTGGAACCAAAGTAAACACTCAATTCTAAAGAAACATCTCTTAAACATGGATATTTATCTTCAAGAAGCAACGACCAATAAATATTTTCTTAAACTGTTTCTTTTATCAAGATATCAGAATTAAAACTTTTAATTTAATTCTCTATTTTTGAAGAATCAACAAAAAAAATATTTCTTGAAAATCCTGATTTCCGAAAGGATAAATATTAGAATTGATTCTGCTCTTTTAATATTTTGAAAACTATAATATGTGAACTACATGTTAGTCATTCAAATGTTGTATTAACGTTGAACTTTTCTGTCATGGCATTTAAGCTTGGAAAGCTTTTAAATATCTTCCTGACAACTGTGATTTCAGAAGTTATATTTTTAATTTAAAATTATTTATGAAGCTTAATAATTCAGTAATGGTTATAATATACTTTTATATATACTGTGATCAACCGTTTGGACCACCTTCTAATATATATAATAAGTATTAAGTGCCAATTTAAGCCAAAAATTAACATAATTATATTTTTCAATATTTCAAATTAGAGGATTTGATTTTATGCATTTAACAGACATTTATTATATTTTGATGGTTTTATATAACAGATTTTTTTTCAATTTTCTTATTGATATTCAAATTTGTTTTTTTGAACATTTCTATCTGATCCATACACATCATCATTGTCTTGCAACCCCATCCGTGGGTCATAGGGCGGAGGTCCGTACACAATTATCAATTATTTATTTTTCTTATAGTTTTATATGTTTGTAGTATATGTATTTTGATAAAATAATATATCTATGTACGATTTTTACCAAATTAAAATAATTTATTTCCAAAACTCACCTTTGGGCATTTTATTATTTTATTTTAACATTAAACTGTATCAATCATGTATCATTTTAATTAATTTAATTATATACGTAATTCTTATTAAAATCATAAATATATCCACAATTTTTTGTATTAAAATATCTTTTTTTGACTTTAATTTTTAACTTGCTAAATATTTTCTATTTTGAAATTTTATGCATAATTTTTATATAATTATTTAAATTAATTGAGATTTTACATTAAAAATTATCCAATTATTAAAATTATTGTAATTTTTCATATTATTGGTGCGAATTTTCCATTTTCAGTGTTGTTATTTCTAGTAGAAAGCGAATTTTTTTAAATATATTTATGCTTTCTACACTATACTTGAAACCCGTCAAATTGAATTGTCTTTCAGATCTTCTAAAGAAGTCCATTAAATTTATGGATGTTACGTTGCTGCTAATTTTAGATCATATTAACAGATTAACTGTCCTGTTTTGATATTATGTAACAGAAAGCTAAAAGCTAAATCACTTTTTCTGCTCCGCTCCTCTTTAAGTTAGTCAGACAAAATAAATAAATTTATATATTGGAAAAACAAAAAACCAAATTATTGCTATCGTTTGTCAATTTTAAGAAAAACTGTTTTATGTAGCTATATTCAAATTATTCTGGTCAAATACATTATTTCCTTGGTTTTAAGAGAACTTTAAAAATATTCTTTTATGCTACTATTGACAGTAAAAATTACGTTCTATAAAAAAACCACAACTTTTAATATTTGTATACTTTTGAAAAATATTTTTGAACATATTTATGAGTTTTCTTTGTTCTATACTGCATAATTTATTCACATTATATTTCAGGGCTTTTGTATTTTATTTCATATTTTTGAAATTTATTACAATTTGCGGTAATTCTAAAACTCTTCCTTGTGTACATTGTTGTCTTTCAAAAAAAAAAAAAAACAATTTAACTTTTTCTTATTTAACCTTCAATTGTGATGCAAAATTGTTTTCTTCCTGAATTATTTGCAAAATAAAGTTTTTATTCTAATTTTAATTTTGTTTTTTTTTTTTTCAATATTATGAAAAAGGAAATTGGAAATTTTTTAAAGATCAAATAATAAATTTTGTAAATGTTTCTTTAATTTTGCCTGGAGTTTGATAGTTACTATATATTAACTATTTTAAACTTTCTGTTTATGTTGTAAGGATCAGCTGTCCATTTTAAGTAAAGTTTTGCAATTTATTTAATACTATTTTGTTCAACAATTTTTTTCTAAGAACAAAAATCATATAAAATTTAAAATTACCAAGAACAAGAAAGATGTCAATCGGTAGTGAGCATGAGATATGGTACTCCTGTGTTTCATTTTTGTACTGTTCTAACCATAACGTCACAATATATATATTTAATTTTTTTCGTAATAGCTGGCTAATCTAATTATATAATAAGTTTAATTATTAAATAATTTGCAATAAAGTAAACATTAAATTCAATAACCTCTTTGCTAGCATTGAGTGCACTTTAAAAAACAAAATTTTTATAACGTTGTATAAAATTAATAGAAAAAGAACGTTTAACAGTTTATATGATGCTGAACAACAAAATTTGATAGTATGGTGATAGTATTAGATGATTCCTTAGCTAACCAGCAATCTCAAAACTTTTTTGCACCACTGCAAACTCTAGCTGACGATATGGAATCAGAAATGAACAATGATATTACTAATTAAAATAATAATAATATTTGCAATGACAGTCAAAAAAAGAATTCAATACCACCAATAACTTTATTAAAAAAAAATTCTGAATTTATTCACAATATGATGAAAAAAATTAATATTAAAAATTATTTCATAAAACCTGTTTCAATTGGTATAAAAATTTCCAAATACAAAAGACATATATTTAACTGTATGTAAATTTTTAAAAGAAAGCGATTGTGAGTTTTTTTACACCATTCTAAAAGTGAAAAACCATTTAAGGCCATTTTATGTGGCTTGCATACAATTTGTGTAACTGAACTTAAAAATATATTAATTGATTTAGGTTTAAAATGCCTAGAAATAAAACAAATAATTAAAAAAACACGACTTAACAATGAATTAATATTTTATGTTGTTTGTTTTGAAAACAAAACTATTCAAGTAACCACACTAAAAAACGATTATCGGTACGTAAATAACACTAAAATTCGCTGAGAGTACAAAGTTAAAAATTCCCATAACTTAACGCAGTGTTACAACTGCCAGATGTTCGGGAATGGTGCCAAAAACTGCCATGTGAAGACCTTTTGTGCTTATTGTTCTGGAAATCACAAATCAGAAGAATGTCCAAATAAAGATCTGCGTAAATGTGGAAACTGTAAGGGTAGCCATTACTCAATCGATAACACATGTCCGAACCGATCCGTGTATATGGAAATACTAAATAAAAGAAATGCAGTACCTACACATAGTAATAATCAAAATAAGTACACAAGTACTTTTAATACAAAAATAAATTATGATCAAAATTTTCCACAAACACTATCAAATACACAATATTACCAAAACCATCAACACCTTGGCATAATTTTAATATTAATAATAGTAACAGTAATACTAACTACAACATTAATAATAGTTTTAGTGGTATAATAACAATATTAATAAAAATTTATTTTCTCTCGAAGAGATAAATAACTGGACGATGGAGTAATTATCTAAATTAAGTAAATGTAATAACAAAAATGAGCAGTTTTGTGTAATAACAGAATTAGCAACAAAATATCTCTATAGTCTCCTATAATTAATAATACCAAAAAAAAAAAAAACATTTGCGGTATTTCCAAGCAATATCAAAACGATTGAATCAAATAAAAAGTTAAAAGTATAACGGCCCCTAATATTCTGGAAAATATATCAGTTTCAATAAAATATGTAAGCAAGAATTATACATGGTTGCATTCAAGATAATAAATAACAAAATAAAGCATAATTTCATTTTAAATAGGAATATTTACATACACAATCACATCACAATACACACAACAAAACTAATTTTTATTTAACATTCTTTGTAACAGAAAAGCAAAGAAATAATTGCGTATATAACTGTTTTAAAATCTATGAGTTACCAAATGACATCAAAAATATTGAAAATATTTGTATCTTCAAAAATAAAATTAAAGAATTACTTAATCTATCATAAATGTTGGGGATTTTAAGAATGTGCATTCATTTCTTTGATTTGACTCTGTATTTTATTTATTTTTAAATTTTTTTTTTGTTTAATTTTTCTTTCTCTTACTCATTAACTTAGCATTATTTTTTTATAAACATATAAGAATTTTACAAGTATAATTTATGTACATTATGCTGTAAAATTCATAATAATAAGACCAGACATAGAAAGCTTAGGTCACCGAATTTTCATATCAATCTGAAATTATATAAATTATATATAAATAAAAAAAAAAAATGTGAATTATTTATAGTCTACAAGTATAAAACATCAATGTATCATTATAAATTAAATTAGAAATATATGAATTAATAAAGAAAAAAAAAAAAAAAGTAATATCATGCTAGCATTCCATGATATTACTTTTTTTTTTTTTATCATTCTAAAAAAAAAGCGTTGAATTTTTTGATTTACTACATAGGCTAAAAATTGACATAGGGTTAATTAATTAGTGAAATATGGTTAAATACAAACATAAACATAAATAATAAAAATTATTATATTTACAGAAATTATCGAAGCCATATCAGTGGCTATAGTTGTTTCTAAAAAATGAATCACTGTATTTTTTTGAAAATATTGGAGTTAAAGTTATTACATCTAACAAAGAAACAATACTATTTTATTCATTTTATTCGGTATACTTTCCAGTAAATAGTGCGAAACTATTAAATTCACATCATAGTCAAATCAACAATAATAAAAATATTTGCATACAAATCGGATATACTTCAATTATCTAGAATAGAGGAAAAATACCTTGTAGGTGGTGACCTAAATTCGCGTAACAGATATTGGAATTGCAATAGAGCAAACTGCTGGGGCAACATATTGAATGACCAATCAGTAAGTGGCAATATCGAAATACTATTTCCTCTTGATGCTACCCATATACCATCAAATAGCAGACAAAATCCGTCAGTATTACAAATATTCTTCACAAAAAACTCTGAAATATATTCAATACCCACTGTGATGAATCAACTTTCTACTGACCACCTGCCCATTTATTAAGAAGTAGACAGCAATATAGTTTATAAAGAACACCATTATTTAAACTACAAAAATGCTAAATGGAAGGTGTTCAAAAAGTATTTCAATGATAGAATAACAAATAATTTTAATGACGATTCTTTTATCTGTTCTTATGAAATAGATGTCCGACTTTCAAAATATAATCAAAGAAACAATCTTGACTGCGGTACCTCGAGAAACTGTATAACAAAAGTCTTCCTCCTTCAATATTAGAAATTATAGGTAAAAGAAACGCGGCAAGAAGAAAATGGGTTAGATCGAGGGAAACTATATATAAAGCACAACTGAATCATTTCAACAAACTAATCAACGAAGAAATAAGTAAATTCAAAAATTTACAATGGAACAATGCATTGAAAAACTTGAGGAAGGGTAGTAAACCTTACTGGAATTTATACAAAATAATTAAAAGCAAAAATAAATGTATTCGCACTCTCAAAGTAAATGAACAGATTCTACAGATAAAAAAAAAGCCAATATTCTAGGAGATTCATACATACATTATAACATTCATTATAACAAACACCAAATTACACTAAATTACAATGATAATAGTATCGAAAATAGAGTTAACGAATGTATAGAAGCTTTTGAAAGTGAGGAAATAACCTTGCTCTTACAAAATAAAATTAAAAGTCGAGAAGACTCGAACATAATAAACTCAGCATTTGACACAGTTTGGCATAGAGGTATATAATTTATAAACTAAGGAGAATGAACTTAGATAACTACTTAATTAAAATCGTTCACAGCTTTTTGCAAGAAAGAAAATTAAAAGTGTTTATAGGTAAAACTGATTGAACTATTTATTTCATACCAACCGGAGTACCTCAAGGCTCTGTACTAGGCCGAATCTTGTATAATATCTATACATATGACTTTCCCAGAACGGAAAATATTCATTTATCAATTTTTTGCTGACGATACTTCGTTATACACATCAGCTACTTATAGTGCCGATATAATAAGCAACCTGCAAAATGCATTACGCTCACTGGCTAACTATTTTTATAAATGGAAAATTTCGATTAATATTCAAAAAACATATGCCATATACTTCACAAAAAAATAAAAATTAGAAGTAATACCAAAAACTGTGGCGTCGGTAGCCGAGTGGTAAAACACTCGAATATAGTAATGTAACGACCGATGAAACACGGGTTCAAACCCCGTGAGAACCAAAATTTCAAATAAAAAAAAAAATCACTGAAAAAGTGATTTTTCAATACACCACATCGGTTCTAATAATAATATAATTATAATATAATATAAAAATATAGTACAATATATATAATAATATAAAATAATATTAATACCAATATAACTAAGAAATAACAAGTATACCAATCGTTGTGATTAAAAGAGTCTCGCTTTCAATCATAATGGCAGCTTGCAACTAAAAAAACTTGACACGGTTCTCTCTACTTGACCGATAGATGGCTTGGAAAAAACACTAAAAATAGACATCACAAGCAGATAGCTACGGTAGACTAATCATTTGCCTAGTGACAAAACTTACGATTCTCGAAACAGAAACAATGCCTCGGATATATAATGGAAACACAGAAATGATTCTCGGCACACGAAAAAGGACACAGCTAGCACAATGGAATATCCGTACTCTTCGTGAAGCATCAAGGTTAGCACAACTTGAAGACCAGATGACAATGTACAAAGTAGACATTATAGGGCTCAGCGAGGTTAGATGGAATGGAAATGGAGAATGCAACACGGCTAATGGAAGCAGAATGATATACAGTGGGAAAACAGCAAAAGCAGAAGGAGGTGTAGCAATTGTAATCTCGAAAAGAATAAAAAACTCCCTAGAAACATGGAAGCCAATCTCAGATAGAGTTATAATGGCAAGATTCAAGTGCAAATTCCGACACACCACTATAATTCAATGCTACGCTCCAACAGAAGATGCAGAGGAGACTACCAAAGATGAATTCTATGCACAAGTCACAACAGCCCTGAATAGTACTAGAAGATCAGACATAATTATACTAATGGGTGACTTTAATGCAAAAGTGGGATCAAACAACAATGGACTTAAGAGTGTAATGGGCACACATGGATGCGGTACAAGAAACAATAATGGTGAAAGGTTGATAGAAATATGCCAAACATTCAACCTCACCATCGGTGGAACCATCTTCCCGCATAAGGACGTACATAAGTATACATGGACGACACCAAGTGGCAACGGTATCCCACTCTCTAATACGGATATTCCACTCTCTAATACGGATGACCAACGCCAGAGATGGAAAGAATACTTTCAGGAAACAAGCAACATCAACAACATCCCAATAAATAGTTTCCGAAGTAGTCCGAGTAGTCCAGAACTGAATATCCACACGGAACCACCAAGCTTACAAGAGATTAAAGAGGGCATAATAACGCTAAAACGGAACAGGGCTAGATGAACTTCCATCAGAATTGCTACAAGCAGACCCGGAATTAGCCGCTGAATTATTAGAACCTCACATCACGAAAGCCTGGGAGGAAGAAAAACTACCTAAATCCTGGAAAAAGGGCCTGATTGTAAAACTTCCCAAAAAAGGAGACCTAAAAAGCTGTAATAATTGGAGAGGTATAACACTGCTGAACATCATATATAAAGTTTTCGCAACCATACTGAATCGGAGAATACAGCCTAAAATTGAACAAAATAGAAGGGACGAACAGGCAGGATTTCGTCCACAAAGGAGTTGCACAGATCACACCAACACACTACGGCTGATCATAGAACAATCTGTAGAATGGCGCTCTCCGCTATATCTCTTGTTCATCGATTTCAAGAAGGCTTTCGACACGGTTCAACGTATTGCGATATGGAATGCATTAAGAAGAAAAAGAATTCCCGAAAAATTAATAAGATTGTCAGAAGCTTTGTATGAAGATGCAGAATTAGCAGTTCTCCACTGCGGACAAATAAGCGACCCATTCACCACAAATTCTGGAGTAAGGCAAGGATGTCCACTGTCACCACTCCTATTCACGCTGGTAATAGATGAAATAATGAAAGAAACGGGTTCTTCCGGAAGAGGTATAAGGTGGGATCTCTCAAGGACACTTGAGGACCTTGACTATGCGGATGATATATATCTGCTAGCGCATAGATTCTGCGACATTCAACATAAAGCAGACCTACTTCAGCAAGCAGCGCGCAGAGTCGAGCTAGAAATTAACATAGATAAAACCAAGGCCATGAGGATAAATAACACCAACACAAATACCATAACCATAGAAGGTCAAACAGTCGAATATGTGGAAAGCTTCTCTTACCTAGGTAACATTCTAACAACAAACGGAGGTACAGAAGCAGATGTCAACAACAGACTACGTAAGGCCAGAGCTGCGTTCGGTGAACTAAGTCCAATATGGAAGAATGGCCAAATAACTAGAAAAACAAAGATTAGAATATTCAAAGCATGTGTAATGTCAACATTTATGTATGGCAGTGAAACTTGGATGACGACAAATAACATCAGTCAAAAACTTCAAGTACTTGCGAACAAATGCCAAAGAAGAATATGCAGAATATTCTGGCCAAACACCATCAGCAATAAGGACTTATGGCAGATAACAGGTGAAGAACCGATAATGCATCAAATTAAGCGCAGAAAGTGGAGATGGATAGGACACACTCTAAGAAAACCATCAAATAATATAACAAGAATGGCCCTAGAATGGAATCCCCAAGGGAGCAGAAGGCGAGGAAGACCCAACAACACCTGGCGTCGGACTGCGACTTCTGAGGTAATAAGATATGGACGAACTTGGGAGGAGATAAAGACCATTGCGTACAATAGAGAACAATGGAGGAGGCAAGTTGATGCCCTATGCTCCCACGAAGAGTAACAGGAAAAAAAAAAAAAAAAAATACCAAAAACAAACACTCTAAAAAATTTTGTTGAATTTCACTACAATTAATGTAGGCAACTTAACCACCTACAATAATTGTAGTGAAATTCAACAGACCATAATTTTGTTAACTTTCACACTAAAAATGTGTAAAAATTTTACTATCTTAAACGTGTGAATTTCCCTACAAAAAAGTGGTAATTTACTATCACATTTTGAGTGATTTTCAACAAAAATGTGTGATTTTCAACAAAAAACAAAGTGTGATTTATTTACAAAAGAAGTGTGATTTACAATCCCATTTTCAACTATTTCAACGATGCTGTATTTCCCTGCAAAAAAAGTGTAATTCGAAAACAAATTAAATTTTTAATTATAATATATATTTTTCAGCTTAACAATAATAACTTACACAATTACTTAAAACTAATTAACAAATATTACATTTATACATAATTTATTTTATAATTTAAATATTAAATAATAATTTTTTTATAAATTAACACTAAATAATCGCTTAACTCAATATAATTTCAAAAATGATTTCAATTAACTAGCTATTTCATAAACTTTATAAAATTGTTGGTTATTTCAATTACATATTTCTTAAACTTAGTATCTTATTTAATAATAATTATAATAATAATTACATATAACTTCAATTAAGCTTTTTATTATATTTGATATTAGTATAATTTTATTAAATTCTAAATTATAAAGAATGATTTTAAATTTAATATTTTATTGAAAAATAATACTTTATTAAATATAATTATTTGTTTTTGTATCACACAAACAATTATATTACATATAATTAACACCCCGTTTGAAATTTGACTGACTTATGAAATATGAATGCTGACGGTTATTTAACGTAAAGTATCAAGTATGGTATAGTAGACAACCTTGCCATATTTTCAGATTTCTTTGATTACCATATTTTTGGGCAATAATCAAAGTTTCAGTTTTCTTCCCAAAAATGCCACGTCCTTTAAGATTTTTACAGATTTTACAAACTTTTCTGAATTTATCATAAAAATTATATTATAATAATATATTTGAATCATAGCCATTTATATATTTTTGATTTTGATGTTTCATGTTTTTGTAAAAACGATATGGCAATACTAATAAATTATAAACTACATTACTTTTGTGTATTTTCACGCATAACTTGATGTAATTCCAGCAAACAAAACGAAACGTGTACATTTCCAATAGATGGCGTGGAATACAACATTAAATGCGTAAATACCATCAGCAAAATGTTGTATATTTCAATGGTGTAGTGCTAATTCACACATAAAATATGTGATCAAAAGAATAATGTGAAATTACACATTTTTGTAGTGAAATAACACATTTTATTTTGAAAATTAAACATTATCGTCTAAATACTATAAATTAACTATAGTAAAGTGATTTCACGGGTTTTTTTTGCGTTATTTTAAAAAATACACTTCGAAAGCGTGTTTTCACTCGCTTGATCAGAATTCTCTACAAAAAACGTTGTAAAAAACTACATTGATTGTAGTTAATTCCACACCATTTTTTAGAGTGAACTTACAACTGCAAAATGTAGATATTCATTGGGTAGATAGCGTAAACGATTAACATTATTAAAACTCATATCTCGAAGACAATAGAAAAGTTAAATAAAACCACAAGGATCCTATATCCGTTTATTAATAGAAAATCTTACATATCAATTGAAAATAAATTAGTAATAATGAAAGTTATATTTCTATCGATCATAATATATGCAATATCATGGAAGACTATTGCCAAAACTCAAATGAACACTCTTCAAGTGGTTCAAAATAAAATTTTGAAATTAATGTTCAACCTCCCTTTTTTTATTCAACTAAAAAACTCCATTATAAAGCAAATATCAGATTGATATTGCCATTAATATCACAGAAAACTGAATCTTTTGTTACAAAATGACCATTTTTAGAAAATTCAATTATAAGGAGCTTATACCAATAAGTTAATAAATAGACTATGTTAGTTACTAATTAGGTATAAGTTTTAATAAAAAATAAAATAAAATATAAGGGTTTTTTAAAGTTCCCTTACGAAATATTAGTGAATTAAACAAATTCATAAAACAAAAACCAGAATGTAATATTTCAGTTGTATAGATGTAAGTAAAGTACATTTGAACTATGTTTATAAATGTAATAAAACTCAAATGTAAATGTAAAATAATTAAATTGAATAAAATTGAATTGAACTGAATTGAATTTTCTATACTTTCTTTTCTAGTTATTTTTGTTTTCAAAAAATGTTTGTTATCAAAAATATAAATTTTTATTTTTCGTAAAATTTATAACTTTTTTTTTAAATTTTAAATAGCTAACTTATTCTCTACTTAATTATCTCAAATTTTTTCTCAAGAACATGATAATTTAAATTATTTAGTGTATACAAAAAAAAAACTTAACATATACTCCGTAAAATTTTTCAAGATACATTTTAATGCAAAACTGTATATCTTAACATATAATTGTTTTGTGCTTTTTGCTAAGTGTTGCCTATATTATAACCTGCCTAAGTGAAGTTATATGATGCTTACTTTAGAAAAATTTAGAAAACAACGACATTTTGTTAGTTATTCAGTTTTTAATTCATAAATTACTTAATATTATTAAATTTTTTTTTTATTTGAAAGAGCTTCGACAAAATTGCAAATTATCATCTTTCGCTGTAAAACCACAGAATTAATTTATATTTTAATATGTAGTCAAATATATTAATACTTAGGATGGATGTTTTATAAATAAGGAGTTATGGGGGTTTATGGAGAGAGGTATTTTAATTGTATAATATTACGTAAATAAATGTAATTTTAGTTATGTAATTCTTTATAGAAATAGTGATTGAAACTTGCCCATATTTTACTGCCTTATAAAGGATATTCGACAACTTTTCATAATAGTAGCATTCTTATATTTTATCAAAACTCAGAAAACATTTTCCCCTTCAACTGTATAAAAACTTGCATTATTTTTATGACAGGACCTATAAAATCCAAGTTGATATGTCTATCTCTTTGTACCCATCTTATATTAAGAGTCCGTGGAGTAGGCAATGTAAATTGTTTTCGACGTACTACTTACACTAAACAACGTAGCTAGAAATTTTTTATACTTTTGGACTAGCTGAATACAGCTCATCTGGCAATATGTGTTTCAGATTAGTTTAGTTTTTTGATCAATTTTTAAATTTTTTTACTTGGCCTGGGTGGGGTAAAAATTCCCTCTAATCTTTTTTCCATATTAATTTTATAAAATTCATCTTCTTTCAGCTTTTTTATCAGGGATATAATTTCTTCCCTCATTCTTTTTCCAGCTTCTTCCAATCGAATTTTTTTTAGTTTTAAATTACTTATAAAGTGTAAAATAAAAAACAAAAATATTTGTTAATGAATTCCTTAAGTCAAACCACAATGTACATACATAAATCTTTACCTTTAGACAATAACTTTTTTCAGTTGCACTATGGGGTTACTACATCTAGGGTTTGTACAGATTTGTAGGGTTGGTACATCTACATCTAGAGTTTCCATTTCTCCCGTCTCAAAAGCAGTTTCTAACTCACTAGTTCTTTCTATTAAAGAATAAAATAATGACATTTTTCTTTTTCCCAGCATTTATTCGATTGGTTCGATTAAAAGTGGTAACAGATTATTTCAGTTCACATTATGCGGTGAGTATGGTATTCGGTTCTAATATTCGTTTAAATGATAAATCTCAAAAAAAAAAAATACAAAAAGAACAAAAATTGCTTACCCAATTCCAATTATAAAATAATTAAAAAATAGCTTTCGAAATCCTCCTTCAAAAAATGTTTGCTGCAAAATTTTAAATTAAATTTGTACTTTTTTTTTGCAAAAGAATACCCTTCTTTTTTTAAATTTCCCTTTTTAGGAAATGCATTGAAACCATTATTTGCTAACTACTTCACCTATGTAAACACCAAAGTATTTCTTTATTCTTTATTTTATTTTGGATTGGTTCATTCCAACCATGTTTTTTTACTCTTTCATATTAATGCACGCAGATAAGAATGGTTGGGAATATTATTGTTTGGACATGAGTGTCTTTATTTAATTATCTTGGTAGTGGGTTTACACCCAAATACTTTAAATTGAATATCTGTTGTGGATATTCTTGTGGGTGTATATTTCTGCAATATAATTACTTACTACAACATACTATTAGTATTGATCTGCATCGACGTTTTGCCTCTTCGAGTCTGGCTTCGAAGATACTCTTGGGTGCAGAATTTTAATCCATAATGCTAAATGTCCCAGCCATTTGTAGTTTCTTTGTTTTAATTCAGCTTTATATGTTTTGCTTTAGATCCCATAGTATCGTTTATTGTTGAAAAAGAGTTAAGAAAATTTTAGATCGTTTCACATTAAGTCTATAACGGGACTACCATTGAGAATATTTATTAACTGATAAATTTAAAAAAACTTCTAATAAAATCTAAATTTAAAAAAAATTACAAAATTTCAAATTTTAAACATTTCAAAAAATATTGTTTGATTGAAACCAATAGCGTAAAAACAAAAATTAACAAATAAAACCTAACCACAATATTTAAATTCAAAATAAATTGTGCGAATAATAAGATAACAAAATTTAATATGTTCAAGCGTTACATTATAACAAGTTTATAAATTTTAAATTTTAACAGAAAATTTTATATATATTTTATATTAAATTTAAAATTTATTTTTATTTTTATTTCTTCTAAAACAGTACACACGAATAATGTCTTATTATTCAAAGAAGAGTATTTTCTGGTAATAATAAATCTATATTATAATACCCAAGAGCAGGATGAGTCAAGGCACAATTTTCATTCAATCAATTTTTTTTTTGTCGATTCTTTTGAATAAAATTTTTGTTATTTTTTTTGTTATTATCGCATTTGGTTTTTTGCACTTTTAGTAGGAAAAAAAATTAATTAGTAGGATAATATTATTAATATAGGTTTTTATATCACAAATTTTTGGGAGATTCTCTATTAATTCAATTTTTTTTTTTTTATTAAACAAATATTTTTTTATTATTATGTATTATAATAATAATTTTTATAATATAATATAATTAATAACAAAAAACAAGATTTTTTTAATAAAAAAAGTAATTTTTAATTATTATTTCAACAAAATACGAAACCGTTTAGTTTAAAATAAATCTAAGCATACAAATTATGTAAACTTATTACTTATCCATACATTGAATCTATTCACAGTTGACAGTTCAGTTTGACACTATGATGTATCATGTAGATGTTTGCATATAATATAATATATTATAACAATTAGCATTTATCCTACCAGCTACCTACATATATATGTATACTCAAACAGCTAAAATGTAGATACAATAAATATAATATAATTTGTACTGTATTTTGTTTAGGAAGTCTGATTAGTATATTGGGGAAATGTTATGTATATCGAACCTATGTTAAAATTTTATTGTTCAAATTAATTTTACAGATTTTGTAATATTTAATTTTAATAAAAAAGAAACATATCTTAATTTATGACCAAAATTTTTAATTTTTAAATTTAAAAAGTTTTGAAAAAGTTTTTAAAATATCTTACATACATGCATTGTATATGTATATTATTATAAATTTATGATAAAACTGACAATTTAATAAAAAAAAAAAACTAGAAGCAAAATTATTTACTTATTAAAATCTACATAAAAAACCATCTGACGGTCAACAGCTACACCAAAATTTAAGGTACATACTTCAATTGAAAAATAGTAAAATAATTAGGTTTATTTAGTAACCTGTTATAGATAGTTCTATATGCATATAGAAATAGTCATGCGTTGAAGAATTTCTTTAATGTTATTGGGCATAGTCATTTGAAAATATGTACATCATTTATGTTTAATTTATAGATTGAAAAAGTACGGTTACAATCTGAACCATCTTACAACCGATGTTCATTATTATTTTTTAAAATGATAGATATTTAAAAGGAGACTAAGCAAAATTATATATTTTTTTTAAATATCTTTAATTTTTAATTAGAAATTTCAATTTAAAATTTCACCCCATTGTAAGACATTTTAACATACAAAAATTTTATTTTTTTTTAAATAAATTATTATTTACGTATACGGTTGTTTTCTAAGTAAAATCAATACAAAACTATAATATAGTATTTACCTACCAAGGATAAATTGAAATGATGGATACAATTCATAATGAAGCTGATTTTCCATTAAACCGTATAGCAAATCTGAGGTATATCTATGTATATGATTTCATTAGTTGTATTTTCTTTTTCAATTTAAAATTATTTCGAAGTGATTGCATTTTTTTAAAACAATTATTTTGTAACAATTATTTTTTTTATAAGAACAAAAATATAATATTTATTAAAATCTACATAAAAATCCATCTGTCGGGAAATAGGAAACTAAAATTTAAAGTACCTCAATAAAAAAATAAAATATATTCATTCGCTAAATAATTGTTAATATTTCAGTAAAATATTAGGTTTATTCAATAAACTATAAAAAAATTTGTTGTGTTCAGTGATTTCCGTTAATTTAACTTTTTTGCCCAAAAGTGCTCTGATCGTTGTTGAGTAGATTGTTTAAAATAGTTCTCAATTGATCTGTTTTGTTCCGAATCTTTTTGTGCAATTTTGTAGGTATATCTTTTTTTTTAATTAGAGCACCAGAATAGTCAAGCCAAGAAAATTTCGAACATTTGACATGTTTAAAGTATCTGAAAACAATGTATATAGAATAATAATATTTAGAGCAAACCATAGAAAAATAAAAATTGCTCAAAGTTTTAAGTTAATCTTTATAAAACTAACTCTTTTATTTATAAAATAAAAAAATATCACATATAGAATGAAAACTAATTTATACGAATTTATTAGAAATCAATTTCCAGTAAGTCTTGCACATGCAATATCAATCAATAAATCACAAGGTCAAACATTTCAAAGATTCGGAAATTATCTCCCTCAACCTACCATGGTCAGCTCTACACAATCCACTGCTCTAAAAATACTGACAACGACACTGTAACTGACAATGTTGCATACCAGCTCTAGAATACTTCATTTTATCCAATTGTTTCCAATATGATGAATTTTAAAACTCACTCATAATAATTGGGAAACTATTTTTTAATAACATTCTAACACACGTTTTCCCAATTAACGCGAACAATCAATTAATCGGTTACTAATATCAGTTATGGTAAAGGGTTTCGGTGTTTTTAGTGGGTTAAAATTCCAGATACCTAAGTACCTACGTGCGCGGTCTGCTTAGTATTTTTCGAGGCTTTCCCTCGAGATATAAAAAATAATAAAAACAAATTAAATCTTACAAAAAAAGTGATATTTTTTTATTTTATTTTAAAATTAATAATAACTTAAAATTTTGAACGTTTTTTATTTTTTTGTGGTTTGCTATTAATATTTCTATTATATATTTTGTTGTCAGATACTTTCAACGTGTCAAATGTATAAATTTATCAAAAATCATTTTATTGTGCCGTTTCACAGATTCCTTTCTTTTGTCAGCCGGGTATGTACCCGGGGTTTCTTCTAGCTTATATATATTACAACAAAAATAATGAAATAAATTTTCAAAGCGATTCTGCTATTATGATACACTCATCCGAACATAATATAACAATATTATATTCATGCATGTGTGTGTATGTTTTTATTAAGAAAAATGTCCTCAGAAATTTTCTACATTTTTTTTTTTTATATTAGGTACTATTGGGAATTTTATACGAAAATCTAAAATGAAACTCTCAAGGATTTAGATTTAAAAAATGTCAGATAGGTATTATCTCTTGTATTAAGATATTTGGTTATTTTGGTTTGATAATTTAAAAAAAAAAAAAATATTTACAAATTCTAGAACAACATTTTAGATTGACATTATTATTATTGTGATGATATTTCATTCAATTAAATTTTCAGAATTAGGTTCAATTGAATATAAATAAATATTCAATGAAATTTTGTGTTTTTAGTCAATAATAATCTATTTTTGGTGTATTATAAAATGAATTATTGTAATCATGTAAATTAGTTTATTAATCTAGTTGAAGTAATTTTCTTTATAAAAAAGCGAAAATTCTAAATTTATATTTTAAAATTGATTTATTTGAGTATACATTCAATTTGCTTGATATTATATGCTGATTGAATTTACTTCTTCTGAGAAGAATAATTAATTTTCACTGTTTAATATATTAAATTAATTCATACTATCACAAGAATACTAGTTAATTAATTTCGCCGGGAAGCATTTATACATCATTCACTACAAAGAGGGGTTTCATCAAATTTGATAATTTATTCTTTACATCATAATTACATCAAACATCAAACAACTACACTTTAGGTTTTTCAACTTTAGCAATACAACTGTCATAATTCTACCTTACTCCGATGACATTGGTGACATCGTTCCAAATATAAAGGCATAAATGCCACATTAAGAAGATTGAAATAAGGATAACACGTAGTATACCTTCTAAAATTTGTTAAGAGATAATTCCATTTACGAGTTATGTGTGCACATTGATAGATTAGATAGATTGTATAATTTCGTGAGAGAATCTGTCCCTTATATCACCGCAGCAGTAAATGGGCTTATTTTGATTACCCGTGTTTGTTAGTGCAAGCGTTTAGGCATCAACATTTTTCCAAAACGATTTCTAGTAATGTTGGACCAGAAACCCTCAGCCTTTTGCTCCATCCAAGCTTTTAATTGCATCTTAGCTATGCTTAAGAGAATCCCACAGAACGGAATTTAAATTACTTTTTATCTAAATTATAAATAAATAAAAAAATGTTCGCGGTCTTACGAAACGTTGATCTAAGGAATTTTCTTAAAATAATATTGATTCGACCTAAGTTTTAATGTGCCAGTCAGGTATCCCAACTAGCATTTAAAGTGGCAGAATACTTTGTTTTTTATATTGGGTGAAGAAAAGTCCCTAATTACGTTTTTGGTCGAAATAAATTACTGGGAGGTTTTTGTTACGCTATAGTAGCTCTAAAAGTAGCTTTTTTGTAGCAATTACTATATTTTATCATGTTATTGTAACGAAAATAATAAAGCATTTTTTAATGTTATAAAAACGGACCGAAAACTACTGAAATACCACTAATCAGTTGCAGTTGCATGGTAACTATTATAGTTTCAAAAATGGTAACGAGTACTTAATTTTTTTGTATATGGCTACGTTTCTACGAAAGTAAAAAAAAGTTCCTGGTACTTTAGTTTGAAACTTTAAAGACCCATGGTAACTACATGGTAATTTCTATAGTTCCAAAAATTGTAGCGAATACTTGAAATTTTTGTACATGGTTCCTTTTTGGTGCAAGTGAAAAAAAACGTTCGTGGTACTTTATTTTGGAACTTTAAAGAACCAGTTACTTTTGCAAAGATCTTAATGTCTTATTTGTCACTTCAAAGTTTCCAATCAGTTAATTGCTAAAAAGTTAATTGTCAATTGTCTGGTGTTATAGCAATTTTGCATTATGAATCGAAATAGAAGATAACCTTATTATAGATTAACTAGTATCTACATTTTATAGAAATGTGAAAAAACATATAGAACTTTAAGATAATAAAAAAAAAATAAAACAAAATGACAAAAAAAAATTATTTGCTAAAAATAATGAACTATTAATCACTTCTTCCAGTGAATTCTGGTAACTGTTTTAATGGTAGTTTTATTGACGGTTTTATTGACATTGCATCCATTTCCACTTTGATTTGTGATTCTGAACTTTTGAATGGTAACTTTAATAATTTTGATCTAGTGCTGTAATACTTGTCTTCGAATTCTTCACGTTGTTGTTCGTACGATTCCTCGTCATTTTCTGCACAGTTTAATGTATTCTACCCTGTATTATACTCGTTCCAGAATTGCTCCAGCTTTTCTATTCTCACCGTAATTTCAATTATATCTACATCTTCCCATTCTCTTGTGACTCTGTAAATTTATAGATCCTTGTTATTTTTGATAAAATACTACTACACTTGTTTTTTAGGCTTTTCACTGTTTCCGCCATTTTGAGTTTATGTTGTATGTTTTTATGGACATCCGGTTCGAAGGACAAAAAATGAATTGTTATGATTTTAAGTTTTTATTATCAAGTGAAATAAAACAACGAATATTTTTTGTTGCAAGCTCAATTTATTTTTTCTGATTTTTTAATATTTATAAATGTCATACTCCTTTTTAAAAGACTATTTTTTTAATTAAAATAAGTTTATACCCTTATCATGATTCTCGAATCGAATATGAACCGAAGCGTGCTAGTCGAACGTTCGCGTAAATGTGATCTTGATTCGCGAATAAATTCATTCGCTGTGGAAAAGTCGTTGCTAAACCTAAAGGCCCAACCATAATGAACTTAAGGTGGCTTATGCTAATGTCAAAACTAAGCGAAAAGCCAACTAAAGTTTTCTAATTTGCTTAAGCTACCCATAATAGACTTTAGCTAACTTAAGTGATTTTGACTATTATTGAATGTAAATAAAAACACGTAGATAAACAGAAGTTTTTTAAATATATATAAATTATATTTTGTTTGTTATTTTAATTTTATTTTTCATGTATATTTTAAATGTTATTATTAATTGAATTTTGTTTTCAGTGTTATTTTAAATATATTTTAATTAATGTTTTTTTATTTTTGCTTTATTATGAATAATAAATTAATTTGTTCTGAAATATATATTATGTAAATTATTAAAAAATTAAATTATTTTGTTATATATATATATCACGTGGTCACGTGGCCACGTTGTATAGTCACGTGGAATGCCAATGGCATCCTGAACAAGCAAAATAATTTGGAAATTCTATTGAGAACACAAAATATTGATGCATGTCTCCTGCCAGAATAACATATAACAAGTCATCGCTTAAAATAGATGACTATACATGCTACAGCACAAACCATTCAAGTAATACACCCAGAGGTGGTAGCTCAATTTTAATAAAGAAAGATATTAAGCACCACGAGGATTTTAGTCTAGAAATAGATGAATTCCAACTACTCGTTCTACGAATTATGTCTGTTAAACAAAACCTTTGTGTCGGTGCATTATATTGTCCACCCAGATACAACATAAAGAATAACATGTTTGAAGACATTCTTAAACTACTTGGCGAAAGATTTATCCTGGGAGGTGACTACAACGTCAAGCACATAGACTAGGGGTCTAGATTAACCTCTACGAGAGGAAGAGAGCTAAGAAAAGCTTTAAAAGGAAAAGGCTGCATTTATCAATCTATCGGTAAGCCAACATATTGGCCAACTGATAGAAAAGAAACTCCTGATCTGCTTGATTTTTATATAACAAAAAAAATTTCACCCAATCATATTAAGCTAGAAGATAACCATTATTTGGACTCAGATCACTCTGCAGTCATACTAAATCTATAAGAAAAACAAGAAACAGTCGAAACCTCTGCTACCGAACAAAACAACCGACTGGGCTAGCTTTAAACAAGAAATAGAAAACAAAATAAACATAAAAACAAAACTAAGATCCAAATGTGATATAGATTCTGAAGTAGAAAATTTTATTAAAATTATTCAAAATGCTGGATGGAATAATATAAAAAATTGTGAATATAAACCTATAGGATTCAACTACCCTAGAGAAATATTAAATATGATAAAAATAAAAAGAAGAGCTAGACGCAGATGGCAACAATCGCATGATCCGGCAGACAAAACTCTGCTAAATAGGTTAAATCAGAATCTTAAAAGAAAAAGTAAAGATCTTAAAAATGAAAAATTTTAAAAATATATAAAAAATTTATCAGCTAAAAGAGAAAATAACTACTCGTTGTGGAAAGCAACAAAGAGTACAAAAAACTCGATTTCTCAAATCCCGCCAATCAGAATGAAAAATGGTGAATGGGCGAGAGATAATAAAAATAAAACTGAAACATTCGCAGATCATCTAGAACAAATTTTTTGCTAAGACGAGACAGATTCGGATGATCTCACTGAAGAAAATAATAATTGGCAAGAAAATGTCATATCAACATTCTCACAGAGAGAAATAGTTGGACAAATTAAAAAACTGAGAAATAAAAAAGCTCCTGGTTTTGATCTAATTACATAGGAAGTCCTGAAAGAACTTCCGAAAAAAGCTATAACAATACTAACACGCATTATAAACGCTGCTATAATAATAAGTATGTGCCGAATATGTAGAAAATAGCAGAGATAATTATGATACCAAAGCCAGGTAAGCCAATAAATGAGATCAAATCCTACAGACCAATATCACTACTACCAATAATATCAAAACTGTTTGAAAAACTACTATTGATTCGAAAGAGTCCGATCATAGAAAATAGTAATCTGATTCCAAAGTATAAATTTGGCTTTAGATCTAAGCACTCGACAATCGATCAAATACATAGAATAACAGACATAATAGGAAAAGCTTTAGAAAAAAAGCAAGGATGTTCTACCATATTTCTAGATGTAGCCCAAGCTTTTGATAAAGTATGACATCGAGGCTTAATAAATAAACTAAATAATATGTTACCTAAACAATACGTAGATATACTCTCATCATATCTAAAAAAACAGACTATTCAGAATAAAACAAGACGAAGAGTATTCTACTATATCAGAGATATTAAAACGGGTATACCTCAAGGTAGTATTCTGGGTCCCATACTGTATTTGCTCTACACCAATGATTTACCACAAATGGAAAATATGACTGTAGCTACATTCGCTGAGGATACTGCGTTGATGGTGATCCTACTGGCAGTAGGATCAAATATTAACGAGGCTACAAATAAATTGCAAAGAGCAAGCTATACCTCTCGACAAAGAAATGAAAAATTAAACTTAATGAGTTAAAATCAGTACATGTAAATCTTACAAATAAAAAATTAAAAAATCAACCATCGGTAAATCTGAATGGGGTAAATATACCCCAAGAAAATTACACTAAATACCTAGAAATGATATTAGATGTCAAACTTAGATGGAAAGAGCATGTCAAAAAGAAAAAATTTGGCCTTGATAATAAATATAGAGAAATGTCATGGCTCTTAGGTCGAAATTCTAAATTACCTATACATAACAAGATTTTGTTATATAATCAAATAATCAAACAGATATCTGTTCTACGGCATACAAATATGGAGATGTGCCAAACGAACACATCTGCTTTGTATAAAAAAATTCCAAAATAAAGTAACATGGTAAGTGTCCCTTGGTATGTTCGCAACAGTGAATTGCACAGAGATCTAAAAATTCCTTATATAGCAAATGAAATAAAAAGATATGCAACAAAGCATATAGCTCGTCTGGAGGGTCACGTTAACGTTGAGGCCACTCAACTGGTAGATAACCAAAATGATATCAGAAGGCTTAAAAGAACTAAGCCGCTAGATTTAATACGAGAGAATTTCGTAAACTTTTTCTTTAAGAAAATAACAATAAAAATAAATTAATGGTTAGTCCGTCGGACTAGTTTTAATGGGAGGGTGTGGTTTAATCAGTCGGACCGGGCTCATTGTGTCTATGAAGATTCCCACCAATCCACAAAAAAAAAAAAAAAAATAACAAATTTTCAATAAGTAATAACAGCTCCTAAATCAAATGTCAAATTTCCGTACAGAATGTGCGAATGAAATCGTACTTTCCTTAAGCCAGCTAAAAGCGCTGACTATAATAGACTTAGTTTGCCTTAAGCCGGCTTAAGTTTTTGTACGACTGTATGAAGTTTCATATTGACAACTATATTGAACTTAACCAACCTTTCGTTAACTTTATGAAACTTTTCGTTAAAACTTTATGGCACAACTTTAGTATACAAACTTAAGCCTAAACATTTATTTGAAAAAAAATATTGAAAAGTAAACAATTAGTTAAAATAAAAAATTAGTAAAAATCTAGTTAAAATATATTGTTTCGAAATATTGGACAAGATTCTAGAAAATAAAAAGTAATAAAAAAGTAACAATAGAAGTCTATTCCTATTTTGGAGCGAAATTAAACAAATTTTATGATTAAATCGAAGTGAAATATTACTTACTTACTTGCTGGCCGCTACCAGACCTTGAAGGTCCTGAGCCTAACACAAAAGTATCCTCCACTGACTTCGATCACGAGCGGAATCTTGGTGATTTGAAGTTTTTTCATATCTGCCGATCTCTCCAACGAAGTTGTGGCCTCCCTTGACGACGCGTTCATCGGAGCTTGGATTCAAAGAGTTTCCCAGCTAGAACATTTACATTCATACGCTCTACATGACTTTGTATATTCCGACTTTTTTTGGCTAGGTTCATTTCGTTGAACAGCTGGTATAGTTCGGCATTATAGCTTCTTCTCCAAACCTCTTCGTCAAACACAGGATCATAAATGAGAAGAAGGAGTTTTCTCTCAAGGATACCAAGTGCATGCTCGCTTGTTTTTGGTAATGTTCACGATTCCGAACGATATAGCAGCACCAGGATGGCCGTTTTGTATAATTATGCCTTGGTATTTTGGGATAGGAGCTTTGAACCCAGTTGTTTGGACACACCGAAGTAGCAACGGTTTGCTAGGGTAATTCTTCGCCTTATTTCAACATTGATGTTACTGGGTGGAGTTGATGTTGGTTCCAAGGTAGATAAACTACTGAACTATCTCAAAGATATATGAGCCGACACTGATATTGTGTCCTATATGGTGTTGTGAGTACATTTTATTTGTAAACAGCATATATTTTGTTTTATTCTCATTTATGAGAAGACCTGCTTTACCTGCATCCTCTTCAATGTGTTCAATCTGTGTAGCGAATTCGATGACTGATGCTCGTCGTGATGTCCAATAATATCGACCTCATCAGTGAAACCCAAGAGCTGTCCCGATTTGTAAAATATAATGTCCAGGGTCTGTACATCGGAACGTCGTTCAATATACTCCAACACTAGATTAAAGAAATTACATGACAGCGCATTGTCGAAAGCCTTGACGAAATCTGGAGTATGTTCGAAATGAATCAGAAATTGTAACTCTATTTAAAATACATTAATATTTAATTGCATATTATTTTGGAAAAAAATATGTATCAAAAGTCTACTATTCCTATCCTCTAATTTTCAAAACAACCCTATTCCACACCTTCATAGCAAAATAGTTCTATTCCATATTTATTAATTAAAAAACTCCTGGAATAACTACTTTATCCTGAATTTTTTATTAAAATTCAATTACGAGAATTATTATTGATAATTTTCAGTAAAAATTATATAAAAAATTACAGAAATTCAAAAATCAGAACTTTTTTTCAATTTAAGCAAGATGGAAAAGTGATCAAGACAGGTGCCTGATATAGGTCTAGTGATCCCATTGTGTCATACAAATTATCATTTGCCTTTATTATATTTTTGTAGTTAAGTAAATTCTGATAGTTTTTATTTTTTAAATTGAAGTTAATATCTCCAATAACAACATCTTTTTTATTTTTTAAGTTATCTAAATGAGATTCAAATTTTTTCAAAAACTTACATATGTATGTGATGTGAAGTATTTTCTGGAGCCCTATAAAAAACGAAAATATCAAATTTTATATTTCTAGCTTTTAGATTTATGTTAACTAGGATGTTGTATTCATCACAGTATTTATTGCATGACATAGAATTTGATGCACAAACTTAGCAACTCCACACAACCACGTCGAATTTGTCTTCCAGAAATTATTGATTTATTATTGATTTTATGCGAAAATAATCACTTTGCGAATTCATTATCCATGATTCAGTAACTACAATAATGTGAATTAAATTTTTGAACTTATCCAGCATATGTGCGATATCGTCTAATTTATTTTATAATTATTTTTAGTGAATTTTCTTTTTAAATTTAATTTCGTAGATATTATTATAGTTAGTTTTTACATGGGTATTAAGTGGTAAACTGTAAATTATATCATTATTGAACATTTAGGTTGTCTTCTCTCAGTATCACAATGGACCTTACCGGTATAAGTGTGTCGGCGTACTGTCGGCAGCCACTACTACCTTAGGTTGTATTTTTCTGTAATACGTATAACTTTACTGTTTGATGTCTTTCTGATTAACACCTGGCTGTTTTTTACCCATGCAAATTCTAATACTTTATTTTTCTTTAAATCTTTTGACTTTTTGTATAAATATTTAAAATATGGTGTTATTCTTTCATTTATATAGATTACGCTGTTATTATTGTTTGTTTCACCATTTTCAAATATCTTACTGGAAATCGATTTCTTCTTTATGATTTTCAAAAAACTTAGTTTTAGTTCCTTTTCTTCCTTGTATTGTTATTGATTACATCTTTGACCTCTTTCTCTTCAAAACTTATCTATTTATTCAATAGCTAAATTATTTTGTGTTTTGCATAGGCTTTAAAATTTTGAAATATTCCGAAGAGACCGACTTAAAAAATTATTTAACTCTCTTGCTAACTGTACATATCTTGTTATGCTATTTTTTTTTATATTTTTATAACATTTGAATAATTAGGTATAGCAAGGCTTGTTTTTTTTTTAAAATTCATCCTTCTATGAAATTAATTTATTTCATGCTTGTAAAGTTTTCATTGGTGTATTTCATATTCAATTAGATTTTACAATATTTTCAATAATGGCGTAGATATAAAAACAAAAAAAAAAAAACCGAATACATTCTTTCAATTTTTAATAAAATGTACATAATAATATGTACTTCATAACTAAAGGATTCTATAAATTAAATTAATTTACCTTAAATAGGTAGCGCTGCATATTAATGTATATATACATATATATCCTACACACATTTACCTATATTAAATTGTCAGGAAATTAATTTAGAGACAAAAAAAAAGTAATAGCTATGTAATAACAAAAATAACCTGGAAACCATAACAAAACCTAAATACGTCAATTATTATTATAATTGATGTACCGGTAGCGTACACGTAGTTACACAAAATATTTTAATATTTAACCACCTAATAATACTCAAATGTATAATTATGCAAAATTATAAAATAAATTATAAACACGTTCTTTCATCTTATACGCATATTCACACACTCACACACACTTGTATTTTTATAACAATGATACTAAATTATTTTAATAAAAATTTGTATTTATTAGATAAAACACTGTTGTTTAAATTTTTTAACATAATATTATAGCTATATATTTGTAAATATTGTAAACCACAGTATTGTATATTATAGGAATGATATATTCACTACCCCGAAGAGAATGTGAGTAATAATAATTTTAAATGCTCAATATAAGTATTTTATAATATTCCAGTGTTTTGATTTAATTAAAATAAAAAATTTCTTTTAGTTCTTGGATAATATATTTTTCGTTATAATGCTGGTAATAATGAATGGTCCATAATAAAAAAAAATATTTGAATAAAATTTGTTTTAATATACAACTACGTTTTTAAAATGAACTAAAATGTATAAAACGTGCATGCATCATTTGCAATGCAATAAAACTGTTATTTACTCAGGTGGTAATCTAATCATGCATCAATTATACCTATTGCATGCACACACTTTTTCCATTTTAAATCTTACAATGAATGCAGGACGATCTGTATGGGGCTATGAGAAATTATTTTATCACATTTATTTTTAGTCACAACAATAATATTAAAAAAAATAATTCACTATGCAAATTGCGTAGCGTCTAGCGTGTATGAAATCGGTTTATTTTAATTGTTTCTAAGGGCCATTTTTTCAACTCTCAGTAAAACTATCAGTTAACGCAAACTGACAGTAAAACTGTCGACTTTTACAAAATTCGTTTTTTCAAGTTACAGTAAGCTTTTTACAGACAGTTTTACTGTTAGTTAAGTTTACTGTAGCAGTTTCTTCAGTAAATTGATTTACTGACGGATTAGAAAAGCATTGTAATTTTTAAATAAGAAATATTATATATAAATAATAAGAATTTGCAAAGAGTTTATAAAGATTGAAAATGTGCAGATTTGGTAATTGAAGCTATTAGCGCAATAGACTGTGCTCATATCAGGATACAGTCCCCCACTGGCCCAATGCTAAAATATACCGAAACCGAAAAGGATATTTTTCATTAAATGTGCAAGCCGTCATTTAATTCCAATTTAGAAATAATTGACATTGTCAGCCGTTGGCCAGGATTTGCACACGATAGTATTTTCTTTCGTAACTCGTGTTTCAGATCAAAAATGGAGAGTGGAATGGAGCAAGGTGAAATTCAGGAATGTTGTAGAACGAGGCTTTGAAGTACTGAAAAAACGTTTTCCGGTTTTGTTACTTGGTATGCGAATAAATGTTAATACTGCATTGGTTGTTGTAGTGGCATGCTCAGTATTACAATAATATTGCACGAAAACTAAAAGAAAGTGATCCTCCAGTAGAAGATCTTTTCATTCCAATTGATTTTGTAATTTCGAATACTATCGGTAATAAAATAACGATGATAATAGTTCTGAACATAATATGAAAATAACAACTAACAATGACGGCAACTTTAGAGATCAGTTTTGATGATAAGAGAGTAGTTTTCAACGTAACTGAAACAAAGTAATTAATAAATACCCTTTGCTAATTTTTTATAACATTTTTTTGAACTTTAATATAACCAATTCTTCAAAAATTATTCATTAATTTGTACGTCAAAAACTAATTAAAAACTCAGGTATAAAAAAAAATTAAATTACTTTTATTTTCATAATAAAATAATAATCAAATTTTATTTAAATATTACATATCATATCTCTAATTTCTGACATTCATATTAATTAAGAATAATTTCTTCTTTATATGCTGTAAAATTATAGCTAATCTTCTATTATTTACTTGATTTTTTATATTTTTTCTTTATATACAAAATTAACATAAATTATTAATTCCAACTTGTTGTTCAAAATAAACAAAACTGACGTTTACTTGTTTTCAAAAAATATAAAAAAGTACTAAAAAATCTACTACTAATCAAAAATTGTACTATTACTGCCAGTACGAAAACTAATACGATGAAAAAACCAAGTTTTAAAAACTTTCAGTTTACTGTGATTGTAAAGTAAACTGATAGTTTCATTACCAATATTTAATTACTGGAAGAAGAAAAAATGGGCCTAAGACTTGTATTTTGGTCAATATAAGCCCGGTAAACAATTTTGATGAAAGTGTTACTAAAAAGTCGTGAATGTGTTCCATCAAAATTGTACAAATGGTCGCAAATGTCCAGACACGTATTGTGTCTCTCATTATAATAAAGTGTCGACACATTGCGGACACATGTGTTTTTGTGTGATGTGTCAAGCAATTGTTGACACTCTTCGCACATGTGTGTTCCTAATATTTACAGTAAGTTTAGTCGATAAAATGTCGACACAATTTTTATTATCTTATAATATTTTCCAAAAATTAAACAAAATTCAATTCTTGTGCCAAGTGCATGATTACTGTACCATATATTTCTAGGTAGAATAGACTAATATAAGGATAAAAAGATGGAAAAAGTAGTAGTAATTATACCAAATTTTACTCTAACGCTGGAATACAAGTTTTTATAAAAACTAAATATGGCAACCAAGCCCACATCAGAGCCAAATAAGTTCATCGCTTTGAGAAAAGCAATTGCATCGCTTGGCAAAGAGATCGCATTTTTAAGCAGATGCTAACCTAACACCTAAGAGTCATCAAATTAAAATTCGTACATCTATTAATTTTAAAAGAACTAGTAAACTATGCTCACGCACGGTTTAATCATTTAAATAAATTTTATCACAAAATTATTTTTTTTTTTTTTTATTTTATTTATTATGCCCCATAGTACAATTAATTCTTTTAAAAACTATTTACTTAGATACAGATATATAATTATCTTTACTACAGTTGATTTGTATTTTTTTATTTTTATTTAGAAAATTTCGACAAAATTATTTCTTAACGTACTAAACCAACTCCTTTCCTTTCATAAAAGGAATAATAGACTTATGATAGAGAAAAAAGAGATAATAGATCGGGCGGTAATTGGATGTGTTCACATTGATTTGCAATTGCATTGAACAAAATCTGTTGCAAAAGCTAGCTCTTAGCGTTTATATTATGTCATCAATTGCAATTGCATCTTCATATGCGCGCGTAAATGTTATCATTCCAATTTTTTTATCAGTTATTCAGTTCATAAACGTTTTGAATTTTCTATTCTATAATTATGATAATTTGAAAAATTTATTTGTAGCATATATTTTTTTATATTAAAGTATAGCAAAAAAAAATTATTTATTTTCATAAATCATTGCTACATATTTAAATTTAATACATTATAGACATTTTGACAACTTTGTGAATTTTGAAAAAAACTATTCACTGTTTTATTTAATCCTACATTCCTACGTTTATTTGAAATAACTTAATTACCCTTCAATTTTATATGCAAAAAAAATTCACATTGGTAACACTCGCTTTCTTTATGTAAGTGACTTAAATAACTATTTATCCTCAACTTAAGTAACTATTTATTTAGACATTGTGTATAGACATTCAGTGATTCAAGACAGTATTAGTGTAAGAGTTTGATTCTGAACTTGGTAATATCGAACATTATATAAATTAGCCGTATTTTGTTTAAATATGATTTTTAAATTTTTTATGTTTATTTTATTTTTAGTGTTTATTAAAACTGTACCACAAAAACTAAAAAAAAACTCACTAATTCGCAATATGTATTTGCAAAAAATTTGTGTTTTCTTTTTTTTATTTTCAATAATTTTCCTTCCTTTTTTATTTTTAATTTTTATTTTGATGATTTCTCCGAGAAAAGAATAATATTGGCTTGTAGCTAAAATCATATATAATCAATAAAATGTCTGTTTTGAAAGAAAAAAAAAACAAAAAATATTTGAGCTCATCCAATCATCTAAGTGTTTCATTTTTGTTTTACATTCCAGGCCAGAAGATTGGTTCGATGGATGATATATGAATAATAATGTCATATTATATTATATACCTACATATTATTGGCTAAATTATAATTGCATAATATAATACTTAATAGTATTAATGTAGGTATGGGTAGGTAAAATTTTTTTTTTTAATTCATATTTTTGGTATACCTATCTAAGTCTATATCATTTATTATCATTATTATATTATTAAACACACATGTACTTATATGAATATAGATATTTCTATTTTCATTTTTTTTTCATCATATACATTTTACAAAGAAAAACTAAAACAAATCAAATTGTAAAACCAAAACTGACCAAATTGGAATAGTTTAAAAATTATGTTGCACTCACACAGAAAAAAATTCCATCTCAATTTTAGTCAGACGTGTATTAAAAAAAATTAATATAAAAAGGAGGTTTCCTTTTATTTCTTGTGTAAATAAAAAAAATAACAATAAACAAAAAAACTGAATTTTCTAACCCATTCAATGCATATCCTTTCTCGGTCGCGTATGCGGTTGCAAAAAAAAAACTTAAGCAAAAAAGAGAAAGATATAAGAGCTTAATTCTTATTATTATATTTATATTTATTATTTATATATGCATCCATAAATGTTCCTATTTTCAAATTTTTCTGATTTTGTGAATTAGTTTGCTTGTTTTCTGCTGTTCTCCTATTAGTATTGTTTTGTGAATCAGAGACGCATCTCATCTTGCAGATAAATCAAGAAATAATTAATATAAATTAAAAAAAATACAAAATTTGTTTGTTTTATTTTTTTTATTTTATCCTTTTTATTTTTTCATTATTTATTTATTCATTAGCCAAAAGCAAAAACAACCAACAAAATAATTATGACGACCATATAAATGTAGGTGTACATAAATTGATTATTTCCTAAAAAAGTTATTTTTATATGAATAAAATAAAAATTCTGGTATAAAAATAAATGAAAAAAAAAAAAATTTACTGAAAGAACATTGGATTGTGTAAATAAAAAAAAGTACAACAAAAATTATGCTTGGAAAAAAAATTTTTGAATTTTTTTTTTAATGTTTGCGCGTACACGCACAGTACCTAAAATAATTGACCTTTATTACTGTACCACCTAAATGAGGTTTGTGCATACATATGTGCATACAGAATCAAATTGCTTGCTTATATGTGTCATAATTGTTTCAAGATTATATAAGCATAGGTATTATATATGTGTATGTAAACACTTTTTTTTTAAATTCATTTTGGTCTATGCCTACTCTTCCTTTTATTATTTCAATTATTATATTATAATTTATTATAGGGTTGCCACTTAGGTCCAATAATAGCGAATACACTTTTTTTATACAGTGATATAGGTACTTTTTTTTTAAATTTATATTTTTTATAAATTTAATATTAAAATAAATGTTTTTTCAATATTCTAAAAAAATTTAAAGAAAATAATTTTTGTTCAAAAAATATTCTAAAGTTAACATTTTTTGTTATATTTAAGTAATGAAACTGAATTTGAAAAAAGTTGAAAAATCTGTTGAATTCAAAAAATTAGATCCGAATATATTCAAATATTTAATTCTTTGAGAAATTTATATAAAGTTTTTGTTAAGTGGCAACCCTAAATCGATACATTATAAAATAATAAAAAGAGTTTAATTTTATTTCTTTCTTAGAAACCACGCCTCAATATAATATTTGCTGCAAGTGTGGATCGTGGAATGAGAATTTCAAATTTTGTTTGGTGTTGTTGTTGTTTTTTTTGCAAGATTCATTTTTTATATATTGTATGTATTTTTTTGTAATTGTATTCAAAAAAATAAACCCTATGTTTTAAGATGCATGATTAGGACAATTGAGAATGAAATAATTAGTGATAGTATCGATTCCCTTAGAGCTAAACTTGACCGCAAAACTCTAGAAGCATGCTATCTTTATCTCAAACTAGCACAACAATATTCCAGAGAATTCTCTTTGTTCCTTATCAAAGTGAAAGTGGCAGAAGAATGCGAGAGCGAAAGAAAGAGAAAACTGTTTGAAAGGAAATTCAACTTACTTCGGGAAAAACAACAGAAAACCTAAAGCTAGCGTGCAGCAAATTGGAAATTTTGTGGTGAATCAGTCCTCTCGGACCTTCACCGAAGATCAAATGGTGCTACTTAACAACGGACTTGATTACGCGATTCCCAATGAAACTAATGTGGAAAGACTTATTGTAGACTTAGAAGCAGGAATCAACACGTACAAGCCAACGTTGCCCATTACAACAGAACAAAAGGAGGTTATAAGAGCCACCATAGCAAAAGCCATGAAAGAAAAGATGTTTATATTAGACAAGATTCGCAATTAAAGATATTATGTATATTATTGGAAAGCTGGAAACACCAAGTATCCCTGAGATATATTCATTTCGTTCTACGCGAGTAAAACGTTTACTTTAGAGCTCCCAATTCAACTTCTTTTTTTCTTTAGATTTGGATTTAGTTTCGTAGTTACAATATTTCATCATACAGAAAATATATTAAAGCATCATCAATAGAAGTGGTTAAAACAACTGGTTCACAATTTTCACCATGGAAATTTTGAAAATTTTTATTAAAAAATATAAAATTTAAAGTGAGTACTGAAAAGCTCAGAACCGATATCTAATTTTAGGTTTTTTACATCTTTGTAATAATAAAAGAAAATTTACACCACTCCCAGTACCAAAAAACAAGAACACAAAGCTTAATAATATAATAACATAATATTTAATTAATCATTTCTTTAAAGCAGATTATTTTCTCAACTTTTTATTCAACTTTAAAAATTCTTTGAAAATATTCTTAAAGTAGTCTCTTGTAATGCACACAGTATTATTAAAATGTATACAGAACTGACCTAACTTTTTCTTATTTCTTTTACTTTTTGTTTATGTATACTTGATATTTTCAGAATGAATACAATATTAATGAATTGATTATGAAACAAACTAAGGCATATTTACATGCATCCATATAAATATCCTTTTTATGAAATTCCTTGAATGATTAGTATTCAAGAAGGTAGCACAGAAAAATGAAATACACATGTTCATCGTAGCTATTGTTGGAATTGTAATGAAAAATTAATTTTCTTTTATTTCTTCTCATATCATTTTAAGGATAAGAGTTTAGTATGTCATTATGTATGATATTAAGAAAATATATTCATAGAAATTTAAAGAATTAAAGGATATTATTGCTTCAGGATATTATTGATAATATAATCTTTAAAGAGAAAATATATTTTAAGAAGTAAGTAGCTCAACATATTATTTTTTTGGTTAATATGCACCTGTGTAATCCTATATAATACAAGAAATCCAATGTTATTTTAAAAATAAATTGGCTTTGCAATACATATTACAACAATAAATTTTTTTAAGAAGATGCGCTTATCAACGATGAACTTTTTAAAAAAATTATGTTTATATTGTTTCACAAACGCACGGGTGAAACGGGTTGATATCACTCATTGCTATAAACATTAAAACGTCAAAGTGTTTTCTGTTGAGGTCGACAAAGATGATGAATCTTGATTTTTAAGAAAAACAAACCTTACATTATAAATATTTAAGTAATCAGTTGTTAAAATTTGATCCGACCTATACTTGCTTTAAGTTAGTTACAATATTTTCATACTCATCATAAAGATGTAATCTGTTTTAAATATTTATTTTAAATCATAATTCAATATTTGATTCAATAATTATAAATCACTTACGGTTCATCAAATTTTTCTTTAATATTTATCAAATTTCAACTTAATTTAACTTAATTCAAAAGTTAAGGGATGAATAAAAACTTATATCGGTTTTTATTATTTTCATTTTTTTTTTTGTTTTATCAATTAATTATAGCTATGAAAAATTTCCTATTTCATATTTATTATATTCATTTATAATGTTTATTCTATTATAAATGAAAAAAAAAAAAAATTAAATAAAATAAATTTAATCTTTCTATTTTGTTTGTATCTCATCTTCTCATCTTAAACCTATAAATTTTCAATATTGGAAAACAAAAAAAATGTATGTATATAATATAAAGATATAGCATATATAGCATATCTGAGAGTTAGTATTATATCAATGACATTTTAGACCGCCCCCACTTAATCACAATTTATATATAGATAAATTATTATGTACACATAAGTATTATAATATATAGAGTATAAATGTATAAAACTTGAAAATCAATGAACTAAACCAAGAATATTAAATTGAAATTTATTCGTGGGCATATCTTTTTTCTTCTTCTTTTTTTATTTTTTTCTCTTCATTTTTTCTTCTCATTTTTTGTTTTTCTTTTTTGAGAAAAGTTTTCTTTTTTTAACTAAAAAACATCAACAATATTATCTCAAACCTCATTTACATAAAGGTCCATTCATATATATAATACATGTGCGTAATAAACAATATACAATATATTACAATATAATAAATGTACAACATATACATACATACGTATGTAAAAAAAAAAAAAAAAATAGTTAAGAAAAAAAATATGTATAAATATATATAAATCAATGGAAATTGGAAAAGAAAATAAAAACATTACTAATGCAAAATAACAAAAATCACAACGCAGGAATAAGAAAAAAAAAAACTTGAATTTCAATGAGAATTTGATTTGATTTTTAGGTTGTCTTCTTACTCATTACTATCATCATGATAATCATCATCAATATCACCATTATCATAATCAATATTACTGTCATCGTTTACTATTTTTTGTACGTTATTTTTTTGCGGTGCGATGAGATAGATTTAAATCAAAAATATGAGTTTTTCAGAAATGTCAAAATATATTTCTTAAATTTGGGTAGGAGAATACGAAATTTCAATAATGTGAAAATCAACTCAATCTGAAATTGTGTGAGAAATAAAATTTGTTTGTTCTACTAGATGATAAGTTGCCACGAAAGATAGTATAGTAATTAAAAAAGTAACAGTAAAATTGACAATTTGTGAAAATGCAATGATTCGAACAGTTAAAATATTATAGTGCAAAAGTGTTATCAACAAGATTTATACTTGTTATCCAACCTAAACGCCTGGTTCACTGTTTCACAACATTTGTTCCGAATACATGCGCGTGCATATTTTTTATATGAAAATTTGAATTCTCTCAATTTTCAAAAATGTTCTGAACACTTTTTTCTCTCCGGAACAAAAGTTGATTTAACTTTAACTTTTATGTTCGGAACAATTTTTTTTTATAAATTATAATTTTTTTTTTAATTTTTAAATAATTGATTTTCAATAATATTTATATTCCTGAAAAAAAATTTTGCAAATTAATTTACACAAGATCCGTTCCCCGACATGTATTCATTGCCCTGATACCCTATCAATTAAACACATCCTTACAGAATGCCCATCCAACAATGCAATCACGTCCCAATACACCTTTACCCCGTTAAAAGCTCTATAACTTTCCAATACATCCCACAAAACCTTTATTAAAGCACTCCTAACCCACCACAACATCTGGGATAATATATATGGAACTAACCTACAGACTTACCTTCAGATCAACTTCATTCAACCATCATATAAATTTCTATTTACACCTAGTTTATAACACAATGAAATCTTTTTATTTTTTTTCTTTATTTAATATGTAAGATTATATTTTTTGAATTGATTTTTAGGACCTAAGTTAGCCAATAAGAATTAAGATATTAAGTAATTGAAATGCGACTTTAATTTTATTTTGCAGTAAGAAAGGCCCACATCCTGAAAGGGAAAAAGACCTGAAGCAGACCTGCGGATTTATCTGCAGGTACACTGATAAATAAATAAATAAATAATTTATATGTCAATTGGAGCTGTTTACATTTTTTTGTTCGGAACACAATGAATCGCTATCGTAAGAATTCACTTTTAACAAAATTGTTCGGAACAAAATGTTATGAAGCAGTTAATTGCACCTTAGACTTCAGTTAAGATTCTCTAACTATCAATCAAAAAAAAAACTATTTATTATATAAATTTATTTAATGTATTTTATAATTTTTAGTTATAATACTTAAATACTATTGAATTTGTTCCTATTTGCACTGTGAGTTATATTTTCTGAAGTGAAATACATAAATAATTTGAAATGAATAGTAGGAAAGCACTGTAGGAAATATATAAAACGAAAAAAATAATTTTATGGTAAATCGAAATGTTAGAAATGATTTGTTGAACTGATAATGATGATAAAATAATGATAACTGATCAAAATAAATTTTTCTTTTATTGTGGTCAATGGAATATTTTGTTTCACTTAACACAACAAGTTTTTTTTCAAATTGATAACATTTAGAAAAATAAAAAATTAACTTTATTATTTACAGAAGTTTAGTTATTAATTTAAGTAAATTTAATTTTCCACCTTTAATAAGTTATTATATCATAAACAAGGGGTAACAAGAGTATTTCATTGTATTGTATATAGTATATACGTAAAGTTGAGTTGTAATAAAACTTATTGCCTTTTAGTAACACAAATCTTACTCAAAAACTGAAATATATATTTATTACCACTTGTTGAAACTTATGTAAGTATATTATTTTTAAGAAAAGATTGTTTGTTTTCTACCAATTTTAAATTATTTAATTTGATTTTATATTATTAATTTATTCTATTTAAAAACCTTTATAATAATTCAAATATTAAAACCAATAATAGTATGCACAAGACAAGTCAATAATGATATATGTAAATATAAATGAGTTAAAAATACAATTTAACTACAACAGTTTAAGTCAACTCGTTTATTAATACAAATATTTACAATAATTATTATTACATCTTATTAATACTAAATTGCTTCGTTAAACAGTTCACACATCTAGCAAACTCATACGATATTTTGTAATTTAAAATCAAAATTTTAATACTAAATACATTTGATCTATTTTTAAACATTTTTTTACTTAAACTCTTCTTGTTGCTCATCAAATATTTGATTTGTGATGAGGATGATAATATTGATTATTATAACAAAAATTATGCGTTGAGTTGAGGTATTCATACCGATAGATCAAAATGAAAATTTAAATTCAATAATTTTTTACTTGAAAGAACAATCAAGGACTTTTCCCCATGGAGTATCAGATAGAAAGAGAAAGAAATAAAATAGTATCCACATTATATGAATATTGTAATTTTTAAAATAATTATAATTGACAAATTCAGTTCATAATATATCTGTCAAAAATTATCGTATAAAATTGTATTTTTACAGTTTTTTCATTTTTATGAGATTAATTTGAATGTCAATGATGTTAATTTTAAACAGATTAAGAACACGATCAAAAACTTTTTTATATCTGCTTTTGTACTCGTATGATAAAATTAAAGTTTTGCTAAGGTTCATATATTCATAAAATTATAATATAGGACTATAACATAGAGGTAGATGGTGTAAGAACCATACGAAAATAAATAAAATCACATTAACGTTAGGAAAGGATATTTTAGAATCGTAGGAAACAAAGCTATAAATTAACCAATGACAAAAGTATTGCATCTACAAAGTTAAGCCCGTCCGTGCGTCCGGTCGGGTTCCCTTAAGTGCAGCAAAAGTCAACAATCTCTGAGTCAAGATACTTCGTAATCGACAACTCAAATTCTCTTATGACAACACGTTTGCTTAATTAAACTAAAGTTGCATAGGATCCAAACTGCACATTATAGGTGGAAGGGTTGCTTGACCGAAAATAGCTTGTGCGGAATGTGTAAATCAGAGAGAGAGTCTATATTGAACATCTGTTCTGTGAATATAAGAGTCTTACTCGTAATAGACTACTCCATGCCTGAATGGCATGAATTGATCAGGCATAATTTATAATAGTAAACCCATTTACGATGAGATGGGGCTAGAACTAAAACCAAAAATAATATCCTCGGATACAACCAATTCGTTGGAGAGATCAAGTATTGGTGGATATAAAAAAGTTCACGTTTCCAGTTTAAAAAAAATTGCAATCTCATGAGATCCAAAATCTATTGTGCACAACAAGTTGTTAAGTATAGAAATATATTCAGCAAAGAAATTTTTACTTTTATTTAAACTTAACACAAACAATTTTTTATTATTTAATAATTAATATTTTTTATCGCTAGTATCCCACAGTTTAGTTAAATTAATGTAATAACAAATTTATTGTATACTGTTGTTGTTATTTGTATTATTCAGTTTCAGTTGTCAAAAATAAAAAGAAAATGTCTATTTTTTCTTATATAATATATATATATATTTTTTTTTTGGGTTCAATTTTTGTTTTTGCCTTGTTAATATTTACCTAAGTTAGAGAGCACCCGTATTAAGTGTCAGGCTGATTGAACGTCTAACAAATATTTTCTCTTATATTGCGTGATTTCTCAAATTTGAACTTTAGATTATTTGCTTCAAATCTCCTGCTAAATTTCATTGCTACATTATTTTGTTTAATTTTCCTTTTCATTTTTTCAAGTCGATTTTTCATTTCAAAAAAAAATTTTTTTAGTTTTATTTTTTGTTGTTGTTTCGAAAGATGTTCATTGAGAACGTATAAAAATTTATATTCGCAAAGGAATTACGGTTGATCAGAAAAAAAAATATTAAATTTTTTTCTTCCTTCTACATTGTACTTTTTTTATTTTGAAGTTTTTTTTTTTGTATAGCTTTGTCTTCAATCTTTCGAATGAAGAATCCTGTAAGAAAATAAATTTTTCTTGTTGACATTTTTGTTAAGCAGATTGATTGTTTTGATATGTTATCCTGTCCTAAGGCTCCTATTATCCAAAATACTTTTAAAATATTATTTTTGCTTTTGCTTTTTCCGTGTTTTTTTTTCTTTTTGATACCCTTATGTATTTTGTAATAATTTTAAATTGTACTAATATTTGTGTGCTGATATAAGAATGTTTATTCAATATATTAAATATTAAAGTTATGTAAAGAAAACTATTTATGTTAGTGTTCTAATTAAAATTTATTTTTAACTTTTTTCTAAACAAGGCTACATTTTTCAGAATTTGTAGAATAAAGTTATATCTTACTAAAGAAGCTGCATTCTCTACAGTTGTCTGGCCTTGAGTAAGAATCTTTTGTTAAAAGTATGTGTCTTCATCATTTATTGTGATATATCACAACAATGCAATAGCTGACGACAACACTTATGATGGTGGGGTTATAAGAGAAGAATAAATCAATAAAAAATTTTGATATAACCAAAATACACTTTGTTATAACAATTTTTTTTAGTATGCATTCTTAATGATTTACAATAATTTTTAGTATGCATAGCTTAGGTAAGAAAAATAGATAGGAAATATTCTAGAATTTTGATTAATATAAAGGACATACATTTTGGACATGACTTGAAAAATGGTCTTATGCCAACGAATGCAATTACAATTTGCTATATTTAGATAATGCCGGCTGGATAACTTATCTGACAAAATTATAAATATTGTGTCAACACAACATTTGAGCACAATACATGCAAAGGAATCTTCCCAATATGTTTATAGCGGAAATAGTTCTAAACAAAACTGTAAAATATAAAAAAAATTTATTACACGAGCCTCGAAACTATTGGATTTAGATATAGCAATATGAAAGTACGGAGAAAGAAAATACCTTAAAATAAGGTTAAAAATATGGATTTCAAAAAGCCGCTTCTTATATTTTTATAATTGATCACAAAGAACCTACTGAAACTACATTCTATATGCAAAGAACGTGAAGGTCTGGTCTTAGAAACATTTCATATTTTGTTCTAGATCCGAAAACCCTAATCTTCTTCGCATTATGATTTTTTATATGAAATTTGGTATGACAAAAGGTTTTTAGTATCTAACATTTGAAATATTTCGAAACATTCGGTTCAAAATAGAAAACTTAGGAAAAGAAAAATATCAGAATGAGTGAAATTGATGGAAGTACTTTTGTCATATTTATTTATCACACAAACGGTTATGTACATAGAAATTGCATACCTCATAAAAAAAATTAACATGTTTATAAAACCAGAGTTTCACTTTCTCAACAATTATTTTTTTTTGTCTTAGATCGACTTTCGCACAGTTTTCAAAATGAAAAAATAGAACCCATCAGGTGTATTTCACAAACGAAAGGTCCTACAAACATGCAAATTTGTAATTACTTACTCTTTCCAAAATAAAAAAATTCAGATTTTTAAAACTCAAACTGAGACGAAGAGCTACCATGCAACTTCCATTGCCATTATTTTACTTACCAAAGGTGTTACAGACCTGCAAAAATTATTAACTTCCTCAAAAATTAACGAGCACGTACGTCTTTTACAACTTCCAAATTTTTACTAATTGGCTCTGAAAAATATGTGGTGAAATTAATTATTATACATATCAGATCAGAGTTTGATATAATATGCTTTAGTGAAAGAAAAATTTCTGGAAACTTAAAAGTTAAAATAAAGCAACGACAAACTCAGTACAGAAAATGATGTATTTAACTAGACAACAGAATAACAAAAGTTGTTTCATTTGGCAAAGTTTTAGACATTTCTTTTAACAGCTAGACCTAAAGTAGGAGCTCTAGTTATATTTCTAAGAAATTACAATTAACATATTTATGCTATTGAATCACTATCAAATAAATTTAAGCCTACTTCAAAATCTAACCCGCCATTGGCTTAAATTCAATTTTATTCAATTCTAGAATATTTTTCTGAAACTATTTTCTTAAATTCGGTTGATAAGAAAAATTGATTAAGATAAACCCGTATTCAACCCGGACAACGTTAGTAACTTTGCTAGTAATTAAATAAAAGTTTTTCAATTTTATGCATAAATTTCAATTCGCCGGCGTAAAAGTAATTTTGTAAACGATTTTTATTGTATTTTCAACATCGCTCTTTTAATTATTTTCTTGTGTTGTCCTACTTTACGTGTATTTTTACAAGTCGTTTATATAAAAAAAATCTTGACCAAATCAACATCACATAATGTACAATTAATTAGATATTGCCTTTAATAATAAACTATTCATGCATCGTTTAATATTTGGAAAATTTTTTTGTGTAAAAACTTTTTTCCTGATTAATTTACATTTTGCTTTATGTCTTTAACTAACCCTTTTACATAATTTTCTTATTCCAATGGAATCCGGAAATTAAAATACAACAAAAAAAAATGTTATTTTGAAGAACATGTTAGCTATTCGATATTATTGCAGAGCGTTATTAAAATGTAAGTAAGAAAGAAAAAAAAAATTTTTTTTTGACTCATTTAGCTTTAGGCGATTTATTTAAATTAGAATGAATAATATTTTTTTCCACTTTTATTCTAGATGATGCTTTTACTTTGAGTTGCACAATCAAACAGAAGCAGAGAAAAACAGTAAGCAGAACAAAAAAAAAGGAAAATAAAGTTTTATAAAAGGATTAAATGCCTGCAGCACAATTATGTATTAACATCGTAAATTGATTAAGGACATTTTTTGAATATCACTGAAAGTTACCGAATAGATATGTCTAGACGATAAAGAGGAATTTAAAATCGGGTTCTCTTTTTTTTTTTTTTGAAAAATATTGAAAAATCATTTTGAAAATAAATTTTTCTTTTTTTTTTGGTTTTATTAAATTTATTTTTAAAAGTTTTTCTTCCTTGCAAAAATTATTTTTTCGAATATTAAATAAAAAAAATTCAGAGAGAAGCAGGAAATTCAAACAAAAAGGAAGCGTTATTTTTTTTTTTTATTTTTATTTTAATTATAATGAAATATTTAATTAGATTATAAATCTTAATTTATCATTACATTATTAAGGAGTGTATAAAATTTATTGAAAGGATCTACAACGAACAGGAAGTGTTATATTTAAAAACTTTTGAAATTAAAAAATATTTTTATGAATAATAATTATTCATCTATGAACAAAAACAAAATATTCAATTCGGGGTGAGAAACAGAAGATATGATTTTTGAAATTATCTCATAGACCCATCGTTGACGTGAGGAAAAAATTCATCTCGTCTCGTCTCGCTGAATATTAGACACTGTAAGCGGCGCGATAGAACATTTTATTTGTTGGTAATACTGATCATATTTTACTGTCAAAACAGATTATTGGTTTATAAAAAAATATGGCTTATCAAGTTTTTGGAAAGTATGGTTTAGTTTTAGAATATTTTTAAATAAAAATTTTTAATAAAATTATTACAGTTTAGTACATAAACAGTAGCAAAACAGTAATAGTAAAGATGGTTTTTGTTTCTCCAAAACAATAACACAATTTTAATAATAATGCAAAAAAAAAATAATGAAAAATTGTTTATTAATTTTTACTTAACTATTTTATCTATTTAATTTAATTATTTAATTCAATTTTTTGATAAAAAAGAACCTCAAAATACTTTGGCAAGATGCTCTATCATTTACATTATTGGAAGATATAAAAAACGCCTGTCGCGTCTCGTCAAAGGTCTAACCGAAATTATTCAAGAGACTGTTTTGACATTTGCCTTCGGGCAATTCGCTATCGCGTCTATATCTAACAGAATACAAAACTATCTCTTCAGAGATACTTTCACGCGATCTCGCGAGATGAGTCTAATAGAATATGGATGTATAATTATTTTTTTTTTTTAAGTTTGAAGATGAATTCTTGACTATCTATAATTTGAAGTCAAAGAATACACACAGTATTTAAAGATATCCAAATGATTCAAAATGATTTTAAGTCACTTAATACTTTTACTAACACCAAGGACGCATTTCAAAAAGTTGTTAAAAATTCGGAAAACTGTTATATTTAAATCACTCTTACTACCCTTTAACTACCCCCTAAAATAACAGTTACCACTTTTCAGTACTGAATACTTTAATAAAAGACATGCTAAGAGCTTGTTGCTATATCTGAATGAAAATGATACAGAAAATGAATGAAAATGTAGTATGTACAGGGGTGGAGTTCTGTATTGTGATAATCACGCTGCGACTGTCGCATATCTATAATTGGTATTCCATATGGTGATTGTCACAGTGATAGTTGCTTTTTTTTGTGATTTTAGGGTGATAGCTAATTTAATGTCACTCATGATAAAAATAAATAAAAGTTTTTTAAGATTTAAGCCTTTTAGATTTTCTATGTTTTGGTTTTTTAAGATTTATGTTAAGTTTTTTATGTTTCAGATTTTGTTTAAGTTGTAATAATTTTAATTTGTGCATTAAAATTATTAGTTTTTAAGCTTACGAATAAGAAATAAGTTAATTGATAGGATTTTCAGTTCAAAATGTAGAAGTCGCTAAAATTGCAAATGATTTAAAAAGAATGGAACTGAATAAAAAATGCTGTGATTATGTGCTAATATTTTTTTTAATAAGTTTGAATTTTATTTTGGTTTTCAATTACATGTATAGATATTTATATTTATTAGTTATAAATTTGCAAATGAATTTTAATCAAATTTGAACACAATTTTTTTTTTTCATTTTCTTAAATTAGTTGTAATGAATTTCACTTTAAGTTTTTTTTTAGTATTTGAAAATTTATTTTATGAAATTTACTTTTAAGTTATTATTTTTATAATTTTTTTTTATTTTTATAATTTTACTTTATGATTACACTTGTTGCACTAATAAAATTTAAAACTTTAGTTTTGTTTTCTATTGTTTTGACACTTTGACATTTAATAAATCACTTGTGCTGCCATTTCTGAATTGTATTTTTTAAAATGCTGCCGTTTTGTTAAATTATTCAAGTGATCGCAATACAGAATACCAAAAAATTTTAGTGTCATCTTTGACTGTCACAAGGGTGACTATCGTTTATCACAATACAGAACGCCACTCCAGATTTCAAATAAAGGTGTTTTAAAATTTTTGTTATATTGTTTTAAACTTTAATGATACTTTATTAAATATCTTAAATATGTAAATTAAATTGATATCATTATGATTTTTTTTTAATTTCTTTAATTAATAATTCAATTAAATTTATATTATATTCATCAATATATTAAAAAAAATAGATTCATACATACTCAAAAAAGCAATTACTCCTAATTGAATATATTAATACGCTAATAATGTCTATAAAACTTTCCACCTTGATGGATTAAAGCAAAAATCAGTGTCAAGAACACAAAAATTTAGATGTGAAGCTTTTTATAATACCACAAAAAATTGCTGATTAAGAAAACAGCCAATTTTTGTGCTCACTTTTCATTTCAATTAAAAAATTTTTAACTTCCCTCGTTTGTGTCTTTGAATTAGGCACATCGAAATGTTTCTAATTGACAAATTCAGTGCAAATGAATGTCTATTTTGTAAATCAAAATATTTGCAAGCAAAAAATTCCTATTGTTGCCAATGTGGTAAATCTTTCGTTCTCACCTTTAAAAATTGACTAGATTTCCTAAAATGCATCCTCCTTTTAGGAAAAACTCCAGAAACAAAATATTATAGAGAACATATCAAGGGCAATATTGACTATTTCTTCAATTGGTGCCGAAATTACATAATTACCATCTTTTTCGTCTCCACATGCTCTATTTTTTATTTGCAAAAGAAAATTTTAAACCAGAACGGACAGTTGTACACCAGGGACTCCACAGATGTAACAACAACGATATAATAGGGAAACAAAAATTTTACGCTTAAATTGAATATATACTAAGAAAAATGAATTGTTTTCAGGAAATAGAAAATTTTATTTTGATTTAACCACCAAATGTAAAAAGCCGGGAACAGTTTGTATACATTATTTTATCTCTGTATTACCAAAAAGAAGAATAGCTATTGTTACCAAAAAGAACAGTAGCTATTAGTTATTTATACTGTTCCCAAATATTATTGATAGTTTAATTTTATATAGTTTAGTTTTAATATATCTTTCGTTGTACATATTATCTTAGAAAGCAATCAAATAATTAAGTAAAAATAAAGAGAAAATAGAATTACGAAGTCTGTTTTATGCAACTCTTTCTCGTAATTAAACAATTATACAACTAAAAATTGCGATATTCAGTTTTGATACATGTGTAACTTTCTAAATAACTAGCTTCCACTAGTGCCCTATGATTGCTATCGTACGAAATATGACTAACTTGATCGCCACGTGCTCATCATCATTCATTGATGGTGATCAATTAATAAATTTTAATTTTCTACCTCATTCTAATACCATGATTCATTCATGCACACACTATTTTATTTCAATTTATTATTACTACTATTCTATCTACAACTACTAATACTACTTTAACTTTTAACCAATCGTATCCCGACAAACCATAGGAAGAACGTGTTCTTTAACCCATTAACAACGGCTACCAGAACACGTTGTCAGAAATTAATAATTTTTTAACAGTGGTATATTTTTAGTTCCAAATACTTAAATATAAAATTTCGTGGGACTGTTGTTCCTAGATCCTGAGATTTGAAATTTTAAAAATGAAAAGCAATGTTAATTTTTTTGTTTATGTTAGGTTTACTAAATTTTCTTACATTATTTTTTTATATTATAATTAAATTAGTTATGGTAATTTTGAAAGCAGTTTCTTTGTTCTTTGTAGACAGATTTTGCAACTATACATGCTTCTGTTATGACATACCACACAACGGAGTTGAGATTTTATTTTTATTGGAACATGGTGATTTATTTCCTTTTCTACTTGAGATGGTGAATTACTTTTTCTTCTCATATTTTCTTCCTTTTGTTTCTTGCATAATTTTTCGCACAATAAGCCTATAGGGAAGTTAAGTTGGCTATTATATTACCAATTTTTGCTCAAAAGCAAGTAAATTTTCCACGCATTTACCATTGCAAGATCCAATGATATAAGTAAAAATAACCCACCTCCATTTCTTTCCGTTTATCGAAATACTGTATTTATATTTTGGTCCACGTTAGTTACGCCTCCCATATGAGCATTGTAAGTAGTATATACCTACGTCTGGCTGCTTCACTGGAATTTTTTGATGAGCTTGTTTAGAGCAGTGCTTGACATAATTGATTAGTTTTATATGATCAAAATTGGTTATGGTTCTGCAAACACTGTTGTCCATCCATTGCACAGCTAATAGATCATTTGTTGAATCACATCTGCAGTTTAAATGATGAATAAAGATTGAAAAATTTAATAATTATCACTATTACCTATAATCAAATTTATCACGAAGTTTGGTTTTAAAAGTTGTATTTTTTTTTTTGAAAGAACAAATTTTAAGTTGGTTTTCTCGAACCAACTAAGGCGTGTTTCAAAAAAAACATTATGCTGACTTGGCTGTGGTATTTTTAGAAAATATCTGTAACCATATTCATCACTGGTCTTACTTTACACATTTTGTCAGATGATAAATGAATTTTTACATTATCTGTAAATGTAAATATCATTTAATTGATAAACAGCTACAAAAATTACCAGCCAGATATTGTTCGTAAGCAGACGCTCTAGCTTCATTTGTACACGGAATTGAACTTGGTCTAGCTCTATTAAATAAACTTTCTTTATAGTTTTTATTTTCTTCTTGAATATCTAACTCAACAATACTAAAAACATCTCTTGGCATGTTGTTTCCAAAAATATTTTGTTCATCTATTTCTTCATAATCCGTTAAAAATCTAAATGTGGTAGAATAATATTTACAAAAATTTCTTCACAATCATTATGTTCATAACTATCTTCTTGCAGAAGAGCTTCAATTGCTTTCTCAAGGCCTTTAAACTGATTTTTTCCATAAATTTTTTTTTTTTGTTTTTATTTAAGTGCTTTGACATATTCTGAAAACAAAAAAACAAAATTTTTTTTTTTGTATATATTTTTAACGGTTGGACTTTTACACGTATAAGTACACCCAACTTTATTGACGAAAAAAACTTATTCATTTCAAAATAATTTTTTTACTTGAAATGAATAAGTTTTTATTCTTATTTTGATTTTGTTCATTTTTATTTATCAAATTTAATTTATTTTGGAAAATAATAATGCTATAATTAATTTTTTTTTTATTATTATACTATATAATTTTTATTATTATACTATATAATTATAATTTATTATACTATTTTTATTCTCCTAAACATTCGCATTTCTTTCATATATGAACTCATATTATTTTCTTCTTAACATCCGCTATTTATTTTTTTTTTTTTTTTTTTTTTTTATTTATTTATTTGTTTTATTCTCAAAAAGAGCGTTAGCTCATACAGAGTGATTATTATTAGTTAAATTTTTTTAAATTAAATGTTAAATATACATCATAGTAAACAACAAGTGGAAATAGAAGTAGAAATAAAAATATGATATTATAAAAAAGAAAAGAGAAAACATAGTAATAAGATATATAGAATATTTACAAAATAGAAAATTTTTAACAATTATTGAGGAATTATATTATAATTCAATTATTAGAAAAGAAAAAAGAAAATTATAATAATTTGATTAATTAAAATTTTTTATATATTTTTTAAAACTTATATAATCTTTATTTTTGATTGTAGTTGGAATTTTATTATATTCATTGACCGATGTGCTATAAATGTTGCTTATACCTCTTCTTGCTCGAAAATCAGACGCATTTCTTGTATTATGTTGATGAACCTCTGAACCTTGTTGAAGTGTTGTGTTGGTGATTATTTGTTGGTGTACTATTTTATATATATGACTCACTTGTACTAATTTTATTTGATCCTGCATCTTTAAGATCTTAAAGTTCTCATATAAACTGTTAGTAGACGTTCTAATATTTAAGTTGTACAGGTTTTTTATAGCCTTGTTTTGCAAGGTTTGGATTTTTTTCAAATTCTGCAACGTACTTGTTCCCCATATTATTAGCCCATACACTATATTTGAGTGAAATAAACTGAAATATAGTGACCTTTTTAATGTATGTGGTATATTATATGATATTTTTTTGAATATTCCTGCTGCTCTTTTACATTTTTTCATAACTTCGATGACGTGTACATTCCATGAAATATCGCTGTCAATTATCAAACCAAGATATTTAAAGTTATCAGCTTTCTGAATAATGTTATTATTATAGAACAATTTTAGATTTTGACCGATTGGTGCTTTCAATAACATGTATTTTGTTTTGTTTGCGTTTACAGTTAATTTGTATTTGTTGATTACTTTAAATAAGATTTCATTATCTAGGTTGATTTTATTTTCCAATTCCTCATAGTTATTCTCGGTATACACAATTGCTAAGTCATCAGCGTACATAAATATTTTCCCATTCAGTTCTAGGTTAGCAATTTCGTTTACATAACACAGAAAAAGTGTTGGACCTAGCGAGCTTCCTTGTATTACACCGTAGTTAACATCTTCTTTTTTACTTTTAAGTTTCTGAAGCTCCGCGAATTGTGACCTATCACTTAGATAGTTTTTGAACCAATTATATGAAGAACTTCTAACGCCCATATTGAATAGTACTCTTAATAGTATCTTTCGATCCACAGAGTCAAAAGCTTTTGAGAAATCATAAAAGAGAACTCCAACTTTTTTTTTTTGATTTAGGTTTTGCTCAATTAATGTTATCAGATCAAATAATGTTGCTTCTGTATTTGAATTTTTTCTAAACCCATACTGCCTGTTACTAATTATGTTATTTTGAATTAAATAATCAGAGAATTGTGCATTTACCAATGTTTCAATAATTTTGCTGAGGATTGGTGATATTGCGATAGGTCTGAAATTGTTTATATCATTTTCGTCTCCATTTTTATATATTGGTGTAATTTTACTTTGTTTTAGAATTTTTGGAAATATTGAAGTGGTAAGTGATGTATTTATTAGTGAGTTTATATATGGTGCAATCTCATTTTTACATTCTTTAAATACTTTTGTTGGTATGTTGTCAGAACCAGTCGCGTTGGAATTTTTCAATCTCCCAATGCATTTCTTTATCTCGCAATAGTTGACAGTTTTGAATTTAAATCTAATATTTGTTTCGGAGATAGGAATTATTGTTTCTTTTTTTATTTGATTAGCTAATACTTGACCAATTTTACTGTAGTGATAATTAAAATTATTAAGCTTATGTAATTTGTCTGACTCCGTCATATTATCATTTAGAAATTTGCTGTCCAGATTATTATTTGAACTAACTATCATTTCCTTCACATTTTGCCAAGTTTTTCTTGCATCGTTACCACATTTTCTGAATTTTTGTTCATAATACATTTTTTTTTTTGTTCTTTTTAGTTTGGTTAACTTATTCAGCCAATATTTGTAGTGTTCTTTTATGTGATCATTTTGAAAGTCTTTAACTAATTTTTGATGCCAATAATTTTTTGTTTTAATTACATCAACGACTTCATTATCAATCCACGGTTTTGAGTTCCCTGTTTTATTTTTCTTCTTTACGATAATACTACATTTGTTTACTCCATTTGTTAAATAACGATTTAACATTTCACATTTTTCATCTGTTGTTAATATATACTCTGTATTAAAAATAGGTTTCTCTGATAAATATTTTCTGAGTGTATCATAATTAATTTTCGTATATGTTGCATTATTAGTTTTTATTTTATCATTACAAGAGAGTAAACTAGTTTCCACAAACATTATGTCATGGTCAGATATGTCGTAGCTTAATTGAGTAATATCAATATTTTGATTTATATTATTTGTTAGTATGTGATCTAAACACGTGTCGGTAGCAGGTCTGGTTATTTTATTATTGCAGAAGAAAAAACAATTGGAATATATAATATTTTTATATTCGTTTATACGCTGATTATTTTTTTCCAATATATTAAAATTAAAATCCCCAACTATTAGAGTATTAGAATTATTTTTAAGATTGTTCAGTTTGTTATCAAAGATGTGTAAAAAATTATCAATAAATTCTTTGCTTTGTATAGGAGGTCTGTATACGGCCATAATGTGAAAGTGCTTATTAGTTTTTTTTAAATTAATTTTAATTGTTATAAAACTAGAATAATTATCACAGAAAGTTTCTTCTGTAGAAAAATGTATTGTTTTGTGAATAAAAATTCCAGCACCACCACCTTTCCTACCAGATCTACAAGAAAGAACTTTTTGGTAACCTGGAATGTTTATGAATTCTTTTTCTTCATCATCTATCCAAGTCTCAGTAAGTATAATAACATGAATAGTATTGGCAGCAGAGTCAAGTAAGTAGAGTACATCATCAATTTTGTGTTTTATGCTTCTAATATTCATATACATAATTTTTAACGAGTTTTTGTTTTTGAATTTTAAAGTTTCTATATTATCTATACGATGGGTTTTTGGGAGAAACGGCAAAGTGAAATCGATGTTAAGATTAGGTATTGATGTCATCAAATGATGTTATATCGTAAATTCTGACAACATTACTGTTGTCCTCTTTTCTTATAAAAATCTTGCCGTCCTTTACCCATGCGAATTTTATTTTTTTTTCTCTTTTCAATTCTCTAGCTTTTTTAAATAGATAATTATTGTTGTTGGTTAGTTTTTCATTAATGTAAACAAAAGAATCTCTTATGGTAGGTGGTAAGTCATTGATTATGGCAGACAATTTAATACTAGTTCTCTTTTTAGCTTCAATTATTTTTCTCTTAATAGTATTATTTTCCAATGTTACGATTAAATTTTTAGGTAATTTGGAATGCTTAGAGAATCTACTTTCCAGTTGCACGTTCTCTATCTGTTCTTGTCTAACATCTACACCTAGAATTTGAAAGACTTTTTTGCTTACTTCTAATTTATTTTCTATTTCCTCCGGTATTCCACAGATTTCCACTATATTTTTGTATTTATTTTGTTTTAATTCTTCTATTTCTCTGGAATTTCTATTTATTTTTACCAATAACCCTTGGTTTTCATTTCTGAGGTTAATATTTTCTTCTATTAGATTATCCACTATTTCATTTATTTTACTTAATTTATCATTTAAGTCTGCAAAACAAGAGCCAAAGTATTCTAATTTGTCTAAGATTTTGTTGATTTTTTCTTCCAAGTTTGTATTTTTTGGAGTAACAACAGTATGATTTAGATTTCCACTTGGTGTGCAAGATTCAGTTGAATTAGTATTCAGGGTAGAACGACGATTCTTGCGTTGTTTTTTACAGATTTCACAAAACCAATACATTTCATCATTCTCCAAATATTTCTTGTGATCTTCAACACCAAGTCCTACACAAGTGATATGGTACCAATTTTTGCATATTCCATCACACATTATTCTCTTTATTTGTCCTTTAAACATTTTTTTGCAAGAGCCGCAATTTTTGATGTTTGCTATGTTAATGCTAGCCATTTTGTCTTTTGAATTAAAATTAAAATGTGTTCAAATAAGTTTGATGTAGATTTATTTCGAATTAGTGACGTTGTGAGCCACTGTTTTATTATTTGAGTAACACTGTTTTAATTTTTGAGCAACACTGCTGATTAATTATTTTAATTGTTTTGACAGTTGAACGAAATTGACATGTAATTAATAGGAGCAATGAGCATGCATGTGTGTAAACCGGTCTCGGTGTTTACATTTATTTTAATCTATTTTAATATTATTGTTTAAGTTTGTTCTTTTTAAACTAGTTTTTAATTTTTCGAAAAGTGCATTTATTTAATTTTGGATACAAATATAGTTTATTGTTTTAGTTTATGTTTAAATAATTATATTAATTAATTTTAAGTATTATGTGATAATGAAGAGTGAAATGTTAAATAAATTAGTAAAGATTTTAAAGAGAAATAAAGTAAAATTTAAGATAATTAAAGTTTTAATATTAAAGATAATTTTAAAGTTTAATTTATATTTTTTTATTTTTTTATTTTTTTTTTTTCTTTTTATTTAATTAATTTAGAAAATAGCAAATTTTAGATTATTAAATATAAGCATTTATGGATTATGGTATTGTATAATACATATATAAAACACTGATTATATTTGTATTTGTAATTAAACATGTAAGCACTAAACACTGTTGTAATATAGCAATCTTTTAGATACAAAATAAAAATGTCAATGTGAAGTTGCAAAAATGAAAAAATGTTCAGAATTAATTTAGAATTATATTAACATAAGTTTATAAATTAATCCTAAATAATTATCACAGCTTATGACAGTCTAATTGAGAAATAGTTCACCATAATTTCAAACCAAATTAATTAGAATAACCGACAAAATAAATTATTTATTACAGAGCGCGAAAATAATCAACCTAGTTGTTAATAGAAATATTTAATTTTTTTTTTAATAATAAAATAATAAATTCATCTGCGCCTTGCGTTGCTTGCGGATAAAAAATTCTCAAACTCTTCTTCTATTTTTCTAAACATTCGTATTTTCTTCTTCCCCGGGAAAGCTAATGCAATTCAATTTACGATTGTCCGATGTTAACCTTTTCATAATACCAATGAATCGCAGAAGAATCTAATGCGATAACTTTGCGATTCTCATGACTTGTTGGGATATAATATATTAATTGTTAGAATACAATATTCTATTTACACTCACTAATTATATGACTTTGTAGTTACTACATCACCAACTACTTCAGTACTTTTACATTACTAATGCTATTTAATTTGTCATTCAATTAATTTTTGACAGAAGCAACGGAATATTTTTTTCATAATAGCAAGCCACTAGTGGAAGGAAGCCGCCATAATACAGACTTGTAATAGAACAAGACAAATCATGGGATTTTATCTTGTTATTACAGAAAGCAAATATAAAATTAAACGAAATTAAATGACAAAATCGTAGCAGCTTTTGAATGAATTATTCAGGTCGTTGCTTCAAAAATTTGAATTCTAGTGTTAATTGTCCTTCCAGACGTAGATAACTGAAAAAGGAAATTCTATTATAATCAACCTAACTAAAATAAATTTTTATCCAAACTTATTCCATTTAATTCAATTCCTGATGCAGCATGACGCAGCTACGCAGTTTTCCTATAGCAGCCAAATATTCCTCAAATAGTAGAATCATATGATAGATGTATTCTGAAACCATTAATATCACTTTTTGCATTATTTTATTGATTAGGTAAATTTTTTCATCAAAATGTTGTCTTCTTCTATGCCTTGAAAAAAAATGTTTTTTAAACTAATTTTAATTGGTCTTGTAATTAAAATACCAAACTAACTGTAATTAACTCTCATACTAAGATGTTCTCTGACAAATTAATTTCTATTCTTATAACCCAAAAACCAAAAAAAAAAGTTTTGAAAGTGAAGTTCTGTTTTATAATTTTCTGAAGAACTGTTCTTTAATTTTTTTTTTTATTCGTTTGTTTTTTTTGTGTGTTTTAGAACACCACCTATACTCATTTAGCTTTAAATTTAGTTGCAACTTTTTTCTAAATTTTTTTTTTACACATAACCTTTTAAATTAATTGCGAACCATTAAAATTGTTACATATGCTCTATTATAATATTATACACGATGTGTATGTATAGTAGAAAATAATCCTTTGACAAAGAAATAACAAAAAAAAAAAAAAGACACGCAGAGTTCTTAAAACATGTGAAAATACAATTTTTATTGCCAGTAAGGTTATATTAGCTTAAAAATAGAAAATAGGTTTTATTTCATTTAACACAAATACAACAATAAAATAAGAAAGAACATGCAATTAACAGTGATTTAGAGCTTAAAATTTTTGGTAGTATTCTTTATTTTTTGGTATATTAGAAAAAAAAAACAGGCGGAAATCCAATAAATTTTAAAGCGACATTTTTCTTAACACACGAATCTGTTACTCTCTCGTATATAACAATATTGTACTATAATAATAAAAATGGCACAAATATACACACGATGGATGAATTTGCTACCCTTTTGTGTGGGCTTATTCATTCGCATAATTTTTGGATCCTACTTTTTAAGCAACAGATTTTAAATTTGTTGTTTTTTTTTTGTAGCTATTTATTTAGCTTAAAGTGTTGCCATGTGTACATACATACACATATTTAATATTATTTTGTTTCAATTGTTTGGTTTCCTCATAAATTATTTTTTAATATTATTTTACTATGTTGGAATTTAGAAATTGTGGTGGTGATAGAAATAGAAATAAAATTAACTTTTTTCTGGTATAGTTAAAATTTTTTTCTTTTTTAAATTTATGTGCATAACTTAATTTTTTTTTTTTCAACCTAGTAGAATTTCTTTTATACAAAAATTAAATTTTAGAATTGCTGTCATTTCGTTATGCGAATCTACGGGTGTAAAGAGTATTTTCGAATTGGGTATATTGATACATACCTATTAAAAGCAATAAATTATGTACAATAATGGAGAACAATAATATTTTCACCAAAAAACATAAGCTTATAATTGTTGCTACATACCTAGATAAATAATAATAGAAAAAATGATTTTTATTTTCTATATTGGAAATAATGTGAAAATTTAGAAACCATTTGATGAAAATAATAAAAATGTATATAGGCTATGTAGGTACATAAAATTTATGTAGGTACAATAATTTAAAAAAAAAAATTTTTATACAAGAAATTCAATTCAGGACAAGTGCGAATAGCGAAGTTATGGATAACGTGGATACAACCACAGAAACTGTTGCACACGCCGCAAAAACGTGTAAAATTCCACCGATTACGTTGGTTCAACGAAAATCACAATTTGTGCATGATTTGGTGATAGAAAATCAAATTACAGACTACTATGTGAAAACTATTTCCATCGGTGTCAAAACATATTGTAATTCCGTTGACGCACATCAAAAAACCGGATAGTGACGAAATCTTATTTTTGAAAATCTTATTTCTGAAAATTTTATTTCTGAAAATTTTATTTTTTTCTAAAAATCTTAGTTTTTTCCCTGTAAAATTTTTTTCTCGTCCATATTAATCTTTTTTTGTTGTGAAATTTAATTTATACACAAAATGGATTTGGTATGACAGCCCTTAAATGTGATGAAGACAATAGGTCCGGGGTCCCAGAATTTGGTGTTGAAACTTAATATCACATGCTTTCATGCGTTTCGTATGCGTTTACTTGCAGTCGGCCAAAACAGGGTTCCAATAAATGAGTAGCGGGGTTTTTTTTTTTTTTGTTTACTAAGACTGTGCCGTATGCGTTATTATGTACTCCTATTTAGAAAAAAAAGAAAAAATACAAAATAACATTTTGATCAAATAAGATTTTAAAAAATAAGATTTTCAGAAATAAGATTTTCAGAAAATAAGATTTTCAAAAATAAGATTTCGACCCCAACCCTCAAAAAACGTGTCAAATCTAATATAAATGCTAGTTTTATACTTACGGAAGAAAGGACCAGAAACCTTATAAAGCCATTGTTTTCGCCCTGGAAAGTATGCAAAGTGATGTAGTAAAATCACTATTAGCAGACGCCGGCCTAAAATGCATGGATGTTAAAACAATAAAGAAAAAACCAAATTTAACTATGAATTATTACTATACGTCATATATAATTTGAAAACAAATCAATTAAAATGGCTGAATTGAAAAATAAATTTTCATATTTAAATCACACCAAAGTTCGTTGGGAACACCAAACAAAAACAAATCATAAGATCACACAATGCCAAAATTGCCAGATGTTTGGTCATGGAGCTCGGAATCGTAAAGTAAGCACGTATTGCGCAAACTGTGCAGGTACACATCTAACATCCGAATGTCCGGATACAGCAACAAAAAAATGTGCTAATTGTGGCGAGCATCACGAATCAATAGATGCAAATTGTCCAACAAGAAATGTATATATCAGTTTTATAAATAAACATGCTGGTAAATAAATAAGAACTACAAGAACAAGTGCATCAGCGAAAACTTAAACACTAATTATCCATCAACGAATTGTCCAATGATGAATAATTATCCAATGATGAATAACCAAAACGGCATCAATACACCGATTGATAACATGCAGAGTCAAAATATTTTCAAATTCAAATAATTTCACTTACACTAATCCAATTCTAACACCAAATGCTAATAATCATACTAACGATAATAATTGTATTCAAGCAAATACTAATAAAAATCACAAAAACTCATCTACTGAAAACAATTTATTCTCATTAGGAGAAATTAACACACTACTAACAGAAATGCTACCAAAATTAAAGGCAAATTCAGTGTAATTACTGAACTAGCTTTTAAATTTGTGTACAACCAACATGTATAACACAAATGATTAAATGAATATTTAAATATAATTACTTGGAATGCACGTGCTTTTCAAAATAAACCTTTTGAAACTTTTAATTTCTTGTTAACGAATAATATTAATGTTGCACTAATATGTGCAAACATGGGTTAAAATGGGTTAAGTGGGGGAATGTAGTACAATATTTTATTCGATTGATCCAACTTATATACCTTCAAACGGAAGAAATAAACCATCTACTATTGATTTCTACCTAACAAATTCTAATGGAATACATCTCTTAAAGAAAAGGTCCAAAAAGCTTTTGCATACATATTAATATGTATGGATAATAAATTTCAATTCAATTCAATTAACAAATGCTAAAGACATATGCTCTGACCCAGTTAGTATAATTGATCTATCTTCCGATCACACACCTGTACTTATGAAGTTAAATAAAGAACCGGTACAAATAAACAATAGCTTTTTTGATTTTAAAAATGAAAACTGCAAATCATTCCAAACTTTCTTAAATTCTAAAATTAGTTATAATAAATCTATCTTAGATTATGTTACCTACTCTTATGAAGTAGATAATTTGATATCGACGATATTAACCCAAATTTCAGATGCCATTGAACACGCAGCTCCAAGGATAACTCCGAAAAATAACACCCAGAAAGCTGCCCAAAAATATATTATATCTAATTGGTGTTAGAAACAGTGCAAGAAGCAAATGGGTTAGGACACGTTTTTTAATTTTCAGAGCACGCATGACTCATTTTAACCACTTCATAGCTCAAGAAATAAAAACCTTTCGAAATGAAAGTTAGAACCAAAAACTAAAAACTCTTGAAAAAAGGATCTAAGACATTCTGAAAATTATCTGAAATCATATTAAAAATAAAAAGCATACCACCCTTAATTATAAATAATACAAATTTGATTAGAAGTTACGATAAAGCAAATAAATTAGAAAATACCTTTCTAGACAATCATAAACTTACAGCGTGTCTTAGTGATTCCCATTCTGCATTCCTAGTCGAAAAATCTGATGAAGACTTAGACAATAAAGATATACATTTAACGCAGGAAAACATTGTAAAAATTAGTGAAGTACTGGAAATAATAACTAATTTAAACTGCAATAAAGCTTCAGGGTTAGACAAACTATCAAACAGTTGTATTAAAAAATTACCACGATCTGCCATAATGCAGCTGACGTTAATTTGAAATGCTTGTTTTAACATTGGCTGCTTTCCTACTACATGGAAAGAAGCTAAGGTAATTCCAATATTGAAGGCGCAAAAGTCACCCACATCAATTCAAAGCTATAGATCCATCAGTCTGCTCAGTAACCTACGAAAAATATTCGAAAAGGTTATAACAAAGCATTTAGTAGTTTTCCTAAATGAAAACAATACACTACCAAATGAACAATTTGGATTTAGAGCAGCTCATAACACAATTCATCCTCTAGCAAGAATAAAAAACTATATTAAATCAAATTTAAGCTGTAAAAGATCAGTTGAAATAGTTATTCTTGACATAAATTCCGCTTTTGGTACAGTTTGGTACCAGGGGCTGATACATAAACTAATAGAATTTCAAGTCCTGACCTACCTCGAAAAAAAAGTTAAAAGATTCTTAATTGATAGAACTTTTAGGATTTACATTGGGAAAATATTCTCGAACCTATACCATGTTCCAGCCGGTGTCGCACAAGGCTCTGTACTGGGTCCAATACTTTATAACATTTATGCATCAGATATTCCAAATATTTCAAACAACAATCTTTCAATTTTTGCAGACGACACATGTATTTATACTTTAAACCTGTATTCTGAAACCATTGAAGGAAACCTTCAACATGCCTTAAATGAAGTTTCAAAATATTTTACTAAGTGGGAAATCTTGATAAATAGCGAAAAAACAAAATAACTAGAAAAAGGACTAGACATATAATGCTATGTTCCTCAAAGTAAGTTAATTTTAAACTCAAGTAGCTTAGATTGGAGAAACGAAGTTAAATATTTAGTTTTACCTTTCGAACTAAGACTCACATTTAACGTTCATATTACTTCAATCATAGATGAAATAAACAAAACCATTAGAATAATACCATTTTATAAATAGAAATATAACTCTCTACCGAAAACAAATTAATAATAATGAAAGTAATTTTCCAACCCATAATGTTATATGCCTCAGCTGTTTGGTATGACTGTGCTAGAAGACATATTACAAAAATTCAAATTTGCTAAAACAAAATATTAAAAATCATTTTAAATAAGCCGTTCTATTTTTCAACTAGAAAACTACATCATGTAGCAAACATCAAAGTTATACAAGATAAAATAGAAGAGGATATTACAGATAAATTTAGAGAAAAGCTCGTGCATTCCGAAAACCCGTTAATTAAAAATATATTTTTGTAACAATGGTTGCTAACAAATAGATAAGTTAGTTAAGTAGTTTAACTTATCATTAGGTTATTAGTAGTACGATATAAAAAAAAGACAAAAAAAAAAAATTATTATCAATGAGGTTTTAATTCTCAGTTCCTTAAGATAAATGCAATATAATATTTCATGTAAAACAAAAACAAACAATCAAATAAATGTTTTAATTCAGAAGAAAAGTGTAAGACATTAAACTAAACTATGAAAAATTATATGATAGACCTTTAGAACAAAATTGTAAGTATTAAAGAGAATCTAAATAAACGAATAAATAAATAAAAAAAAAAATTAAATAATTGTTGTTTTGCTTGGTTATAATAACGGCAGTATAGGTATTAAAAATATTGTACAGGCACTAGATATAATAACCGACACTGATAGGGGTTTCAGGAGCATCTATTTTAAAGAAAAATAAACTTTCTTTTTTTTGCGATAGCTTAATTTTATGTTTAGAAAAACGTGAGAGTCATACGAATTAACTTGTACATCTATTATTTGTCTATTGCATAAATCTTAGCTATGTTGCTAGAAACATGAATGCAGAAATAAAAAATAAAGAGATATGGAATAAAATTAAAACTAATTAAGTGAGATTTTTACAAGATCTCTATGCAGTTGGGTGCGCCAAATTTTTAAAATACTTTGATTTTGTATTAATTTTCTTACATAATTTTCTTTTATAAAATTATTTGAATCCAATAAGCACTAAAATTAAATTGAATTCTACCATTCCAGTTTTAATATTCCATAACTTAAGGATTATTAAATTGTGTACACATTTTTGTGCTTTTACGACACTATTAAAATTTAACTGGAAAAACTTTTTGCTTAAAAATGTAAATATTTTTCTCAAACAAAAGAACCTATAATCTTAAAACTAATTTTCTTTTATTTTTCTTATATTGCAGGTATAAAGTTATCACTAAACTTACATTATTAAAACGTCCTTTCAGTACGATTTTTTTTTCTTTATATTTTTTTTATATTTACAATACTTTTGACAGCCATAAATTTTATACGCCTTTTAGTATTTTAAAAGAATTTTCCTCGAATGTGTTATCAAAAGATTTCATTTAAGTTTTTCTTTTTTGCGATTTCATTTTAAGTTATATTTTAAATTTCAATTGTAGATTTTTTTTTTTTTTTTTATACCTATACAACGAAATCGTAAAAACAAAAAAAAAATAAAAACAAAATACAGGAATGAAATCTGATGTTTGGACGAATGACTGCAGCAGTAAAATCTGAATTTATTACCCCAAACTGGGAACTATATAAATGTAATAAATTTTTAAATTTGCATAATTCACGTAAACTGTTATGTTGTATATGCAAAATTTAGTATTAGATGGACTATAGGCTATATTAAATTTCATTTCATTTTCCAAAATTGATTGGTTGCAATCGTTTTGACTTTATAAACGTTAATATTTTGCATTGAAATATCCGACCTTTTTCACTTATCTACCGTTGAGATATTCCAGTCTTGTGTAAAATCAATACTGAAATACTACAGTGAAACATTTTGGTTAACATCAAAAATTATCAACCAGAAGTTACAAATCTTTTTTTTAAAATGTCTAAGGATAATATGCCGAAGATTCTGGCCAAACACAACAAGCAACAAGGATCTCTGGATACTAACCGACGAAGAATCCATAGCGAAACAAGTTCGAGGAAGGAAATGGAGATGGATAGGCCACACTCTCAGAAAGCCATCAAACAACATCGAGCGAATAAACTTAGAATGGAACGCACAAGGCTCAAGAAGACCCGGTCGTCTAAAGAACCCCTGGTGGAGGACCACAAAAGAAGAGCTTGAAAAGACAAGCGTAATGTAGGACCAAGTGAAATTAGCAGCTGGAAATCGAGTACGATGCAAATGTCAAGTGGAAGCCCTATGCTCTAAAGAGAAGTAAGAAGAAGTAAGATCTTTCACTAATGCACATGGGGTCAATTTGGTTTCGTGCATTTTCACTAGGAGAGGTCCACGTATATTTGTGAATATCCTTATGAGGAAAGATGGTACCACAGATAGTCAATTAGAAGGTTTGGCGTAACTCGATCAATCTTTCTCCATTATTATTTCTGTTCCCCATGGCATGTACTCCCTTTCTTTAAGCCGCTGTTATCTCTGCCTACTTTTGCATTTAGATCGCCCATTAGTATAATTATGTCTCTTTTATGAACTCCCAGTATTGTTGTTGTTAATTGTGCGTAGAATTGATCCTTCTTGTTTTTTTCGGCTTCTTCTGTTGGTGTATAGCATTATATGATTGCGATGTGACGTGTTTTACTTCGAAAGCGAGCTTGGATGATTCGGTCAGAGACTGGCTGCCAACTTTCCATTGCTGTCTTAAGTTTTTTTGTAATGACTATTCCCACACCACTTTCATCTCCTGATGTGTCTTTGCCGCTATGTATCACGGTGTTGCTGTTAGCCGAAACAGATTCGCCATTATTGTTCCACCTCATCTCACTTATTCCTAGAATGTCGATTTTGTAATAGGTCATTTGTTGTTCTAATTGTACAATTCTTCGAAGAGTGCGGACATTCCATTGTTCAATTCTTATCCTAGTTCGTGCGCCAATGTTTGTTACTAAGGTATCATCATTTCTATTTCCGAGGCAATGTCTAATTTCATTTTTAATCTGTTTGTACTGTCTAAGTAGTGGATTGGCCTACTGTAGAAGACCACTTTGATAACTCTATCTACGCCTATGTGGTAAGACGACGTAATTTCTTTCTGCAGGTTGTTGCTGCGATTTTATCCATATTTGACGTTAAGATGCCTGACGTTACTATGTTTTACTGGTTGCGTCATGTCACATACTTTTGTCAATTGTTGACGAATTGTGTAATTATTATTATTAGTGTTTGTCCAATATTTATTTATTTTATTATTTTGGTTATTGTTTTGTATGAAATATATGAGTATTGATACAGATATTGATATAGGTAATATTTTTAATTATAAAGTATTAATTATATTAATTATTTTTTATTGATTTAAATTTTATATAATATTTTGCTATTTTTTTTAGTTATAATTTGTTATCCTCCACGGGGCTCGAACCGTGACTACCACATCATAATTGAAACACATTTCTGTGCTCCAACCGATTAGGTCACGGAAGGATTGCTTCAGATACTGATCTATAACTAACTCCCAAGAGTTTCATAAATAGTTTAAAAATATTTTTCATGAAAATTATTCAATTTTCATATTTCCGACTTGTACTCCTGCATTTTTTGTACTTAAATATTGTTACATACTAAATTTAATTTTTCTTTAGATAACAAGAAATATATGCCTGTGAAAGTTTAATCAACTAGATATCGCCATCCAAAGGAACCACTTCTAATTCTGGTAAATCTTTTATAAGTAATTAAATATTGTACCATCTAGCTTCTTATAATAATTATATTTAATAAATTTCTGAATTTCAACAACTTGTTTCATCAGATAAAAAGAATGAATGGGTTATTAATGAGTGTTAGACTTACTTGAAAGTATATAAAGTAATATACATTGTTATATCTACAACAATTCAAATAAAAATGTAAAAATTAATTGTTTAGGTTTTTTGAAATTCTCATCTTTTCCTCACAGAATCCATTTTTAGTCATCAATCTGGAGATCTTAGACGAATATATTTCACTTATAGAAACAAAGAAATTCATAGCAATATCTTCATTAGGCTAGGATTAGCTACTGCTTTAAATTTTCTAAGCCGAACATAATTTTTTTTAATTGTATAAGATAGATATAATATACTGAGAAGAAAATACAAGTTGGTATGTCCTAGGGAGGTTTCATCAATTTCTTAATAAAAGCTATTCCATATTTTAAGCTTTTTCATCTTTTTAAATTATTGACCTCAATCCAAGTTTTAGACATTAAAATCATATTTTAAAAATTTTTCATTTTCGTTTTAACAATGCTAAAATTTTCTTCAATATTTTCACTATAGAAATAAAAACTTACTTAATTATTTCATAATTTAATGGGTACCTATCATGAAATTTTTCAAGTGTTTAACATGACCTTTATGTTGTCGAAAAGTGATAGAAAAATTGATTTATAGAAAAAAATAACAAGTAGAAAAAAAACAATAATATTAAAAGTTCCTAGAAAGTTCTTTTAATTAAATCTCCTAATAAAATGTAAATAGTCAGCCTGCCTCAAATCTAAAATTTATATCTAAAATTTATTTTTTATTGTAACGAATTTCAATGGTATTTGACACGTTATAATTGGTTTTGAATACCAAAACTGAAAATAGAGGATAGAGTAGAGGCTATTTGTATAGAGTTGGATAATATGCTAGCAACTATACATTATCAAAAGCATTCGCTACTAATATCGAAATTTTGTATGCGACAGTACATGTGCGCATACATTTCTTTATCCGGCATTTTCGTTCTCCTTCGTTTCCTTTTTAGCTTCGGTTTTTTATTTCACAATAAGCATGTTTGTTGCGAAGTTGATGTCCAACATTTGGTTAATTATATTGTTTAACTTGCAATCGTTTGTAATTTTTGTAAAACAATTGTTTAGTCTTTTTAAGATATTTTGTTTTATTATTAAGATATTATGTTTCAATATTGCCTATTAACTTCTGACAATCTTACCATATCTAGAATCTTGCAGGCTTTTTTATTTCGGTGCTTAAAAATCTATCACATGTCTCCTGCGATATTTTTGACAATTTTCATTTTTACTATATGTGAAGCGAATTAGGTTTAACTTATCCATGCTCTAGTTTCTATATTACATACATTACAGTAGAGCGATTGCAAATTTTGTATATTTTCGTCATCCTTACTTTATTCATGTTCTTATTTTTCCATAATATGTTATTACAAAATTTTTTTGGTGTTTTGTTAATTTCATTTTCATAAGACTAATGTCTTATTTTACTATGCCTATTATTATTTAAAGTTAAATCAATTGTTTGATTATATTTATGATATTCGTTGAACCTTATGAGTTCTAGACTAACGGTTTTAATAAATTACACATAACTCGGTAATATTAGATAAAAATCAGTGCTCACAGCCCCACTCATAATTTATTTTAAACTAAAATATTACGTAGTCGTTGAGGTAGATATCTAAATCAACAACAAAATGGCTCACGTTCAAATCCAAATTGATGGTATAAAACGAAATTAGGATTATGTTGTTCAATTTAAAATAAAGGGAAATAATAATAAATAACAAAAATAATTTACTTATTTAGGTGGACAACAGACCCAAGTAGGTCCTGGGCCTGATTCATCAATGTCCTCCATTTTTCTTGGTCACGGGTCCAGTCCAAGATCCGGAATTGGTTTAAATCTGCCTGCTAATACCTCATCCAACGAAGTTGGTCTGCCCTGATGTCTTGTACGTTCTGGTCTGGATTCGAAAATTCTCTTGGCTGGAGCATTTTCGATCAGCCGCTCTAAGTGTCCGCGCCACTGTAGTTTCTTGACTTCAATTTTCGTGCTCATAGAGTTCTGCTTTTTATATCTTCTATTCCAGACCCCATCGTTATTTTCAGGACCATATAACAAAAATAAATAAAATTAAAAGTGGAGTGTGTATGTGTAGTTCTCATATCCTTTTTAATACGCCTTTACACAGAGACTATAATATTTCCGAAAAGAGTTGCCATACGCGTAGTAGTTATCTTCATGAATTAGTTTTACAAAGAAGATAATAGGATCTTATTAGAAGTTCCAACAACCTGTATGCGTTCTCAGTATAATTTTTAAATATTTGGATGTTGTGATAAATTCTCTCGTTATTTTTTTGTACCCTACGATTACCCAAATATTTTTTTTGTTTTTACTTTTTACAACATCTACATAATTTTATGTACATAATTTTTCTTGAAATTTATTTTTTGCTTTTTGGTTTTTTTTTGTTTTTTCTTTCGACATTTTGATCCAGATTCCAAGGTCTCTGAATATTTCTAAAGTCAATACGCTTTCAAAACTTTTTGTTGATGAGAGTATTATTAAATGAGAACAACAACAAAAACATATATTTTCATGGTTTAGAGTATTCTAAGAGAATGGGTCGTTTTGTATATGAACTAAGTAATTATTGAAAGAATTGTGAGGAAAATAATTTGAAATAAAGTGATTGAAGAAAAACTCTTTATGATACATTAATGTATAAAAGGCCTTCGCTTGTGTGACAATTAAGAATCAACATAATTTTTGACCTCATATTAATAATTTTCTTCTCAAACTCAACTCAACAAAAAAACTTATTCAGAATATATGGCTATATATTTTTAATATTGTAACATCTGCCTGACCTGCATATACTTAATCATTACGAAACGAAAAACTTTTACTTTTACCTAAACAATTTTTGTTTTTATTTTTTCGTCCTTTAGTTCTGATTTTTGATATATCCAGTTAAAAATAAGGGGGTATGAGTTTGGATAACTTATATGAATTCTTAAAGAGATATTTTCAAGAAAAACATCAAAAACTTTATGAAAATCCATTAATCATAAAATGGAAAGAAAACTTATTTTTGTTGCTGTTTTTTATTTTCTTGACTTTGATTATAATAGTTCCTGATAAATGTGTCTTTGAAAGACAATGTATTTTATACACTGAATGTTTTCTCAACTTTATTGTATATCCCAAATCTTTAGAATAGAATAAAGTTTTCAATCCTCTTCACCCGTAATCCTCCTTCCTAAACAAAAATAAAAATTATCAAAGTTATTTTAACAATTATTATTATGAAATGGAACTGCTGATCCTAAGACATTTTGTTTTTTTTTTTTTTTTGTAAAGTAAAGATGTCAAAATAATATGTTGTATATTAGAAGTAAAATAAGAAGTTCCCTTCAGCTTGAGCATCAATTAATTAAATCATTAAGCCTTCAGAAGAAAACATAACATTTCAGAATTATTATTCTTAGCAAAGTTTAATAATATTATTTTGTTAATTACAATTATTTTACTCTGATTTGACCAGCTCTAATGAAAAATTAATAAAATATTTATTTTTTTTTTGACAATTTTTTCCATTTCAGATTTTAGTTATGTAAAGAGGTTTCTTTAATTTGGATTTTGGCAAAAAAATCTCTTCTTCAATATATTGAAATTGTCATTGTAATGTGGTTAAACCTTTTTGACATGTCCTTGGAAACCATTAGATAAAAAATGTATATGTTATTTTATTTAAAATACTGAAATTATTTATATATAACTAGATATAGATATTTATTACGATAGGACGTAATAATATTATTAATATTTTTCATATTTATATGATAAATGTAATCACCGGATGAGCAGGGAATTATAGGATAGATCAAAACAAATAAAAATTTTATAATACTTGAAGGATAAGATTCAAATCCCTATCTAACTAATAATGTACGTCAGTTGAGAGTGCCTGGCTTTCGCATTGGTTGAATATTATGGTACCACGACTGTGATTCATATCATTATTTTCACAAATGGGTTGAATATTCTACTGCTGTTATTGTAATTAATGTCGCCAGCATCATCTATCGTCTAGCAGAAAAGAAGAATATTATGTCACCGAGGACTTAAACTCGTGCTTGTCCTCTTCTTACATTTTTTTTCTATATAACTATATTTCTAAAATATATAGAAAGCCTTTTTCCGAAATATTGTTGTAAATATTATATAAAATTTTACCAACATAATAACATAGATATACAAAATCATTTTATTATAAAATTTATTTGTGGTTACATTCTTTTCAATGGGTCAGGGTAAATTTTTCAAAGAAATGATCGCAGTTTTATCGATTTTAATGTACCTATGAGGTCTTTTTATATACTTATTTAAAGTTCTCAACTTATGATGATCACATTATGATTATAATTGTTATCAATAAAATGCAACTGGAATGTAAAACTGTGTTTTTTTTTTTTACACTCTTACAGTAACTTAGGTAGAATCACATTTTCGTGCTTAATTAAGTACGGTACTGCAGTTTTACACTACAATATATACAATATTTCCCGTATTTATTTAACAAGTTACTCGCTCTACTCATTAAATGTGGAAAACTACTGCTATTGTCAGGAACTAAGCCTTCTTAAATAGAATAGTTTCAGTTTTATTTAATTTGTTACCAGATTATACTCTCAATTATTTTTTGTCATTTATTATATCCCAATGACAAAGAGTAACTAGACCAGATCGAAAAACCCATAACCATTTTGTTTTTTTGCTTCATCGGGAATCGAACCTGGGACCTTTCGGTTGAATGGCAGGTGCTCTACCTACTACGCCACCCAGCGTTGATACATTATCTAAATTTTCAAAATGAAAATATCGTTAATGCCATATTAGTTTGGTTTTATAGTTTTATTTCATTGTTTGATCTCAGCTTCTTCGTTTCCCACTCCCACGTCCCCCAAGGTTTGAATCTGAGTGTGAGTTTAGGTGGAGCATTTTATTCCATTCATTCTATATTGACTAGCCAAAACGTCCTAGTTTGACACTTTTGGCAAGGTCCATGTCGTTAAATCGCTGATGATATAATTCGGCGTTATATCTTTTCCCCCAAGCCTAAGAAAAATAAATTAAAATAAAATAGTTGTATCCACAAAATTTTTTTTATATAATTTCAAACCTATTGGGATGAACACCTTAATTGTGTTTACACAGAGATTTCGAAATAATTTTTTTTATAAATTTTATAGTATATCTACTAATTTAGATTTGGAAAACTACATCTCTTATACAGTAAATTCGTCTTCATAAAAGCATAGTTCCATTTTATTTTTAGTGAAAATAAAAACTGAACTATTTGTCATCCCAATGCCAAAGGGAACTGGATTAGGTTGAAAATTTCAAAAAACTTTTTTTTTTGCTCAGTCGTGCATCGTGCATGCGCTTTGTACTTACTGCGTCACCCAGCGTTTGAACTAATAATTAACTAATACGTCATATGAATTGAACATACATAAAGTATTAAAAACAAAAATTATCAAAAACTTACAATGTGATTGTTGTTATTATAAGACTATGCGTAAGAGTAGTAAAGATGAGTATTCACATCATACTTGCGACTACTATAAAAAAACAAAAATTTTTAATCGCCCTATTTTAACACTTCAAATTGATTCATTGATTTTTCAATTATTATTAAAAGCTACTTATGATAAAAATCTAGTTTGCAAAATACATTGAAGTATTAAATGGTAAATCTTAATTTTGAATTGATTGATCTACCAAAATCTTGTTTTTTTTAGAAAATTTTTTATATAGAAATTTATTAAATAGAAAATATTTTGAAAATCCGAAATGTATTGGTTACGTGTCTTAGATACATACAAAAGCATCTACATAATATGGATATACAAACATATAATAGCTATGTACCTATATGAAAAATAAAAAATATTAACAAGTCCCTCATTAAACTGTTCGAAGACGAAAATTAAATAGAAAAACATTTTGTTTTTGTTATTTCAAATCTATAAATTTTTACATCCAGTTAAAATTTTAGTTGTATTTATGTTTTATCCTTATAAAAACAAAAAACAAAATAAAAAGAACAACAATAATATAAGAAAAGAAAATGGTTTATCTTAAAGGATTATAACATTTAACATCTAGTTGAACTTTTTGGTTTTTCTGGATTTTTTTTTTTATTTTGTTGTTTGAAAGACTTTAGAGTGGTAAAAAAAAATAGAAACACAAAAAATGTTGACTATGTTTCCTTTAGTTTTTAGTCAAATAAGCAAAAAAAATAAAAAAACAAGAACTAAAAAGGAAAATAAAAAAAAACTAAAAAAATTATTTCTTCCTCAACAATTGCCTTCTTTCAAGTGTAAATTGGTAAAGGCAAGGCACATAAAAAATAATGAAAAAGAAAAGAATTCTACAAACCATATCCGTTCATAAATCTTAGGTCCTTTGGAGTTATTTATATGGGTTGAATTTAAAAGGACTATGATGGGTTGTTATGTACATACATACATAATATGTATATAATATACAAAAATATAAATAGTAGTAGGTATACCTTTATCAGTTTTTTTTTATCTTCCTGAAAAATTTCAATTTTCTCTGGTTTTCCTAAAGGTAAATAGAATATTTTTTTATGTGGGCTTGGACTGATAATGTAGTATAATTTTTTTTTTCTTGTAAGCTTTATTTATTTTATATTTTAGTGCTTTCATTTATACTTTTATTCTTATACTATTATATTATAATGTTTATATAAGGTAATAATTATGATAATGGTAGGATGAATAAAAAAATAACATACATTTTTTTCATATTATAATAACTATTATAATATCTAATTTATAATATTGAGGTTATGTATTTCGAATTAAATTTCAATCATTACAAATTAAATTTTATGTTGAAAATGTATAACTGATTTCTAATTGATTAATAACTGAAAATTGTATAATATAATAGAGATTCAAATTAATTGGAGGATTTAGTTTGGTTTTAAAACATCACAATATTTCAAGACTTGTTTTGTTATGTAAATTCATCTATTCCTCAGAAGTTGACAAATTTTTTAACCTTTTTTTACAGTAGTTTAGGTGAAATTACCTTTTCGAACTTTAAATACGGTACTGCAACCTTTTACTACATATTTTAATAAAATCTTTTTCGAGTATTTAATTATCCAATTTCTGGCTTATGAAGTCAGTAAATGTAGAAAATTACTGCTATTGTCAACTAAACCTTCTTAAATAGCGTAGTTGAATTTTATTTATGTTATTACCATATAATATTCTCAATTATTTTTCTCATTTAATTTATCCCAATCAAAAAGTACTAGACCACGTCTAAAAATCCATAAAGCAATTTTTAAATTTATCGAAAGGAATCGAGCCACGGATCTTTCAGTTGAAAGTCAGAAGCTCTACCTAATCCGTGTAATAATTTACGAAAAATCATAATGACAATTAATCACTTCGTTCGAAAATTCCCAAAAGAGTCTTTGTTCTACTTCTTTCTCTTTTTCCATAATTATCCTTTCTCTAATCTAAGGATTTTCTGACCTAAGTTTTGCCTATATGTATATATGCATATAAAAAAAAATATTTTTTTGTTATACTAAATTTTACTAAGTAACCCAACAATATGTACGTCATAGATTAATTATTTAATATTAAAAAACTCTGCCTACATAATATGTCTGAAGCCTTTTATAACAACAATAATAAAAATGATAAAACAGTTGAGAATTGAGAGAATAAATAATTTTTTTTAAATGTATTATGGAAGTAGGTGTAGGTAGAAGTAAAATGTAGTGAGAAAAATATAATAATGCATTATGATGAGAGATAATAAATATTTACATTACATTGTTGTTGGTGTTTTGAGTGATAATGTGCATACTTTTTTAAACTGCACCCAAAATTTATACTAGTTTTTTTTTTAAATTTTTTTTCTTATTCTTTCGATTGTCCTGAGCAGGGCATTGTGCTGGTAAAAAACTCTTATGTTGTACTGTAATAATATACATAGATATATTAATGTCATCCCATAAAAGACATAAAATTTCGATAAATTTGAGCTTTATATAATATCCAATTATTTAAAATCAATATGAATCAAATTACTTAGAATAAAATTTTCTTTCCTCATCCTTTACTTCCATACGTGCACGTATGTTGCAAATCACAGTTAGCTAGTTTTGTTGGTTTTAAATAATCTAAGCAAGATACTATTCCTAAGTAGATACTATTCCATTTTTTTCATCCGGAATATTTTTGCTAATTAGTTCATTAATTCATTAACTTAGGTTTTGGTTAATTTTAACAAAATTTTTTAATAATAGCAATCAATTTTTGCAACATTCTGTATCATATGATTTTCAATTTTTGTTTTTAATTTTTTTGTTAAAAATTATATGTTGAAACGCTTATGATGGTATTATCAGCATTGGTAAAACTCTAAAGAACATAATAATAAATAAAAGAAAGGTAAATAATAGCACACCTATCTCATTTTTCTATTTTGAAAGAGAAGTTGAAATAGGAAAAATTTGTAACAGTGAATATGCTGATTATCAAAATGGAAAAAAGATTTGAGAATAATCGACTTGGAAATTTTGGATATTTTAGTTTTTCAATTCATATAGGTATCCAAAACAAAAATAAAAAAAAAATTGTTAGAATTAGGATTTAAATTTGAAAAATTTTGTGGAAGGATTATTTTTTAACTTTTAAGTTTTCATTCATGGCATTATGTATTAAAACTAAATATCAATTTAATTGAATTCTAAGAAATTGTGTCTAAAACTAAATTTATAAAAGTTTACAAAGTAGAGTCTATAACAAAAGTTTTAAAGTAGAGTATCTACCTTTCAACCGAACGATCCCAGGTTCTATTCACGATGAAAATAAAATGCTCTATCGTTTTTGACATGGGAAATTAGGAGTAACTAGATACAATTTAATAATAACTTAAATAAAATCGTATTTAACAAAGCCTAGTTCCTGTTAATAGAAGTAGATTTCCACATGTAACAAGTTCTTATACCAGAAAAATTAATAAATAATTAAATACTCTAATAACATTACATCGTCTCACACTATGTAATAAAAAAGCAATTTTATTAATCTACGTTATTCGACAATACGATTATTTGTCAAAGCTATATAGTTTGTGATGGGGTGAATCATAGTGTGACAACTGATTTTTTTGACAGCCATCCATTTTTAAGCTAACAAATTAAATACTGATTAATAAATAATATTAAGAATTATAATGTTTAAGATTTTTTTTTTGTACTAAAATAAATTTAAAACAATAATTCATGTAATACCACATATGAATCCTATATTGAACCAAATTTTAAAACCATTAAGTGAAATTGGACCAAAAGTGTTTAATTTAAATTAATTTACCCAATTAATCCTGTTTTCATAATTATCAATGTTGTCCAGGACTGGGACAATACTTGAATCACAATAATTTTTTCACTGTGATTCAAAAGTAGCTATCACAGTCAGCTACTCAATATCAAAAATCACAGTGATTGCTACTTTATATTTTTATATTTTTAATTTCAAATAAATTTCAATAACACAAAGTTATTTCTATCCCACTCTATCATATCTCAATACCATACTCAACAACCATATACATCATTGAAATAGCTGTAAGCAAAATCAAAACATTTAAAAGACACGTCGCACAAAGATTGGTTTGCCGTACACACCGAATTGTCGATTTTCATTTTAGAGTTGATTCTTAGAGGTTTTCGTATATGATGAATTTATTGCACTTAACAGTTTTGTTGTATCATATATAGTTTTTAAGATATTGAGTGCATACTTTGCCACCTATTTAAGAAATAGTTAGAATTGGATTCAGCAGTTTGATTACTTCCAGAGTGTCATTGAAAGATACCCAAAAAATATGAAATTTTTAGTTTACTAACACAAATTTAAATAAAAGAACGAAATTTAATAATAATTTAAGTTAAAAACGACGATTTTTTATAATATTCAATTGCTGCATCTAGATTAAATTATATAAAAATGTTTCGTATACAAAAATAAAATGTCTAAACTACTTATATTCCAATTGAGCAAGTTGTCATTATTTTGATTTCATAGTCATAATTTGTTTTATAGACCCTTATCAAATGGGCAATCAAAACTCTGATGAAAAACGAAACGATATAAAAAAAAATAATTCCTAAACATACAAGATCAAAATTATTACAAAACTTTATTCAACTTTATATGAAATTACTTTATTACATATTTTTTACTTAATTTGAGACTAAATTTACATTTTGAACTCAAAAGAATTGAATTCTAAATTTTTATAGATAATTGTGTTATACCTTTTTTCTCTAATTTTACTTATTTTTTTGATTTGTTTTGATTTGTGTTATTATTAGTTATATTATTTTTATTTTCAATGATTAATTTAAGAAGGTATTTAAGTTTACTTTATTTCTATTAAAGTTGAATAATTTTTAGATATTATTTTCTTAACTTTTGTTATTTCATTAGTATAATTTTTTACATTTTGCCTTTATTTCTTCTTGTATAGGTACATTTTTGATTAAAAAAACTTAGTTTGATTTTGTTTTGTTTTACATTAAGACTAAGTAAAGTTTTTTTTTGCCATATGTGACAAGAGAGCTTAGAAAAATAGCGAAAAACTATATGTTGTGTTGGTTTGGCTTAAGTGAAAACTGTTCGAATATTTGTCAAATTTTTACGAAATTATTCTTCCACCAACTAAAAATTGAAACAAAGGTTTAAAGTAGAACGTTACATCTACATAATATACAACAATAAAAAAAATTTATCCAACCGATTTTGATTACTATAACCTCAAACTTCAATTGCTTTTACCACAAACTAAATAACTAAGACGATACAATTATTTTTTTTCCAATTTTACATTAAAAAATTCTTCGAGTCTAGCTCCTTTGTCTGCAGATAAAAACATAATGTAAATACATACTCACTCACTTAATATGTTTTTGATTTTATTTATATATTTCTCAGTTTTTGCAGATTTGTATTATTTCTCTCAAAATCAAATCAGTTTTTTTTTTTTTTTTAATTATCCAACGCCTCTATATTTAAAAAGCCCCGAAACTAATTATTGCTTGGTTAAAAAAAGATTTTATTTGTATGGAAAAACGAAGATTTACGAAGATTTTGATTACGAAGATATTGTCATTAAATTATTATTTAAAATAGATAATATTATGGTATGTTAGTATTTTATATTATTTTAAAATTATTTTTTCTTTTATTGGTTTGCTTTTTATTTTACTGCAAATAATACAAATAACATAGAAAAATAATCCATTTCTGTTCCACTCATTTTTTGCAAATTTGATTTTGAATTTTGAGAGAAATAAGATAAATCTGAAAAAAATGAAATGTATAAAATTTTTTTTTCTGTAGATTTTATAATGGAGTCACAAAATGTTGTAGACAAATATTCCTAACTTTTACGCTTGTAATAATATCTTTCATTTTTCTAAAACCCTATTTTTTGACCTACGAAATTTTGTTCCAGAAAAAAAACCTAAAAAGGTTTATATGAAACTGAGCGTCTGTATATTTTTTTAATTTGTACTTTTACTCAAAATCACAATTTGGTGGGTATGGCAAATCAATCATCGACTCTAAAAATCCTTTTCCGAAACGAAATTAATTTAAATAACACTATCACTGCTGATTTTTTTCCGTAATTTAAAAACTTAAAAGTAACATTATTCGCAGCTAATATATTTGCTAGAAAGCCACTCTTTTTTCATTCTGTAATTGTGAGTCACATAAAAACACAAATATGTTGACAAAATCACTGTGATTTTTCACTGTGATTTGAAAGTAGCAAAACTGTGATTGTATAATCACTTTTTCACTCATCTCTACAAGTATCTAAATTAAATAAATTCTTAGTTTATTAATATTATTTAAGTTTCGAGAAATTTAGTAACAAAAAGTCATTAAATAATACTTAATTTATTTTTTAATTGCATAATATTGTGTTATTTTATATTATTATTTATACAATTTATATACTTCTATATTAACTTGCCAGTGTCAATATGTATATATATATATGTATATTATTTATATATGTTTATATGTTTTCGTGGTAGGTTGGATTTTTTTTTTTAATATTAAAACCAAACGCAAAAAAAAAACTTTACTCAGGATATTTACATTAAACAAACACCGATTTGTTGAAATCGGTTTCCAAAAAAACGTACATAAATGTACATAATGTGTAGTATAATTTTATGTATGTATGTTGATATTTAAAATTAATATCAGTTCTAAGGATTCATTTTACATCATTATCGAAAATTAATGTCTCATAAATATGTCAAAGCAAAATAAATCTCTTAAAAGCAACTTTATTTAGTTTTTTTATTTTTCATTCACTTTATTTTCATTCCTTTGCATCATCATAATATTAAATAACGGTATTAGCATTATTTGTACTTCTACAAGGATCTTATAAGAATTGAAATTTGAACCGTATTCAAACAGTTTATTTTAAAATTACTTATTTGGATCTTAGAAATTACGTGATCCACGTTTCTTTTTATCAGCTTTGATTCTGAAATATGGTATATGATAGCACTTCTTCATTTTCAGTTGCCATATGAGTTAAATGAGTGTTATTTTAGTTTTTTCTTTTTTTGTTCTTAAAAATTGTAGCATGTACATTATGATTTCTTTCTTTTTTTTTTCGTTAAATTCTAGAAATATTCAGCAAGATACAAAGAATCCCGTAGATTTTACGCTAGATCGTTAGCAACACTAAAAATAACACATATCATGTGTTGCAATTTCGTTGAACATACACAATTATTGTTGAAAATGTTTCAAATAGATTTGGGCTGATGCATTTAAGACAAAATTATATCAGATCTACTCAACAAAACGACGATAATTTCTTTTGAACACTAATTTTGAACTATAATTAAAGTACGAAATGTAGGTAGGTACATTAAAAGACTAAGAAGTTAATATTGTGACAAATTTTTGTAGATTGAAAATAATTGCCTAATTATTATTTATTGATTTTTAGCCATTTTCAGTCAAGTTTTTCGACATAACACATACCTATATTATTCTGCTGTGGATCAAATGATTTTTATCAAAAGGATTATTAAAATACTCAAATTATATATGAATGCAAAAGAATATTAAATGTGAAAAGAAAAATTGAAAATTCAAGGTGAATTTACATTAGTGTAGCACTTCATGGTATTCTACTACAGTTACGAATCAAATTAAAATGCAAAAATATTATAAAGAAGAAAAAAAATATATAATAAGTTATAATAAGCTTCTTATGACATTATTTGTTTCGCATAAATATAATAAACTAATGTACGATGTCTCTGATTCCCATTAAGGAAAACTGTGAGGTTTTGAGGAAAATCTTTTGAATCTGGATTTTAAAAATGTTATTTTTAATTATTAATGTACGCATTATCATAATCATCGGGAATTTTTTTTTGATAAGGATTATTTGAATTCTCCATTAAAATAACTAGTATTTTCCTTATTCAGAAGTCGTAGATCTACATAGAGTCAATTTCATATTTAGTTTGAAGTGAAGTGACAACCACATCTACTTATGGATTCATATAATGAAACGCATTTATAGTAAATACCATCTGAAGCGCTATTTTTCCATAATCAGACAAGCATCCATATTTCGAAAAACTAAAGTAGATTCAACATTTTAAGCATATGTTATCAACTTAATTCGAATCCTTATTAACAGAAATAGCATATACTTTTCCAATCGCACTATTTTATTTTGATCTAAAAAATGGCGGTTTGGCAAACAATAGTAAATAAATAAACTGATTTATAATATATCAAACAACTTTAACAAAATGTATTAAAAACTACAAGCAAATGCTTCTTATAATTATTACATTATGAAGTACAGAAAAGGTTTATTCAACGTGAAATTGGGAATTCTGATTTAAATCACAAAAATAGCGTATCGTAAAAGATATCTAACTCTAATAATATAGTTTCCTTTTGAAAATACAAAGAAATAATTAAAAAGATTAATTTATAATAAGTGACTACCTAATTATCAAATTTTATTTATTCATTTACAATATATTGGGATCAAGTCCTTACAGATTTTGCTTACTACTAATATTTCTTACATACTTTGTTACAAAAAATTGATGATTTTTCTCGAAAAATTTAACCTAATATAATTAACTCTTTCAGAGGCAAGGATTGAAATAAAGTGAAAAGTAAACATTTTTTGGTTACATTGTGTTTAATTCATTCATTTGAAACTACAAATAAAAAATGTACATGTATCCTTAATAAATCCTGTGTAAAGACGTTGTATAAAAATCATATCACCGCCCAAATAAGAATGCATTTACTACTGAAAATCAATAAATCAACTTTTAGTCTTGCTCAAGCACAAAGGAATTTTACACGTTGAGCACATTCAATTGGTTCGTCTTTGATGGCCGTTTTTTCTGCAATGATCACACCAACAAAGGCTTGTTCTTATTGGTTGGTAACTAGAAGCAGCTTCACATTCAGATGATTCCATATACGATTTATTTATTTTTATTTGAATGGTTTTTTGTAGTCCTCTTTTTAGTATTTTGTGGCGTATTATAAGACCTTGAATTATATCTAACTTGAACTCTTTTAGGGTTCACAGTTGTCATAAAATTTTGATAAATCGTATGCATTTACCACACATACATCGAGAAAGTGGAAGAAAATTCGATGTCACCATTTTTTACTTTTCCTATCGATCTCATGACATTTTTTTAATTGATCGAATTTGTCAATATTATTCATATGTTGATTATAAACAGCTATTATCTGCGGGCATATAGCCTCAGGAAGCCTCAGGTTTCATCAAATTTTCGCCTCAAAACTGTGGTTAGCTTAGATGGATCATGAAAATTAGACAATACTACACTGACTGCTCTCTTGTCTTTCCACTGCCAGAAATATTAACTCAGAATCGTTTGTGCGCTAGTCATATTATCCGCGGCTAATTTGTTATAACCTATCAAGTTTGATAGTCAACTAAAAAATTTATATCATTTTATAAAATATTTTCTTTATTTATATCATCACTGAAAAGCAGAACAAATAGATTCAAGATCAAATGATATTTCAGCGATCTCTTCATCATCCATCAATATTCACTTCAATATTTCTTTCTCTGACAATGAGTTTTTATTCATTGTGTTCTAATCATTCGAAAAATTATTTTTTTATCACTATGAGTTCACTTTTATTATGAAAAAAAAAGTTGATTAGCGCTAACTTTTGACCAAATAAATAACTATCGCGCGATCGTATAATTAATTTGTACCACTTTATTCAAACACAAAATAGTTTTTAATTCCGATATAAAATCCGTTATTTCATGTCTCAACTTGAACCTAATAATAGATATGTGTTCTTTTTTATTTTTATTTTTGTAGCAAGCAGTAGATAGAACTATACCGAAATAGTTTTTGATCCTAGAAATGTATATAAATGATAATATAGGAAGATAACATGGATAAATGGGAACAACTTTAGTGGTATATACCATAACCACAGCTCTTCAAAGAGTTAAAAACAATAATTACAGTATAACAATTATTAAAAAGACGTTAAGCATAGATTCCAAAAACCCATAATTAGTTCTATATGTGCATCGAGGTAGAAAAATCTCGTTAGCTCTAAAGTTATGGTTTAGAGCATAAATATTAAATAAATTTAAGAGATATTGGATAAACTGTCAACACTGCTGCAACATGACGCCTAGTTTAAAGAGTATCAATCTTAATAAGGTTACATTTTAAAGTGACATAGTAAAGTGAGTTTTGATTGTTGAGAATTGTTGAAGTCAAGAGCTTTTAAGATGATGAAATCTATATGGTGAGTGAAAGTTATTTTATTATCTAGGATAGCTTTTTATTTATCTTAGGGACCTAGGCCTAATTTGATCTACACATTCCAGTAGATAATTATTTATTATTAAATATGATCATTAAAAGCTAACTTAAACTAAATTTTATCTGTTGTTTTATCTCATTACACCCAAATTTTATCGAATTATAATAGATTTTGCATCAAAAACAATTATTGTCTTTAGACTGAAATATTTTCTTGTTTTTAGAATACTTTTGGTTAGTAAACAGAAGTACAAATGAATTACTGCACCATATGCATTACAGTATTTTTACATGATTAGATATGATATACATACTATAATATTATGAATAGTTCAATTCGTTTTTTTAAAAGTAGTTGTTTTATAATAATTTTTCTCTCTCTCCTCTTAATATCTCCTCTAATAACTCCCCCCAAAAATATATCACACTACAATTAGGAATTTCAATTGAACAGATCTACCATATTTTTCAGTAGTTTCACAATTTAACCTTCTTTTTGTACCGCAATAAAAATAATTGGAAAGATTTTTTTTTTTGTTTTTGTGTTACTGAACAAAAATATTTAAATGTTTGTACTTGTACCTATACTTTGTATAGGTCTACACAACCATTAAATGTGTTAATAGAAAATTACCTTCATTAAAATGGTTATACAAAATTTAAAATTTTAGTTTTCTTGTTCTCAATACACATACTTACATGCATTATACATATTGATGTTTATTCAGCAATATAACAGGATAAAAAAATATTTGAAATGTTAAAAGGATTTTTACTTCCAAAAACAGAAAAAATATTTATATTTTGTTATTGTTGTTTTTTTTTTAAGATTAAACTGGAGGTGTTTTGGTGGTATATTATTAAGGTTTCTTTTTTTAAGGATGTAAAAAACATTAGACTTTGTTTTTTATTTTTTATAAATCTTTTCGAAAATTTCAAGGACCTTTGTTTAAGGAATTTTTATATAATTAAAGAAATATTTTTTTGTTTCGGAAAAACAGTTTTTACGACATGGAAAACACCAAAATTTTGCTTACAACTTGCAAAATACTTTCAGAATAGGAAGGTATAGGTATTTATATATATATATATATAATATTCTTGTTAATGGATATTTTCAATTAAAATTTTTTAATTTGAAAGAACTGTAAACGTTTTATTACGGTTGTGTAATCGAGTATGTAATAGTTGTTCAAAATAGTTTGATTGAAAATGGATGGAAGTAAAGTAGATTGAATTCGACATTATAACAGTATTTAGACTTCTACATAATAGATCTATTATCAAAAAAAAAAAATTTCCGATATGATGAGAATGTTCGCATTCGTAGGTATAATTAATTTTTTGTGAAAGTTCTTCTACGTATTAAAGTGCTTCACGGCCGAATGATTAACCAAAAACGATTTTTTTATTATGTTAATTTATTTAGTCAAACGAAAACCAACATGTTGGATGTTAAATATCTCCTTCAAACTTGTTTTCTACATGAACTCTTATTTTCTGTATAATATAATACTCTCGTTGCTAGCGTTGGGTAGATAATATTTATTTTATTTATTTATTTAAGTTTCTCAAAATGAGCTAAGGAGCTCGTACAGAGTATATATATTTATTTCAAAATGAAGCGCATGATATGTATGGTGAGTTTTATTTTGTCAATTTATAATTTTTTTCCTCTTTTGAATATTTTGAAAATAGCTTCACTTTTACATTTATAACGAAATTATTAATTTTAAAATTTTTGATAACCAAAATTAAGTGGATTGAGTGATAGATACTGTTTTGAATTTTGATTAAAAAATTTTTAGTTTTATATAATAATTGCCATAGATTCTACGACTGCTTGTTATAATTCAACACAAAAAACAAAAAATTATTTTTCTTTTTTTTTATTATTTAAATTAAAATTATTATTTTCATTATGATAGTCATATCCGTTTAAATAATTTTTAGGATCTATTCTTTAGATTTGAAATTCACCCAACAAAAATAATTCCATCCCAAAAAAAAAAAATATTATAAATTGACCTAATAATCAAAACAAAAAAAAAAAAATATTTTCGTTTTATTTTTTTGTTCTTATTTTTTTGATAAATTTTTATAATTTATTTTGTAATGTCCTTTCTGCCTCCTATCAACCTAATTTGATTTAAACATAACAAAAACAACAATAAAAAACACAAAATTATATTGAATCCCTTTTAGTAGATATGCGGCGCGGCATGAATTTACAACGTTAAAATAATTTTTAATTAAAAATTTTTTTTTAACTTTCTGTCGCATCTGGTGTTGTTCTCTTCTAACCGTATTTACTGTATAGACTAGGCTCTCTTTATGAATTTTTTTATTTTAGAAAAAAAAAAATACAAAAACAAAAGTTTGTTAGAATTTTTTTTTTTTTTGTATTATATTTTCTGAATACAGTTTTTGCAATCATTTAATATAAAAGAAAGAATAGAAAATTACGTTAACTGCTAGAAAGGACTAAGAATTAATTTAAAAATTCAATTGAATTTTTATGCAAATTTTTTCTCATATTGTTTTTTCTTTTTATTCTTATTTTTATGATTTGCATAGGCTTCTTCTCCTAAAATTTAATTCAATTTTTTGAAATTACTTGATTTTATTTTTGCTGTCATTACTGATTTTTTTTATTTAATTATTAGATTTACGATTCATTAAAAGAAATTAATAAATATTATTGTAATACAAAATCACTATTGCAGTCTATAATCAAAAACTAAGTTGATATTCTAGCATTAGTATTCTATGTATATTTTGTAGCATTTAATATTCATTTTCATTTCTTCCAAAGTGAAAAAAGCAACTATATTATAATATGTGATTAATTGGTTAATTAATTGTAAAGAAATTAATAGTTATGCAATTGCCCTGTCTATAGGCATGTGATAAAATTTCATATTATATTTAAAATTACATACTCTCTTATGATTATATTAATATTTGCAATTCGTTTTTATGACTTGAATACCAATATTTTCAATAATTAATATTATTAATATTATTATAAATCTACACATGTATATTTATATATGTATAACACACATAAGTAAATATGAATATTTACAATATATAGGTAGAAAAAAAGGTTTTTTTCATGCAAAATATATTAATAGAGGTACACGGGCTCTTTGTCCCTCTGATGAAAGTGTTTATATTGTCACTCACATAAGGGTGAATATCAATTATTCAATTCAATTTGATCATAAATGTCATCCCATATAATATGCTTTTAGTATATGTTAATATTCCCATTGAAGCACAAATTCTGTAGATTATAGATGTTTTAACAGACTCAATTGAACTAGGAATTTTAATTCCAGCCTCAAAATTTGTTGTCACGATATATAAACTATATTGTATAAAATATTTTATTAGCCACTCTAATTCTATTGATAAAATTCATTCTTTAAACGCCTTGGTTTTGGCCATTTCGGTCAAATAAAACTTTAATGAATTTGTTTTTATTTTTCTTGTATTTTTATTTCTAAGGAATATACTCTAATTACTTTAATACCCATTAACATCAAAAATATAGAAATGAAAAAAATTAATAATTTTTCTGTTTTATTGCAGTCAATTATCATTTTCAGCTAAAATGCATTCTTATGTTCAAATTATGAATCGGAACAATTTTACACAGTGTTATGAACCATCAATAAAAAAATAAGGGGTATAAATAGAGCGTTAAATTCAACATGGATATGTGTAATTTTTATTTGAAATCTATTCAGAAATTACTGCTATAAGAACTTAAAATTTTAACTGCAACTCGGACCACCGGTAAAAGGATAATTCTCTGAAATTTTCCAGAAACTATAAATGTAGACCCATTTATTAAAGACTAACGTGTATACCACTAACAGACAATATCAATTTCAATGTCTGTTATGTTTGAGACATTAAAAATAACTAAAGTTAAAAGAAATATTTTGAAAATTCAAGTTTAGCTAATTTAACAAACTTTACGATAGAAATGCTTCCAGAAAATAAAGTTGCTAGTGGTATCAGAAATAATTCTGTTTACAATAATTCTGTCATAGAATACAAAAAGCTGCCAATTAATTTGAAAAACATGAACAAAACGGACAAATACTAAATTCAAAACGGAATTAAACAAATATTTTATTTAATTAATATAAAAAAAACTGTGATATTGTAACGTTGTAACTATATTATTTTCTCTCACTTCTATAGAACTTTTTTCTGTAAATTTACTTAGTTCTTTATTCTTTTTCTTTTAAATTCTTATTAATCTTAAAACCCTGAATTATTGTAAATTACAACTAACAACAATATACTCTATATGAGCAAATTGCTCTTTTTGAGATAAAAATAAATAATAAAAAAAAAAAATATTGATATAAAATAATACTGACTGTTTGTTTTTTCTGAAAATTTTAGAAATTAAGGGTGCTATTCCCATTCACAACAGTATTTAGTTGAGTTGTCTCTTATACAACTCAACCCAATAGACAACACAACAGTATTTTGCTGCTCCGAATAACAACTTCTAGCTGTTGTGAAGAGGTTGTATGTCATAAATATGGTGCCATTGACAAGTGACAATTTTAACAGTAAGAAATAAAAAGTAAAAATTAAAAACAATAATAAAAATTTTATAATTAAACATATAAAAATTAAATAAGTTATTGCAAATGTCGTATTTTTTTTTTAGGTTATGATGATGGGGAGATCCGAAATTTACTTTTTTTTAAATAATAAAATATTTTTACACACTTCTCTTTTTCCATATTTTCAAAATTATCAAATTTATAAAATATTTTTAATATTTATTACTTTTTACTCAAAAAAATACTTAATAGCTAGTATTTAATTCTACTTCTGTCTACTACGTCTGTTGACAACTTAAACATAAACACTGCTGTGAATCGGAATAGCTATATTTGTACACAACCCTACTTAAAAATTAGGTTGTGTTATTTTGACAGATAATTTTAGGTTGTGTTGTGTTGTGTTATGGTGTAGTTTCGAAACCAAAATGTAAATAAAATCAGTTGTTTATGTTTTTTTGTTAGAAGTAGCTTATATTTTTCATAATATGTATTTGTAACCAATCTTTTATATTATTTTTTTTTTTTTTTTTTATTATAAATTTCTATAATTATTATTAATGCGATAATTTTACCCGATATTTTTTTAAATCTTGTCTTGTCTTAACTATAAAAATAGTGAAGTTTCTCTGTTTGTTTAAGCAAAAGTTTAATAGTGTGTGAGTGGGATGAAGAGAAAAATTAGTTTCGAAACAAATTTCTAAACAGATTTAATAGTGTATGGGGCCTGTTGTGTTCTGACGCAGAATAGCACAGCTCTAAGTTGCTAAAAAATAATTAAAACCAAGTCGAAGAATTTTGTCATATACAAATTCTTTTGTCCTTTTTTTTGTTCTTTTTTTTTTAAAAAAATGGCTTTTAATAAAATTTTCAATTTTAAATTTAATTTAGTTTTTAATATTTTTGTATTGTTGATTATGGTAAGCAAAATTATTTCATATGCAGCTTTTTTTTTTTATTTTAGTTATATGAAATTCTTTAAATTCACTGTATTGTGTTATTATAAAGCACTATATTCATAAAATTTTCATAAATTTTTTTTTAAGCATTTTAATTCTTTTATCACATTTGTGTTTCCATAGGAAAATATTATAAGGACAAAACACAATACAGTTCATTTTTAAGAGCACACAGAAAAAAAAAAATTAAAAAAATTCAATTTAATTAAATAATTGAATTGACTATTATACTAAATCATAATTAATTTTAACCAACAATTTATTTTTTTAAATTTGAACATTTTTTAAAATATTAAATGAAAACGTCGATTTTTTTTTAAATTCCAGTAAAATACAGAACATATTATTAATAAAAGGAATATTTTGATTTCTCTGAATTGATTGTTGATGTTACGCCATTTTCCTGACTGTTGGTGGGAGATTGATGATCCTGCAGTTTTGCTATTTTTTTCTTTGTAAATAAATATTTAGTAATATTATTTTTCCTTTAAATAAATTTCTTTTGGGATAAATTGATTTTTTTAATGCTTAAATTCAGAGCAGAATTATGCCGGAGCACCATCTTATTTTATAAGTTACATTCTATGTGAGTATTAATGCCATATAGATAAATAAATCAACTAAAACATTTGAACTAAAATATTATGTTCAGTTTGTTCAAATGGAACTGAGTAATATAAACAAAATAATCATCACATCAAAATTAGTTTTATATTCAACGACAATATTCATGAAAATAATCAAAAAATTAAAATAGCATATTATGTTATAAAGAGCATTAAATTCAGAAAATCTTTGATTCAAAGTTTTTTTTGGAAATTGTAATCTAAAATAAAGTTGAAGTTTTATTTAACTCCTCAGTTCTGTTATATATCATAAAAGTTATAGATTACTTAATTAACAAACCTGAAACTTTTTAAATTTTAAATTTGCCTCCGGGAAATAGAATCTATCACTCAGAAGCTGAGGGGAGAATTCCAATTCGAGTGGGAGATCGCTCATAAGCTACATATCGATTAGTTAGTCAAAATACACAATTAAATTGTTCTAGGTATGAAAGGAAGGAATAGAAGGATTTTAGAGTAACACTAACACTTATTCCTTCTATTAGTAGTGTGCAATATTGATCGTAAAATTTTGTTCTTATTTTTCCAGAAGAAATAGCAAGAGTGAATTCTTGTAAAAAAAATGCATTATAATAATATTGAAATAAACTTTAAAAAATTTCGCTTACATTTTTGCTTGAAATTTTATAAATGTAAATTTATGGAAATTTATTTCACCAATGGATAGATATTTTAAATTATTTAAATATCTAAGAATATCTCTATAGGCTAATCAATGGTATGTTTTTGATGTTTGTTTTCTTACTCCTCTTGGGTGCATAGGATTTCCACTACACATTTCCATCGTACTCGATTTCTAGCTGCTTTGATATCATTAATTTTTATTTCAGAGGCAATGAAATTCCTCACTACTATTAGACCATAGGTGGCGAAAATGATACTAATAGTTTACAAATCAACTATTTGTGGAAACTGAAGCACAGAATACATAAGCTTAGCAAATACTTACCGAAAATGATTGTATATGATACCATTTAAGGTAGTAAATCAAACACAATTTAATATTAAACAGAAACGTAGACATCCATACCCATAATACTAGGAATAAATCCAACTTTTACTTAACACTTTATAAAACTTAATAATCAGAAAAATATGACTTTGATAATGTACTTTAAAACTGTTTGAAAGTTTATAATGAATTAACGCCTGAATTAAAAAATATCGATAACATATATTACATTTACAAAGAATATATTACATTAAATCATAATTTATGAAATTTCAAATTTAGAATTAAAATCAATTAAAAAATCAACTAAAACTAAATTAGTTAAAACCATTGATTAATAATACTATAAAGATAGACATTTTCATACAATAGAAAATGTTCAGCTCACTTTTTCCAAATTCTCTTCATTATAACATAAATATTTTTTTTTTTCATAATAATTAAATTCTTTTTTACAATAATTAAAAATAGTCTTAGGCTATTTCAAAAAAGGAAATAAAATTTTTTTCTATCTCAATATAATATTACGTTAAGGACACTTAAAAATAAAATATTAAGCCAGCCAGTTACGGCTAAGGCTTGAAATAAAAAAAAAAATTATGTTTTTTTTCAAAATTAATGTAGTTTAAAAAATTTTATAAATATATTAATTACTGTAAACTTAGACTTTTGGAAATATATGAATAAAAAATCATAAAATATATTAATATTAATTATTACATTAAATAATTTTAATAATTAAAAAAATAAACAATTTTCGTTATATAGAAAAAAAAAAATTAAATTAAAACTTAAAAAAAAAAACTAAAATAATAAATAATAAATTGCCAATTGATTTGAAATCAAAATATACAATTGGGTTATCTTCTCAACCAATCATATATTCTAAATCTAATTGAAACAATAATAATCACAACAACAAAAACAACAATAATAATAAAAATCATAGAAAATCCTAATAAGAAATCATAAAATATTATTATTAAATCTATAAAGGACATAATTTCATCCATTTTGTGTGTTCTATATTTTATCTGTATATTGATGAGTCAAAAATAAGAAAAAAAAAAGAAAATGATGAAAATCCAATTGTAAATAATAACATTGAAATGACAAAACAGTTTTCATTTTCCATTACTCAATTTATACTATTTATTTTTCTATTTTCATTTTTATTTGTTTATATTTTTCTTTGCCTTCATGTTCATTAAATACCTCTGGCTAAAATGTCATGCATACAGTCTATACCAAAATAATTTACACATCTATAATTTTTAGTAATTTGACATCTATAATGAAAAGTGTTCAAATGTTAGTTACTGGCCCTGTATTTCAGTTTTGTGAATTCTTCACATTCTAAAAATTATTGTATACAGTCTTTGGTTAATTAACGTTACTAATTGTATAAAATATTTCATGCACATCAGTATCACCACATAATATACGAATTAATCGTATTGGAATTAATCGTATTGTATTGACTGTTATCTGACAGCATACAAAATTTTCAATTATTGCAAATAGCAACAATTGTACTTTAAATCAATAATCATCAACTTACTGATAAATGAAGTAAAAGAACTTTAAAATCCTAAAAATTAGAACTATAGAAAAATCTATTTGTATTTGGAGTAAATTTGAGAACTATTGTATCGGAATAAGAAAATTAGATATATAACAGAAGTAGATAATGAATCCAAACCTCAAATTTCTATTGTAGATTGAAATCAAGATCAGGCACTCTTTAAACTTGTTGACGTTGAATAAATGTGGAAGTAGCACAATAGTAGATGTCATATAGTGAGTCACATTTCATTAGTGGTATTTCATAATAATTGTAATTTCATATTTGCTAGAAAGCTTATACTTCAAATAACTTTTACCAAATTTGTAAATTTGATGACAGGAATGACACTATCCTACATACAGTTGCCTCGCTCTTTATTCTATTCTCAACATTGAAGATTTTTATGTGTCAAATATGCTCACCTAAGTATTTTCATTCATTTAAATTTTGAAAGTAAAAACCCATTCCGCTGAAAAAAAATAAAATCTTAAATAATATTTATTGGTATTAATTTTTTAATAATTTGAATTGATTAAAAAAAATTTTTAATAAAATTACAAAATATTTCATAAAAATAAAAACATTATTTAATATTTTAAATTAATTTTTTTTTTTTGATAAATTAAAACCGTCTTAAAATAAATTATACTAAATTTGTTGTTTTTCAGCTTCAATTTGCAAAAATTTTTTCAAGATTGATTTAAATTACAATTACTTCCATACTCCTCTGTAAACAATAGAGCCTCAAATGATACATCATGAAAATGATCATCTAAATCAATTAATTTTAATATTGATGAATCAAAAAAATCTTTTCTAGGATCATCACTACCACTAAAACTGCTACCACAAAAACTACCATTTGGATAACTGCGTTTAGTTCGATTAATAAAAATTTTCTTAATTGATTTGAATGTTCCACGAATTGTTTTTGTATTTTTTTTACGTCCTTGAATTTGTGCCGTTTGTTTTGATTTATTTGTAATTTTTGCTTTTGTTGTTGTTCTTCGAAACAATGATCCAAGTGTTGCTGGCATTTTTTATAATTATTTTAATTTATTATATTAAAATATTCTTGAGATGTGTTGATCTTGAAAGCTGAACCCAAACTGATTTAGAATTAACTGATTTATTTGGCTTATATAGGAAAAATTTAAGAGATCTGCAGACCTGAATGAGTTTAACAGTTGAGTTTTCGTATTTTCTTTTTCTACGCTTCAAGCGAATTAATATTTATTGTAGCAATGGCTTATAATTACAGGTACTCAAGTCATATATTACAGGTAAGTATATATAATACAATGACATATTAAGTCATGACTGCATTAAGTTTATTATTACCTAAGCAATATTAAAATAATATTCAAAATTTAAATTGTATCCTTACATATTTTTTTCTAAACTCATTCAGTTAACCGCTTTATAAATTTATTACACGCTCTGTAAATAATATTTAAACAAAGCAAGGATACAAATCAAGGCTACAACTTAAATAAGTTAAATGAAAATCACAGGTAGGTATATAAATGAAATTCAAATAGATCATTTTTAAACAGGTAAGTTAAAAAAGTTATAAAATTTAACAAACAAAATTAACTTCCGTTTTCAGCACTTGGTTGTCTTTAATAATTCGTTGATGCATTTGATTTTTAAAAAAGGTGAAATAAAACATTTATGGCCACAATGAGTACAAAACATTAATATAGGGCAACATTATGATTTGGTGTTTTTATTTTTTAGTTACACTTTAAGATAATTTGCATTGTATCATATTGTTGTTCTCATTATTGAGATGTAAAATACAAATAAATAAAACAGAGTTTGTATTGAACTGTATTGTATGGAATGTGTTAATTACAACGTCTGTCAGGCATAGGGAATTCCCAGGGTTTTGTCTCAGTTTTTATTTTTTTATTTTATTCAGCATCGTAAAATATTTTTATTTAATATTAAAAAAAAATAAAATAACATCAATTTCAAATTTATCACAGGTTCTTAAGAAAAATGTTAATATACTTATTTTAGATTTGTATTTTATAATAATATACTTGCAGGGGCGTGATCTTTGATAATTTTTGATTTTTTTTCAAAGAATCCAAATAAATTTAAAATTTGTGATCTTGAAAATATGATCTATTATTTAGCATGATAAGCCTATGTTACTCATGTATGATTTAAAATAATTGAATAAAAATATTAAGATTTTATTTGATCAGTTTGATAATGTTTTAATTTTATTAATTTCACCAGGTAAATTATTTTTACACGCTACCCAAACACTATGAAAGGATTTCTTTCTAAAAAATTATTGTAGGTTAACTAAGTGTAATCCTTTTATTGTTATTGTTTGATATAAATTGTTATGAATTTGAACGTTTGTTAAAATTAATTTGTTGGTGAAATTTATGTTTTATATGTATGCACCTTTAAACTCTAAATATCACTCTTATAGTTGGGCTAAAAATTATTTTTCAAATAACTAAATTTAGTTTCTAATTGTTACACTTTTTTTTATTCAATGTCAACTACATATGCTATGTTTGAATATAATTTCGCATTATTATTTTTTTTATATACAACCAGCTGGGAGTTTTAACCTCCTGTAACTTTTTTTTTGTAAATAAATTTAGTTATTTTTAGAAATCAGTTTTTCATATTAATCTTTTTACAATTATTTTCACATCCATCTAACTGTCTTAATTGAATATTTTCTTTACATCATTAGAAATTATGAAATTATGATGTTATCATTCTCTTATGATGGAGGGGTGGGGAGGGTTTTTTTTCGTTGATCGTTTTCTTATACCTAAACCAATTTGTATATATTACCCCTAAAAGTTTTTGTTCAAAGCAACCAAGATGATTCCGCAATTTCTTCATTATTTAACCAATTATTATTGTCTTTATTTCGTTATTCTTCTTTTGAAATTATATCAATCTTGAGAAAATCTTAATTCTTTTTCTCATTTACGTCATTATTAAGCACTAGATTATGCTAGTTTCACAAATGTTTGATTTCTAATCGTGTTTGGACGTGACTAATAGTATTATCAAATCTATAATTATAATTGACAAGCATTTAAGGTCCTGCGCAGTAGACACCTTTTTATTTTATTTCGATTCTCCTACTCCTTAAGTTCTTAATGAACTTCTAATATATGTAATATATCAGATTGTATATAAAACAATAATGCGCACACAGTTGAAATTTTTTTACTCATATGATTTTATTATTCAGCAAATACATTATGCATAAGTGAGATATTATGAAAATAATAAACAAAAGCAAACTAATCAGTTATTATAATTTACATTATATACTTGCAAATGTCAAATAAAAACAAAAAATACTATGCCAAATAAAAACAAAAAAAACAAATTCATCTCAAATAAAAAATAATGTCTCCTCTCCATAATGAACTCTTAATATATAATAAGTAAGTTGTAATTAAAACAATAATGCGCACACAGTTGAAATTTTTTTAATCATATGGTTTTATTATTCGCCAAATACATTAAGAGACAGGTAGAAACGAAACAGAAAATGAGAAGTAAGGTATTTATGTTTTTTAACGAAAACATACTAATTCCAAAGCTATTCATTAAAACATGAGTGTTTTCTACTTTGTAGATGAGAAGTCTATGTCAGTACGTAAATTACTGTTTTTTTTAAAACTTTAAATTTGACTTCAACTTGAAATATAATTACTCAACAGGGGCCCCTAGTAATATTATAATATATAATGATAATTTAATTATTATTTAGGTATATGTATAGCTATGAATATTCATATCATATTCGTAAGTAGATAAATCGTTTAAGATTTGAAGAGGCAAATTATTGTTTTAAGATCAAATTGTTTTGAAGATAAAATCAGAGAGCGGGTTGTAATGTGGTGACCCGCTACATAAAAATAATATTTAAAAATTTGTATGGAATGAAACTTCTTGTTATTGTATTATGTTCTTTGGTATTATTTAAAAATTACTAAAAAATATTTAAGCAGATTTAATGTAACGATATATAATCAGATATAATAACAGTAAAAAATTTCAATATTATATTTTCAAATTTTGTTAAACCAGAGTTTGTAGCTCTAAGACATTGCTCAAAATTTTTACTGAAACCTCTTTTTATCTCTATCTCTATCTTATTTTATTATTACTTTATGTTTCTTTTTTTTACTATTAATGTCAGACAATTTGTTATTTCATTGTTCATTATTACCGTTCTTTAGCACAAAAAATCTTGATTGCTGATTTGGTTAGAGGAAACATTACACAAATTTTTTTCTTAAGCAGTTATAATATATTAACGGTGTACCTTCTGCATAATGGCAACTTTCTAACAAATAAGTGTTTTTATTCTGTTTGAATTATTAAAAAGTAAACATTTCGTAGGATCAAAATGTAAGAATTGATGTATTCAACTCTCTTACCAAATTTAAAACTGCAAATTATATTGTATACCAATACTTAATTAAATTTGGAACAAATATTTTGGCATGAACTGTGATGATTAATATAATTGTATCTACAATATAGAACACACACACATGTATTACAATATAGCTACAGAATAATTTTATTTCTGTTATCTTTGGGATCATATTTTCGGATCCAATTACAGATTACAGTCTTATCAAATCTTCATGTGTATACAAATACATATACTATACTTAAATTTTTTGGATTTATATATATATATATATATGGATGTATTAATACATGATTATTATACATGTGTGTAAATAGAAAAATAATAACTCTGTCATGGACTTAGATTTTTTGGTTTTTTCTATTTTTTTATTTTCTTTCTCTACTTTTCATTTCTTACTATCATTTTGATTACAACTTTTTTGCTTTTCATCTTTAAATCCCTAAAGTTTTATTTGTTTTTTTGTTTTATAAAAATTAAAAGGCAAAAAATTGATTGGTCAAGCTGGCTGGGTTTTTAAATTGTTGATAAAAACAGAAAGAAAAAAAGAACCACGATAGACTTAAGAGAATCAAACTGGATTTAATTTTAGCTCTTATTATTATTCTAAATTTCCAGAGGAAAACATTATAAAGTCTGGATTTTAAGAAAAATATTCAATATTAAAGACTTGTCGAGACTATTTATTAACTTTAAATCATATAGTCAGATTTTATATAAGACATTGGTACCACAGAAAAAGATATAAAGTTAAAAAACTATAAAATAGCTCACTAAATGTTGAACTTTCTTAATATTGCAAGGAATTCTGATGTATAGAGTACATATTAAGACTATATAAAAGGATCTCAACAAATTTTTGTTTATCTTATGGTAAAAACTCATTTTTATCAAATTACTTTGAATGGCAATTTCAATAGACAAAAAATTTATCTTGAACAAAACTGCTCAACAGGACTATGAAGAGATTGAACAATTGAATTCTCTAATTATTTTAGTATCCGTTAAATTCTAAGTACAATGCAATTATACATTTAATTGAATTCCAAAACTCAAAATTGATATTGTCGTATGTGAAAATTTTCGATTTTCTAATTTTGATTGATTTTTAGGTTTTCTGTCACGCTCTTTTAAATGGTGTAATCAGTTTTCTCCTATATTTTTTAGTTACAGAGATATTCATTATGCATTTTGTTGTATATGTAACACATTTTTACAGGTTTTATAAACGTTTGTCGTATGTGTGAAGATAAATTCTACATACGACAAATTTACATATAAAATAGGAATTTCGCAAACAATAATTGTTGCATGTTGCTTTTTTGTGTCAATTTGTATTGTATAATTTATTGTTGTATCTATATACAATCCTATACTGTATTTATGAAATATTATAAGATCAGTATTCAATTGATATAGTTACTTGGCAGAGATAAAGATGTCTTCTTTACCTGCTCCAGAAATAGCGAAAGAAATAGCGTGAGTATCTGCTATTATGCGTTAATCAAAAAATACTTATTCTTGGTTTATTATGAAATATTTCGAGAGCTCGAGGAAGTACTAAGTTCAAATAAAGTCAATAAATAGGCTCCTTTCGAGGCCCATTCCCGATCACCAGAAACCCGAAAGAATCAAAAACTGTTTGGTGGCAGTGGAGAAGCTAAAAAGGAAGGCCCAAAAACTTCTGAACAGAGCCTTACACACTCGTGAAACAGATGATTGGAAATCCTATAGCGAATTTAGGATGGAATCTGGCCTATTATTCTTCAAAAATTCAGGAACAGCATAAGCAAATGACTCTCAAGAATTTGCACAGCCTGCATAGTCTTTGGATATATTCCAAAGATATGGAGATCAGTGAGGGTCACTTTCAACTCCCTACTAATTTCAGGCCTATTAGTCTCCTTCATGTTTGCTAAAATGCATAGAGAAACTGGTGGACAGATATATTAAGGATGTATGTTTGATCAGGGTACCCGTAAATGGTAAGCAACATACCTATCAGGCAGGTAAGTCTATTGACTCCTTTCTTCAAGAAGTGGTCCCCAATTTGTCACTGAAATTTTATTTTTTAAATTTATTGAGGGCGCCGATAATACAGATAGCAAATGCGATTATATACCTATTTATTTATAAATTTGTAGTTTTATCTCTTTTTCCAACACTATCCATATATTTTCTATATATTAGTTCTCATTTCTCCATTTCATTAAATTAGATAAAAAAAAAATAAAATGTTGAAAGATTAAGATTGAAATTGAAAAAGATTATGAAATATTATTAACATAATATATATTATTAACTTTTCTGTATTAGTTTTAAGAAGCAATATTCGCATTTTGTGTGGCAAGCAAAAAAAACGTTTTCAAAATGCTACATAATACAATTGCTTATTAAAGAAACTAAAGGCTTTTACAAAACTTACAGGATTCACTTAAAAATTTGCAAGTAATGCCTCCATAGTTGTAGCAAGCTTTATGCAAAATTACACGAATTTTTATCGTGCAGTTTTTATTTTATAAGGCAAAACTTTAAATTCAAATATCTTAAAGTTAACATTTGCTAGATACGACAAAATATTACTCATTCGACGAATTGTACACACCTAATTTGATAAAAAGAGCAATATATTTAAATCTGTTATCAACAATTCTGAAGCACCTAGAAAACAGTGTAATGTTCATTCAGGCTAACTTTTTTCAGAATTTCTTTATTATCTATTCTTGATAACATTTTGTTTTTTTTTCTTTCTTTCATAGAAATTCATTAAAATTTTAATATGTATGCAATACCTATATGTAATTACCTCTACGCTTTAGAATTTCAAAGCTATAGAACTTAATAAATTACCAAAATTTACATTTTCGTTTCTAATAATAATAATAACTTAAAATTCATTAAAATTTATACCACCTAAAATCTATATTTAGTTAATTTTAAGGTGAATTTATCATGTACAATCTTACACTAGTGGTTTAAGTAATTTATTTCAAAGGACATTATCAAGATTAACTTAAAATTAATTTCCTGTTTTAAATCAAAAAAATAAAATCTAATTTTAAATGTCATATCAACAAGCATTGTTTTCTAAATATATAGGTACTTGGACATAATTATATACGAGTAGAATTTATAATATATATTGTATATATTAATACATTCACACAATATTTTAGTATTGCAATAAATACTCAATCTTTTAAAAGCTATAATAATAAATCATTTTTAAAATAATAACAAAAACTCAAAATATTAAGATTAATTCTATCAAATGACGACTCTGAAATATTTTTCATAACGTCCTCAATATGAAAAAATTGATCTATTGTTGTGAACACGAAAAACGATATGAGAGTAATGTTATTTATATTCTTATCCATAATTATGTTCGAAAAATCAAGGAAAATATAATAGAATTCAACACATAGGTGGGTAAGATATGCATACTTGCATACATCTTTGTTCACATATACCTACCAGTATATTTTCATAAGATATATTCATAAATGCTATTTTGTGGTGAAATGAACAAATGATGTAAACAAGTGTATGAGAAGAAAAGTTAACTCTATGACAAAATTTATTAATATGTACTATCCATAACCATTTAATACTTATATAATATAGTATATCAGTTACATAGAGTAACAAAAATAAGTTGTTAAACCGTTTGTGCTTTTTCATCACCTAACATTCCGGATGATGAATTCATAATGTAATTTTTCGTATAGGTATGTATAATAATTATGAAATTCGGCTTTCCCAAACAGTTTCTCCAGTTCCTATTAGAAAACGTAAATGTGAATGAGTCGTCAAACGTTAATAATTATTATTGGTATTACAAAAACCGCTATCGTAACAAATTATAGTGGTGGCGTTTCGAAACGGCTTAATTTCATATAATATGTTTTTTTGCAGTTATTTTTTACTTCTTTTGGATTGTAAAATTTAGTTCTTTTAAGAAAAATCTTTTTAAAATTATAATGTTTTCAGACTTTTGTTACATACTGATACTAGTATTATTGAATTATGTATAATACTTAATATTTTCAAATAATTAGAAAAAATGTTGAATTTGGAAAAAAAAAATTGTTTAATTTGAAAAATAAATTTTTTAATTTGTTTGACGAAATGTTGAATTTGACTGCAAAAAAGTATATATCATAATTACAGAAATTTGAAAGTCTTGCGCTTCTTAATATAAAATTGGTGGGATAATATACACCACAGAATTGTGAAATATTTATTGGTTTTTGATTTTTGTTTATTTCCACATTATAATATGATTATAAAAATAAATGTTCATTAAATTTTATCCAACATTGTAATTCCAAGTAGTAAACATAATTATTGTTTTACATACAACAGGTAAGCAAGTATGAATGTATGAATACCTATATTGAATGTAGTACTATTCTAGTAAATAAATAAAAATAAAACTGAGGAACTTATACACACATACACATGCTCATGTAAATATTATGTACATTTTTCTTTAGATTTGACAGGACATTAATATTATTACGATGTGCTAAAAATATGAAATAAGGAAACATCAGTTTTTAAACATGTGTTTACTGTTTACGCCATCTATTTATGTTATGTTTACGTACATAAACATTGTTGGCATCTTTTTGTGTATTGTTTTTGTATATGATTTTTCTTTTTTCATATATTAAATTGTGTTATTATTATGTAACATACAATGTTCTATGATATAATCGTAGCTTTTTGGTTAGTCATGTAAATTTTTATTATGAATGTTTTATGTTTTTGATTTATTGTGGCACTAGAAGTAAACTTTACATATTTATGTTATAAAATAATTTTAATCGAATTTTTATCACCAAATTACAAAATAAAATTAAAAATTAATTTCAATTAAAAAAACAATGTGAAGTTTTTCATTTAATTATAAGCTTTTGACATGGATAAATAAAAGTACTTTTTTATTCCTTCATTATAAAATTAATTTTTTTGATATAATTTGATAATAACTTAAAATAATAATCGAAAGTATTTTATTTAAGTATACCTAGTTTTTTAGTTTCTGATAAAAGTATTACTTTCGTATATTTAATTTTTTTTAAATTATTGAAGACTACTCAATTAAAAAAATACTCGTAGGTTAGTTTTAGTTGTAGTTTTAAAATTCTTTATTCTCAAATTTACAATTAAAGTGCTTACAAATAAAGATCGATTTTTATATAAATTTTCTTTACAAATATTTTTTTTTTTTTTTTTTTTTTTTTTTTTATATTGTGCTTTATTTTTTATTAGTTACATATTTTAATTATTTTTTTGACAAAAACACTTAAACAAAAATTATAATTATTTCATCTTCTTATCTTACTGACCCTTCATTAGGGCGCTCTAAGTTATTTAGTTTTTTTGCACTTATATGCATCATTTTCTTAGTTTTTAATTTATTTCTTTTACATGTTATTTGATTATGTTTAATAGTTTAATCATTTATTTTTATTCTAATATTAATTGAAAAAATTTTAATTCTAAAAAAAACCAATTTTTCTTTAAACTTTTTTTTTTTAAAAAACCCTAATCCTACTTAACACTAATACTAAAAACTACTTAATCTAACTTACAACTAAATTTATTGATACAATCAATATTTGATTTTATTCTTGCCACCAATATTTTTTTGTATCTTTTGAGTCTATTTTTGTTATGTACCTATTTCCGGATCATTTTCGTATTTTTTGTTTGATTCATATTCTATTTTTTTGTTAGTTGATCTCCTAAATACATGGTATATTATGGGTAGTTTGTCATCGTTTTGTATAAATTTATTTTTATCTAGGTATATCCACGATTCAGGTGGTATATAACCCGTGCTCATTGTTTTTATTATGTACCTATTATCAGGGTAAATTGCGTGAGCAATCAAACTATTTTCTGTTACTAAATCTACTCTAGAGTAATGTTGTCTTGTTAATTTTACTATAAATTGGTCTATTTTGCTTATTTTGCTATATTCATACAGGGATTTGTTAGATATGTAGTGTTTATATTCTATTTCAGGTTTTCTAAATTTGCTTGTACAATGCCTTATGCACCTCCTTTCAAACTTTCTTAATAATTCCATACATGACGGACTAACATTGTACCATATTGGGCAGGCATATGTAAGAATTGGTCTTATCAATGCCTGGTACCCTATGATTTTTACTCTATTTGTAATTCCTTTAGCATAAAATAACTGTTTTGATGCCATAAAGGCTTTACGTGCATTTTCTAGTCGTTTTATTATGTGGAATCTATAATTTAAATTATTTGTTAAATATACTCCTAAATATTTTACCGATTTTTGATTTGTCAGTTTTATGTTGTCTCTTGTTTTAATGTGGAACTTTCTCCAATTTTTTCTAACATCTTTGTTCGCTTTATCTAGAGATGTTCTAAATAAAATAACTTCACATTTGCTATAGTTTATTCTTAGCTTCCAAGAATCAACATAACTTTGTATAACGTTAAATTTTTTTTGAAGTTTATTTTGAATTTCTGATACATATTTATTTACATTGTAAATAATAAGATCATCTGCAAAAGCTAAACTTGTTGTACGAGACTGATTTTGATTTATCTTTTGTAATAGCTCACTGATATAAATATTAAATAACAGTGGTGCGTTTACAGTTCCTTGTTGTAAACCATTTATTACTTTAAAGACTTTTTTAGTGCTTAAATTTCTATCTTCTACTATAAATTGTTTTCCACATAACATTTCTTTAATCATTTTTACTAAGTGTGTAGGGAAATTATATTTTAATAGTTTATATAGTAAACCACTAATCCAAACAGAATTAAAGGCTTCTTTTAAATCTATGAGGCATGCCCCAACAGATTCCTTTTCATTCATCGCCCAACATATGTCCGAAGTTAATTTATTAATCGCGTGTATTGCTGAGTGTTTTGCCCTGAACCCAAATTGGTTTTCTGGGATAACATCATTTTGTTTTACAATTATCAATACATTCTTATTAACTATTGTTTCGAATATTTTGCTTATGTTGGGCAATAAGTTTATAGGTCTGAAGCTTTTTGGGTCTGTTTTATCCTTTCCCGGTTTTAATATTGGAATGACTTTGGCTATTTTCCACATTTCTGGAAAATAGCAATTGTTTAACAGGTTATTAAATATTGTACAATAACCCTGAATTATACTGTCTGGCAAATTTTTTAACACGATGTTTGGAATTCCATCTATTCCCGTTGATGTTTTACTTTTCAAATTTGTGAAGACTTCTTTTAGGTCCTCAAATTTGACCAAGTAACTATTAAAGGTTTGGTTACCTACCAGTTGGTTTGCCTTACATAATTCATTGAATTTTATTAACCTAATATTGTTTCTCTTATCTATATTTATTTGTCTACTAAACTCTAAATATTTTTCTTCGACTTCTATAGAGTGATCATCTAGACTACCTGAGACTATCTGATTGTGCGATTGTTCAACATAGTGTCCTATGATGTTTAGTGTATCTTCATGGTTCCTAATTATGTATCTGCCCTGCTCATCTCTTTGTAATTGGTTAATGTTTATCATAGCGTTTGTTAGCAAGTTTTTGTCACTTTCTTTTACTCTCAGTTCGTTAATATTTATGTTATTTTTTTTCCTAAATATTTTGTTAATAGTGGGAAACATGTTTCTAGAATTTGACGGATGAATATTTTTTAACGTTTTTTCCCATTGCTTATTTCGTTCTATATTTATATTTTGTGTAATGAGTGAGTTTATATTATTTAATAATGATTTTAATCTATTTATCTTATTACCGTTATGTTGGACATTTCTTTTGTATGCGTTTTTTATTGCAGTTAGTATTGTGGATTTATATTTTTGTAATTTTTTTATTTTATAGTTCATATATTTGTCAATAGAATTTCCCAATCTGATTTTGGGTACACATGTCTCTCTTGTCTGTTTAATTAAATTTTCTATTTGATTCAAATAACTAATTATCTCTTGATTTTCGAGATTACGATTGTTGGGTATTAGCATTCCAACATTAGCTTCTATCCCTATTACCTTATCATCTAATTTTTTTTTGAATATTTCCCAGTTAGCCGCCTTATAATTGAATTTTATGTTAATATTATTTGGTTCTTCTCTTAAATAAACATTATTCTCTAGTTCTAAATTGATAACGATAGCATTGTGGTCACTGTCGTATGGTATTGTTTCTAGTTTGTTTTGTACGCCCATACTAAGGCTGATTCTAATATCTATAATTCCTAAATCTAAAAATGAGTTGGTTCGTGGATATGTAGGATTTTTGGAGCTATAAAGTTTGGCTTTGTATAATATCTCATTGTTGTTTAACCATTTTTTTAAAATATTTCCTCTAGTATTGCCCGTAGTGTTTGACCAGTCTGAATGTTTGGCGTTGAAGTCGCCTGCCATTACATAGTAATTATCCAATTTGTTTAGTTTTAGTACCCTAAAAGTATTATTTAATTCGTTTTCAAATTCTTCGCTATATTTGTGACCTGCGTAAAGTGCTATTATTTTTAAATTTTTATTTTGATTCAACTTGATTTCTATTATACTCATTTCTAGGCACTTAAAACTTTCTATTATATTATTATTAACTTTTAAATATTTTAAATTTTTTCTTATTAAAATTGCTGTACCCCCCCCTTGTACGGCAAGTTGTCTGTCATTTCTAATAAAGTTATAATTTTTAAATTCCAGTTTATGTTTCGGATTTAGTTTTGTTTCTGTCAATAATACTATATCTGGGCTAACTTTTTCAAGAAAATAAACTAGGTATGCTCTTTTATTGAGTGATATAATTGAATTTACGTTAATAGCAATTATTTTTAATTTAGTTAACCTATTATTTATACTAGTCATAGTAAGAATTTTTTCTTTACAAATAAGAGAATAGTTAGTGACACTTTTTATTAAGAAAATAGTGTTAAGCGCCACTTCAATAAAAATTTACAATTTGAAATTTACAAAATTTTTTATTGTGGGGTAACAATAAAGTATTAAAAATTCAATATACCCAAATAAATAAAAAAAACAAAAAATTAAAAATAATACATTAATTAGGTAATAAATGAAAACAAAAAAGAATAAGAATAAAAATAAAAAAAAAAAACAAAATAAGTAAACTAAGATGAAATAGTATGAGTATAAGCATGTGAAACAAATATCAAATTATTCACAAACAAAATATAAGTTCAATAATTAAAAACTCAAATATTCAACTATTGAAAAATAAATCATAAATTCAATTTAAATAATAAAAACAAGTATTAAAACGAAATGAATGTAATAAAATATTTTAAGTAAAAGCTAATAAAAGACAATTAAATTACAAATCAAAAGAAGGAAAAGAAAAAGTTAATAATTCAAGAACAAATTATAATTCACAATATTATTATACTAAAAACTCTAGAAGAATTTCGATTTCATCATGATTAAAACCCAGAAGCCAAGATTTAGTCAAGTTTAAAAAAACATTTCTATTATGTAAAATTCGGATTGCATGTGGAAGTTTGTTAAATAATCTACCTGAAACTATGGAGTATGAATTTCGGAAATTTGTTGTGCGGAAATTAGGAATGTTAACTAACAGGCTATTATTAATTCTTAAATTGTGATTACTAGAGATTCTAGAGTTTAAATATCCGCTCCGAACAAAAAAAATTTTTAAAGTTTTAAAATAATACAAATGTCTAACAGGTAGGATTTTAAGACTCGAAAATAATTGAAATGTTGGATAGAAGCGATTCTTGTTACAAATATTTCTGATAATACATTTCTGAAGTATAAGTAGAGGGGATATTTTATTATAGTATGATCCTTCCCAGCAAGCAATACCATACTGTAATTTAGAATGAAATATTCCATAATAAATCATTTTTAAAGTGTTAGAAGAACATAGTTGCCTAAGTCGATAAAAGCTACGTAACGTAGATCGTAAATACTTTTTTAAAAACAATGAATGTTCAGCCCAACTCATATTATTGTCAAAAGTAACACCCAAGTATTTAAAGCTTTTCACTACTTCAATTTTGAAACAATTAACACTACAAAAAGAATCATCACAAAAGGAACGCTGAATAGCAATGGAAGAACAATTTTCATTAATTAATTTAAATTTACTACATTCAGACGCATGGAAAATTAAATCTAAGTCCGGATAATCTTGTTGAGATAAACTAAAAAACATCAATTTGGTTTTATTACTCACAACAAGCCTATGTTCTGAAAACCAACTTCTTAACACATTTAGATCGTGATTAATTTCTGCAACCATATTAAGGGGACTTAGCGAGGTATAACAACAGCCGATATCATCAGCAAAAGCAGTTAGTTTACCTTTAAAATTTTGATTGAAAAGAGAGTTAATATAAATTAAAAACAGAATCGGTCCTAAAACTGACCCTTGTGGTACACCATGTTTAATAAACTGAGGCCTAGTTTTTTTATCACCAATATTAACCCTTTGCATTCTAAAGTTGAGATAGGATTTAAACCAGTCAAAAATTGCACCTCTAAATCCAATATTATATAACTTTTTTAAGAGAATTTCGTGACTGACCATATCAAAAGCTTTCTTTATGTCGACAAATAGTCCAGCGCAAAATTTTTTACTATCTAATCCTTTATTAATATTTATGCAAAAATTAAGTAGAGCATCCTCAGTAGATAGCCCTTTCCTGAAACCAAACTGTTCTGAGTTAAAAAACTTGATTTTTTCTAAATAATCCAAAACTCTATTCTTAACTAGTTTTTCAAATATTTTGGAAATTGAGGAAAGTAGAGAAATAGGTCTATAATTACTAACATCCTTAGGGTTACCTTTCTTGAAGAGTGGTATAACAGTTGCAAGTTTTAATGACTCTACTATGTTGCAAGTTTTAAATACACTACTTGTTCCACATTATGTAATCAATTTCAGTACCGTACCCAATATATGAAAAGGAAATTATATTTAAGTTACTATATAACCCTTGTGTGAGTGACGAGGTACTCGGGTACCTTATGCATTTTCCAACCACAAAATAAAAGGTTCTGGAAGGGCTAACGAGCTGATAATCCCTGACAACTCCTAAAAAGGTGTGAATTTTTAATTTGGATTTTTATAATCAACGGGAGTCGAGATCTACCCTTGTTTTGAAAAATCACCTTCACGAGGGAGACAAGGTAACCTTATATGGAATTCTATAGATATTAAAATTTTTTTTTTATTTATTTTGATAATATTTTATTTTTAAAGCTACTTTAACTTTTGAATATTATTATTTTATTTTTATTTTATTTACATATAAAATTTATTTCAAAGTAGATATGATAATCAAATAGAATATTAAGAAAAAAATTTAAAATTACAAAAAAGACAAAAATAATTACTCTCAGTGACTTCAAAACAATTATTACATTTTGCTAATGTTTTAATATGTTCATCACAAATTGGTTTGCTGCATTGAACAAAGGCTTTTCCAGTTTTTCTTCGCTTTTGGTTCAATTTTGATTCATAACTAGCAACTGCCAACCACTTCCAGTATACTAGTATAGTCTCTCTTTTGTTGGTTGCTTGTTACTAAAGGCTGAATTTATCTCTCAAGAACATCTTGCATTGCTAAAAGTATAAATGGTTTGCCAACGACTATGGGAATAAATGCACGATATTGGATAATTAATTTTGCACAGCTGAAATGCCTAATTTTTCAGGAATCTTCTACGGCGATCAGTGTTGGAAAATCTTGGATGAATGTCCTTATAAATAATATATGCTCTCAGTCCAGCAATATCAACTATATTGTAAAATAATGCCGGTGGCCAACGATTGTTTCTTCGTTTTACAGAATATTTACCTAATAATTTGTCCATATTGTCAACATCTTCTTTCGTTTGGTTGTAATATGTGATGATCTTGGGCTTAGCCTTAGTTCCTACTTCTGCCTCAGGTTTGTTGTACTTTGTAGATGTCATTGCAGCGACTTTTTTTTTGGTAAATAAGAGCACAATGTTGCATTCTTTTTAAATGCCCGATTTGTTGAAAAAACTGCTATGTCTTTATGTGGTTGCATATTATTTGCTGACAAAAATCACTTATGTTTACGAATGGTTCCAACCAATGTCATATTCCATGAACTAAGCACATCGATCAACGGCTTCAATTTTGTTAAAAATATGGTTGTCTATTTTGATAATTAAAACCCAAGGGTAAACTTTAAGTGTTTAGTAATTGACTTAAGAGAACCATCCTTCTCTCGTTGTCAATTTTATGTAGTTTGCTCGACAGTTGGTAACAAAAAAATATTTTGATTTTAATTTCAGCATTTATATTGCGTATAAAAAAGCTAATTTGATAGAATCATTGAAGCAACAATAACTACAAGGTGCAACATACATATAGGGTGATGGATTACGAGCTGGTGGATTACGAGGTTAGTCACTTTTAATAAACTTCAGACAACAAAATTTTGACGTGACTATCTTATTTATATAAATATTGTTATTTGACCCAATAGATGATTAAATCAAATAGGTCTGGTATAAATAGACTTTATCTTATCGTGACCACGCCGCCGATTATTTGTGTGAGTATTTGGTTGGCATGCAAAGTTCCGTTTGGTGAACATGGACTTGGCAGCGCACGATGTGACTTTGCTATATTATATTTAAAAATTCAAAATTTTATATATTTTGTGTTGGACACAAACTCGGGCGACTTTGCTGGTTTCTTCATATATTAGTGTACCTGGATATTAACATGCTTACACCGTTTTAAGATGCTAGTCTATTATTATTTTTTGTATTATTCCATTACCAACATGGTCAATGATTAAACTGAATATTAGTAGGATATAAAGATGAAGAAGTATATACATAGGTATATATAAGAAAAAACAGAAATAATGGATGTTATGGAAAAATATAAAGAATTGAATTAGAGTTGGGTAGGAAACTTAAGTAAAATACAAGACGATAGTACTCAAAAAACATCAGATCTTGATCGAAAGGAAAAGGTAGACAATTTAAATATTTAGTTATAAGTTACACAGTTTTGACAAAAAGAGGAGTAATAGCTGAATAACCAAGTAAAAAAAACTGCATAGCCATCAGAGAACCTTTTACAAATTTACCGTAAACCATACACTTTTCACACAAATACTTAAATGTGCTTGTATTAGAAAAAACATATTAGATATACTTGTAAAATATGTAGTTTGAAAGGATTTGTAAATTAAATTTAAATAATATTAAATATCTTCTGATGGGCTTTAAATATTGTGTAATATGTGTTGGAATGTCACTTGCGATGTTGAAAAGAAAAATGTTTAAATACAATCTGCAATGTAGGTTTTACAAGTTAGTGGACCTCAGTAAGACTGTCATTTAAATTAAATATAATATTATTTAAATAATTTGATATATTAAAATTGAGTTTACTTTACAGTTAGAGAATACTATTGACAATAAGTTTTTGTTATTTTTATATAATATACGTATTTTATATATGTAGTATTTTGTTTATTGGATAAGACATCCTATTGAAATTCTAAGGATTAAGTGTACTATTTTATTTTCATTTTTTCAAATACACAAATATTAAAAAAATTCAAATAGAATATAACATTATATAACAAACGTCTTGTTATTCTCTTCATTTTACAGTTATATTTTTTTTTTCATTTATTTATCATCACATAAAAAATATAGAAGATATCAACGAAATAAAAAATAAATAAAAAGCTTTTCAGTATGGATTTCATATTGTAATGCACAAGCAATTGGTTTACAGTTTCATATGGACATACATTTATAATTTATCACTAATGTTATACATTCGTATAAAAGGTAATATGCATTTATTAGAGTGGTACTTATTTCCCAAATTAGTAGTATTTAATTGAAAAAATGTATTAGTTTAAGTCGATTATCTGCCAGTGAATCAATCGATATTATCTGGTAAATACCAGTTTCATCATCCCGTGTACACTTGATCTCCTCTAATTCAGAAACTTAGGCTTTCTGAGGAGGTATTAGATAATTTATTCTAGAAGGGATTTATTCAAGAAGCAACATAATTAAAGTCTTTCAAATTTAAATTTAAGTTGACAAAATTCTTTAGTTCCTTTAACCATTATTTACTTACTTATTAAGTGTCCAACATACGGCTATGTAGGGTCTGGGTTTGACTCATCAGCGTGCTCCATTTTGTCGGTCACAGGCAGTTTGTTTTCAGTTGAAGATACGAAATTATTTCATATAGGCCGATATTTTGTCCCTCCAACGAAAGTAGGTCTATCCCGACGTCTTGTACTGTCGGGTCTGTATTCAAAGATTATCTTGACTGTACCATTTTTATCCATCTACTCTAAGCATTCGAGCCATTGTTGTCTAATGACTTTTATTTTCAGCTCATAGAGTTAGCCATGATATCTTCTGCTGTAGACCACATCGTCCCTTTCAGGACCATATATCCGGCGAAAAATTTCTTCTCAAAAACACTAAATGCATGTTCACTTACCATGGATGCGATCCGTAGAGCAGAACCGGGAGTATGAGCGTTTTGTAGATTTGAACTTTGATGCTTCGAAATAAGTGCTTTGAGCCGAAATGTTTTGAACCAACAACAACGATTTTCAAGGGTTGTTCTTAGTCGTACTTCCATATTGATGCCCTTTGTGAGAATTACGGAAGGTAGTAAAAATTCTGAATTAGTTGAGAACATACAATGTGCCGACAGTGATATTGTGACCAATATAATGTTGGTATGCTTTTTTGTTGGTCAACAACATAATATCTTTTTTGTTCTACTTTGAGACACTTTCATCTTACAATAACTCCTAATGGTAATCTAGTACACGTTTGAAATATGTCGAAAGTGTTATTTGCAATCATTACAGCAATCTTGTGTTTCAGGTGCCATTTTTAACAATTGGATGAGCTTGGTTGGTACACCGAATTTTCTGACATAATATTTTTTTTTTTATTCTCCCCGTAAACTCTGTTCAGTACATGGCGATTTGATAATTTTGATAGTTTTATTTGCAAAGAAGATTACTCTAATGCAATATATTTTATGTAGTTCAAATAGGAATGTCCATAACAAAGTCTGATTTACAGTGTTGTGTTCTTATTGTATATAAAAGAAAAACATTCAAATATTATAAGAAAACTGGTTGCAATTTCTGTCAAAATGAATTTTAACAAAAGCGAAAATTTAGTTTCATACGAAAGAAAATTTTTGCTTTCGTTTTTCTTTTTTTTTGTAGTACTATTCTTTAAACAAAATTTTGAGTTGAAAAAAAAAATTAATAAAAAGAAATATTTGAAACTTCCTTAAGCATATTTATATATGGTATCTATAATGTTGTAAAATATCATATTAAAAAAATAAATAAAAAAAAATATAAATTTTTACTCAATATGAGCCGCATTGATAAGTAGAACGTCGTTAGCTACTCTAAAATTATTTGGAATGATCAAACATGTTTAAACGGAGGTAATTTCAAATTTTATACATTTTATTTTCAAGTTTACTGATGTGAGAGATGTTGTCACATGATCCATCTGTAAAGTTCTAGAACACAGACTTTTCTGATGGATCAGACAATGAATCCATGATTTTTTTCTTTAAGAATCCTAACTTTTTATTTACTCCCCACTTTTGTTGATTTGATGTATATATAGGTACATTATGTATCTAGGTAAATCATTGTAAAATAAACAGATGATGATAATGTTGATGTAATGATTGGATAAAATATTGCATAGTTATTCTTTACAATTCCTATACTGAGACCAAATCTAGCTCCATTAGATTTTTAACCGATGAATCTTTATACAATCGTCAATAAATCTTCAATCCAGTTTAATCATTCAAACAAGCAAAAATTATTATTATTGAGATTGATAGATATCGAGTTCGTTAGGAAAAATTAAATATCAGTTTTTTAAGTTAAGATTTTTTTTTTTGTTAATTAACAAACTGAACTGAGATAAAGAAAAAATCTGAAATATATATAACACCAAAGATATTAATTTTTTAAACTAAAATAATTATTATGAATAATGTTTTATTTAATGTTATTTTTTCATAATTTAATATTTTTATTCATTATTTAATATAAAAACTATTTTATTCATACAAAAAAAAACCGAAAATATACAAACAAAAAATTAAATGAACTGAAGTAACGGAAAAAACTGAAGAAATGAATACACTATACAAATAAATTGCTTTTCATTTTTCCTTAATAAAATCTTCCGTTAACGAATCTAGAAGTATCGGTTAAAAAGTATCGAGTAGAAAGTATCGAGTATTGATGATGAAAGTATCGAGTAGTAATGATTACTGGAAAGTATTGAACATGCACATTCCTACTAATAAACAAATTTTGTCTCTAATGCAATCCATCTAAACGATATTTTATAGAATCTGAAGTGCTATTAAAATTAAAGAAATGTAAAAAAATAAAATACAAAAAAAAAAGATAGCAGTTGTATTTTTCGAAAAAAAAGTATTTTCTTTCTATGCCACGGTGCTGTTGTTGTTTTTCTAAAATTTAATTTGAGTTAGAAAAAACTTTATTGTCTGATTTTAATTTATTTTTTTCTATAGTAAATATACAATTTAAAAATTATTGAAGATTCTCTAAATATTAGATATTATAAATTCATAAGAAATTCACATAGTTAAATGTTGTTATTATCAACCAACTCAGTTTAATTTGTTTATTTTCCTTTAGATCAATGTTATGAGCAGTTTTAAGCCCTAATGTAAGCAAATGATCCCAAGCTTTAATTTTATTTTATAAACAAGGACTTTTATGTATACGAAAATACAAAAATAATGAACATCTACTGTATTATTTTCCATCTCATATTCTAATTCAAATATTATGTCCAATAACACTTTAGGTGAAATACTATGCTATGTATAATAGCGCAGCCCCTATAGCTATACTTAATCTTTTATGTACTGTACAATACAAAAACCAATTTTCCATTAGGTATTAATACTTATTATTCCCTTTAATGTACATTAGTCAATTTAATTTCTAAATTAATTTTTTATAGAAAATAATTTTAACAAATATTTTCTAAATTGGTTTTTCTCAATTCATTCAAGAGCAACAATTTTACTAAATGTTATATTTTGAAATTTTTCTCTCAAAACAAAAACAAAATTTAAACAATTGCATCCAAAAATTTTGAAATTACTTTACTTTGGAGAATATAAAAATTTAATGATTTTCTTAATTAAATTATCTTTATTCAATATCAATACAAATAAATAAAAATTTGTATACCTACAGTCCACATCCAAAGAGGGTTGTTTAAAAGTTAACAATAAAAATAAAATAAAATCAGAATTCTTCGCATAGTTATACCGGGTGTTTCAGAGCATGCGTATCAGCTTTTTACGAGGGGAAAGTGCCGTTATTTTAAAATTAAAAAAAAATGTTATTAACTAAATCGAGTGCTCTATCGATTGGAGATATTTTCAACTTCTGGGAAGGACCGGAAAAGGTTTTTTTAAGCCCAAAAAATCGCCTAAATTAGCTGAAATCGAGATTTTTGAATGGGAAGGGATAATTTTTTTTTGCAAATTCGAATTCTACGACAAGAAGTAAGAAACTTATGTTAAATGATATTTTTTGGGTTTATAGCTTCATTTCAGTTATATGAAAATTTTTAATTTAAAACGGATTCATAAAACTCATATTATAACAATTCAAAACATCAAGCTATACACAAGTGCAAAAAATTTTAAAATATTTCATTATGTCTTTCAATGTAAACTATATGCAATTTTTCAATTCTATTAATTTAATTTGCATTAGAATATTTCATAAGACTAGACTCTAATTAATGGTACATTTTTTTTCTATTTTTATTTACTCATTAATTTCGCAAAGAATTCAAAAAGCTCATTCGCGCCTACAGATTAGATATATAATATAGAATATAGATTGTTACAGAGTATATAGAAAAAAATAATAATATTAACAATTCAGTGCTACAACAAAAAACTAATATAATAGTTTAAGATAACTACAATTGATTTAAATTGAAATACATTAATCAGAAAAAAACCTTATAACTAGAAATTGAAAACCAAATCATTAAAAAAAGCAATTATTGTATATACACTTTATATTAAGCGTATAAAATAATTTGTTCGTTGAAGTACATCATATTACGCTATTTTAGATAAATTTTTATCACATTACATTATATTATATTATTACGTTATCCTTATAATGCATTATGAATATTCACGATTAAGTGTAGAAACGTAGTAAGTGTAGCTTTGTACAACGATTTGAACAACGATTTCGTGAACACACCCTTGTACTGTCGATGTTGTACTCGATGTAGAATTGTGACAGCGATTTATTTATATATGCATTTCATTTATAATAATTATGAGAATAAGTGAGAAATAACTTTCTTTTTAACTACATTCATAAAATATTTCAATTGAAATTTTCTTTCAATTTAAATTTTTTATTTAAAAAATTACCTCTGTCTTTATCTCCGTCATTTTTTCAAATATAATATTTATTGACTTTACAAATTAATGTCAAACTTAAAAAGCACAATGGCAAGGTAACTAAAGTAAAATACTAAAAATACAATAGGTTTGAGTCTTGTAAAAATCTACAAGTCTTGTAGAATATTTTTCCATATAAAAATTTTATAATAGCAATACACTTCTACATCTTGTACAAGACTACACCTTTAGTCTACACCTATTCGTGGAGACTCTAATTATTATTATATTATACTTTAAATTATATCACATTAGATGAATTTATCCCTTCAAGTCAATGTATAAAAAAAATGTAATGTATAAGAACCGGAAGGTGTCACGAATTTGATGTATTAAAATTAAAGCCAAAATGGAAAGACTTTAACCTTAAATCTCTTATTTAAAAGTATTAAAATCGGGTTGAATAATTGAAGGCATAAAAATGAGTGAAAAATTGTTAACACATAATATCAAGTCTATAAAATGTAAAATCTACAGCCAGTTACGTATCTAAAAGTTGTAAACATAAAAAAGATCGCACAAAACTAACAGTTTTACCAAAATTAATTTATTATACAAACAACAAGTATGTTCGGAGTCTATACTAATATCAATGTAATAGGTACACCACTGTGTAATATTATTTAAAGTGGAAACTAATTGTATGAGTAAGTAAAAATAAACCTTCACTAGGTAGTTTATACTCAATATTCTCAATAATTTTTATATCTATTAAGTATTTTTATATAATTTTTTTCTTATTTTCAATTTTATATCATAAAGAATATTGAAAATTTTATGATCATATAAAATTTATTAAAAAATGGATATTATTTGTATGCACATATTACAGGTATATTAGGTATGTACATTTTGTACATACATACTACATACATCCGCATTACTGAATTCATAGTTACCTAATAAGATTCCGAACAAAATTTTTCAAATCTACTTCAAAATTAAATAATGATGTATTTTATTAATTTTGTAAGTTTGTGTGTTTATAGGTTTCATTCTACAATAAATTAAATCGATATCGAAGACGAAAAATTATTTCTTTTAAGATTTCGGAAATCTTTTTAGTTCAATTCATTCTGAAAATAATTTTTTTTTTAAAGAAAGTAATCCGATATTATTTAATAACAGTAAATAATTTCAATGATGCAAAGTAATTAGACTACTTAGAAGAAAATTTATTTTCCAATATCGAATTATCAATAATTGCTCATGTAATTAAATGCATGAGGTTACATCATAAATAATAATACAATATAAAATTATGTCAGATAGAAACACTTTATTACTTGCTTTTTGTTACAAAGCATAACAGTGTAATAATATTAGTTGATACAAACTTTTTATTGTTATTTTTGTTTATGGAACAGGTGTCGAATATTGAGATATTCATATTTAACAGTATAGTCCAGTTTAGCATTTGAAATTTTTTCCTTCATATTTTTATTTGAAATTCTATGTGGGTTAAATTTTCTCTTCATGATATTATCTTCAGTCACATTACTTTCTTATCGCTCGTCGAATTATTGGAGGTTGCAGATATTTCTAATTTCTTCACTTCAGATTATACTCTCTGATGGGTTTTCAAAAGATATTTGTAAATATTTAATAGATAGTTCTAAGCAAATATTATTTAGTTATTGCCGGGTCAAATTTGCACTCTGTGGCATATGTTACTGTTATATATTTGTAACACTAATGTATGAGTTACAAAACGTTAGATAGTTAGATAGTTACAATAGTATGATTATCTAAACTTGAGCTGTAGACTAGAAGATAATGACTTAATGCAATAGATTAAAACTTAATGACTTAAAACTATAATATATAGTGTATTAAAATATATAACAGTTAGTATTGATGATTTAGCACAATATGCCTTATATATTTTGCACTTGCTGACTAGGGTTATATATTTTTTTTTTATATGAAGTCACATACAGACCCAAAGACTACGGAGGTCTTATAAGATTGTTCATTACCTTACATCTGGTGTTGGGGTTGATGCAAGCAAATGATTCTGTTGTTTTATTGTAAATATTTTCATATTCAAGGTTTCTGATATATTGGTGAAAATAGTTTTGAGCAGTTAAAAGTCATCATTAGTCTCTCCAATAATACCAATTTAATCTGCAAAATAAAGAGATTTTATTTTAATATTGACACTCTGCATTCCTTTGCTTTCTTTATGATCCCATTCATTAGTATAGATTTAGTTAAGATTCATCTCATTTTATTGCTTTGTTAAATTCCATTTTGTACCGTTATATCCTCTGTTAGCTTTTTGTTTATAATTTTAGGTGAAGTCAAAGTAATAGCAGTATTGTTAAGGACTAGTTTCACAACAATAGTCCTAAATTAAGTTCATTAATCAAGTCAATTAAAAAGTCTTCAATAAGATTGGTTATTTTTATAAGATTAGTTAAAAAAGTGATTCAGCGGTGTTTTTAAAAACTCAATATACTATTTTTTTTTTTTAAATTTATTAATCGGATTTTTATTGTAAATGAAACCTACTTTAAATTGAAAAATTTAATTGTTGCCATGTTTCCGTTTACTAATAATTTTTAATATTTTATGGCAGTAGCTAAACTCATTCCGAACAAATTAAGCGCATTCGATGGGATGCCGAGAAAATTATTTAATTGTTATCAGATTTGTCTCACTAAAATTTTGATGTAAGCGGATGATAAGACAATTTAATTTTGGATACAATAATTAGAGGAGTTATCGCAAAGAAAATTACCAAACCTCTTAGAGCGAAATGGATCTTCCATCGAATAAAGACAGAATACATATATCTAACGTTTGGGGTGAATCAGTAAAAACCATTCAAAACGAGAATAGTGCAATGGATAGGTTGAGTATTTTTTAAGCTAAAAAATAAATAAATCTGAGACTAGCTTAAATTATGTGGCATGTACATGATGAAATTAAAGAAGACAAGTTCAGGATTATATCGTGTAGAAAAGAGAAGAAGATGGATTACATTAAGCAACTGTGCTTTAATAAATTTTCCCTAATTTAAAAGAATGTTTACCAACAGAAAATTATATTGTAACTAACACAATATAAAATGTCAAACCAAATAAGCAATCCGACTAAAACAAGAAAGCCGAATTTCAATATAAATATAATGGCTAAACAAAAGGAGATCAAAAATAGCACTTACGAGAAAAAACTTCTTATTAGCTAAAACTTTTTATTCAGTTCACATCAGACCCAATTTTATAGCAATTCTATTTTTACTTTTGTAATGTAACTTTTAACCGTTACCACAAAAATTAACGGTTATCACGTATCATTTTTATTTTATCTATAGAAAGAGGAAGTCTTCAATATCATTGTAATATTATAGCAACTAAGATTAAGTCTAATTATTAAAAATAAATGTTGTAGAAAAATATTAGCTATATTTATATAGCAAAATTACGAAAATAATTCAACCAAACAATAACAACTAAACAACAACAAGTTTATAAATAATTATTGTTGATATCATCTAAGAGGCGGTATACGCCTACATTTAAGGCAACTAAACTTATATTTGTGTTTTATTAATTTTTTTAGTATACAGTTGCAACCGAACAGTTTATATTACTGCTTTAAAGTTTTGTTTATTATATTCATTATGTACTTCCAGGTTCCATCAACATATTAGAAATTTTTTCTGAATCCTTTTTTATAATATTGTTATTTTACATCCTCATTTTTTTTTAATTTTAACTTTCTTTATCAATAATACATTTTATTTTTATTATTTTATAGTAGAAGTAATGGACATCATTAAATGCTAAAAAAAAATGAATATCTACTTTTGTGGAGTATCTAGGTCAGTACTACACATTATTAATTCGATGGAATATAAATTAATAAATATCTATGTACATATTATTATGTATATAATTATTATGTAGGTATTTTGGATCGTATGTATATACAAAGTTATAAAATATGCAAAGTTTATAAAAATAAGATGGGGTAATAATTCAAATAAATGGATTTATAGATATAAAGCTGTACCTAGTTGATTTCTTTTTTGTCCTGACAAAACGAAAAATTATATATAAAAAATATATATATATATAAAAGGACATAGTTTTGGTTAGTAATGGAGGATATTTTGGTTTCTGATGTGCTCATTAAATCAAATTAAATTGTGTTGCTGGTTTATATAAAGGGCAAATATTCGAACCAAAAAAATCAATTTACTGGACTTATAATATTTTTAAAGTTTTAATTTAATATGTAGCTCTGTAAAAAACAATCATTATGATGCAAATGATTTGTTTTTTTCTTTTAGATAAATTTTTGTAGTGTCTAAAAATATTATGTCTATTAAATCAATTTAAGGATTGTTCTTCGTCCCGGGGTTATTATTGTAACAGTGGATAGTTTGGTGTTGAGTGAAACAAATAAAATATGCTAAGAGTTGGATTTTCTCCCAATTATACTGGTGATGAAACTAATTGCTATTTCTTTTCTTAATCCACCTTAATTTAATATACGATACTACTTCTGAGTTCAACTAACGTAGAATTAATTCATCAGTATACCTACACAGTACACTTCACTCTTAGATTTCTTATGTTATTGCTAAATTAATTTAAAAATTTAAATTTTTATTTTCATACAAAGTTTTAATTTTAACTTTTAAACTTCAACTTAAAAACAGTTTTTTTTGGTTCAGGTTTGTAAGATTAGTCTATTATTTGTTTATTAGTCTTACATTCATTCAAATAAGAGTAATTCAAATATTGACAAAAGAATTTTATGAAAAGATGAAAGATGATGACTTTTTTACAATAGAATAGTATTTTCTTTTTTATCATTATTATTACTTCCTTCTCACCTCATTCTATATATCTAATTATGAATAAGTATATTATGTATAGGTTGAAAGTGATATGTCTCAAACTGAATTTTATTTATCTGAAAACTGAATGAAAAATTCTTTGAAAAGTGGAAATAACTAACTTTTATTCTTTCGCTATTGTTTTAAGAATATCCCTTTGTTATATAATTTTTTACGCGAAAAGTTCAACGCAAATCAAAAATTGATTCAATAAGAATATTTTATGTATAATATTGTACTTGCTTTTACCATAAGCTATTGTATATAAAATATATTCATATTAATGAATAAAAAAAAAAAAAATATTAACTTCAAAGAATCAATAAAAAAAAAAAATTCTGGTGGTGAATACTTGACTGCTATCACAGTTCGGAGAGCGCAACATTTCAACAAACAACAAAGTATAAAAGAAAAATGGAATGTATCTATATAATTGAATTTACTAACAAAGAATTACATATCTATTCTTTTCCAGAAGTTTTTAATCCAGAAATTTATTTATAGATTTTTTACAAGTCCCAATAACAGAAATATGCAGTATTTTAAACTTTCGTGAATACTAAAATATTGAATATACCTCCAACTTGCAGTATTATTATTACGTCAAGAATATTATTATTATTTTAATTACAGTTTTGATATAAAACATCCTGAATTTATATTTATCGATATGTTCTGTACTAACGCATACTCATTTACATACCCTTGTAAATTACACATACAATGCAACCCGAAAACTTGGTAATAATTTTTTCTTCAAACAAGAACTCTGTTCAAAGTTTATATTGAGGAATTTGTAAAAAATCTATGGTCTCAATCTACAACAAATTTTGATATGTGTATATAATCAAATAATGAAGATAGTCTGAGCATAGGGTATTCAAATATTCATTGTTGGATTGTGTTCATACTCGTCCAAAACGTTTCGCTCTCTCAAAATCTTTTTAGGTTTCGATAGATCTTTTTAGGGGTTTTAGTGTTCTGACTTAAAATTGAATTAATGGTTAATCTATATAATTATCTATAAATCTATAATACTAAATCAATTTTAACGGTTTGTTTTAATTAAATTGCATATCATTTCACATTTAGAGTGACAGGAAAAATTGTACAAAATTTCTTTGTTCATTTTACTTACGAGAATACTAATTAGCGTTATTTATTTTCTTATATTTCGGTTGAAGTGAGATTTAATACAGACAATATACAGTACATTTACTCAAAATAAGTTGTAATTCGTAATTTGAGAATCACATTTTGTAATTATTTAGTCACTAGTCAGGAGTCAAGATTCAGAATTAAAAAATTTTATTGGCGACGATTTGTTAAAATTTAAAGTTTAAATTTGTAAAACTATAATCTAGGAAAATGCTTAAAATGGTTTGCTTGTTGGATGGATTGGTGCAGTTTCGTATTCGTTATGGTCAATTGTAAATATTGTTCTTTTGACTAAAATGGATTATTTAGCTGATCAGGTAAATATAACTTTAAATTTGCCTTTGAAATCATATTTACATTGAATTTGGTTTTTGATGTCGTAAATGCCATTTGTACAGTTATGTTAATTTTTGGAACCAAAATGAAAAAGCATTTATATTTACTACCTTGACTATTTACTAATGCTGTTTATCTTCTCTTCGGAATACTAGGATGTACTATAGCAATTACATGTTTCATAACTGCAAAAGTTGAATTTGTCAATATGTTGACACCAGTTATATTTATTTTCATTAGTTTCGGTTTTAATTTCAATGTATTGCTTGCAATACGGTCTCCCTACAAACTTTTCCGGAATACTAGTGATCGTCAACGCTTACTATCAGTCAAAAGAGCTCAGCATACATCATATACCAGTATTTTAAACCAAATACATATGTGGAAAATAAAATAAATATAAATTTTTAGTACATGTATCTATATAATCTCTATAATATTTAGTATGTAATTTATATGTATCAAATAATTAAATTTTCTTCCAAGTACAATTAAAATCAAATATATATTAATTAATTTGGTTAGAATTAACTTAAATCATTTATTGGTTTATATTACCAAACGAAATAATAATATTGAACATTTATAATTTTTTGGTGGGGTAAATTCTCACTGTTCTGCTCCTCACTTAGACACAGTCCCTTAATCATATCTTTCGATGATTATCTTCGAAATGCACCTTATCTGGACAATTTATTTTTAATTATTATATTGAAAATCAACGTATGGGCCTGTTTCCATAAATCAATATAACGATGCTTCATGGCATCACGTTTCGTTTCCATTTGTCATCAGTGCGATGATGTTTTTTTTATCTATGTGTGTGTAAAATTTTTATTAATTCCTAAATAAAAATTATTTAAACAAGAATAAATACAACGAAAATATTAAAAAAAATCTCCTAACCCTACTCAAAATTTTTATTTGGTATTATCTATAATTATAATTGACAAGCATTTAAGGTCCTGCGCAGTAGACACCTTTTCATTTTATTTCGATTCTCTTACTCCTTAATGAACTTCTAATATACATAATATATAAGATTATATATAAAACAAAAATGCGCGCACAGTTGAACATTTTGTACTCATATGATTTTATTATTCAGCAAATACATTATGCATAAGTGAGATATTATGAAAATAATAAACAAAAGCAAACAAAACAATTCAGTTTTTATAATTTATATATTTACTTGCAAATGAATATATGTACATATGCCAAAAAAAAAAACAAAAAAACAAATTCATCTAAAATAACAAATATAAAAACAACAAAAAAACAAGTCACTTGAATTCTTCCTTTTTATCTTTTTAAGTAACTGTCTCTAAATTTTGGATATTTGTAGTAATAATATAGTTTTTATTAAAATTATGTATTATGTAGGTATGTATATACATACCTCTTTAATGACAAAACTTTTTATTTTTAGTAATTTTATACACTAAACGCCACTTACTATAGGGAATATATCGGAAACGAAGCAGTATATGAGAGACGTGTATTTATGTGTCCTAAATAAGAAATAAAACTTACTAACCACAAAACTTTTTATTAAACACGAGTGGTTTCTGCTATATCGTGCGAAGTCTATGTCAGTACGTAAATTACTGTTTTTTTTTTAAAACTTTAAATTTGACTTCAACTTGAAATATAATTACTTAACAGAATTTTTTGTTGAAAACTTTATCTCTCGTGATGACAGAAAATCCCTCCAAAAATTGTGTTAGTTGCTAGTAAGAGGGTAGAAAACGTATGTTAAACCGTTATCAGGTTGATTTGTGGAAACAGGCCCGATGATAGATAAACCCTACATTTGTTATTTACTTTGTTAATGAATATAATATTAGTATAGGGTTCCCTATCGTAATGTATATATTTTTTTGGTTTTTTTTTTCTCTTTATTATATAAGTAGTTGAGATATTTAGCGAAAAATTAAATGTTCTGCGTATACATAGGTACGCCATATTAATATCATATCAGTAGCATACATATACGTATCCGAAATTCAACAATATTTATTTATAACATTCTTTTCTCAGGTAATTGGGGTCGTATATCAGTGTTTGTATGGCATCTACTATCTATAGTTAGAAAAGCATCCAGAACGAGTGAATTTAAAAGTGAAGTCTCAATATTTAGGAACAAAAGAAAGCTGAATACAAAAACCTTCCATTCACTGATTAAAATTGCAATTGATTCCAGCTACTTGAAAAGCAGAGATTTTTAAAAGGCAACTTGATACAAAACAATAGAATTATTATTATTTTGTGTTTTTTTTTTTTTGTTTTTTTTTTTTTTTTTTTTTGAATATAAGCGTATTTTTTTTACTAACTAGATAAGAAAAAAGGAAATATTTTATTTTTTTATTCAGAGTGATGTGATAGTTGAAATGTTGATTTTGGCATCCGGAATTAAAAAATTTCATCGTATCAATAAAAAAACATTATTACATTAATTTAAGCTGTCGATGTTTCGACACATGAATTTTTCTTATACTTGGATTTTTTTTCTTTTTTTGCGTAATTTTTTGAACTTCCTTCTCCATTGCAGAAAAAAGGAAATAGTGAAAATACAAAACTTTATATCGATAGTTCAAATTAGATTTAGGTAGGCATCCGAAATTATGATATATATAATTTATCGTTTCTGTAAAAACAAAATGTGTGTGTACATTATTATTTACATTATCGAGGCTTCATCAATGTTTCTCATACTAGGATTATGTTTTATTTTTATATAAATATTTCTAAATTTGCTGTTTTGTTGTAATCCCCAAACATTTTAGAAAAACTATAAACATTAAAAAGACGTTTTTTTTAAAAGTTTTTATTTATTTTTTTCTATTTGTAATTATAATTTCAAACAAAACTAAACTAACGAATTTTCTTAGTAACTATCTTAAAGTACTAATGGCTAACATACAAGTAGCTCGCTCTTATCTTACCCAAACTTAGTATAACTGTATTATAAGAAAAATATGTTCATTTTGATTTATGATGTATTTTATAATATGGTAAAATTCTACTTAGACTAAAACCTAAAAAAATTTATAAACCATAAATATTATGTAATTACTAGATAATAGAAATTTTTTTTTTGTAAAATATTAAAGTAAATTAAAATTAAAATTAATTAAAAGCTCTAAAAAAGTGATTTAAAAATGAAATAAAATATAAAAGTCTAAAAAATTAATGTATTTTTTCTATTTTTAGTATTTTCTCATAGTATTGGAATTGCTTAACTTTTTTCTGCTATTAGCCTATCCATATATCTCTTTAATCTTAATATGGACCATGAAAAAGAAATCTTATCTATATTAATTTGATATCAATAACAGTTAAAATCGATTAGAGCCACTGCTGGTTATAGGCACAATTCGCTTTTAGTCAACAGTTTTACTGTCATCATCATTTTTAATATTTTTTTATGTATTTTATAGGCAAAAATGTTTGTTGTCACAATTCTGTCATAATCAACAATTTTTTTGAAAGAAAGTAATAAACTTCATCAGTTTATACAATCGATGTCACTTATAATCACATTAAAACATAACGCCAATTTTTTCAATAAAACAAAAAAATAAGCCAAAAGTGAATTATTTTATTTTTCTATTAATTATTACAAATATGTATATTTTGTGATTACATCTGCTATTTATGAATAAAATAATGTTTAAAATAATTGTTAAAGGAATGATATTATATTGAATTTTTGTTGAATTTTGTCACAAATATTACTGAAATTTAGGAAATGACTATAACCGTGTTTTACTGTATATAACTTTTTTAAATAGCAGAAGCAAATGAACTAACATTTTATTATATCATTTTTGAAGAATATGATCTGATTAAGCTTGTGTGTTTATTTAAAATGAAAGAATTTTTATGCAACCTTTTTAAAAATTGTCTGTGATTAAAATTTTAGAGTATAGATGTCACTATACTTGGAAATAACCATCATTTATTTGATGTCACTATTTCAAATGTTTTAAGTATTCACCACCAAGAAGTTGCTAAAATTTTAATATTTTCGTGGTGTAATTAATTTACTACTCAATTATTCTTGCTTTTTTACTCACCACGTCGTTCATTTTGTGTATTATATATAAGATATTTGAAGTATACATATTACAAAATCGCAATTTTAGACTTGAAAACTATTGAAATGAAATTTATTAGTTTTAAATATGATTTTTATTGGACATCAATGAATTTAAATTTCCCGAGAAATGAAAACAAAAACCCGGGAATTCGGTAAATGCAAAATTACCTGGGAATGCCTGGGAATTCCATCTCGTTATATTATTCTAAATACCTTTATGTGAAGTTTAATTTTTGTTTAAAATAAGGTTCAGAGGATCGAGGAATGAAATGAGAAGATACCAGATAAAAATTGCATATACTATTTTTCAAATAAATACATATTGGTACGAAAAATCAAAATTAAAATGAATCGATAATTTTATAATTCAGGTGATTCGAAAGCATTTTGATAGAACAATTAACGCTCCCGAAAATAGGTTTAAAATCCCATATATTGTACCATACGAAGAACCAATATAAAAAGAACATTAAAATCGGCACCCGAACATTTTATCAATCTATATGAAAAATATATTTCATCCAAAATCAAAATAATGCACCGCTACTATTATTCCATCATAAAAGACGGGCTACATGCACTAAAATCGAGTATGATCCTAATTCCATTGACATTAGCAGCTTAAAATATGTTACATATATACCTTTTAAGGATATGTTAAATTACAGATATTATTGGTGTTTAAACAATTAATTTAGATATATTTTAATATCTTTCTGTTACTTACTGTGCAACATATTTTTTGGAATTTCTCAATTTTTTTTACATTTTTTTGTCAATTTTAATCACAAATATATTGCATTAAAATTTCTTTCTGGGTATCGAACGCAACTCCAGTTATTAATATTAAATTTACTTAATTGAGCTTTAAAATACAATAAAATAGAAACAAAAATTATTTGGAAAAGAATTTAGCTTTTCTTTTTCTTTTAACAAAGGAAATATTAAATTTCCTTCGGACATTTCCATGAATCGCTTTCGAAAAATAATTGGAAAGTAAGTGCATACGCTTTTTCTGTTTCACAATGAAATTATTCAAAGTTTGTTATACATTTAGTTTCAAGTTTATAATTCTAGAACGTCACAAGTTTATTTGATGCGTTTTAAAACAAAGAATTGTTACTATTGCAGTAATATTTTTTTTTCTCCTATTACTCCGCGTGGTAGCATAGGGCTTCGATAGTGATCCTCCATTCCTCTCTGTTGAGTACTACTTCCTTAATATCGTCCCAGGTATAATTGTTGATTGTTAATTCTTGATCGATTGTGTGTCTCCATGTGTTGTATGGTCTGCCGGGTCTCCTTTGTCCTTGTGGATTCCACTCTAGAGCTCTTCTTGCTATATCACTTTCTGATTTCCTTAGTGTACGACCTATCCATTTTCCTTTTTTCCTATTTATCTGTCTGTTGATCGGTTCTTCTCCAGTTATCATCCATAAATCCTCGTTGCTAATTCTTGCCGGGCAGAATATTCTGCATATAATTCTCAAGCACTTGTTGATGAATACTTGTAGCTTCTGTTTGATTCTGACCGAAGTGAGCCATGTTTCACTGCCATATATTAATGTTGACTTAACACATGCTCTGAATATTGTTACCTTTGTTGTTCTCGATATTTGGTTGCTCCGCCATATCTTCATTAGACTCCCAAATGTTCTTCTTGCCTTATTTATACGGCTGTTGACATCTTCTGTTGTACCTCCTCTTGATGTTATGATGCTCCCCAGGTAGTTGAATTCTTCTACGTATTTTATCTGTTGTCCACTCACTGTTATTGGCTCACTATCACTGTTGTTTGTCCTCATTGCCTTGGTTTTCTCGATATTTAATTCCAGTCCCGATTTCTTTGCTTCTTCCTGTAATCTGTTAACTTTGTTCTGTATGTCCCTTTGATTCCTTGATATGAGGCATACATCATCTGCGTAATCTAAGTCTTCTAAGTTGCCGAAGAGATCCCATTCTATTCCGTTTATTCCACTGCAAACTTTTCTTAGAATGTCGTCTAGTATTGTGTTGAAGAGAAGTGGTGATAGTGGATATCCTTGTCTAACTCCTATATTGATGTAGAATGGATCACTGATGTTACCTCTGTGTTGAACTGTTGTCTCTGCATCTCTCTACATTTTTGATGATGTAGATGATTTTTTCAGCAACTCCCTTCTTTGTAAGTGTTCTCCATATTGCGCATCTCATGACTGTGTCGAATGTTTTCTTAAAATCTATGAATAGTAGATATAGTGGGGCATTCCATTCTACTGATTGTTCAACTATGACCCGTAAAGTATTTGCCTGGTCAACACAGCTTCGGTTTGGTCTGAAACCGGCCTGTTCTTTCCGTAGTATTGGTTCTAGTACTTCTTCTAATCTTTTCTTTATAATAATTGCTATTATCTTATGAATAGTATTTAGAACCGTGATTCCTGTCCAGTTGCTGCAATTTGCCAAGTCTCCTCTTAGGTATCTTGACAATCATTCCTTTCTTCCATGATGGTGGTATATTCTCTTCTATCCATGCTTTTCTGATGTGGGGTTCAATTGTTTTTGCGAATAGGTCGGGGTCCAGTTTGGCTATTTCCGCTGGGATTCCCCTTTCACCTGTTGCTTTGTTGTGTTTCAGGTTATTGATTGTAGCTTTGATTTCTTCTATATTTGGAGCTTGAGTAGATATTTGCATTGTCTCTGTTTCTTATGTCTGCTTCTTTATTTATACTTTCTTCGTTGCTCAGTTCTTGAAAATGTTCTCTCCGTCTCTTTAATTGATCTTCTAAGTTTGTAATGAACGCAATATTTTTATCTTTAATTGGTTTGTTTTGTTGCTCCAAATGGTTTGTTAAGTTCTTGACTATGCGATGCAATTCTCTCAGGTAATGTTGCTGTGCTGCTTTTTCTGCTTCTCCGGCTAAATTTTGTAGAAATTTCCTTTTATCTCTTCTTGCTGCTCTTTTCTCTGTTTTCTCTATTTCTTCATATTCTCTTCTTGATGCCGTCCTGTTGTTTATCATTTTCTTCATTTCACCTCTTCTTTTAATCAAGGCCCATGTGTTATCGGTTATCCAAATTTTTCTTTGTGGTTGTGAAATTCCAAGATTATGTAATTTGCAATAATATATCCGAGTATAACTTTTAAACCAGGTTCAATATCAGCTTATTATTCGTACTATTAAAGAAGATCGAAAGCTTTAAGCAAAATCTTTAAGAATATACCTGAGTATCGCTCTATTATAATAGCGAAACACATTATAAACTAAAATTATAAGATTTGACTAACAATAACAAAATTTATAATCCAATTCAATTAAAAGACATGCTTATGCCTTACACCTTATGCGAATGCCGAATATCTACAAAATACTATCCGGATTTCACCTGAAAGCTTTACCTTTTTTGATAGATATATTCGGACCAATGAAAAAGTATCGACAATTCATCACTCAACAGTTCTGCAACAGACCAAATAAACGTAATTTTCTTAACCAGTCTTATGGGAATTTGATGTAGAGAAGACAAAAAATGTTTAATTAAAAATGGCTAGTAGTTTAGTAGTTAGGATAGGTTATTAGTTATTTAGAATAAGTGAGATTAGCACCACTACTATTGATTACTCTAATTTGATAGATAACCAAAATAGGAATTCGAAGCTGCAAGGAATTATTTCGTAAAAGCCACTCGTAATTAGATCATGATATATCACACCCTCAAATCCACTGCATATCACATTCTCACATCCAGGAAACAGAACTATGTTAAAATTACTACAAAAAATTTACGTTTGGCAAGGGCATCGAAATGATTGCGTGCAATTTCCTACTGCCAACGGATACCAATACTACTTTACGCTATTGACCGGTGTTTAAGCCAGCCACAGGCAATACCAATGCTAGATATCACTCCAGTGATCATCGTGTCCAGATTCGAGCAAAAACAGACAAATTCTTATTAAATATGGTTAGCAAAACATTTCTACATTGAATGTACGGCTCTACTAGAAGATTATGCCTTGTGGCTACTGAAGCTACGACACTCATAAGAATATTATGTCTTGTGACTACTGAAGCACTACTCTAGCCGTAGAACAAATTCTGGAGCTCACACCGATTCATCTATACATGATGAAGACGGTAGGAAGAACAGCAAGAAGGCTGCATCTAACAAATAACCACAAAAACCAAATACCAGAACATCAGTACTATTTGTTTAATTTGATATCCCATCTAGCAAATTGATTAGGCTCTGTAGTACTTTTTAAGCTTAAAGAGTAAAATAACCATATTGAGAAAAGTTTCAAGTTGAGCTTTGTTTCTCCATATTCAGGGAATGGTATTTAACATAAATTTTAATGAAGTTTTGTGATCAGAAATTAACAAATTTTGTGATCAGAAATTGTAAAGTTATGTCTTAGAGCTAGCAGGGTTTGTTTTGAAAATACGGTTCCATTTCGAATTGAGCGTGCTACATCCTTTTTTATGTTTGGAATTATTTTTTTACGTACTAATTTAATTTTCTTTATATTTTTCATATATATTTTTTTTTTCAACAATATTCAACAAGAGCAGAGGATATAATACAGTACTAGATATGAAAATATCGGAAATACCTTCATAATAAATTTAAAAATGAAAAAAAATCTAATTTTACCTAAAGTAACAAAAAATAAAAAGAAAAAATCGTTTTTTCAATTACATGGGAAGGCATTCTATATGCATACATGTTCATATTGTTACGCGAAAATTCAATACATATGAGAAACAGTTGGCACATAAACAACAGCAGAAACAAAAAAAGGATTCCGTATAGTTAACAAAAAACTAAAAACTAAGTTTCTTCTTTTGTTCATATTATTTAATATCATACGTGTTTCATTCGAAATAAAAAAAAAATATTAAAATTGAAATAAAAAACAAAAATAAATGAAAATAAAAAAAAATAACAGGAAGGACAATGTTTAGGTTTTGCTTGTAAAATATTATGAAAACATAATTCGAAATCATAACTTTTACTTTGAATAATAAATAATAGGATTTGGTATAGTTTATATCCATCGTTTATTCCCCCCGAATAAAAATTGAATTTGCGAAATGAAGCAAACTATTCGAACTTAATTTCAGTCTGTTAAATACCAAAATTGAAATGCCTGAATTTTAGATTCGCTGGTCAATTAAATCCCGCTTTTAAAATTATCGACACAAATTACTGTCAGATTTATGCTTAGAGCAAGCACATCAGACGTCTATTACTAGACGAAGGCTTGCTTCATTTAATTGTGCAATAACTCATCATCCAGTAGGGTTAGTAAATCACCGCTACCTTTGATTAGAAAAATCTAAAAATTAACTAATCCAGATACATGCTGTTAGTAAAAGGGTAAAAGTTATGATGTCACCTATGTTAATAGCCATACATTTATTAAAAATACTTTCAAAAATTAGGACGAAAAAGTCAAAGCTAAAAAGAACAACTGTGTTGTTAGTTAGTCTCAGTTGAACGTACATTAAAACGTAATCGTTTTTTAGCAGTTAAAACACTTAGTTACTGATCAAAAGAACTAGAGTTAGAATTTACTTCACGAAGCATCCTAGTGATTGGCTCGAATTTACCATATTCAGTAGGATGGAAGGGAATTTGGAACAACTCAACGGCTATGAGATTATTCGGATTGGATCTTTCGTGATGTCGCAATTATCCGACGACCAGACAATGACTATAAGTCAATGAGTTAAAGACGGTGGGAATAAGGTGGAAGTCGCTATGGATCATTCCACGAAAAGTTACTCAAAGCGAAACGTAAAAACTTTCGTTGAACCGATTCAATTCGATTAATGTCAATCAATTAAGTAATGTGAAGACCACACTTGAGTGGCATATTCAAGGGTAGGCATTACATATGTAACATAAAGATGTTTTGTGAGGTAGGGATCAGAAAATTCTTTAACCCATCTTTTAATGAAACCTAAAGAAGAATTTGTTTTCCTCACTATTTTATCATAATGTAGCTTAAAGCTCAGTTTAGGGTCAAGTGTTAACCCGAGGTTTATAATAGTATTCGCTCTTGAAAGCAAACAGCCATTTAGTTGGTAGTTGAACCAAACTGTCTGATCGGAATTTCTCCTAAAAAAGGTAAAGGATTCAAGTCCATTTTTTGAACACCAAGAAGCGAAATTGTTAATATCAATCCGATGAGGAAGATATAGGAGTACAAAACTTTGAGTCATCAGCAAAACTAAGAAGTTTAGAGAAAGTTATCACTTTGTTAGGAGCATCAATTGCTGAAACTATAAAACTAAGGTAAATGGTTTAGACTTAAGATTTATAAGAATGCCTGTAATCCGTAAAAGGTGTTAGTTTAGCGAAGCTGATGAATAGAATTCGTAAAAGCTGCTTTAATAATTAAACAAAACTCAACAATGTTGGATCAAGTAATGTATTATCCGATGGTTCTTTGATAGTATTTGCGAGTCCATTGATATGTTTACGTAATGCTTTTGCATTAGGTAAATCAGTTAGTACTTCAAATTTTATTTTTTGTTTTCACTTCCTTTGCATTTTGAGTTTTTGAAGCAGGAACCAGCTATACATTATGCATGTTGACTATTCTTTCAAATTATGTACATCTTTTATCAGAATTAACGCTTTACAACAAACTCAAAATTATCGGAATTTTTTGTAAGGATTTATTTAGAATATTTTGGTAATACTTGGAATAATTTTTTTACAAGCTTTCACAGAAGGTTGGTATTTCACTGTCTACTTGTAAATCTTGTAGGTTGTGAAACCCAGTATTTTCTGTTATTATTATGACAATTTTAGTTGATGATGCTTAGACATGCTCACTTTCCAAAATTTATAACATTTTTAGAGTTACTTATGATTGTCTCATAGTGAAGTTTTTGTTCTTGTTTAAAATTTTTTGTTTGGTCTAATTCTATTAATAAAAACGGTAATTGCTATATTATTAAAATATTAATTATAATTAAACCACATGTGCCCTGTTCTAGTTTTGTAAGAAGTTTGAAAATTTGTACATACCATATTTTGACCGTAAAGTTAAATTTATATTATTCCATAATGAATAGTGTCCTTGATAAAATATAAAAGGATGTTTTCAATTTTAATCTTTATTGAATTTATTCTATAAAGCGATATTATTTTACTTTAATTGCATAATACTATAAGCGTGCTTTAAGTGTGTTTTAGAGCCAATTCATAAATTCAAAGTACATCCACTCAAAATCTGTATTATGTTTCTAAAAATTTTTGATTTCGATGGTTGTATGAAATTATTACGATTTCATTTTTAGTAAACTCAAATAGAAACTAAACCAACAATGTGTGTAAGGTATATCGCGTGATTCTTCTTCTGACTGCTGCAACGTTCATTTTTTCCCAGAGAGAGAAAAAAAACAGCAAAAACAAATCAGATTTATGATTATTGTTTGCAAAACGACGCAAATTTTTTTTTTTTTTTGTTTTTCAATTTTATTTTCAAAAATTGTTTCCATGAATATAGAAGTACGTATTTGTATATGTACATGAACTTCCTTATTTATATACATACATAATATGTATATATATTATGTACATCAGCTAGTCCTTTATAATTTGTTTAGTGCAAGAATTTTTGTGTCATATTTTCAGTGTTTTCATTGATTTTCATTGACTCAATGCATGTAGGAATATGATATTAGAATTTTATTTTTTCTTCCTCACAACTAAATGGAAAAATTATTACCCCATATTTATAATATGTAGAAATCATAGTATATAGAAGTATGAATGAATGTTGGTTTTTAGTTCTTGTTTCCAGGATGTATTAAAGTGCAAAACAACAAAATTAATAATAAAAAAGGAAAAAAGTTTATTAGAAGTCGCTGCACTGCGGAATTTCTAATCAAAATTAGTTAATTAAATTGCGGAGTAAAAAAAATTTTTAAATGTTCAGAAAATTTTTTTCCCCTCTAAAATTTTCCAGTTGATTAAAATTTTTATTGGTCTAAATTAATAAGAATACATTATTGAAAACGAATATTAAGGGGTAAAAGGATTTTATTCAAATGAGTGCCCTATGTAGTCTTATATAATTTTCAAAAATATTTTGGACCTAACCCTAAACATTATTGCTTGAAAACCAAAATGGAATAAGACCAAAATTTTCTACAACTTTTTTACTCCATTACACTTTATCACACTAAAGGTCTAAAATCTTAAAAGCTTTAAATTAATTCGTCAAAATGATAACCTCTAATCGAAATAAGTACAGTTATGAATCACAATAGATTTTGGTTTTAATTAAATTTATTAAATTCGGTCACAAGTTCTTGTTGATGAAATTATAGTTTTTAAAATTAAATTGATGAAGGGAAAATTTCTGATATAACTTTAAGAGGATTTCTCTTCTCGCAAATATACAGACACAAAGGTAGCGTAAAAAAAGCACCAGGTTACGATTTCTACGATGTCACAATTATGCTATATGTATCAGAATTTGCTCTTATAATAAAGTTATACCACTTATATGTTCCTATCCATTGATATATTTAAGGAAGTATTAGTAATATCGAAGCAACCAAAACCATCTTCAGGGGTAACATCATAATGTTGCCATCTTCAGGGGTTCTTCATTCATTATGTAAAAATTTTTCTTAAACTACTACTTAAAATACTTGCTCTAGTTATTGAAAAAGCAAAACTGATGAACCATTAATAATCATCATTCTCATTATTATTATTATTTAGCATATGACTAGTAGTGTCATATACAAGGTCATCACAGTGGTTGAAAGAATTAATTTGGATTCAGAAACAAGAATTCCACAATTAATTAAGTGCATCTATCTGCAGATCATATAGTGTAAAAAGCGTTTGATGAAAGAAAAAAATGCTCAGCAATCTTCCTAGATGTTGACTAGTACTATAATAATTTTTTTAACATTTTATTTTTAAAACAAAATATTACGAAAAAAAGCAATTAATTATTGGTCTGACGTGGATTTGTTAGGACGAAATTAAATAGGTATGAGTCGTCACTGCATACCGACAGATATTCTTCTTTTTCGTTGAACTTTTTTGTTACGACAGGAATCTGTCAAATGACATTTGTACTTATTGTCATTTGAAAGTACTTAGATTTAGGATTCCTGATTGTAACAATCTTTTAAAATTTTTTCGTTATGTGTGTTATAATTTATTAAACAATAATAGTGTTCATTAAGGACATAGACCTAAAATTCTAAGATAATAAAGGGAGAAGTACAACAGATCTTAAGATGTTGCGCTTACAAAGAAATCCGCATTAAAAAAAGGCGATTTTATGATTGAATTTTGTTATTTTCTTAAAAATTGAAATACTGAAAATTACAATTTACTTAAAATTAAACTTTGCTTGTCAGTAAAATTAGTTGTCACGATTATGTTTTACATCAGTTATTTAAAAGAACACGCAATCACAACAACAATTATTGAAAAGGTAAATTTCAGTAGTTGACATTGACATTCAAAAATGTAAAAAAAAAAAAAATTAACAAAATGCTGTAGCTAGGTCCATTAAATAAATTACTACTTTTTTTTTTTTACAAAAATCGAACTCAATCAGTGTTTTTTGCATTCCCAAAATATTACAAAAAAAATGTTCACTTTCTTTGTTCATCGGTGCACATTATTAATTATTTCCTTAAAATCATGTATTTTTAATGGTTTTGACTATTTATTTGCAACTATCAACATTATTTTTGACCATAAGAAGAAGAGGTGTAATGGTATCGTAAGCTTATTGCTACAAAAAAATATATACATATAGATATATAAATTTTTTTCATTCTTATAGAACAGCTATACCCAATATTCACAAAAATAAAATAAAATATAGGTATGTACGCTTTATTTAAAAATGAAAAACTTAAAGTAAATAAATTTTGAATGAATATTATGTACACTATATTCTTACATTTTCATATTATAGTAAAAAATACACTCTTCATATTTCCTTTCTATCCTTTTACAGATTCCCAATACATTTTATAAAATAAAATTTAATTTTGATTTTATTTATCAAAGTGATGTTTACTTTATTAAATTTTAAAAGTGCTTTTTCAATAAAAGTCACTTGAATGGATCCATTAAAAGTTGCTTCTCCTATTTTTTTTGTTTTGTTTTTTTATAAAGTATCTTTCCGAAATAATAATTATATGTTCCTAGAAAGCAAAAAACAAAAAATCTAATTATCAATAGAAAAAGAAAAAAAAAAATATTCAATAAAATTACTTTTATACGATGAGGAGGGAAAAATTATGGTTTCTCTGAAATCTTAATAACATAAAGCTAATTTGATTTAATATAAAAAAAGAATAGAAAAAGAAATAAAAAAATATAAAATAAAAAAGTAAATTAAATTACTTTATGTTGGGTCAGTAGTAATAAACGCAGAGCACGTAAAAATAATTATTAATTCAGAAATAACGGAACAAAATTACAATTTAAAATTATACCGGTATTCGCCGGCTCCTCGAAATTCGATGAAGTTTCATAAAAAATGGTACCCAATCATTATTAGTTTTTCATTTTGGAATTATTAATATTATAATTTCATTAATAATTTTAATTTATTCTTGATGATATACTATCATTTTATTCATTAATTTATCTTAGACAACAACCATATTTGTGATATTTTATTTAAATAAAAAAAATCAAATTTGAATTTAATTCTGGCAAGAAAAAACTGAAATTAAATATTATGTACATGGGTGGGTAGCGACAATTTAATAAGTCAAAACTTTTGTACGTGAAAATGTATGAGGTGAAATTTTAATTGAAATTTTTAATTCAAAATTAATAAAGTTTGAAAACATGTTTGAATACTATTTCGCTACGTTTCCTTTTAATTATCTATCATTTAAAAAATTAGTAATGAAAATCGGTTGTGAAATGGATCGTATAATTGTATTTTAATTTTTTTCAGTTGTGAACAGATTAAATATAACCAAGGATGCCGGATTAGACTACATTAACTCGATTTAGTTTCCAAAACTCCTTAAGTTACTACTTCTTAATTTTGGGTTAGATTGAGCTTCATTTGTTTTACTGAACATTTGTTCAGAACAATATTTAGAATGATTTAAAACTTTTTTTAGAATTTTCGGAAATATTTAAAAATAATTACTATTATTTCCTATTAACTGTGATTAACCCTTTGTTAAATAACACGGCTAAATTTAATTTATTTTCTCAATCAACTCCAAATGCTTTCATATTATAAGAATTAAAATAAATACCTACAACAAATTAAGATGTGCAATTCGAAAATAATGAAGAAAAAAATATATGAAGAAACTGATGCTGCTGATACAGAATATTTAACTTAAATGTAATTATAAAATTCAGCCATAATAATGCAATATAAGAATTTCCTTTTAGGTTTAGCTATATTTTTTTTTATTTATCTTTTGCCAAATTAATTTTTTAAATGAATTTTAAGGATTTCTTCTTTTTAATTTAATTTTTTGTTAAAAACATACGAAATCCGTTGTGTTCTTCCTATTAGAAAATCCTAAATCCAGTTCAATTCATGACATTTCGTTTTATTAATCAAAAAATACTGCAGAGCATTCCAGGGAGTCCATGTAAATAAGTTGATAGATACAGTTATCATTGAAAATGAAGCTGTTAACTACCGAACAGAGTTTCTTTATTCGTTAGATTTGACAAGGTTTCTTCCTCATCAATTGGAAGCAGCTCCAATATTGCTTCTACGAAATTTGAAGCAGTCAAAACTAGGGTACTAAATTAATAACGAGAACTTTGTATCCTCATTTGATTTAAGTAAAATTCAAATTGATTGTGGAAAAGGCGAACATATCTTTATTTCAGGAATACCGCAATAGCAAGGAACGTGTTTGCTTATACTCCAACAGAAAAAGACTGAAATATTGTTTACAAAGAAATCATTTTAATATAAGTATAGTTTGAGTTATAGTATTGTTGATTTTGTTATCGTAGTAAATAAAAATATTTTTTGATAAAACAATTTTTTTCAATTCGATTCATAAATCGAACTTCATTGAAGAAAATTCTATATATTTTGTGGTCACCCCGGACATAGTCGTGTAACTTTGCTTGTTATGTACAAATAAGTTAGTTTAATGTATTGGTTGTCTAAGAACATGTTGCATGTTTGATGTCGCTTCCATATTTATCAAGAGATTCCGGGTTCGAATCTCTGTCAGAAGTTTTTTTCAATTGAGCTTTAGTATTTGAAAGTTTTTAATTTTGGAATATAAAAAAATTGAATTAGATAAAAATATATGTTGTGTATGGCCAGTCTCTACGTGAAATCAGTTAGAGTCAAATTTTCATTATTATTCAAAACTCTTATTTTTGTAAGAATTTTTATTTAAAAATATTTATTTACACATATACCTATTACAATTCAGTCTCTTATGTACACTTGCTATATTATTTAACTTCTATTTAGTTTTTAATATAGTCCCTAATTACGTTAAGCATTTTTTTGTAACAAGGATCTAATTTATGCAAAGTTTACAATAATTTTTTTTTTATTCCTTTTTAGCATGTAGACCTCTTTTTTATTTTAAATATTATTAGATACCCTTATAATTAACTTAATTATGAACTACGATATAGTTCTATAGTGAAGTAAAAAAAAAAAAAAACAACTTTCAACATACATTATAGAAAGGATAAAAAAAAATTGGTTTTTTAGTGGAGGTCAACCTAACGATCACAATTACTAGCAAATACAAACACGTTATATTATGAGGTCTCAAAGTTTCCAAACTCATCATGTTTAATTTTATGACAATAGTTTAGGTCGGGTACCATTTTTAATTATGAATACAACAACCAAATGTATTTTTTTTTTTTTTATTTTCTATTGGTTCGTTAAGGCCAACAACTATATTATTCTTATATTTAGATTTTTGATCCCTAAACAAAATAGGCTTAATTAGGATAAACTAAAAGTAAAAATATAAAATAAATAAAAAAAAAATTAAAATAAAATTAACAAAATAAACATAGTTTGTCCCCACTGCCAACAGTAAATTTAAAATTTGTAACCTTTTTTCCTTCTCAATTTTGACATAACAAAAAAAACTATGTTTATTTTACAAGGTCCAAAAAATAAAAAAATAGAATTATGAAATCTCATTCCACCACTTTAATTTTATCATGGTGTTAATAATAGGCTTAAAATTAAATTTATAACTAAGGTTACCTAAATTACAACTATAAAAATAGCAGTGTTTGCAGCGCCGGCGCTATACATTTTGTCACCCAGTGTACTTCTTCAGATAACCGCCCTAAGTTCGTTTCCACATCACCCTTGAAGTAGAATTTTTGATTAACTGTCCTTTAGGTACCCAAGTACCGTTATTTATTATATAAACTGTAAGTACTTAAATGAAAAACATAAAATAATGTATAATTATAATAAATTATTTCTGTGATATAAAAAATAATATTTTCTTATTTTAACACAAAAATTCATACAAAATGAATTACAGGTACAGGTGTACCTTTCATGCAGACAAAATAGAAAATGGCCATCCCTCAATTATTGTTTTTACTTCAAAAAAGTTTTGAAATATAAATTTTGATGAAAAATTAATTCTCACAAAGATTCAAGTCTCTAAGTCAATTTGCATCGAAAACATTCAAAAAGTAAAATGCAAAAGGTACAGGTGACGTACAAAAAAACCATTTCTTTTTTCATACGAAGTTGGTTTTGTTATTAACCTTTATTTACCTTTCCAGCTGAATAAAGATTAATAACAGAACCAACTTCGTATGAAAAAGATACAAGAGACATACATCAATATTTTGTGTTCTCAATAGAATTTCCAAATTATTTTTCTTGTTCAGAATACCATTGGCATTCCACGTGACTATACGAAGTGCGTTCTTAACCATGCCTTGCGAATTTATTTTTTGGTGTATACATATATATTTCATTATGTTTGTTTTCTAATGTGCATAGTTTTGTTGAGATTTCATTCATTGTTTTTATCATATTTTGCATCATCTGCATAATGGTATTTTCAGTAAACTTTTGTGTAGAAACTTTATTTTGTTCTTTCGGGTTTCTTTTTTGACTTAGGGTATTTTGTGCTACCTGTGAATATGATAAGCCTTCTACGACTTTTTTCGACGTAAAAGTTTTAGGTATCTCTGACGTTTCAATGCAATTTTGTTTCTGTGCACTAGGTTGGCTAGGTTTTGTCTTTTGTTTTTCTTGTCTATGTTGCATTTGTTTTGGGGCATTTTTTTTTAGCTTCTTCCTTTTTTGCAACTCTCTAGCCACCTGGCAACCACGATAACTCGCTGGGTGTGCCTCAAGGCAATTAGCACATTTAGGCTTAATATTTTTTTTTTCTTTACAAGAAATTGTTAAGTGGGGACCAGCACATTTAACACACAGACCTAGACGCTGGCAAAACTTTTGTGTATGGCCAAATCTTTGGCATATCTTACATTGAGGAATGGTAGTCGTTTTACGAATAGCCTCCATTTTAACCCTCATGTGCTGGATAAATTCAATTTTGAATATTTTGTTTATATCTTCGGAGTTTTCGAATGTTAGCATAAAGAGAGGAAGACGTACCGTAGATTCTTTGTTATTTTCCTTTTTCTTTATTATTTTATTTGTGACTTCTAGAATTTTGAAGCCTCTATCTTTCAATTCATTTTTTATATCTTCAGGTTGGCATGACGGATGTAAATACCTAACCATTACTTTAATAGGCCTGGTGCTCTTATTTTCATAAGTGTGCCATTCAATATTGGCTTCATTTATTGCCTTAGTCAACTCTCTATATTCTTTTTCTTCTTCAACATTAATTTTTAGTTGTTTATTGTTAAGCATATTAACTTTATATTTAATATTGCTTTCTTTTAATTTTTTGTTTATTTGAGGGTATTCCACTACATTACTAAGTATAACTGGAGGAGGTTTACCTTTTCTTTTACTTTTCGCAACTTCATTTATTTGCACATTTTTCTCTACTTTGTCCGCAACATTTTCTGGGCTTAAAGTAGGTGATTTTTCTGCTTTTCTTTTTTTACAGATTCTTTTTGTTTTAAAGATCCAGTCGGTTTCTCGAGCTAGTTCTTCATCATCTGTATGAAATTCTTCAGCAGTTTTTAGTACTACTCTTTTAGTAGACATGTTTTGTGAATTTTTTAGTTTCACATTTTCTTCTTTAATTATGCAGAGTTCATTTTTCAATTCCCTGCATAAGATTTCTAATTCTGTAACTCTGGTTGATTATTTTTTGCCTCAAGTGCCTTTTCGTTATTATTACCCTCGTCGGGTTTTCTATAGCTGTCTTTTTGAGACATATTTTCGTAGATATTTTGAGACCCTGCTGGAGGTGTTCTCTGGACCCCAGATTTTCTTCTGAATGGGTCAATCATAGCAGCTCTGCTTTCGTGGTTTTGCAATAAGTGGTCTCCCCCAGAATCCGTGAGACCTGCCTCGAAAGAGGGTGGATTTTCCAGAAGATCTGGATTACCACCTGGGGTATACAATCTTTGAGTTTTATTCATTGCATACTTTTTTTTTGTTTTAATTCGGAGTTCCATCTCCTAGCCTAAGGATAATATTTCCCTTGTACAAGGCGGTACCTTTTATTCCTGCCGTCCCTCTGGGATCAGTCGCAGACCAGAAAGCCGCCCATTCTGGGTCAGTCGCTTCTGGATTTTTCTAGGATTTTAGTGGACTTTTACCACAAGCATGCCTTACTGCGGATATTTCGTACCCCAACCCGCCGGTTCTCATTATCAGGTGTCGATAAACAAATTCCGGTAATTTGTAAATACTTACTTGCTGTATTAATCTTTTCCAAGATTTTAACCCAAATTACTAAAGAACAAATAAATTCAAATTTTAAAATATTATTACCTACAGCTTCTGCAGTATATGTATAGTTAAGGAGTCCATGTCATTTGATAATTCTATTAATGGTTCATAAATATCTTCTAAATTAGAAACTAAAGGTTTTAAAGCTTCTATTCGATTTTTCTATCTGATTGTGCAAAGCGGTTTCAGTTAATTTAATTAAGTTTAATTTCATTATTTTTGTTTTTTTTTGTTCATAACAACTTTCTTTATATTCAACTAAATATACATAATATATATACAATATACATATCCATTTTAAAAAAGCAATTCTACACAAAAAAATTTCCCCATTTTTCTCTTAATCACTTCTCTTAAAGATGAAGTATGTATTGTATTATTGTACAATTATTATATACTAGCAAAGTCACCCGACGTTGTTCGGGCTCGACACAAAATATATAAACTTTCTAATTTTGAAATATATAATAGAGCAAAGGCCCAGCGTGCGCTGCCATATTCCTGTTCGTCAAATGGAACTTTGCATGCTCACCAAATATTCACACCAACAATCGACGGCGTGGTCACGATAAGGTAAAGTATATTTATACCAGACCTATTTGATTTAATCATCTATTGGGTCAAATAACAATATTTATATAAATAAATTAGGCACGTTAAAAATTTGTTGCCTGAAGTTTATTAAAAATGACTAAGCTCGTAATGTATATATCACCCTATGTCCATGTTGCACAATTACGGTTTCTGTTAAATTAAAGCTTCTTTATAGATAATATTTTTTGTTTTATTTGCAGGAATTAAAATAAAAATATTTTTTTGCTACTTACTGTCGATCAAGCTACATAAAATTGACCATGAGAGAAGCATGGTCTCTTAAGTCAATTTCTAAAACACTTACAGTTTTCCCTGGGTTTTAGTTATAAAAATAGCAAACCATATTTTAAAGAAATTGATGGCGTTTAGACTGGAAAGGGTAGTCAGATTTAAATATAAAAATAAAAACATTACTCTTAGCAGAGCATCTTACATGTCTTTAGGAGCGCACTCAAAGTTCAAAGTAGGTTGGATTACATAACGGGTTTACATAACTTTTGACTTTAATTTGTGGAGTGGTAATCCAGAAGGTTGAAGGGAGTGCAAAAATTCTGTTCGATAATTTATAGTATCATTATCTTTTAAAGGTGTATCGACAGACTCATATTATTTTTTCTTCATCCTTCTTAAAATCGCACGCTTGAAAATCCAACAGTGGGGCATTTGGATTAAACTTTATTCATGTTTGAATACATATTAATTTCTGTAAAGTTAACGACATCCCATGTAACTGATGATCTCAATTTCCCCATGAACTTCCGCTATAATTCCCTCACTAATTTTTAAAAGAAGACTAGCAAAAGTTTTTTCTGATGTATCACTTTTCAAATGTAATCTCATTTTTATCGATAAAGGTATGTGAACATGATTCAAAATGCTAGAACAATTAACTGAAGCGCTTACTTCATCAGTTGTCGTTCCTTTCTGAACCACTGAAATAATTTGCCTAAAACCTAGAGCAAAATTTTGTTCCACCTATAATGCTGTTATTATTTCGTAAATCCCGTAAGATTGTGTAAGGTTCTTTTTGCATCTTTTCGCTATTCCATACATTTCGTGAATTTTTTTTATCGTATTATATTTTTTACAGTTTAAAATAAGTTTAATTTGTTTTTTTTTTGTTTGTCTAACATTCACTTTCACAATTTTTGGCAAATAGTAATGCAAAGAAACGGAGAATGTAACTACAACATTGTTTCATTTTTTATATAAACTAGTTAATTACCCGTTACTACGTAACTTTTTGCTACCGTTATATATAGTGAAAAATCAAAATTAGAGCATTCTAGGTTGTACTGCATTATAAAGTATCAAAATCAAAAATTCCCCTATCAACAATATTTTAGTAATAATACTTTAGTTAAATTATTAGATTAGCAGACAGACTATGTAATTGGATTGATATAGATTGAAATATTTAACTAATATTTCATTAAAAACTATATTTCTAACAATTCTATTCTCTTCGGTTACAATTTTCAAATGATTTCTATTCCCAGTGCGCGACATCCTGACATATAGTTGTCCATGTGAAAAACTTGGTGCATCAAGTAAAATACCAACCTTATTGAGAATTTGACCTTGCGCTTTGTTGATGGTCATTGCAAAGGCAGCTCGGACGGGAAAATTGCGTCTTACTGTTTCTTTTTTTTTTATAAATTAGGAAAACCAAAAAATTAAAAACTACTGTTTTTTTTATTTTAAAATACAAAAGACTACAATATCAAATATCAATAAATAGATATAGGATATATTCATATATTACATATAGGTACATTTATTATTTATCTATACTGTTTATTTTTTTTTTTAAATAAAAAACACTAAAATATTAAAAATAAAGTAAACAAATACACATACCTAGCTATTGTTTTTTATTTTCAAATAAAAAACCGCTAAAATTAGGTACTAACGATTAGGTACCATCAAGATTTAGTTTGTACTATTGAAGGTTTGACTGTCCTGTAAACGTTGTTCCACAAATTTTGACATCCGACTTTGTTTAATGAAAAAATAGAATATTATCCTATTATCATCAAACATTTTTGAAACAAAAAATGCTGGAAACTAATTTTTTTCTTTAAATCGAAATCGACTTTTGTCATTTGTTGAACTTTTTGTTTAATAGTTGTTGTGTTTGATTATTTTTGTTGTTATTGATTGTTATAAATAATAGTATTGACAATAACAATTAGTAGATAATAAACTACCTACATTTTTAAGATTTTTTCAACTTTTTCTTAATTATATTTTTTATTTATTTAAAAATTTAATAGGTATATTTTTTTTCATTTTCTTGTACCTATTTTTTAGTTTTTATTTTATTTGTTTATAATTTTTAATTTCTATATATTTAAAATCATTGTTTTTTATTTGAGCCAAACAAACCTTAAATAAATAAATAAGAATAAGTAACTTTTATCAAATAAAATCTTATGTGTAAACGTTGCTCTAAATGCTAACACTTATCTAGTTGATTATATAAATTGATTAAAGTTTTTTTGATTATTTTTCATAACAAAATAAATAATAACTTACGCTAATCAATGTAGTCAAAAAATTATTTTAAAATATATTTTTCAAGTAAATAAGAATGTATTCAATAGCTTTGAAATTATTATTCTAAATATTTTTAATCCATTTTGTTTCAGCAGGGGAGGAAACAGAAAGAATTACGTGCTAATTCGACATTTATTTGATTTTTTTGTTATCTTTTCTTTTCTCTTTCGTTTGGGTTAAAGAAATGTATCCATAAAACAAAAACAATTCTCAGTAGATTGAAATAAAAAGGGGAAAGATTATGTACATAAATTATTATATAATATAAAGCCGCACACGCATCTACTATCAAAGGATAGTAGGTAAAGGATCCATTAATAAGAAAATGCACTGGAATAAAATTTTATAATTTGTTAATGATTGGTTACAATTTTTCTAGTCGATTTCCAAAATTGTAAGACATAGAAAGTAAAAAGAATTTAATTTGTGAGTGAGAGATAAAAATTCAAAACACAAAGTGGGAAAAAAATTATCGAACGATTTTTTTTGTCTCAAAGAAATATTGTTGTATTTATTCTTAGTTATCAAAATGATTATTAAATGGAAAACTTTAATTTTTAAGGAAATAAAAATGCATCGAGTAATTCATAGAAAAAACTTTTCAACTACCTGGTTCAATACCTGATAATCTGTTTGAAATAAAAAAAAAATTTACTTTCCTTATAAGACAATAAGAGAAAATAATATGATGTTTAGGGAATTAAGAATTTGTTTTTGAAACCAATATTATGTAGGTACCTGGAAAAAACCAATCATTCAAAATTTCTTTACTCTCATACCCTAATAAATTTAATACGTTGATTTCAGACGACCCTGTACATTAGAAATCTCTTCTCCAGTGGCCCGTGGGATATTTAAAATTAAATTTCAATAAAATTAAATGGTTTTTTAAATCATTTATATCGCACTCTTTATTTCTCACAACTTATTACATAAGAAAATCAATAGTTTATTGCTTCTTTAACTAATGGATTTTTTTTGTAAATGGAATCTTGACTTCCGCAGTGCATATTTTCTTATTAAAGAATATTCTTTTCTCCTATGATTTATTAAAAAGAAAAACAACAAAAGAAAATAACAAAAAATGTATATATACAGTATATTCCGTTTCATTTAAATCAATTTGAGTAAAGTTTGATTTTTTTTTCTCCTTTATTAAAGGCATTCTTGATGAGGTGTCAGAAAGAAGAAAAAAATCTCTTCCAATTTGATTACAAATTCTCTTCTTCATTTATGTTAAAAACAAAATGTATGCATGAAACAGAAACAATATTTCTCTTTCAAACAAAAATTATAACGGTACATGCTGACACCGGCGAAGAATTATATATAGATATTGTAGTTTAAAGTAGCAAATTTTAGAAAAAAAACACAATCTTTATTTTTTTTTCTTGAAAAATCATATACCTCAAGATTTTACCTTATAACCCTTCCAATATTTTTATAACTTTGGAAAGGTCTCTTTTTTGTCTATAACTCATACATACACTTTATGTCGACGTCGAATAGTTTAGAAGATATAAGCAACATATTATGATGAAACACAAATTCATCTGTAAACAGAATGTCTGAGACACAACGTTATAAAAAGATAAAAAAAATGTTATTTTCATTACATCCTGAATAGGATAGATAGTAACTAAGAGGGAAAAATGAATCATTTCTATAAAGTTGATATTTCTACGTATCTCAAAATATTTATTTAAAGATTTTTCTTGAAATTATTTTAACTTTATCATTACAAGAGCATCACTTTGATTCATACCAAAATTTTCAACTTATTTATCAACTTTGAAAAAAAAAATACGTATTAACTAAATTAATTAGATTTTTCAGAAGCAATACACAACTAAAGATTTTATTAGAAAGTTAAGAAATTGAAATTTAATTTGATAATCAGATTACCACATATTCAACTGAAATATATTTTGAAGTAATTTTTTTTTTTTGTCTTTCACTTTACCATAACGATAAATTCTAAAGGATTTAATATCACTACGTTACCAGTAATTTTTTTTTTGCTCTTGGGTTATTTTGAGAATAGAAATTGACTTAGTTACAATTTTTTTCTTTTATTTTATTTTTTATTTTAATTTTCCTTTGCCAACTTCAGCTCTTAATAATACCACATTAACCAATAGATACCCACTTATACTATTGAAAAAAAAAAAAAATTGTTAAGGAAAATTTTCGATTTATTTCTTAAGATAAACGAGACGACAAAGTTATTTGACATCAAAATTAGTGATACAAAAAAATAAAAATAAAACAAAACAAAAACAAGCAAAAAAAAACTATAGCTATACGAGTATAAAATGAAAATCAACAATCTTGTTCTTTTTATGAGGTTGAACAGTGATTTATTGAATTTGTATAAAATGTTAAAGAAGAACACTGTGTTACTGTCGTTGTAAAATTTTACATTATGGTTTTAACAATTTCTACTTTTTAATTTTAGCTCTATAGATAGGCACAAATTACGTAGTATCGATTCAGTAATAAAGGAGTTTTAGAAAAGGAAAAACAAAAAAATTTAAAAACCAAAAAAAAAAATACTTCAACAACATTCCGATTTAAAGAAAGTTGGTTACTCAGGAAACATTTCAATTAGAATCATCTTGATATCTATATATTGTTAGATCAAATTTCCTTCCATTTTGTGATAAATTACTTTTCATTAATTATTTTATCAACCATACCATCACCCATCCACCCATCATTCGAACAATTCCAATAACTTGGCTTTCTTGATAAATTTGTGAAATTGTAAATTTTTTTTTTTCATTCAAATTAGAATTTTCAGATTCGGTTATTTTTGTTTTTGCTTTTATTCTATTTTATTTTATTGTTCTCAAAAATTAAAATCGGTTAAATCAATAATTATTAGTTTTCAATGCGAGCACTTGAAAAAAAAATTTCAATTAGCTTGTAAAGCATTTTAAATAATATTCGAGTATTTTCACACGCTGAGTGGCGCAATAAGTAGAGTACTTGATTTTCAACGTTAAGGTTCCACGGTTCAATTCCGATGTAGGAAATAAAATGTTATGTGTTTTTCGACCTGATCCAGTACTTTTTATCATTGGAATCAAATATTGATGACAAAAAATAATTGAAAGTATAATTAATTGTCGACTGTAAATGTGTTAAAAACTTCTTTTATTTTTTTGTTTGACTTTAAAATGGAGGTTATTTTTATTTATTTAATATTTTTTTTATTTTGTTTAATCTACAATTAGATATTAAAGCCAGTCTGTGCCTACGGTATTCAAATATGGGGTTGTGCTAAACAACTACATATTCAAACTATCCAAACGTTCCAAAACAAAGTATTGCGAAACATTGTTAATGCCCCATGGTTTGTTCGCAATGCTGATATTCATAGGGAACTCAGGGCTCCTCCCATAGAAGACGAAGTAATAAAATTGGTTGTATGCCATAAAAGTCATCTCTCTCAACATTTCAATGTCGAAGTTTCACGTTTAGCTGACTGTCGAAACTTTGTCAGAAAACCTCAACGGACGAAACCGTTCGAACTGTGCTAGGATAAAATCTTACAATAATTCCTAATGGAATTGTGTTTGATCAAAGATATCTGAGGTAAGTTAAGAAATAGTTAAGAATTCAATAATGAAGACGCTTATTATAATAGCTAACTTCTATATCCACCTTTTGTACTTGTAAAAGGAAAAGTTTGCTTGCATGTCCTTTTGTTTGCAACAAATTTTGCACAGTTAATCAAAAAAGAAAACTAATGCGGTGTTTTACGAGGGTACCAAATTTCAGATTTGGCTAGCTGTCACACAATTAAACTCCTAGCACTTATCAAACAAATAAATGGTTCCGCTAGTTGTCATGCAGCTTCTAAACTTTTTATCACACGCAAAGAATATCTCAAAAACTTCAGTTACAGATCTGAAAATTTGTACTTAGGTACTTTCTCAAAAATTTTAAATTTTAAATAAAAAAAGCGTGTTTTACCGATTTCCAAAATTCGGAGTGGTTATGCTAGTTATCATACAACTATTATCACCCATCATGAATATTTCAAAAATCAATAGTGTTATTAACTTTCATATTGTAGTCATGTAGGTACTATCTCAAATATCAACGAACACGTCTTTTACCATTTTTTGACTGTCTGGCTCAGAAAATGTTGACTATATCTAGGTCAGAAGCTCCCATAATTCTTCAATTAAAATTTACTTAGTTAAAACTATGAAAATGTATCAGATTAATAAAACAACTTTATATTATAACAGTATTGTATCCTATTGTTATAGATGAAGCACAAATTCAAACCAACAAAACCTTTAATACGGGAGCCATTTTACCAAAAACAAAACTGTTTAACGTCTATGACTCTCTACTTCGCAGAAAAATCTAAGTTAAGATCATAAATTTTCTATTTGAAGATGTAAAAATAATTATATTATTAACACTACAAATGCTATCGAAAACTTAAGGAACTACAAGTAGTTCTTTTAAGGGACGTTACTGAAAATTGAATAAAAAAAGGGGGCGGGGAGTAAACTGAACTATCTTCAAATCGGTACTGGAACTACAATTGTTCCGAATTGAGCAATTTTTTAGATCCATTTTTTTTTGTGAAGGGGCAAGTAGAATATACTCCAAAGGTGAATTCTAAAGAGTATATCATTCTGTGCTGTGCAGAGATTTCGGATTTTATAATTTTTAATAATTGTTTTACTTAAATTATTTTATTGTTGGAATGATGTTACCACGGTAATAATAAATATTAAGCAATTCCAAAATTAATGTCAGTAACCACAGTCAAATTATTTAAATATTATAACATCAGATTTAACTCGTTCAATTCTAATTCTTAATGATTTAATCAATTATGATACTGCACGCACTAACATAAAATTAGATTTATCCTGATACGTACCTACGTTACACATTTTCGTAAGTTGAATAGCTATTTACTAGAAAAAAATTACAAATTATTTAAAATAAAATCGTTAATGTGATGATACACAGTGAGAAAAAAATTAAGATTGGATAAAAAGGATAACAAATTTGTAAAAGTTTTTTTTCAAGGATGTACCTAACTGTTCAAAAGAAAATGAAATGAAATAATGAATGATGTTCAAAAATAAATTCAAAATTTATGTGTAGGTATAGCTATATAATAAAAGTATGATTATTATTAAAGTTTTAACTAAGAAGGAAGGAGTGCAGAAATGGAAGGAGATAACTATTGAAGGCTGATGATGACTGACGATGGCTGAGGGGATTTAAAAAAATGTAATTTAATACTTATATCTGTAATGAAATTTGAGCATTCTGATTCATCAAATAATTAAAAGAAAAGTTAATTAAATAAAAACAAAAATAAGAAAAAAAAATTATTCTCTTCTAAGTATATAAAAGTACTGAGTAAAAAGAAACTATGAGATTTCTGTAAAGTTAACATAAATTGATAATTAAATTAAGAAAAGATACTTCTTTTTTACTCTCGTTACTTTTGTTTTTTTTAACGATATTAATTATAAACTAATTATGATATTTAGAACTTAATAGATTAAAAGTATATCGTAATTATAATATATATGTATAATTTTAATGTGTTGAGGTTTATACCCTGAATTGCCTCAATTATTTACTCTAAGTTAAATATTGATTTTATAATATGTTCTTAGTGAATAATTATCATTATATTTATCAACACTGTGATGAAATATTTCTAGTGTAAAAGAAAATGTTAAAATAATTATCCAGGGAAAACAGGGTCATTAAATGAAAAATGTAGAACTTTTATTTAACATTCGGAAATGTATACATATATTATGCACTGATGTTTGACAAAAACATTATTTTAGGAGAAGTAATTTATTCTTGATTTACTGTAATGCACGTGCAATTTTTTTTCACTAGATATTTTAGTTTTATGATGTATAAATTCGTGATATTTCTCCTGTATCATTTATCTCCGATTTTCAGCACACTCCAAAGTTGGTGCAGCATTTTTTTCTATTAATTATTTATTTTATTGTATTATCCACTCAGTCTAAAAAATAATGAGATTTAATACGAGAAATCATAGAAGACTAGAGATAAATAATACACCCATTGAAGAAGTAGAAAGTTATGAATATATAAGCAGTATCATAGGTACAGATGGAGGACCCATGAATTAAGATATTGATAACAGATTATGCTAGGCAAGAATGGTATTTGGTAGACTAAGAAATATCTGGAAATTCTCTCAGATCTCAAGATATACAAAGCTGACGATTTTCAATGCCTGTGTAAAATCAGTCCTGTTATATGCTGACTCCGAATAATCTGTCAGATATTCTGGCAAAACAGAATATCTAACAGCCAACTCTGGAATATGTGCGGAGAACATCCTATCGAAATACAAATAAGAAGGAAAAAATATAGATGGATCGGGCACATAATCAGGCGACCAGAAAACATGATTGCCAGAGAAGCTCTAGATTGCCAAACACAAGGAAGAAGGCAGAAATTTCTAGCCAGACCTAGAAATAGCTGGAAAAGAACAGTATTGAAACAAATAGGGAAAATAAATAGATCATGTTCAAAAATTAGGGCCATGGTGCAAAATCGAGATTGATTGAAAGGCTTAGGTAAAAAAAATCCACTTAGTCCAACCTGGATGGATAATACATCTCTCACAAACAGAGAGCAAACTTATCAACTAGTACCGAAACTTGCTAACTTGGGCCAACCAGTTATAACTCAGCGAACCGAAAATGAATACCAACCAGGACTGCTACTGTCTCAGTGTTTTTTCTAGTTTTATGTAGTTTTTCTAGAAAGTATATATGTATGAGTTATAGAACAAACAGAGGTCTTTCCAACATTGTATAAATATTGTGGGTGTTTTATTACAAAATATTGGATTGATAAATAAAGATTGATTTTTTTTTTCCAAATTGTTTTTACTTTAAACTACAATATCTCCATAACGGCATCACCTATTATCATCAAATAAATGTTAAAACATGTTCCTGCCGTTTCTTATTAAATGCACCGAATATACCGATATAAATATAACGGTTTATATACAAAAATATCAAAACAACAAGGATAGTTTCAAATGTCTTTTTCATCCTAAAAGGTGAAGATGCGCCATTAAAGATATATATTTTTGAATTTTAGGAACACCAGGTATTCTTGGGATATATAGTCATTAGGTCCTAACCGGTTACATCCTCTCCTACAGAATCTTCGAAATTATTTTCGTTATTTATTTATTTTTTGAGTTTTTTTTTAACTTTTTAATAAGCCTGAAATATATTTGAATATATTAAAATTCGTTGTTGAAGTGTGAATCGCTTCAAATACTTACTCAATTATTATAAAATGTTAGCCAAAGTCCCTGAAGTTCGATCTCTGGATTCAGCACAAATTTTACAAAAATTACTTCAAAAAAGTATTAGTTAATTAAAACAAAAAAATGGTTCGTGAAAAATATTCCAGAAGCTGCGTAACAAGAATTCTAACATATACTCTATCGAATTTAAAATATGTAGTACGTTTGAACTTGGGATTTAATAAAAGGATGATTTTGGCTGATTGGAGCATTATTACAGATCCTACTTGACTGTTGAATTGCTGATGAAATACCTAGAATTCTGTCAAATCAAACAAATTTAAAAATTCAGTTGCTAACCTTTTATATGTATACCCTGACTATATCTCCTCTATTTCAATAGTATATTTAAATGATAGAGTCTTCAAAAATTTTCTTTCATCAAGTTTTAGTAAGCTCAAAACTAGTAGATAAAAATTATTTTTAATTAAAACTAACTTCTTGCTCACATATGTTTTAAGCTTTAAAATTTTTAACTTGTCTCACATTGAGGAAAAAATGTTCCAAATCCATCACCTTTATTTCTCTATAGATGCATATGGTAATATTTGAACAATTAAAACTTTGGAAAAGATACGGTTTGTTTTTGAAAGAGTAAAATAATTCCGATTGATTTAAGTAGTAAATTTCAACTCTGTGACATTTTTGGTTTCACAATATTCGTAATGGATTTTAAGACTGTAGGTATGTTTGTTTTTAAGAGAGTATGTTTGAGTAAGAGAGTGTTATTAGCGTTGTATTGCAGTTACACGAAATTATTCCATCATAGCATCGTGAAGTACCGCGTATAGCTCCCTTTTTTTAGCATAAATAAGAATAACTATGCAAAACTTATATTTAGTATTGTGTACGTGTATAGCGAACAAACAAATAAACTTTTAATAGATCACAGATCATAGATCACTAGGTTAAATGATTTTAGCTTTATCTTTTATTACATTAATATTTTGAATTAATTGGGGCTCAATTAATTTGAAGCATTGTAATTTGGAAATTAAGCATTAGACAATCAATTTTACAGATCACGTTCCTAATTCAGTCTTAATTCCTGAACTTTAGCGCTTCCCAAATCTTTAAAAATAAAGTTTTCATATCTAGTTTTTAATTTATTAATAGGGTTTTTATTTTTAGTGATAGTCAAATTAAATAATTTAATATTGTTAAAATTAAAACAATTAAATTATTTACTTTGCTTATCTGACTGGTATCATTTTTAAGATGTTGTGACCAATTTTTCTTCCAAAAATTAACTGCTATTATTGTATATTTTATTGAATATACTGTAGTCTCTAGGTCAAACATTATTCAAATTAAATAAATATTAAACCTCTAGATATGTTTCACAAATTTTATTTAATATATTAGTCGATTTCGGTTATTACACAATCATCAGAAGACTGAAACTCAGTGTTTTGCGATATAATTTTCTTCATAATTTCAAAATTAAATTGTAAATACTTTTACAATACGACTTAAAATAAAATTAACAATACATTTAATTAAGTCCTTTTTAACATGTGTATTAAAAATATATTTTTTTTTGTATTTTTCATTTTTTGTTTTTCCACTGAAGGATTAAAAAAATAATATTTTAACATTATGTATGTCTATATGTATCTTAATACTTAATATATATGATGAATGCGTGAATTTTCTTGCACAAGTCTTATTACACGAATTATCACACATTCTCGTACTACGTACTTATATATCCATTCATAATAAAAAAAAAAAAAAAAAAAAAAGACATAATATTAATGATCTTTATATACATATAAATCTTATTTAGGGGTGGATTGAAGACGTAGGTGTTATATTGGATATAATATAACTGTAATTATATCTATTCGTATTCTTCATATTATCCTAAATGTTTTATTGATGTGTAAATTTCATTGGAATCATGTGACAAAATGCTATAATTATTCATTCTTATAATATCCTATGACAACCGAAGAAAGAGATGATAATAGTAATTTGTTAGTCATATTATAATAACATTTTTGTAATTTAATTTTTGTAAAATTTATTTAATATAATATCTATAGAAAACATAAACATAATTATTTAGTCAGTAATCATTAATAATGACTGCATCTCTTAAAAGTGATTATTTAAAAGAACTCTTTTAGTTCTATTGTAAAAGTTAAATTTTGTATTTTAATATACGACTTATAAATTTAATGTAATCAATATGTAATTGACATACCATGTCGGATTTTGGTTACTTAAGTAAGTAGCAGAATGATGTCACTGAAACTTTAAAATGTTTTTACAGTTATTCGAATACCGATAAAAAATTTAGTAAAAAATATATGTTGTAATACTAGATTACTATAGGAAAGTTACCCGACATCGTCCGGGTCGACCACAAAATGCATCGAGTTTTCTTCAATGAAGTTTGATTTATGAATCGAATTGAAAAAAATTGATTTATCAAAAATACTCTAAAAGTTTTTTTTCACTACGATAACAAAATCAACAATACTACAACTTAAACTATACTTATATTAAAATTATTTCTTTGTAAACAATATTTCGAAGGTATTTTCTGATGAAGTATAAGCAAATACGTTCCTTGCTGTTGAGGTATTCTTGAAAGAAAGATATGTTCGCCTTTTCCACAATCAATTGGAATTTGTACTTAAATGAAATGAGGATGCCAAGTTCTTATTCTTAATCTAGTACCGTAGTTTTGGCTTCTTCAAGTTTCGTAGAAGCAATATTGAAGCTACTACTTTTAATTCCAATTGATAAGGAGGAACAACTTAATTTTCATCGATAACTGTATCTATCGATTTGTACACATGGACCCCATGGAACACTGCAGTATTTTCTGATTAATAAAACGAATCGTCACATTTTTGTGGCTAATTCACATAGCCATTTCACATAGTCATCTAAAAATTTTTCCTAAATTCGAAAATACTTTTTCAGGACAATACATGTTTTTTTATTTTTTATAGAGTACCTATGAATAAGTTTTCAAGTATGTAATACAATTTTTTGTTTGAACCATTTCTGATAAAGTATGTAAGTGTAAATTTTCATGCCTGTAACACTATTGGTTTTTGAAATATTCCTGAGACGTACGTGCTAGGAGTTGTACGGTAGCAACCTGAACCAGTCCCAATTTCTGAAATCGGTGACAGTCGAATTTCTTTATTTGTGAAAGAGTACCTAAGTGTAAGTTTTCATGCCTCTAACACTATTGGTTTTTGAAATATTCCTGCGAGACGTAAGTGCTAGGAGTTGTACGGCAGCAACCCAAACCAGTCCAAATTTTCGAAATCGGTAACCGTCGAGTCTCTTTATTTGTGAAAGAGTATCTAAGTGTAAGTTTTCATGCCTGTAACACTTTTGGTTTTCGGAATATTCCTGCGAGACGTAAGTGCTAGGAGTTGTACGGCAGCAACCCGAACCAGTCCAAATTTTTTAAATCGGTGACAGTCGAATTTCTTTATTTGTGAAAGAGTATCTAAGTGTAAGTTTTCATGTCTGTAACACAATTGGTTTTTGAATAGTCCTGAGACGTATGTGCTAGGAGTTGTACGGCAGCAACTCGAACCAGTCCAAATTTTCCAATTCGGTAACCGTCGAATTTCTTTATTTGTTAAAGAGTATCTAAGTGTAAGTTTTCATGCCAGTAACACTATTGGTTTTTGAAATATTCTTGCGAGACGTAAGTGCTAGGAGTTGTACGCAGCAACCCAAACCAGTCCAAATTTTTGAAATCGGTAACCGTCGAATATCTTTATTTGTGAAAGAGTATCTAAGTGTAAGTTTTCATGCCTGTAACACTTTTGGTTTTTGGAATATTCCTGCGAGACGTAAGTGCTAGGAGTTGTACGGCAGCAACCCGAACCAGTCCAAATTTTTTAAATCGGTGACAGTCGAATTTCTTTATTTGTGAAAGAGTATCTAAGTGTAAGTTTTCATGTCTGTAACACAATTGGTTTTTGAATAGTCCTGAGACGTATGTGCTAGGAGTTGTACGGCAGCAACTCGAACCAGTCCAAATTTTCCAATTCGGTAACCGTCGAATTTCTTTATTTGTTAAAGAGTATCTAAGTGTAAGTTTTCATGCCAGTAACACTATTGGTTTTTGAAATATTCTTGCGAGACGTAAGTGCTAGGAGTTGTACGCAGCAACCCAAACCAGTCCAAATTTTTGAAATCGGTAACCGTCGAATATCTTTATTTGTGAAAGAGTATCTAAGTGTAAGTTTTCATGCCTGTAACACTTTTGGTTTTCGGAATATTCCTGCGAGACGTATGTGCTAGGAGTTGTACGGCAGCAACCCGAACCAGTCCAAATTTTTTAAACCGGTGACAGTCGAATTTCTTTATTTGTGAAAGAGTATCTAAGTGTAAGTTTTCATGCCTGTAACACTATTGGTTTTTGAAATATTCCTGCGAGACGTAAGTGCTAGGAGTTGTACGGTAGCAACCTGAACCAGTCCCAATTTCTGAATTCGGTGACAGTAGAATTTCTTTATTTGTGAAAGAGTATCTAAGTGTAAGTTTTCATGTCTGTAACACAATTGGTTTTTGAATAGTCCTGAGACGTATGTGCTAGGAGTTGTGCGGCAGCAACTCGAACCAGTCCAAATTTTCCAATTCGGTAACCTTCGAATTTCTTTATTTGTTAAAGAGTATCTAAGTGTAAGTTTTCATGCCTCTACCACTATTGGTTTTCGGAATATTCCTGCGAGACGTAAGTGCTAGGAGTTGTACGGCAGCAACCCGAACCAGTCCAAATTTTTGAAATCGGTGACAGTCGAATTTCTTTATTTGTGAAAGAGTATCTAAGTGTAAGTTTTCATGCCTGTAACACAATTGGTTTTTAAAATATTCCTGAGTCTTGCTAGGAGTTGTACGGCAGCAACCCGAACCTGTCAGCTGATGGCTTTGTAAAGGCCACGTCCGGTACCTTCTATGACCATGCATTACTGTGCAAAATTTCAGAACTCTATCTTTAAAACTGTGGGCGTGTATATCGAACAAACAAACAAACAAACTTTCCCTTTTATAAGTATAGATGATCTACTGGGTGAAATGCAGAAGATAAAAATCCACTGATATCATGAATATATACATCAGTGTAATTCTGTCTTTGGATAATTTTTTTTAGGCAATAGGATAGGTTGGAACAGATTAAAAAATTATTCTTTTGAAATTAAGGTCTATATACTAAAGTAATTTAAGTGGTAAGTTGTTTTTTTACTAAATTTTGGTTTGTTTTGTACATGTTTCAATTAAAAATGAAAAGTAATAATAGAATAAAATTAACTGAATATTATAATGCCAGATATATTATTAATATAGAACTTATTAGAAAAAGAAACAATGGAAATATATTAATTCTAATTAAGCCAAAAACAATCTTATTTAATTATTATATGAGAGTGTATGTCACAGTAAAATTATGTAGGTACTTAGTAAATTATGACATGACCTCTGACAAAAAAAAATGGCTCAAAATACTCAAAATAGGTTATAAAATTTAGTTGTACTTGGATAGTTCTTGCCCAAAACTTGTGAGTTATATGCGATTTATTGACGCCTATTATTGTTGATCACCGGAAGTTTCCCTTCCAAACAAGAGCTGCAAAATTGTTAAACCTCTTTATAGTTAAAATAATATCTAAGGTAAATGTTTGGTTTCTACAATAACAGTTTTTTATCTTACCCCAACATTCTTTGTATTTCGATCTTTAAGTTCAAATATTATCTTTGAAATATTTTCTTCAACTTAATTAATATTTTGGAATATCGAATTCTTAAATAAATACTTGCTAAGCTCTGTATTTTTGCAGTCAAATTCATTATGGAAATTTAGAACTGAGGCAAACCAAAACTGGACAGTCAAATTCTTAAATAAAACAGACTTATTTACTATTCAATGCGGATCATTTGATAGTACAAATTTCTGATAGTACTCTTTGTAGGTTTAAATAATAATTAAATATTAAATTAATAATTTAAAAAAAATGTAAACGAATTCATAATTATAATATGTACATATATTCGTTTATTTAATTTGATGTATTTAAAAAAATTAAAATTGATTTATTAATAAAAATACTGATATTGGTGGCATACTTTTAAAATACATAATATTGTAAGTGCTTTATTTGATTAAAATTTTTAATTAATTTTTTTGTTGTTATTGGTTTTATCTCATATAACAATATTATTTAAGAATTACTCAAATAAATCTTTCTGTACCGAAAATAATTTACAGCCAAAATAGTGCATATATTCTGTGAAAATGATTTCAGTTTAATTCCGAAGCGATATCAATTTAAGATTTTGTAAAAATAGATAATTATTATAAAAAAACAATATTCCAATAATATTTTTGTTTTTAATGATGTTACAAGTACGTTTGCATTGGTTCGCATTGGTTATTAATATTACTAGTTAAATACCCGTTACTAAGTAACTTTTTGCTACCATTATATATAGTGAAAAATCAAAATTAGAGCATTCTAGGTTGTACTGCATTATAAAGTATCAAAATCAAAAATTCCCCTATCAACAATATTTTAGTAATAATACTTTAGTTAAATTAGTAGATTAGCAGACAGACTATGTAATTGGATTCATATAGATTGAAATATTTAATCAACTAATATTTCATTAAAAATTATATTTCTAACAAATCTATTCTCTTCGGTTACAATTTTCAAATGATTTCTATTCCCAGTGCGCGACATCCTGACATATAGTTGTCCATGTGAAAAACCTGGTGTATCAAGTAAAATACCAACCTTATTGAGAGTTTGACCTTGCGTTTTGTTGATGGTCATTGCAAAGGCAGCTCGGACGGGAAACTGGCTTCTTACTGTTTATTTTTTTTAGGAATTAGAAAAACCAAAAAATTTAAAACTACTGTTTTTTTATTTTAAAATACAAAAGACTACAATATCAAAATATCAATAGATAGATATAGGATATATTCATATATTACATAGGTACATTTATTATTTATCAATAGGTACCTACTGTTTATTTTTTTTAAATAAAAAACACTAAAATATTAAAACTAAAGTATATAGCTATTGTTTTTTATTTAAAAAATTAGGTACTCAACATTAGGTACCGTTTAGACATCAAGATTTTGTTTATACTATTGAAAGTTTGACTGTCCTGTAAACGTTGTTTCACAAATTTTGACACCCGACTTTGTTTAATGAAAAAATAGAATATTATCCTATTATCATCAAACATTTTTGAAACAAAAAATGCTGGAAACTAATTTTTTCCTTTAAATCGAAATCGACTCTTGTCATTTGTTAAACTTTTTGTTTAATGTTTGTTGTGTTTGATTAAAGTTTTTTTGATTATTTTTCATAAAAGAATACATAATAACTTACGCTAATCAATGTATTCTAAAAATGATTTTAAAATATATTTTTCAAGTATATAGGAATGTATTCAATAGCTTTGAAATTATTTTTTTAAATATTTTTAATCCATTTTGTTTTAGCAGAGTTCCGAACCAAAGTAGCAAAACACATCATCCAGGAAAATCATAGTATTTCGAAAGAAGACATTGTAATGGTAAATTACATTAGAGATTCTAGGAAACTAGATTCAGCTGAAAGCATCGAAATCTACAAAACTAAAAATGACTCACTTCTAAATAAAAACCAAGGTAACGGATATTCTTCTTTATTTAAACTTTTAGTGAAATATAATAAAACGAATAACACCACCCCTACCTGTCACTCTAACGTCGGAAATATTATTTCAAATACCAGCAATAAAATAAATAAAAATATTTTTATTCAACCGCCTACCTGCTATTTCATTGGATAATAAACAACCATGCGCTGCGAAAAACTTCAAATTGTTACCTGTGCGAATAGAATAAAAAGGACGATTTTAGATTTCTTTCCTCAGGCGAGAACGAAACACTGAAGAAGTCTGCAAGTAGTAGATGAAATATGTGTATCTGTATGATAAGCATATCAATAAAATTAAGAGGAAAATATTCGACTGTTTTCACTATTATACCAAAATTTTACTCTAACTCTGGAAAACAAGTTTTTATAAAAACTTAAATTAAAGCTCTTCGTCATGTTCTTCAACATCCGGAGGCGAATCGACTACTGTATTAAAATCTTTTAAATTATTGTATAAATTATGGAATTCTGGGATGATAAGAAGCAGAAGACTTACTAAATCCTTTTTCTTTTCGTGTACAATTTGTTGAGCTGCAATTTTGGATTTGCATTTCCCCGTCTCAAGAAAGACACATTTTTAAATGGTTGATCTGGATTTAAATTTGTTTTGAAAGAAATATGTCCGAGTGTTTTTGTGTACCGCAAACATTTTACTGGATGCCATTTAAAGAGTTCGCCTTCCAATTCCTTTTTTCTTAAAACTAGTTCCTTTTTAAGTAATGAAGCATAATCAATAAATTCATTATGTTCAATTTCATTAACAATAAACTTATTTCTTTTTCCCACTGTACTGTACTGTAGTTAGTACCAATCATATGGATGTGATATAGGTTATTCTGTTTTCTTTTTCTATTAGACCATGGTATATATCACACTCCATATGACTGTGTCCATTAATCATAAATTTGTGATCAATGATTTCCAATGTTGATTTGTGTTGCATGAGGCACAAAAACATAGCAGTCACATGCGAATTTTTAATAATTCGTTTTTTTCAATAATTCAATGTTGCTAAAATAAGTATAAGTCAGTGATAAAAATAATGTGACTTGTTATCAAAAATAATACTAGTTTGATCATTACATTATAAGTCGACTTATACTCTTTTGATTGGCTAACTTTATAGAGGGTTTAGTTATACTGTTATTACTAATGCTTTTTATAATGATTTATAGATGGAATTGACTTATAATATTTTTACAGAAGAAGGAACATCAGTTCTATATTCCATTTTTTGACTTATGTCGTTTTTGCCAAAAAATGACTTGTACTCCTTTGAACGCGCACCATAGGTATTATTTATATTGTGTTGAAAGGAGTGCAATACAGAGTTGACATAAACCTTAATTAATTTTTTTAATTTTAACAAAAACCCTTTCTTTAATTAAAAAGTTTTGTTTTTCTAATCAGAGCAATACAAAATCAATAACTCAGATTTAATATGTACAAAATTTTATTTTTTATTTTTTATAGTTGTAGCCATACGAATACAATTTAAATTTAAAAATTATTCATAAAATTATATGCATGTTTTATTTTTTGGAATAATCCTGCGAAATGTGCAAGTTGTAGTGAGCAGTTTTTTTTACCAAAATAAAAAGGACAATTTGCAAAATGTAATCAATTAAATATTCTTATATTTGAGAATTAGTAAGTGGTTATGGGTTAAAGTTAAAAATGGGTTAAACTTGAAGAAAAAATTAGCAACTATAAGAATATTGATGATAGAGAGATGAGATCAGAATTAACTAAAAGGAATATAAAAGCTTCTTTAGGGTGTCTTTGGAGAGAGAGAAATCAATACGGTTCTTGAATTTGTTACCCTTATTCATCATTCTATAGATAGTTTCGTTCATTCCGTAGTTGGTTCGATAAAATGTGAGAATAAATAGGTTAGCAGAGCGGAAGCTATTAGTAGCTTTAATCTGACCTATGTTTGAAATATAGGGGGAGTTAATATTTCATTTTTCAGTGATAAAGATGACATCGGCAATTTCGCATCTTTTCTTTAGGGTAGCAAGATGAATTAAGTTTAGTCTTTAGTCAATGGTGGCAAAATTAAGGGGTCAGAGCACAGAAGGTGACGTCGTGCAAATCTTAAGAATTTTTTTTGGATTGCCTCAATCCTATGTACGCGAATTTCATAATATGGAGACTATACCTGACTGACATATTCTAATTAAGGCCTAACAAGACATGTAAAAAGTGATTTTAAGATATATGAATCTTTAGACCAACGCTTTATAAAACCTAACATTGAATTAGCTTTATTGATGATATTACTATAATGTAATTTAAATGTGAGATTATCATCAAAACTGACACCTAAATCTTTTAAAGAATTAACAATTTCTAGAGCTTGTCCTTTAAGGAAAAATTTATTTGAGAAGTGTGAGGCACGCCTATGATAAGTCACCACTGCACATTTTTTTACATTCAAAAGAAGATTATTATTCATGCACCAAATAAAGAAATTATCAAGGTCAGTTTGGAGTAAGAATGAATCATTTGGTGAAGAAATTTTGTTAGAAATTTTCATGTCATCAACATATCTAAACTTTACTATTTTCAATTATTGATGTAACATCATTTATGGAGATTATAAATAATAGGGGAGCTAAGTGGCTACCTTGAGGATCAGCACCGGAATATGCTTCAAATGGCAATGATGTAGAAGATCTAAATTGTACATTATATTATGTTCTAGTAATGAGGTAGGATTCAACCCAATTTACAAATGATTTCCAAATTCCTATAATTTTAATAATTTAAATAGGATCACACTTTGTTTTACTAAAATCTGTGTGAATATAAAAGTAGATTCAACTAAATTAGTTACTGTGGACTTATGTTTAATAAAACCGTGTTCGTTTGAAATTAAGAAGCAAATGCAATGGTGATAAAGCTGATAAAAAACGATTAGTTCAAATAGTTTGGGAATACAGGATAATTTAGCAATAGGTCGATAGTTACTAACATGGTCTAATGACGGCTTTTTTTCACAAAGAAGGAAAAATTTCATTAGAGATATGGATAGATTAAAGATATTGGACAGTGTTAAGGATAAAGATTTTGAGCATTTTTTTAGGATTATGTCAGAAACACCATTAGGGCCAGGGGATGTGTTATCACTATCACTAAGTTTTCTTAAGTATTTAAAAACTAAAACTCCACTAATGTTTAAGGAGGAAAATGTGGTTTTCGGAAAATCATTAGATTATCTGACATAGATTATTGACGACTATCACATTTCAAAGAGTTTTCTCGTCTTTTGATTTACATTACTTAAAGGGCAAAGTGAAAATTTATTCAAGGTTGCATACAGAAAGTAAAATAGTGTAGGAAGGATAGGTAGTAAAGATGATTATACTATAGTTCACTATTTTACATTATTTAAGATATATTTTGCAAAATATTAAAAAAAAAGGTGGTACAGTTTGAAGAGAAAAATTTAAAAAAAAAAAACGGTACCGTTCAGTTTAGATTTTAATTCAAATACTTGCATAATTGAGTAAGGGACATAATATTACTAAATTGAAAATTAGTTCTTTAATTTTCTTTCTGAAAATAAAAAAAATAACTAACTTTGAGTTTGTTTAGTTGATTTTTCTAACGGTACTTTATCAGTTAGAATTCAAGAGAATGCTGCAATTAGTAAATGTTACAAAAAGCACATATATTCGTACCGTTCTACTTTTCATTTGTGGCAAATACACATCATTTTTTAATAAAAAATTAAAATAGAACTTAGAATATTGCTTTGTCAAACGCTTTCTTCTCTCTGTGAAAAGTTTTCATAATTGTGTTTCATTCTTAAAGGACCGTGTGATATACATATACTGTAATACACAAAAAGTACGTTTCTCCATAATTTTATATTCGGTAGTGATTGTTATATTTGTTGGATATGACGATGAGTTCTTAATGATGTTACTTCTATTCAATGGATTTGACGGCGGGAAATCAGCCATCTTTCTATCATATTAGATAAGTATGGTATGCTGATGGCTCAAATGCAATGGATTGTAGATACATTATCTTAAACAGCAGAGAAGTCATATTAGCTTTTAATTCATATGACATCACATCTAAGGGACTATTGGATTCTGTTATTGTACTAAGAAGCCTGGCGATAATAAATAAATTTATAATAATGTGGATAGCGGGGAATTTTTTTGTTCATAGGTAACGAAGCTACAGATTACCTAGAAATAAAATATCTTCATCTTTTATTTATTATATCTTATATTATATCTAAGAATTAAAATAAACTAAAAGTTAGAATTAAATGTAGATACGAATATTTATATAAAATTTTAAAAATGAAGCCTTATAAAATATTACAGGTAAAAATTTAGAAATAGTCTATACTTCGAGATTGCAATTAGTGAGCGCTATTGTTTCATATTTATAAGAATACAAATAAACATCAAATCATATGTTAAAAATTAATTTTTAATATTAAATTTATATATTTTACTTTAATAAAAAAAGCCAACGGTTTTTAAATCCAAAATCCTTTTAGATGTTCTTATGGAAAACTTTTTAAAGAAATTTTTTTCATAATACAAATTTTTTTTTTGTTCTTTAATTAATATTTCATTGTTAGGGTCTTAATCTAATTTAATTTTTTTTTTTAATTATAACTAGAAGTTGTATAAAAAATAATCGTGGTTGATGGTAGACATAATATCACCGACAATGTTTTAACAACAACAATTTACAAAAAAAAAATAACCTCAATGCATACATAATTAAGTTAGTTGCAACTAGAGTCTTTTGTAATCCTTTTCTTCAATTTTACCTTTCCTGCTTTAATTGTCCTTTATTTTAGTAATGAATCTCTCTTGTGTTGGGTGTGTAAAATGGCAAGTAATTTCCCACAATATTGTTTATTTATTTACTGCCACAATGTACTTGTACTTGTGTGTTTAAGTTTGTGTGGCTCTATAACAATACATAAAAACATAAATACAAACAAAATAAAAATAAAAATTTCAACAGAACTTTGAATTTTAGAATCCTTACAAAAATATATTTATAGCATACTACATAGTTTTATAATTAGCTTCTTATAATTTCTTAAATATAAAAAGGAAATCCGGTTTCCGAGATTAAAAAAAAAATTACCTTTAATCAGTATTTTCATATTTAATGTAATTGTACGTATAGTCCGAAATGAAAAGAAATTGTACATATAGAATGTATACTGTTACACACTGCTGCAATTATGTCTAAAAAATGTATTCTTTAGAATTGCAATTAAAATAAAAGTATGCGAGTACAATAAAAAAATATGTTTCTTTATAGGTTTATAGATTGTATTGTTGACGATGATTTTTGAATACCTGTGATACCACAATCTCGACACTCTCAAACAATCTTTTGTGATGTCAATGGTGGAAAGGTCATCTTTTGGTTATTCATTTTAACCACGGCAATTTTTATTTGTGAATTAATAAATTTTACAATAGGTATCATGATATTTATTACACAGCGCCATTTATTTTGAGCCGAAATATTTTTCGCAATATGGTTCTTGCAAATACTTTTATTTTTTTTGTCACTAATAGTCATTGTTAAGGCTCCACAGCTACACCATACCTATATATGTTAACAAGCAGTAAAAAGGGATTTTCAGGTTTATTAAGAAAATCATTAGCATTTTTTTCATTCAGATCCAAAAGTTTCACAGTAATCACAATTCATAAGTCAAATAAAATAAGTTGCGTTGATTTTTCTATACATATATATTTTCTTCACTACGTCGACTAAATTAAATTAATTTCATAATATTGAAATTGCTGAATGATTATATATAATCTATATTTTTGTTTTCAAATTCACTAATATATTAGCAAATTAAGTATACTGCAAAAATATTACCATGCAAAGACTTTCTTAAAAATATATTCAAATTTTTCGGGAATTTTATTGGAATCAACAGGAGTTATTATAGAAATTACTAAATTTTGACTAAAAATTGATAAATAAACCAGTCTGTGTGAAAATTATAATATTAATATATTATTTTACAGACTTCGAAATCAAATACAAAGTGGTATTCAATTTCAATTTTATTCAATTTAATATAGATGAGACGACTAGTTTCTCCAATTGGATATATAAGTATTAATTTTTGATTTACACAATTTGTTCCAATATCTCATTTTTCTAACAAATCTGGTCAAGACGTGCATTAACAAAAATATAAACTGTCTATCCAGCCACTGATATATGAAGGATGGTAGCAATCAGTACAATCCACTTGGCGATAGGAGGCCAAATAGTCAAGCTAGGCATTGCGCTCGCAACTGCCACGATACAGAAATTCTTGAACAGTTTATTTGCACCCAACTATAAAGAGCTTATTTTGGCAAAGAAACATTAGTAAAGCAAGAAAAGCTGCTCAGCATTAAATGCATCCTTAAGGATTTAGATGCGTATTTGCATTGCTAGATGGGTAATCAAAATAAATAAATTTGTGGCTGCGGTGGATTATATATTTATATGGGGCCAGAATTAACTCTTACTAAAATTTAATCTCACACTCCCCCGGTTCGGATCTACGAATCAGAATCATAGACATGCACTTGGTGTCTTCTAGAAAAAAATTCTTCACCCATCGTCGTTTTCATGACCATATAGGGTCTGGAGGTGAAGATATAATGCCGAAATCTATGAACTGTATAATGAGGTGGCCGTGAACTAATGAACGAAAATACTTCGGCCAAGAGAACCTTCAAATCTAGATCCAAAGGTACAAGGCGTCGGTGCAGACCAAATCTTCGTTAGAGAGACGAGGCATCGGCAGATTTAAAACCATTTTGATGAGTCAGATCCAGGACTTATATGGTCTATTGGCCACCTATAGGTAAGTAAATAAAACTTTAATTTAATCTAAGTGCTTATTTAATTTTAATTGTAAAGCTTCCTCTTCAATTTAAAATATTTTAACGATGAATGAGTTGTCTAAATTTGTCTTCTTGTTCTTGTGACTTGATATGTATTTCTAAAAGGGACCACATAACGAATTGCAATAATTTTTATTTTCATCATTTCTGTATTCTTAAAACTGTATGTTATGAATCTATTACGATTCTGAATGATACAAAAATTAGGAAGTCTGGTATTTTAAAAGAAAACTAATTTTTCATTTACGGTTCTGTACTTGATACATAAATTCCTTTCCTTGGCCTAATCAGTGGGAGCACAGAAATATGTTTCAATTATGATGTGGTAGTCACGTGTTCAATTCCCGTGAGGGGTATAAAATATAGCTGTATATTTTTAGCTATATTTTATTATATAGCTGAAAATAACAAAAATATCATATATGAATTTATAATCAGTAAAAAAATAAAAATAATTAATATAATCAATACTTTTTATATAACTAAAAATATTTCCTATATCAACATCTATATCAATACTCATATTATATCTCATACAACACAATAACCAAATAACACAATAAATCAATTGACAAAATTATGTGACATGACGTATAAAGTAAACATAGTAACGTTAAATATAAATAAAATTGGAGCGACAACTTGCAGAAAATCAAAAGATTTAAATCTTAGTTTAAATTCACCGAACTCTGTTCATTTAAAATGTTAAATAATGTAAATGAAAATTTTAATTTATAAAATAAAATAGCAAAAATAGTTAAATTACAAAATCTGTCGTGTGTCCAGCCGTCATCATCATCAATGTCCTGAAACCCCATCCGTGGGGCATATTGCGGAAATAAAATCTTTCGATCGGCTACTATCTGCGACTAACCTCTTCAATTGTGGCCACGTTCTTTGCTGGGTACTTGCTGCGGCTAAGACCGTTGTTCTCCATGTTTTTTCTCGACCTTCCAACGCGACATGTACCCTGAGGACTCCATTCAAAACATTGTTTCGCGATGTTGTTTTTAAGTTTCCTAAGAGTATGCCAAATTTGTTCTTTCAATAAAACACTATTTACTTTTTTATTAACTTTTGTTTTATTAAATTCTAAGTTCTTTTAGAATTAAAAACCATTCCTTTTCACGTTTGACAATAAACTGAATTTTCTTTTTACAAAATAAAATATATTATACAAAAAATATATTTTAACAAAATAAAAAAAAAATACTTTCTTTATCTTTTACATAAATTACAAAATTCTTTATATAGATTTTATACTTATCTAAACATAATATTTTTAGTTCATATTGATTGGGAAATCATTCTTAATACATTAATACAAAGAAAACACTTGACAAAAATAATGCAATTGCATTATTTTAATTTATTACGTTAGGTTAAAAAAAAATATGAAAATGAAATACGATATTAGTTAACATTGAAATTGGGACAAGAGTTTATTTTAGTTCAGATATAATTTTAATAATATTTTAATGTTTTGAAATATTATCTGTTAAAATGCTTACAAGCAAAAAAAAAAGATAAAAACGTTTAATTAGTCAAGTGATTATTTAGAACGTTTAAAATATGAAAACGTTTTAAATTATTCAAGTGGTTTAATTAAAATTTATAGGTTAATAAAATATATAAATTATTGGGAAAGAAAGAAAAAGAAATTATTTAGAAAGACTATTATTGGGAATTTATAATGAGTCTATTAAGTGTTTTATTTTCAGGGTATATAACTCCCCCATCCTTAAGATTGTTGTCCTCCTGGACAATATTTTTAGTTATCATATCTGTTTTCGTAACTATGTGATTTCCTCTTTTTCCAATCAATTTGAAAATTACAAATGTTATTATTATTATTACAAAAATTATAATAGTTATTGTATTAAAATACATAAAAATTTTATTTTTTTCTTTTTCGTATGTTATTTCTTCAATATTTTTGTTATTTTGAATTTGCTTGAGATGCAAATCCTTTATATTTAAAGTATGATTCAGATTTTCTAAAATTACTTTATAATTAGGTAATACAATATTTTGTACAAATTCTTTTTGTTTGTTATAAAATTTTATGTTATTTATTTCAATAGTACAATTATTAAAGAATATAATATGATTTTTATTCAGAAAATATTCTACATTATTACAAGTATTTATTAATTTCAAGTTATTAGCATTTTTTACTAAAACAATTCCAATTTCTAATTCAACAATTCTTAACTTTGATTCAATATGTTTTGAACATTCTGAATATGATTTATTTAACAAATTTGAAATACATTGTGAAGTTGCTTTTAATTTATGTTTGTATCTTTCTTGGTCTAAATAATAAGATTTGTTATCAAAACTTATAATGTCAGAATTACTTATACTAATTTCTTCGAATTTAGAATTTGTAACTGGAAAGATCTTATATTTAACAGCTTTCTTGTTATTTATTTCTGGAATTTCCAAAATAAAAACTAATTTATTATCGTAAGTAGCTAAAGAACTTTTAAGTTCTTGAATTTTATAAATATCAATATTATAAAAATCTATTTCTTCAGGTGTAAGTATTGACCTACTCATTATCTGATGTTTGGCAAATACTACATTCTCCTGAATCTTTTCGATTTCATCATTTATTAGATTTATATTAGTTAATATTTGTAAAAATTGAATTTGCATTATTATGTGTTTATTATTAGTTCTTACATCATTTAATAATCTGGTTAAGAGTTGATTATTTTTATTTACATTTTTTTGAATAGTTTTTATATTATCTTGAATATGTTGGTTTATTTTGATTTGATTATTACTATTAGTTATTTCATTATGGTTATTTTGGTCAATTGTTTTTAAATGGTTCTCTAACTCAATTCTGTCGTCTTCGTCCATTGTTCCAAATATCCATTTTAAGAAAGAGCCACCTAAATTTATTAAAGATCTTTTATGTCTAAAAGGAATTAAAGTTTTATATGTATGTTTAACTTTATCGATTTTATTATATAAAGTTTGGGTGTTAATTTCGTCATCTGGCGAGTTGAAAGTTGAATTTATATTTCTTTCAATCATAAGAATTGCATATTCAACTTCACTTAAATCTATTATATGAATAATTTTATTGTAACTATCTATTATTTCAATATCTCCTTGTTGAATTATAGTATATCCGGATTCGGTCTCCAATTTTTCCACATTAATCATTCCTAGACACGGATTGATTAGGATCAATAACATTGTTATTAGAATCGTCTGAAAATTTTTTAAAATTCCTTTTAATAGTGAAGGGATGGATATTTTTATTCTTATTATCTAGTAATTTATTATTAATTTTAGTAAATTTTATTTTTTTATATTTAGGCTGTTCTTTATGTCTACCAGCCCCAGGGTTTTCTATAATAAGTTCTTTCATATTTGGAATTTCGAAATTTTTTCTATTTTCATTTAATTTACCTATTACCTTTTCTTTTTTTTCTTTAATTCTTCTTTTAATAGTTTCAAAATCTGTAATTTTCCCATTAATAAAATTTATTGGTTTTACTTCTGTTGTGGAATGAATTGTGTTGTTATAAGCTTCCACGGCTTTAAGAATTTGATTTTCTACTTCTAGCTTGGAATCTATTACATTTAATACTCTAATATGTTCAAGTATGGTGTTATGAACTCTTTCAATGTCTGAATTACCTGTATGGCTTCTTGGAGAGGTGAAGTGAACTTCTATATTTTCAGACCTACAAAAATCTTTAAGATTTAAACTATCAAATTCGTTATCGAAAATAAATTTCTTTGGTTTTCCAAATAAAGAATTTCTAAGTTTCAGAGCTTGAACTATAGTGATACTATTTCTATCATTTAAATTAAATATGGAGAGGTGTTTACTGAACTTGTCTATTGATGTAAGAAATATTTTCTTTTTTAAGTAAAATACATCAGCATGAATGATTTCATTAATTTCGGAAGGAGTTTCCGATTCTTTATATTTATATTGCGTTGGATGCCTGTCATATTTGGCTAGGTTGCAAACATCGCAATTATTAATATATTTATAAATAAAATCTTTTAGTTTCGGAAAATAATATTTGTTTTTGATTTCGTTATAGTTTTCTAAAATACCACGATGGTTTGTTTTTTGATGAATTTCTTTTATAATTTCAATTAAGTCATCTTCAGTTTCAACTTCTTGGGCTAATATGGAACATTTCACAAATTTAATTTTTTTATCATTGCTAAATAATTCGATTAATTTATTTTGTAATATATTAAATTTGTCATAATCTAATTCTGAGTATATTGCCGTTATACCCTTTTTGATTGATCTTCTTAAAAGATCATTTAAATAATTTTCATTTTTTAAATCTTCTTCAGAAATAAAATTTTTTTTATATTTATTGTATTTTGTAATTGTTTCACCAGGTTTCTTTGTTACAAGGTGAATTTGGTTTAAATATTTATTAACGATATTTTCTACAATTGGTATATGGTCGCCCAAATCTTCGACGCCACTATGAATTGTAGCCATATCGCTCTTATTCTCTGTTTTATCATCAGGTTGTAATATATTAATTTCATTTTTTTCTATATTTATTCTGCTTAAAAAGTCTGCCACTTTATTGTCTTTTCCTTTAACATAGTCTACATCAAAGTTGAATTCGTTTAATTTAATTCTCCATCTTTGGAGCTTTGAATTAGGTTCATTTAGTGTGTTTAACCAAACTAAAGGTCTATGATCGGTTTTTATGAAGAATCTAACGCCATAAAGATATGGTCTAAAGTATTTAGTAGACCATACTATAGCCAAAAGTTCTTTTTCAATAGTGCTCATTAAGTGTTCTACTGGCAAAAGATATTGGGTGGCCATTTTGAGACAAAACAGCTCCAATAGCATACTGGCTAGCATCAGTAGTCAAGGTGAATTTCTTGTCGAAATCAGGATATTTTAATATAGGATCTTTAGTAATGAGCTCTTTGAGTTTTTCGAATGCTTCAATGTATTTCATATTATTTATGTCGATTTTTCGATCTTTTTTTAAAGAAGATGTAAGAGGTTGAGCAATTTTAGCATAATCTTGGATGAATTTTCGATAGTATCCCGTAATACCAAGAAAACTTTTTATAGCTTTACGATTTGACGGCAATTTCAAATTTTTTATAATTTTTATTTTAGTAGGGTTTGGTTTAATACCTTCACTAGTTAATAAATGGCCTAGATATTCAGATTCTTTTGAAAAAAATTGGCATTTATCAATTTGGATTTTTAAATTAAATTCTCTTAGTTTTCGAAATATTTTTAAAATAGAATTTTCATGTTCTTGAAGGGAAGTAGAGAATATTAATATATCGTCAAGGTATACGACACAACAAACGTTGATGAATTCTTTTAAGACATAATTCATCATTCGTTGAAATGTTGCTGGAGCATTCTTTAAACCGAATGGCATCCTTACATATTCGTAGTGACCTTGGGGGGTTGAGAAGGCAGTTTTAGCACGATCTTTTTCGTCTACAAGAATTTGGTGGAAACCTTTTGCTAAGTCTAAAGTGCTGAAATATTGGGCTCGACCAAGCTTATCAAATAAGGAATCTATATTGGGAATAGGGAACTTGTCATCTACAGTAATTTCATTTAACTTTCTGTAATCGACCACAATTCTCCATTTCGTTTCACCTGATTGATCCATCTTCTTTGGTACAACCCAAATAGGTGAATTGTAGGGTGAACTACTATTTTTTATGATTCCTTGAGCAAGCATTTCTGTCATTTGTTTTTCGACTTCTTGCTCGTGGACTTTTGGAAATCTATAAATCTTGGAATAAATAGGTCGGCTGTGAGTGGTAATTATTTGATGTTTCACAGTTTCCACATTTGTCAGCGGTTGACCTTCTTGATAAAATAAATCCCTGTTATTGTAAATTATTCTCTTTAAAGAGTCGAATTCCTCCTTATTGAGATGTTCAGTTTTAATATAATCAAAAATATTTTTAGTTTTTAAATTTAGGGAATATAATTCACGAATATTATTTGGATAAGCTTTTTGGAATATTGTTACCTTACCTTTAATTTCAATACTATCATTTTCTAAATTGATTTTTGCTCCTACAACCTTCAAGATATTTTGACCTAGTATTGCGTCAAATTTTTTATTATTAAATTTTAAGACCTTCCATGTCATCGTAGCGTCGTGGTTAAATATATCAGGGACATCAGTTATTAATTCCTGGGTAATTTGATTTTTTCCAAATAGAGTAAAAATTTCTAAGGGTTTTTTTAATTTGATTCTTTTTATTTCGGGAAATAAAGTATTTTTTATAATGGATAATGTAGATCCAGTGTCAATTAAACAATTAAATTTTTTATTATTAATTACTACTTCAATTATTGGTAATGAGGTTTCTGAGGCTCTGACCGAAAATTTTGTTCGACATTATTTACATCGACATCCATTGGTTCAGTGGATCGATTATTATGGTTATTGCTAGATGAACTAGAATTATTATTATTATTACTAGATGAAGCAGAATTTTGATATCTATTTCTGCTTCCAAAATATTGATGATTGGAATTCCTACTAAAATTTCCACTATTAGAATTGTTATTTGTATTCAAAAATTTCTATGGTTGTTATTAGAAACCCGATTATTGTTGTTATTAGTATTTCTTGAATTATTATAAGTATTATTATTGTTATTATTGAAATTATTAAAACCACGATTAAAAGTATTATTATTATGATAATTATTATTTTTAGAATTAAAATTTGAGTTTATTCTATAATTATTACTTTTATTCATATTACTATTAATTTTATTATTATCATTGGAAGTACCAGTTTGAACTAATTCGAAATAAGCCTCTTCGAGAGAGTTAACATTTTTTATTCTTAGATACATTGAATCAGTCCTAGGTAATTTATTTAAAAATTTTTCTAAAATACTATTATTAACAGTATTAAACTCTAAAGGAGAACTATCGTCTAATTGAAACTTATAATTTAATTGATCTAATATTAGAGATAAATCATTATAATATTGACTTACATTGATAAAACGAACTGAATCAGCTTTTTCCTTTAATTTTAGATACGATTCTTGTACTCCGAATGATTTCTTAAGTTGTGTTTTGATGTCGTTCCACGTTGCATTTTGGAGTCGCCTTGTTGACACAGCTGCTGGTCCTTGTATCTTTGTGATTAGTATGTTGTTTAAATATGCTTTAAGATCGTTATCCGTAGTTAAACCCGTGATGATCTCAACTTCCTTGATGAAATGAGTTAATTCAGAGGTATTATCGCCTCTGAAAGTGGGAACGGCTCTCGCTTCCATTATTAAATCTTTTGCTGTTATTGGTGAATTCATTTTATTAAATTTTAGTTGGATTTCTGCTAAGTTCTCTTAAGTTTCTTTATAGCAGGGAGTTTGGTTGTTCTTCGTGTAGGGTATGGTTTATATTTCGTTAATAGATTACCCTTTACTTCTTAGAAGAAGATTAGTAGTTTTATATAAATTAGTGTTATATATATAAATTTATTTCACCATATAAAATTATTTTATTAAATTTATTAACACTTTGATTTTATATAATGTTCTACTAATTGGGCAATCCTACCGACTGCGCCAAATTTGTTCTTTCAATAAAACACTATTTACTTTTTTATTAACTTTTGTTTTATTAAATTCTAAGTTCTTTTAGAATTAAAAACCATTCCTTTTCACGTTTGACAATAAACTGAATTTTCTTTTTACAAAATAAAATATATTATACAAAAAATATATTTTAACAAAATAAAAAAAAAATACTTTCTTTATCTTTTACATAAATTACAAAATTCTTTATATAGATTTTATACTTATCTAAACATAATATTTTTAGTTCATATTGATTGGGAAATCATTCTTAATACATTAATACAAAGAAAACACTTGACAAAAATAATGCAATTGCATTATTTTAATTTATTACGTTAGGTTAAAAAAAAATATGAAAATGAAATACGATATTAGTTAACATTGAAATTGGGACAAGAGTTTATTTTAGTTCAGATATAATTTTAATAATATTTTAATGTTTTGAAATATTATCTGTTAAAATACTTACAAGCAAAAAAAAAAGATAAAAACGTTTAATTAGTCAAGTGATTATTTAGAACGTTTAAAATATGAAAACGTTTTAAATTATTCAAGTGGTTTAATTAAAATTTATAGGTTAATAAAATATATAAATTATTGGGAAAGAAAGAAAAAGAAATTATTTAGAAAGACTATTATTGGGAATTTATAATGAGTCTATTAAGTGTTTTATTTTCAGGGTATATAACTTGCCCGATCCAACGCAATTTCCTCTGTCGGATTTCCACGTTTATTTGTTTTGGATTCGTTTTTTGCCACAGCATTCTGTTGAAATTGGTTTGGGGCACACGAATGCTTAGAATGCGCCAGAGACATCTATTGATGTACGCTTGGAGATTCCTGGTGATGTTTACTGAAACTTTCCATGTTTTACAAGCGTACAAGAAAACAGATTTTACACTTGCGTTGAATATTCTTATTTTTGTGCGCAGAGATATGTTACTTGCCTTCCATATTTTTAAGAGCATCCCGAAAGCAGTACGGGCTTTACTGATGTGAGTTTCAATATCCAAATCAGCACCTCCATCTGATGACACGATGCTGCCCCGGTAATTGAACGTACTGACCTCTTCGATTCGCATTTCTTCATGGAGGATCGGATGTTTGGATGTGTGAGTTGTGCGCATTATTTTGGTTTTAGCTGAATTGACTCTTAGGCTTGCACTTTTTTTAATGCTTTTGGCACATATCATTCAAATCTCCATTCGAATGTGACAATAAACACACATCGTTGGTGTAATCTAAGTGGCTGATACGTTCGAAAGGACACCACTGGATACCGTTGGTCTCATTTACAGTCACTATAAATTAGTGTCATTATAAATTTATTTTATAAGCTTAAATTTTCGGAGTCAATATTTGCAATTCCGATTATCCTCTCCTTGGTTGCATCTTGTGTGTTTATAATCTATTCCATCACAACATAATATTTTTAGAATTCGATGTAGACGGTGATTTAAGAAATTCTGAATTTTTTTTTTGTAAAGTAGTTCCATTGCGACCAAACTTTCATTATAACAGAAACTGCTTAACGTTATATTTAAAATTGCAATTTATTTTAATTTAATTTTCTATACTTTTCATTTTTGTTTACTTTTATTTTAAATTAATTAAAAACAAAAAGTTTATTAATATTTTAATTATTTTGTTAGATTCTAATTGGTGTTCTATAACAATATTGTGAAGTTTTAAATACAAATTTGGATTTAAAATAGGTAGCTACATATTATCTAATACTAGTAATACAACTATAATATTATTAGAAACATTTTGCATTTACATACAAATTCATACACAATTTTTATTCTTTTGAAATGTAAATTCATTTTCCTTTTATAAGATTTGTTTTTCCGAGTAAAGTTATTATACAGCAACAAATAATTACACATGCATACAACATTTATTTTTATTTTCTTTAAATGAACGTAAAGTTCACAAGAATATAAGAGAGTTTTTCTCCATGTTTATATGCTGTTAGCATTTTTTTTTTTTACAGGGGATAAAATATTATAGTTCGTTTGTAACATCACTTCGACGCTATTCGAAAGTTGTTCGTTTAAGTTAAAAAATAATATATTTTTGTTATTGTTTTTACAAAGAGTCAACCAATAGATAAAGGTATTAAATTTATGAGCCCTGATTGAATTTGTTTAAACTAAATAAAATCGAGAAAGGAATAAATGTAACCCACACCACATAGGTTGTAAATAAATTATTTTTATTATTCGCTTCAAAACCTTTTAAATTTTACTTTAGATGGATATATTTTTGAAACGGGTAGAGTATGGCCACACTGTTACCACACCCAATAATAAGCTTTTTATGAGTGCTCGTATTAATGCAATGCGAGCTTCTTCTTAGTTCTTCAAAATTCCTGATTTAAGGATTACACTCTTATTATTCTTCAATAGTATGGTTGGTAGCTCCCATTCAGATTTAGGGAATGACATTGCCAAATTATGAAATTTACTATTCACCTCCACAGAACAACGGTTCAAAAGATTCTTCCTCTACTTTACATATTCTACACATGTTGTTTTCGGTTAGGTCTTTAAGTTTTAATTTATAATTTTTGTTGATACTTTACATGTATCAGAACGTTAGTCGTATTCTCAGAGGATTCAATTTAAACCAATATTTTTTTGTATTTTCATTTCAATAAAAAAAAAAATATTCATTTACGATCTAAATATTCTATAGTTGGCCAAATTAAAATTTATTTCATTTATTTAATAGTAATTTGTAAAAAAATACTTTACAGTTCAAAACACTTCAGAAAATGAAATGAAAACGTGTGTAATGGAAAATCCTTTTTCGTTTTTCCATTTTTTTTTTTTTAAATAATTCTTTTAGATTTATTTTTAAAAAAATATTTTTAGAAAAAGAATATCTAGGTACCGGAGAACTCAAATTATTTTACCTTTGAATAATATATCTTTGATGCAATGTTGTTATTTTAATTTTGATCATTGCTATACGATCTAAATTAAAATTATCAACAGCCACTTTGCTTGTAATGAAAATATTTTTTTTTAAATCGGGTGAAATTTGTCAAAAGAAAAATTTCTCTCTTTGTTGATTGCAAATAGATTTATTTTTACTAAATTCGGACAAGCTACTTTTATGAAAAAATATGCAAAACTGTAGATAATTTAAATGTATTTAGCGGGGAGATAAACTTTTAGAATAAAAATGGTTCCTTTTAAAGATACTTTAAATGCATTACAACAACATTTTAAATAAAGGATTTCAAAATACGAAGATATTAAAGAATATTTAGTGCTTTGTAAGCTAAAAAATACTACATAAATTAAATGTATGCAAATACTTATAACTAATGTATGTGTCTAATTTGATTTATTGTTTGTAAGAGGTAAAACATTTTTCACGAAATATAATTCAAAATCAAATATTTAAAAATATACCTAATATATTATGCAGATGGTAATACTAGATATAAAATATTAAATTACATACAACACAATTAAATTTATAAATCGATAATTTAGCAAACATCTATATTTTTTGAAATATTTTTAAAACTTTTAAAGCTTATTTATCTGAACTGAAGCCCAACTCAATATTTGAATATAAAATTTTTAAAAATATACAAAATAAAGTTATCTGCAGCAATACTGGTTTAACTTCAAATAAATGTCATTTTTTTTACCTAGAAAAAGTTCGATTTTTAAGTTTGTGTAAAAGTGGAGGTGTTTTTTTTAAAAATAATAATAAAATAAATTAATTATAGCATTATTATTTTGCAAAATAAATTAAATTTGATAAATAAAGATAAAACAAATCAATGTAAGTTTAAAAAAAGTTTTTTACGTCAATAAAGTTGGGTGTACTATACGTGTAAAAGTTCAACCGTTAACAATGTATACAAAAAAAAATAGTTTTTTTATTTGTTTTTAGAATAATGTCAAAGCAATTGATTGCTTTCATTTGAATGAAAACCAAAAAAGTTTTTATGGAAAAAATCAGTTTCAAGGCCTTGAGAAAGCAAGTGAAGCTCTTCTACAAGAAGATAGTTATGAACATAATGATTCTGAAAAAATTTGCGTAAATATTATTTTACCACATTTAGATTTTTAACGGATTATGAAGAAATAGATGAACAAAATATTTTTGGAATAAACATGCCAGGAGATGTTCTTGGTACTGTTGAATTAGATATTGAAGAAGAAAATAAAAACTATAAAGAAAGTTTATTTAATAGAGCTGGACCAAGTTCAATTCCGTGTACAAATAGAGCGTCTGCTTACGACCAATATCTGGCTGGTAATTTTTGTAACTGTTTATCAATTATATGGTATTCATATTTAGCTGGTAATATAAAAATTCATTTATCATCTGACAAAATGAAGAAAGTAAAACTGCTGACAAATATGGTGAGAGATATTTTTCTATACAATTTGGATATTTTCTAAAAATACCACAGTCAAGTCAGCATAATGATTTTTTTGATAATTTCTTTACGACACATGCCTTAATGAAAGTTTTAAAGGATATGAAATTTAATGGCACAGATACTGTTCGAGAAAACCACCTTCAAGTTTGTTCTTTGCAAAAAAAATAAGACTTTTAAAACCAAACCTTGTGGAACATTTCATTATAGATAATAGTGGTAATAGTGGTAATTATTCAATTTTTCAATCTTTTTTTGTTGAAAGATAAATTTATTTATTTATTTTCTGTATTCGCTAAACAATGGTACGATTAGTTTCTATAACTTGTATAATCTAATTAAGTTTGTAGAATATAATAATAATACTAAAACTAAGAAAATATCAAAAACAATAGCAAAACAAATTAAATCAACAAATTATAAATTAAACTATAACTAAAATAAAATAGATTTTTAATTAAGTATGAGGATGAAATTCAGCATGTCAAAACAAAATTACAGGTGGTTTCAATATACATAAACTTTTTAATAAATATTTGAGGCATACAGTAATGGAAAGCGAATTCCACTATCTTAACAAAAAAATGTAATGACAGATGCTTTAATTTGCTTTGATGGCGAGAGATATTTATTGAAAGAGATCTCTCGGGGATCTATCGAAATCAAGTTTATTATATTTAAATTTATATATATGGCAAATTTATATATATGGAGTCTAAAATCAAATAAATCTAGTGCATATATCCAGCGGTCTGAAATGTCTTAATCTGCATTCCTTTGTTTGTTCCTTATCGAAGAGTTGGGGAGTAAGTAAATTTCGATGGTTTTTCAGTCGAACAGAATATTTTTCAGCTTTCTTTTTAATGAATTGCTTAATAGATGGGATATTTAAATCTGATCTAATTGTGTCATTTCGGACATACCAAGGCGTATTGACTATACACCTTAATACTTTGGACTGGAAGCTTTCTAATCTTGAAGTTTATTAGATGTTCCCTTATGTTGTAGTTTTTTACCCTGAAACTTTACGTTCTAAAAATAAACTAGTCAAAATAATTGGTTGAACATTAATCGCAGTTGTATATTTTTGTTAATGATGTGACTATTCCAGGTGAGGTGTCTGTCCAAGTGCATACCTAAATTCTTAGCCAACTCTCTCTTTTGCCAATTCAATGTGGGTAAGATGAACAGCGGGGCAGTTTCTCTTGCGTTTTGTAAAGGTGATGTGAAGGGATTTAGATTCATTGGGATTTATTCTCTACTTTTTCAGCCAGTTTTGAATGTCCAATAGATAGTTTAAAAGATCTTGTAAAGCTAATCTCTGGTTAGAATGTCATCAGAAAAAGTAACGATAAGTACTCTCGGTGATATTATAGGAGGTACTCTGTAAATATTAGGTATAGCAGTGGGCCAAGGACGATGCCCTGAGGAATCCCAGATTTAATTTTTTCCAGTGTCGATTGTTCCCCGTTGTATTTTACGAAAAAACTCCTATCTGACAAATAGGTTGACAGTTGATGATAGTGATAAGAAAGTTGTTTCTTAAGCTTGTTAAGTAGTCCTTTGTGCCAAACTTTTTCGAAGGCTTGCAAAATGTCCAGAAAAGCTGTAGAATAGTATTTTTTCTTATCAACTGAATTATTTACATGGTTAAGTACTCTATGTATTTGTTCGATTGGCCCGTGATATCTCGTTCATTATTTATTTTCATAAATCTTTTGGCTATTAGTTTTTCGATTAATTTTAATACTACTGGCAGAAAAATTGTAAGTCTATAGGAAATTGCACCATTTGGCTCCTTTCCCCGGTTTAGCAACCATTATGATTCGGGCAGTTTTCCAGATATCTGGGAAGTGGCTTGTTCTTAATATAGCATTAAAAATGTGAGTTCAGAATTTTTAAATTGGAACTATTTTGCCTGTGATACCATCATACTCTTGAACCTTCTTATCTGACTCAGATTTTTTTATAATGTCCTGAACTTCCATTATTCGGACTTTCTTCATCCGTAGAGCTATTTGAAGGGGCACGTAGCAAGGTAGTTTTCAATCTTGTTGTTTTCCTCGATTCTAGTCGATTCTGGTCGATTCTGGTGGACTCTGGTGGACTCTGGTGGATATGGTACAAAAACTTTTACAAAAAGCTTTGCTTTCTCACCATTGCTTTTGTTCCAATTACCATTTGATTTCCTTAATTTCTATATATATTTGGTTTTTAAATTCTATATTAAGTGAAGTTTTCGTTTCAATTTTCTTTCTTCCAGTTAGTTTTCCTTTTATGTGTAACCGTTGTTCTTTTTGAAATGTTCCAACTTTGATCGCAGAGATAATAATAGACGTATGATCTGAAGACAGTTCGAGGCTTGATTTCACTGTAAATAGTTTTGGTGAGATACCTTTCGTAACGCAAAAGTTCAAAGATCCGGTGTTTTATTAAGATCGGAAAGCCAGTATGTAGATTGTCCGATAGACAGATAATTCAAGATAAATTGTTGCATGGCTACTGGTATCTGCTTCCTTTTTGAGTGATCAGCCTAAAGCCTCAGAGCGAGTGTTTAAAAATATAATCTCCGCCGGCAATAAATTTGTTTCCCAATGTTTTAAAATAATGAATAAATTGAGTTTTGTTGATATTGTGTTTAGGAGGACAATATATAACTGAAATAATTAAGGTCCCATTCCAGTCAGCTATAACGACACTTGTTGCTTGGATATGGTTAAATTTATATTTAGGAAGTCCATAGTGCTGCATTTTTTTCCTGATGATTATTGCAGTACCAGCATAAGCCTTTCCATCAGGTTGATTTGTAAAATTTGTGATGTAATTTTTTATGTTAAAATAATTTTTGTTTGTGAATTGGATTTCCGAAATCAAAAAGTTATCTAATTTGTCATCTGTAATGAAATAATACACTTCTTATTGATGGTTTTACAGTTGAGACGACTATATTGAGGAGTTTTGCTATTTTTATGGAAGTTCAGGAGAAGTATATTAACGAGGTTAATCGAAGACCCAAATCGGGCCATTAATTCTTTCACCATGTTTTTTAATTCGAAAACTTCATTTGAATTGTTTGAGGAGTTGACAGTACAAGTTGCATTATTGTATGATATGAAAGTTGGTTGCTGTGGCGTATCACTTTTGTTTTTATATATTTCCGCATATGATTTATGACCAGAAACAGTTCGAACATCACTTGTTCCTTTTTTTTTTTTTTTTGTTTATTTAAATGAAATTTTCTAAGAACAAATGTGTAAGACGAATTTTTAAAAGAAAATGCACTTTAATAACAGTGTTCATTCTGTTACTTTGTGGATTCGTTGTTCTCAGTATTATTTAAAAATTAATTACTAGATTGCCATCTTTCCTTATTAAATCAACTTACCGTTAGTATTAATCATTTATGTCTTTTTCAATTATTTAAAATAAAAATCAAATTCCCTATGTAATAATTATTATTAATTAGCAGTAATTTATGCTTAATGGTATATTCTTTGCCTATACTAAATATTAATCGCGTTGTTAATGGAAACTGTATTTTTTTATTTATTTTTTTTCTTGTAAAAATATAAAATTATTCTTAAAAATCTTAAATTAAAAATATTAAAGTATGTTTTTATATCAGCAGTATTCTTTAGCTGAAAAACTAAATGTCAAAAGGTAATTTTTTATCAGATATTTGCTATGATAAAAATTTATTAAAAAAGCTAATAAAAATTATTTTTTATAATGAAACTTTTATTAGTGGTTATTTTATAAAATTACAAAGTAAAAATATTTCGATAAAGCAAAAAAGTTAAATGAAAAATAATATATAAATTTTAATTAAAACCAAAAATAGTTTTTCAGCTTTGTAATACTTCAATATAATACGGTGTTTGTTAATAAAATAGAGATAGTGATATTATTTTCATCATCTGTGCGGACAATATTTCAGTGCAAAACTTATAAATTGCAATGTAAATTCCTAAATTCTTTGAACATCAATCACTCTGAATCTTTAATCATTCCATTAAACTATTATTTGGTAATTTTACAATAAAATTTTGACGTTTTTACAATACTTTATATATATGTATTGAAATTATAGTTCCTAAATAAATATAGTATAGATATTTTGGTCAAAGCATTCTAACAATGAAAAAAAAAAAAAAATAATTGTGAACACCTTAAAAATGTATGAAATGGACATACTTTTCAGAAACCTGTCATTAAAATGTTATAAAGAATTTTGTTTAGTTCTACTCTATCATTGGGTAACATTGTTTAGTACTACTCAACCATTGGGTAAAACTTATATGTCTACATGTCCGATTTTTTGGTTACTTATCTATTATCTAATTCATTCATTTGAAACTAAAAATAAAAAATAGGACGTCGCCGTATTCAAATTATTATAACTTTTAATTTTCAGCATTAAATTTTATCGAAATCAAACTGCACGTTCCAAAACACAGTTCTTAATGAAATTTATAATATATTTTTGGACATTCTAATATAAAAAAAATCAAAGAATCGAAGATAAACAAAAGTATTCTGAAAAAAATAAAATCCGTTATATTTCATGTCACAACTTAGCCATAATACAGACATCAGATATTGTTTTTTTATTTTTCTTCTTGTAATACTCAGTAAGTAGAAGCATAAAGAAATATTTTGTGATTATTGAAATGTATAAGAATGTAGAAAGATAACACAGAAAATAGTAAACAACTTTAGCGGTATATATCTACCCCTGAAAGAGTTAATAAATAAATACATGAAAAAACATTAGACGTAAAAAAAGAAATTTCTGAAACAGAACTAAAGCTTGTTCAAGTTATTCAAGTTAATAAGAATATTTTGGGATTAATCAAATTAGTTAAGGATATCCGAAAATATACTATATGTAAAGCTATTTAAATAATTATAGCTCATTCTCTTATTAGTTCGTCTATAGCTTAAAATAAAATATGTTGAACCGACAAGAAAGGCTAACGCATTTAACAAACACTCTGGCACGGCGTACGGCGCATGGCAGAATTTAGGCGGCAAAAAAGAAAAGAATTGTTTATGTAAATTAAAACTTGAAAAAAATTATATATTAAAAATATATATCCTACTATGGGCTATATTTCTATAACCCTATTATTGTTATAAAATTTAATGAACAAAAGTTTTTCTCTGTTCCATTCAATACAAATAATTTACGAAATCAAAATATTACATAATTATAATATTTACTCTTTCTCTTTCAATATAATATTGACTCTTTCTACCCTATTTTAAAACCATATTTAATTCTAAAATAGATCATAACTAAATCTAAATAAGTGTAGGTACACTGAAAAAAGTTTTACTGTTTTTTCAATAAATCGGTTGTTGAATCGGTTGTAAAAAATGCCAATAACAATATTTGTTAAATTAATAGTATTTTTTATTAAAATGATAACAAAAATGATTTTTAAACAGAAAAAAACAATAAAAATTGAACCTACAATAATATTAATAAAAAAATTGTTCAAGTAACAGTTTTGGTTATTAAAATTATAACATAATTGTGAATTGAACAATTTTTGTTGTTACAGAATCGTTGTTAATATAATAACAGAAATTGTTAAAAATTGTAATTAAAAAGAAAACTATTGTTATTAATTCAATAATTAAAATCATTAAAATAATAACAAATTGTATTTTGACAGTCGAAATTATTAAAAAAACAAGACTTGTTATTAAAATAATAGTAAGTTGTGTTTTTAATAACTTTTACCTATAACTTAACAAACATTTCTTAAAATGGGAAAAAATTTTTTTTCATTTATAAATTCTTATTCAGTTCAAAAGTAATCGCAGGATAAAAAGAACGTTTTGCTAAAGTTAATTTAAAAGTGAATAAAAATGTGTAAAAAAGAATAAATACCATATTAAATAATCAAAAAAGATTCAGAATCCATTATTTAAATTTATATAGACACAAAAAATTACAAAATTACAGACAAACGGAATCCTGTCACATATAAATTGCAAGTGACAATTGAGTCGCATTTTTCAGTCGGCGCGTGACGGTTGTAATAGTAATTAGTGTTGTCACCTGAAATTACTCGGATCCGACAAAAAAAGTGATACCTGTAATAGGCACTTTAATATACATTTAAATTTCTTAATAATTATTGAATGAACATATAGCTAATTGGAATAAATTTAAGGAAATTTCTAGAGGTAAGTTTTATTTTATATTAATTAAGTGAAATAGTGCAATGATTATTATTTAAATTATATTGTATGTTCTTTTTTTGAGAAAGAGTTATTAGAATCACATGTATTAGATTATGTAATTATACGCTGAGAAATTAACCTAACGAAATTTTTTTGTTTTAGATTAATTGACTTATAATCATCTTTCATCAATATATAAAGACAAAATTAAAGAATCTTCCGTTAAATCCAGATTGATTTTATTGCAGCTGATAAAGTAAAACATAGTAAGTTTTTTTATGAATATAAATTAAAAATTTGCAAAGTGTTTAATAAAGTAAGATTGATTTCAAAATGGTAGACACATAAAAAATATAATTTATATAAATACAATTATAGGTACATCTATTAAAATTAATCTTCTTGTCTTGTATAATATAAAATAAATTTACTCTATTTCTTTTTATTTAATTACAGATGGGAAATCATTAACAACGTTTTACTTATTGCACCACATACTATTACCCACAGCAGAATTGTTCTTATTGTGGCCAATAAAGAAAAACAATACATAAAAAATTTCGATTTGTGATTCACAAAATTCTTTTGTAACTATTGGAAACACAGATCAACAGCTGAAAGAATTGTTAGAGAAACGAATTAAAGAAAATCTGCCAATTCAACCGTTACTACTTCTAACAGGAACTGCAGATAGATAGACTATAGAGAAATGTGTTTAAGATGAAGTGCTTTTTGTATATAAAAATTATTATCAAATAAAAAAAAGTAATTTTGAATTAAATATAATGCATTATGTTTCATTTAAGACATTCCAAAAACAAACTGTTATAAAAAAATGTAAATTTAATAATTATTATTCAATTTTATTTGTTGATGTAGAAGATTAGGTCCGCTTATGAATCAGAGTTGAATGGATATTGTGTTTTTGTTAGGACAACTTATTTTTAAAATAACAACTTGTATTGTAAAAATAATAATGCGGTATGTAAAATTAATAGCAGAGTATTTGGTATTATCTATTAAAATAACAGCTCATGTTGCTAAACCAACAGATTCATTATTATATTTACAATAACGTTTGTTAAATCCACAATTTTAGCTATTAATTAGATAACCCTTCTTGTTGAATTGACAACTTCTACTGTTAAATTAAAAGCTTTTGCCTATTAAAATAACAATTTTGTTATTATATTTACAGTAATGTTTATTAAATTCACAGTTTTGTTGTTAAAGAGATAATGATTTTTGTTATATTAACAACTTCTACTGTTAAATTAAAAACTTAGGTTGTTAAATCAACAATTTTGTTGTTAAATTCATAATCATTTAAGCTCTCTCTTTTTCTCTAAATTGTTATTAATTTAACAACACTGGTGATTAATTTAAAAACGATTTGTTATTGGACGTATTTTAATAACATTTTTGTTAATTTAATTACGATTTTATTAATTTAACAGTAAAAATTTTTTCAATGTAGCAGACAATTTTTATCAGCTTAAAAAAAGTACACCATATACATAAAGCAAACTTCTAGATATGTACTTAAAAAAAAAAACTTCTCTATAAGATTTCTAAATTAATGAAACACACATTTTCTACTGTTCCTTAATATTTTCTGTATACTATTCAACTATGCTAGTTAGCTATGGTAACATAATCACTACTCACTATTCTATATCGATTGCCATCAATACACAATACTGACAATACAATGCAAATGCACACTAAATGTACAGATTAAATAAAATAATTCAATTCATATTATTAAGGGGTATAGAAAGAAAAGTACTAAAAGTCCATTTTTTTTTTTAGATTTTTGTTTTTAGATTATCTATATATAATTCTTCGCCGGTGTCAGCATGTACCGTTATAATTTTTTGTTTGCAAGAGAAATATTGTTTCTGTTTCATGATTACATTTTGTTTTTAACATAAATGAAGAAGAGATTTTTTTCTTTCTTTCTTACACCTCATCAAGAATGCCTTTAATATAGGAGAAAAAAAATCAAACTTTACTCAAATTGATTTAAATGAAATGGGAATACATTTTTTGTTATTTTCTTTTGTTGTTTTTCTTCTTAATACATCATAGTAGAAAAGAATATTCTTTAATAAGAAGATATTTACTGGGGAAGTCAAGATATTTTGACTACTCCATTTACAAAAAGAACCTCATTAGTTAAAGAAGCAAAGAACTATTGTTTTTGTTATGTAATCAGTTGTGAGAAAGAAAGAGTGCGCAAAGTATCATTTAAAAAACAACCTAATTTTTGCAATGTAATTTTAAATAGCCCACGGGAGAAGAGACTTTTTATCTGTACGGTCGTCTGAAATTTTGTGTTCGAAATTTTTTAAAAATGAGCGTATTAAATTTATTAGGGTAGCTATGAGAGTAAAGAAGTTTTAATGATTGATTTTTTACAGGTACCTACATAACATAATATTGGTTTCAAAAACATATCTTATTTCTTAAACATCATATTATTTTCTTTTATTGTCTTATAAGGGAAGTAAAATTTTTTTTTATTTCAAACAGATTATAATTGATGTATTTTCAATATATAAATTTTTTCAGGTATTGAAACAGGTAGTTAAAAAGAATACCAAGAACCAAGCGTTTTTTTTATGAATGACTCGATGCATTTTTATTTCCTTCAAAATTAAATTTTGCCATGTAGTAATTAATGATAATTTATTAATTATTAATAATATTAGAATTTATAAATAGGAAGGAAATTTGAATATCAATAATGTGAATAAATAATGTTTTTTATTACTATGCATTTTTAAATGTAACACATTTCGATATTTGTTCGATAATTTTTTTCCCACTTTGTGTTTTGAATTTTTATCTCTCTCTCACAAATTAAATTTTTATTACTTTCTATTTCTTACAATTTTGGAAATCGACTAGAAAAATGGTAACCATTCATTAACAAATTATAAAATTTTATTCCAGTGCATTTTCTTATTAATGGATCCTTTACCTACTATCCTTTGATAGTAGATGCGTGTGCGGCTTTATATTATACTAGCGAAGTTACCCGGCGTTGCCCGAGAAAATTTAGAGTTCCTAGAATTTTTTCTGCGTTTTTAGTTTGAAAAGGGAAGTATTATGTGATGTTTGTCTGTTAGTAAACTATCTGTCAAATGTTTTTATATGTAATTATTTTTTTTTTGTGGAAAGTTTGAAAACCAATACAAAGAATAATACGCCCGTGCTTTGTAATAGTGTGGGATCCACCCCCACTAAAACCACTGCAAGTTTTTAAAAATTTAATAAAAAGCTAATTCATGAAAATTTTAAAAACTATTATCTACTTAAATGAAATACAAAAAAAAATCAAAAGTGACCGAAAATTAAAATGAGTTTCAGTTTTGAACAAAAACAGTACTTACAACTTAAAATAAAATGCAAACATAAGTCTTAGGCGTTGTTTACAAATTTCAATTAGAATTTTGGGATTTTAATTAGAAGTATTTTTTGAAAACTAAATTATGGTCCGTTTTTTATGTTAGCGTAAATCTTTTTTTAGGTATTAATAATAAACATTTTCATTTTTATAATATTCAAACATTAAGTACTTATTTCTATATGTTAGTATAAAACTAATGCTACATAAACTTATGCTAGATGTTAGTAGTTCACATTTTAATTTTTGTTATTCTTAATTTAATTAATCAATTCTTATCCATATAGCAGTTTTTTTCATTGTTCAAAAAAGAAAAGTACAAAATGTTATAAAGAAAACAAAACCAAATTTAGAAATCCAAAAAAGACAAAGACAATTAGGAAAAATCAAAAGCACAGAAACAAGGAAAGACGAAAAAATACAAAATAATAAACTAATTAAATTGACGGGTGATTACATAATTTTCTCAAGATAAAACTTGATTATAAACAACGTTTTTAGTTTCGCCTTCACACTTAAATCCACACCACAGTACTTAATAGGCTGTCCCTGTGCCTTGTTTATCGTAATCGACAACGCAAGTTTAGCTGGAAATTGTAACCTCTTAAAGTTAAAAGGGAGATCATTTGGAATAAGTGGTATCCTTGGGATGAAAACGACTTCACCCTGTCCCTTCCCTGTTAAAATAGTCGCTTCAATTACATTTGCCAGCAATTTTTTAACACAAAGTCTTGTACCGTTGCAAAGTTTTGGTGGGTCGAGGTTCCGTATTAAAATAATTGGTGATCCCAGTTTCAGTAAAAGACGATGTGGCGGTAATCCAGCCGGATCACGAGAATTTAGGAACTCTGTTGGAAAATGGACTACCTCTTCAGCATTTACTACGTTATCAATGGACTTGTATTCATTTACTACGCCCGGTAATAAGGAAAGTATTTGATTATTCATTTCGCTGACATCAGCCTTTTTAGCAGCAAGAATTGCCCTCTCTCACAACCAGTTCAAATTATCATAGTGTTGCTGAATATCCGAATAGACTGCATCTATTAGTTCTGCGACAAACGACACCAAATTACAAAAATCGGATGACAATTTTATTTTCCCAGATAGCTCAACTGCAAATCCGATCTCAAGTAGCTTGTTGGCGAAAATGTAAGCACTGTCACCCCAGATGTACTCTCATGTTTTGTTTCAAACTTATCTTTCGTACATGTCTCCACAAAGATGAATGTTTTAAACATGCGTAAGTTTCATCGGCTGGTGTTGACTTTGGAATGACGAGTAAAGTTTGACGGAAGTCTCCTTATAGAAGTACCAGAACTCCTCCCATAAGGTTATTATTTCCTCTCAGATCTCTCACAGTCACGTCAAGGGCTTCGAGAGCTTTCTTGTGAGCCATGGTACATTTATCCCAAATAATTTTGCATGTCTTGAGCACTCGCGCCCGACCACTTGTTTTACTAATGTTGCAGGTAGGATTTTCCTGTCTGAAGATGTCTAGTGGAGAATGGGCTGTTCTTCCTCCTTCCATTAATGTTGCCGTGATTCCTGAAGATGCAATGGCAAGAGCTCATCGAGCTCTAATTTCAGCTAGAATTAGGTTTGTTAAAAATGTTTTATCTGTGCCCCCCGAAGCATCAAGAAAAAGTGTACCACCTTGTTGGTTCTCCGCCTGTTCCATGATAATTTTGTATGTTTTTTCTGATATTCATTTAGAAGTGGTATTTTTTCCGCGATATTACGCTTTCAGCTCTTCGACGTTGCAGTTCTTTTCTCCTATGTAATCTGTATAAAGTTCATTTTGTTGGTTTCATACTGGTGAAGATAGACCGAGTTGCAGTAATGTTTTACCGATCATAGCCACACATTTATCTTCAAGAATAATTAATGCGTTGTTGAATATGTACGGACCAAACGTGATTGGTAACATCGGATTTTCGCGCCGGACTTTGGCAGAACAGTATACACTCGACTCAAGGCGTCACTCTTGACCACATCATATCGGGGGACGGGCTGTCCGACTTTTCTTCTGTATTGCTTTGAAAACCTTATATCAAGCTGCGATTCTAAAGTTCTTTTTTGTAGTTTTAGTACGTTTAAATTTAAGGCAAATATTTCTAAAAAAAAAATTGTTTCGTTTCTTTTATTTCATTGAAAGATAGAAATAAATAAAAATGAGAATTTTGTTTTGCTGTTTTCTTCACCCCTTTTTCTCTTCCTCTCTAAAAATAATAAAATAAAAAAAAAATTTAAGAACTTGCTTTTTGAATGACTATCACCAATATTTCGTACCAATATTAACTGCACTAAAAAGGGTCAAATAAATAAGCTAAATTAAAGCTCTATTAGAAAATTACATATGGCCTGCATAACATATGAAATTCAGGCATTTTAGACCCACTTCCTGTTAAGTTAGGGACTTGACATTTTACCTTGGATCCCGATTACGGCAGTTTCTGCCAAATTTGTTGAACCTGCTTTCCGCCAGAGCTCTTTTGAACGAAAATTCATTTCTCAGAAACTGTACCGTTTTGGTTCCAATTTAATACACATATGTATGTTGAGTTCCAATGAAAACTATTTTTCTTATTAGAAAATTTGAGGGATCTGCGGACCTGCTCGGAGTTATATGACAGCTACCCGAATTAGTCAAAATTTCGAAAAAATGTGAAAGTCATATTTATTTATTTTTGAGATAGTAACTGTGTGCAAATTTTCAACTCTGTAGCACCTTTGGTTTTTGAAATATTTTTGTCAGGTGCTCGGAGTTGTATGACAGGTACCCGAACCAGTCAGAATTTTGGAAAACAACATATCACGGGCTCGATTCCAAGTAGTAAAAAACCATCCTGTAAAATTTTGTTGAAATTGGTCCATGCTTCTCGGAGGAGTTCTGACACAAACATACATACATACATACATACAAACATCCTTCTTTATATATAAGATAATAATTTATGTACATAATCTTTCCCCTTTTTATTTCAATCTACTGAGAATTGTTTTTGTTTTATGGATACATTTCTTTAACCCAAACGAAAGAGAAAAGAAAAGATAACAAAAAAATTAAATAAATGTCGAATTAGCAGATAATTCTTTCTGTTTCCTTCTCTGCTAAAACAAAATGGATTAAAAATATTTAGAATAATAATTTCAAAGCTATTGAATACATTCTTATTTACTTGAAAAATATATTTTAAAATAATTTTTTGACTACATTGATTAGCGTAAGTTATTATTTATTTTGTTATGAAAAATAATCAAGAAAACTTTAATCAATTTATATAATCAACTAGATAAGTGTTGGCATAAGTGTTAGCATTTAGAGCAACGTTTACACATAGGATTTTATTTGATAAAAGTTACTTATTTATTTATTTAAGGTTTGTTTGGCTCAAATAAAAAACAATGATTTTAAATATAGAGAAATTAAAAATTATAAACAAATAAAATAAAAAATAAGAAATAAAACAAAATGAAAAAAAAAATTTACCTATTAAATTTTTAAATAAATAAAAATACAATTAAGAAAAAGTTGAAAAAATCTTAGTATAAACAAAATCTTGATGTCTAAACGGTACCTAATAGTAAGTACCTAATTTTTTAAATAAAAAACAATAGCTATATTAGTTTACTTTAGTTTTAATATTTTAGTGTTTTTTTATTTAAAAAAAAATTAACAGTAGGTATAGATAAATAATTTATTTACCTATGTAATATATCCTATATCTATCTATTGATATTTTGATATTGTAGTCTTTTGTATTTTACAATAAAAAAACAGTAGTTTTTAAATTTTGGTTTTCCTAATTTCTAAAAAAAGTAAACTTTCAGCTTATTGGAAAACGTTAAAGGATATGTTTGCTTATTATATTTGTAATAGGTGTTGGGAGTTGTATGGCAGCTGCCCGAACCACTGAAAATTTTAAGAAACGGTAAGAGACGACACTTTTGATTCTTAAAATATTTGTGATAGGTGCTAGGAGTTATATGGCAGCTGCTTGGACCCGTCGCAATTTTAAAAAGCGGGTGGGCCTATAATCTTCATCTTTATTCCAGTAATATACTCTAAAAATTTCATCCAAATCGATGCAGTAGTTTTCGAGTCTATAAATAACATAAAGACAGACATAAAGACAGGCATAAAAAATTTCATTTTTATATATAGATATAGATAGATATACCTAATAGATTAACAGATATACGGGTTTATATACAAAAACATCAAAACAACAAGGATACTTTCAAATATCCTTTTCGTCCTTAAAGGATAAGATGCACCATTAAAGTTATAGGAATGGAATGTAGTCATTAGTCCCTACGCAAATACAACATCTCCCTCAGAATTACCCAAATTATTGTTTACCTAATTTACGGTGTTAGAGACTTTTCAATCATACTTGTATAAATTATAATACATCCTACTTCATATTGCAATTCTTTCCAGTCCTAACCGTTTTATTGAATTATTAAAAAATAAAGGACATCCGTTCAGTTCACAAATTTTATTAAGAAGAAAGAGTCAATTAAAGTACAACAACTAACATTCAATTCACCAGTTAGTAATACAATGTAATAATAGTTATTACTATACGTCTCATCATCAAATATTATACAAAAATGTTACGATAAACTTATTACAACCAGTTTTCTGTATTTTCTAGTTACTAATCAATTAGGCTGTTTCGAGATTTACATTTTGGTTTTAGTAAATGTCACAATAATAGTAGATAATCTAAGTAGTTCATTTTCTATTTTTTAAGATAATATTGAAGAAATTTCATCAACAATTACTGTATTTGAGTTTAAATTTTTATTATATTGAATGGGGTGTTTATAATGAAGTCTCAAGTTATCACATATCAACTGTAATTTTATTTCCCAACTGTCAATATCAGAACTCTTAATATTAGAAAAATTAAATGTCTAAGAGTTATTCCTATACAAAAATATAACAAAATTTTCTTATTTTTTCGTAAGTCGTTCAATATTTTAAATTATTTTTAAATTATTGAACGACTTACACGCTGGGTGGCGCAGTAGGTAGAGCGTCTGCCTTTAACCGAAAGGTCCCGGGTTCGATTCCCGATGAAGCAAAAAAAAAAAATGCTTCATTGGTTTTTCGAGCTGGTCTAGTACCCTTTGTCATTGGGATATAATAAATGACAAAAAGATAATTGAGAGCTAATCTGGTAACAAATTAAATAAAATGAAACTATTATATTTAAGAAGGCTTAGTTCCTGACAATACTAGTAGTTTTCTACATTTAATGAGTAGATATAAGCCAGTAATTTGTTAAAATAAATACTCGAATTATTGTAGATATTGAAGTGTAAAATTGCAGTACCGTACTTAATTAAGTACGAAAAAGTGATTCACCAGTGATTCAAGGTCATAAAAAAAAAAAAAGAATTTTTTTTTTTAGAATAGTTAACAGAATGAAAAGTCTTTTACATTTTTCGTATATAATATACTTATTATAGTGTTATCAATTATATGTGATGTATAATAATTTTTGTAGTCGATATATAAGATTATTAAGACATACAATTGCATCTGCATTGCGGAAATTGCAATAAGTTATTTTTAATGCAAAAACTTTATCAAATTTTAGCCAAATAAACTTTTAAAATTGCCTTATTATTTTCTTGAAATTATGATGTTAACTACTTTTTGGTAAAGCTATTTTTGTATTGAATTATAATGTCCTACAGACATCTTATTAAGTTCACTTCAATATTATTTTACTTGATTTATAAACAATATGTGAATGATAAGTATTATTTATATGAATATATAGGTGTGTAGATCAATATTGTTCAATTGAGAGTACAATTTAAGTATGTGCAAAATCTATAAAATGGAAACATAGTAGGTATATCTATCTAATATCTTCATAACTTCAATAAAAATTTTCAAATTTTAAATTTTTCAGTATCCTTTTACAGTGTTGTATTAAGTATTTTGATGTATAATATTAGGACTGTGTAACTGTGAACAATTTTTTCCATTTTGTTATATATTTACATTTTATTATTATTCGGATTATTATTCGGTATAAAGCTCAATTCTTTTCTACACCGTTCATGTTATTATAGAACAAACGGTTTGATTTTTAACTACTACCTCAATAGTCAATACTGAGCTTTATTTGTTATTTATTTATTTTATAAAGTTTTTAATAATAATAATAAATAATAATAATAAAATAGTCTTTATTTCAACAGAATTACAAAACTATTAATAAATTTTGAATACATACAAATTAAATTTATTTGTTGTCGAATGTGTCCTTAATCTTTATATTAATAATTTACATTAATAATTAATTCAAATTAAAAATTAAAAATAAATTTAAAAATAAAATTAAAATAATTCAGATTTTAGATAATTCAGACATTTTTAACTTATACTAAATTACAATTAATTTATATACTATTAAAAAAACAAACATTTGAATTATGAATTAAGAATTAATAATTGTTCACAAATGTATACTGTATATATACTAGGTTAAGTAATTATAATTCAAGTTGTAGTCAAATTTAAAATTTAAAAAAAAACAGTAATTTACGGACTGACATAGACTTCGCACTATATAGCAGACACCACTCTTGTTTAATAAAAAGTTTTGTGGTTAGTAAGTTTTATTTAGGACATATAAATACACGTCCCTCATATACTGTTTCGTTTCCGATATAGGGAATATAGTAAGTGGCATTTAGTGGATAAAATTACTAAAAATAGAAAATTTTGTCATTAAAGAGGTATATAACATAATTTTAATAAAAACTATATTATTACTACAGATAATCAAAATTTAGAAACAGTTACTTAAAAAGATAAAAAATGAAGAATTCAAGTGATTTGTTTTTTTGTTTTTATTATATAGATGTACATAATTTCAGATGAATTTGTTTTTTTTATTTTTATTTGACATATGTACAATGTATATAATTTTCACTCCAAGTAATTATAATAACTGATTTGTTTGTTTTTGTTTTTTATTTTAATAAGAACTCACATATATAATATGCATAATATATTTGCTAAATAATAAAAAATAAAACCATATGAGTAAAAAATTTTCAACTGTGTGCGCATTATTGTTTTATATACAACTTATTTATATATTAGGAGTTCAATAGAAGCGAAATCAAATGCAGAGGTGTCTACTGCGCAGGTCCTTAAATGCTTGTCAATTATCCATATATAATTCTTCGCCGGTGTTGATTTAAATGAAACGGAATATACTGTATATATACATTTTTTGTTATTTTCTTTTGTTGTTGTTTTGTTTGTTGTTGTTTTTTCCAAATTGATTTAAATGAAACGGAAATACTGTATATATACATTTTTTGTTATTTTCTTTTGTTGTTTTTCTTCTTAATACATCATAGTAGAAAAGAATATTCTTTAATAAGAAGATATGCACTGGGGAAGTCAAGATTCCATTTACAAAAAAAAATCCATTAGTTAAAGAAGCAAAAAACTATTGATTTTCTTATGTAATAAGTAGTGAGAAATAAAGAGTGCGATATAAATGATTTAAAAAACCATTTAATTTTATTGAAATTGAATTTTAAATATCCCACGGGCCACGGGAGAAGAGAACTTTAAATGATTGGTTTTTTACACGTACCTACATAACATAATATTGGTTTCAAAAACAAATTTTTAATTCCTTAAACATCATAGTATTTCCTTTTATTGTCTTATAAGGAAAGTAAAATTTTTAAAATTTTTTTTTTATTTCAAACAGATTATCAGGTATTGAACCAGGTAGTTAAAAAGTTTTTTCTATGAATTACTCGATGCATTTTTATTTCCTTAAAAATTAAAGTTTTCCATTTAATAATCATTTTGATAACTAAGAATAAATACAACAATATTTCTTTGAGACAAAAATAATCGTTCGATAATTTTTTTCCCACTTTGTGTTTTGAATTTTTATCTCTCTCACAAATTAAATTCTTACTATCTGTTTCTTACAATTTTGAAAATCGGCCGAAACAACATCATCTAATAAGAATTTTTTTCTTATCTATATATCTCACTCTCACATGTGTAAATGTATTGACGTTGTTTAAATGTTAACAATTTTTACTATTTGAATAATATTTTTTACTATTTTTATATTCTAAAATTATTAGAATTTATAAAATAACTAAAAAACCATAACTTACTTAAAACAAGTTAATATAAATGTATCTATACATAATTATTCGACGGTGTCAGCATGTACCGTTGTAATTTTTTGTTTTAAAGAGAAATATTGTTTCTGTTTCATGCATACATTTTGTTTTTAACATAAATGAAGAAGAGAATTTGCAATCAAATTGGAAGAGATTTTTTTCTTTCTTTCTTACACGTTACACCTCATCACCAATGCCTTTAATATAGGAGAAAAAAAATCAAACTTTACTCAAATTGATTTAAATGAAATGGGTATACATTTTTTGTTATTTTCTTTTGTTGTTTTTCTTCTTAATGCATCATAGTAGGAAAGAATATTCATTAATAAGAAGATATTTACTGGGGAAGTCAAGATATTTTGACTACTCCATTTACAAAAAGAACCTCATTAGTTAAAGAAGCAAAGAACTATTGTTTTTGTTATGTAATCAGTTGTGAGAAAGAAAGAGTGCGCAAAGTATCATTTAAAAAACAACCTAATTTTTGCAATGTAATTTTAAATAGCCCACGGGAGAAGAGAACATTTTTTAAAAATCAGCGTATTAAATTTATTAGGGTAGCTATGAGAGTAAAAAAATTTTAATGATTGATTTTTTACAGGTACCTACATAACATAATATTGGTTTCTTAAACATCATATTATTTTCTTTTATTGTCTTATAAGGGAAGTAAAATTTTTTTTTATTTCAAACAGATTATAATTGATGTATTTTCAATATATAAATTTTTCAGGTATTGAGCCGGTAGTTAAAAAGAATACCAAGAACCAATCGTTTTTTTATGAATGACTCGATGCATTTTTATTTTCTTCAAAATTAAATTTTGCCATGTAATAATTAATGATAATTTATTAATTATTAATAATATTAGAATTTATAAATAGGAAGGAAATTTGAATATCAATAATGTGAATAAATAATGTTTTTTATTACTATGCATTTTTAAATGTAACACATCTCGATATTTGTTCGATAATTTTTTTCCCACTTTGTGTTTTGAATTTTTATCTCTCACTCACAAATTAAATTCTTTTTACTTTCTATTTCTTACAATTTTGGAAATCGACTAGAAAAATGGTAACCATTCATTAACAAAGTATAAAATTTTATTCCAGTGCATTTTCTTATTAATTGGATCCTTTACTTACTATCCTTTGATAGTAGATGCGTGTGCGGCTTTATATTATAAAATAATGTATTTACATAATCTTTCCCCTTTTTATTTCAATCTACTGTTTTTCTTAAATAGAAATTGATTTTTTTTTATGATAAAGAAAACTTAAACTAAAACTTCACAATAAACCAATATTCAAATATTTAAAACCAAAAAAAAAAAAAAAAAAAAAAAAGTGTCTAATTAATTCGGTGTTAAGTGAAATTAAAGTACAAAAAAAAAAAAAAAAAAATAAACAAAAATCAAAACACAAATTAAGTTTAAATATTAATTGGAACATAAAAATAAAACTAGAAAAGTTTAAGCAAAAAAAATAAAACAAAGAAAAAAAAAAAAAAAAAAAACTAAAAATAAAAAATTAATCAAAATTTAAAACACTAACGATCAAATACGCGCCGCAACTAAATGAAAATATATAATAATTATAAAAATTAAAATAAATTACAAGATAATACAAAAAGACGCCATCAGCCATTATAATGAAGATAAGCACCAACACCTATTAATTAGTTACTAACATTTGCATTAACATCTCTCTTTATTACATTAACATCTCTTCTTTATTATTAATACTAATAAACTAAATATATTTACTTTCTATTTCTCTTAAAATACTATCAAAAATATATAAATATTAAATATTAAATTAACAATGTAAACGTAAATTTTAAATTTTACAGTAAATGTTTGTGTCTGTAATATTGTATTGAATTCGATTTTCGTTGTTGCTGCGTACCATAAGGTGCATATACTATTGTACGTAGGAATGACTCAAGTCGGGTTCAATGCAAATTATTAAGGCAGCATGTGTGTTATGTATCCTTTGTATCTATTTATCTATTTATCTTTTTATATTTTTTTTTGTTTTTTTTTGTTTACTTAACTTACTTTATTTATTTATTCTTGTCGTTCTCTTCTTTTGTTTCACTTATGCTTGATCGCTTCTTAGTACATTTATGCAAGAACAATTCCATCTTGATTTTGCAAATATAAGAGGTTTAGAATCAAATTATTTCGGAGTTTACGTTCATCTTTCCACTGAAAATCCAGCTGTTTTAGCTCTAAATGAAACTCAAGTGTCTGCAAACGCAGACGCTAACAGGTTTAGCGTAACGGGTTACAAACTTGAGTCTTTTTTTAGCCCTCGTAGAGGGATTGCCTTGTATGTCCGCAATGATGTGGCTTACCAAATTCTGAATAAATATAATAATAGCTCCAATCCGGAATTCAACTACATTTGGGTAAAATTTCTTATAGGAAGCCATATCATACACTTTTGTTTTTTGTATAGAAGTCCAAGTATTTCGAACAATGACTCTACTATAGAATTTGATAAATTATCAGATTCTATTAATAGCATTCTTCAGGACTATCCTCAAACAGAAATCACAATTGCGGGTGATTTTAATGTCCACAACAAAAATTGGCTTCAATACTCAGCACAAACTACGTCAGAAGGTAGATATGTAGAGCTTTTCAGCTCCCTTCACCAATTAACTCAATTGGTAAAAGAACCTACTCGTATTCCAGATTGTTTAACCCATAGTGCTTATACTCTGGACTTATTTCTAACATCTCATCCGGAAAAATATAGCATTTCTGTAAATAGTCCTATAGGCAACTCTGACCACTGCCTTATTAACTCGCGCTTCATAGCTTCTAATTCCACCAATCAGAAAATTCCTCCCAAACGAAAAATATGGCAATTCAATAAGGCCAATTGGGATGGTTTAAACAGTTTCTTCAAAAATTTTGATTGGAATATTATCTTTCGTCACAGAAATGTTAATCTCACTGCAAATGCATTAACTAGTACTATAGTTTTCGGAATGCAGCTTTTCATTCCGAATAAACTTAAGAGTGCTAAACCAACTCAAAAATATAATTGGTTCAATAACATATGCAAGCAAGCAGTCAAAAACAAAAAGAAAGCTTTCTACTCCTACAAGAACATACCGAGTGAAAGCAACCGGATAACTTATAAACAGGCTAGTAAAAGCTGTAAACGAGTATTAAAACAGCAAAAATTCCAATATGATAGTCGCCTAAGACAACAAATTATTCACTACCCAAAAGGTAGTAAAAATTTTTGGTCGTTTGCTAAAATAGTCAAACAAAACTTTTCATCATCAGCAACACCTCCGCTGATTGATAACAATGCTGTTATTTCAGATCCCGAACTCAAGGCAGACCTGCTTGCAAAAATTTTCGCATGAAACTCTACATTACCAGCAACAACAGCAACTCCACCTGCCTTTGAACCAACTGAATGCTCACTTAAAAGAGTTTACTTCCGTCCTCGAGTTGTTGCAAAAGTTCTAAATGATCTGAATTCCAACAAATCTACCGGGCCTGACAACATCCCTCCATTAGTACTAAAAAATTGTGCAAACACCCTAGCCAGACCGCTGAGCAAACTTTTCCACAAATCATATGTTTCTGGTATTTACCCATCCTCATGGAAAATAGCTCATGTCCAGCCAATCCCAAAAAAGGGTGACCTTAGAAATCCCTCAAACTACCGGCCAATTGCTTTAACATCAGTAATATCAAAGGTCATGGAGACTATAATTAACTTCCAGTTAAAAACATATCTAGAAAGCAATCACCTTCTAAGCGATTGCCAATATGGTTTTAGGTCAAAAAGGTCAACTGGTGATCTTTTGACCTTTTTGACTGAAAAATGGCACCAATGCATAGAAAAATACGGTGAAGCTAAAGTTATCGCTCTAGATATCTCCAAAGCTTTTGATCGCGTTTGGCACGCAGCATTACTAAAAAAACTAGAAGCAATTGGTCTAGGAAACTTACTCAATACGTGGATTGAAAGTTTCCTTTCAAACCGTTCAATACAAATTGTTTTGGATGGGTTTATGTCCCAAAAATTCAATATCAATGCTGGTGTCCCTCAAGGCTCAGTTCTTTCTCCAACATTATTTATAATCTTTATAAATGATCTCCTATCCACGTCTTCAAATCATATACATAGCTTTGCTGATGATAGCACCCTTGATTCCTTGTATTTTTTTGAGAAAGCTGCTGAAGTGACCCAGACTTCGGTAAATAGAGAACGAAATAACATCTCTCGAGCTCTAAACAGCGATCTCCAAAAAATTCAAGCCTGGGGAAGTGTAAATAGGGTAAAATTTAACGCTTCAAAAACCCAGAGCTGCGTAATATCAACAAAGCAAAGGCCTTCATTACCAAACATCCTTTTCGATAATGTAAATATTGAAAACTCCGAAACCTTAAGAATTCTTGGAATGGAGATAAACAACAAACTTTCGTGGCAGGACCATATTTTTGCAATTGCAAAAGATGCCGCGAAATGTTTGGGATTCTTAAGCAGAAGTAAAAAATATTTTACATCATCCAACCTTCTTCTAATATATAAGGCATACATTCGACCACGACTTGAGTATAACTCACATATTTGGGGCGGTGCACCCAACAGTACCCTCCAGTACTTAGATAAAGTACAAAAGCGAGCCATCAAAATTATTAATGATGGAGATGTTACACAACACCTAACATCGCTGAGTCACCGTCGAAATGTAGGAGCAGCCACTCTGTTTTATAAATATCTATTGGGTAATTGTTCTGACGAAATTAAAAGTATTATGCCAAAAATAAAACCATTCCAACGAAATACTCGCAGAGCAGCCCTTTCCCACAAATTTGTAGTCGAGCCTCTTCGAACCAGAACTGTGAAATACAAAAATTCTTTCGTTAACCGAACCTCTAAACTATGGAACACTCTACCACCTTATGTGTTCACCCAAAAATACAACTTGGAAGTTTTCAAAAAAAGAGTGAATCAATTTCTGTTAAGTTGTCTGTAAACCTGTGTTACTATTTCTATTTCTCATCTATTCTCTTCTTATTTTCCGTTTATGTTATTATTTATTTCCTTTGTACTTTCTTTTATTCTATTACTATTACTAACTGGTTAAAATTCTGCGAAAGCAGCTAGGGTGTTTATCCCATTATTTTGGCCATTAAAAAAAAAAAAAAAAAAAAAAAAAAATGGATACATTTCTTTAACCCAAATGAAAGAGAAAAGAAAAAATAAAAAAAAAAAATCAAATAAATGTCGAATTAGCACGTAATTCTTTCTATTTCCTCCCCTGCTAAAACAAAATGGATTAAAAATATTTAGAATAATAATTTCAAAGCTATTGAATACATTCCTATATACTTGAAAAATATATTTTAAAATCATTTTTTGACTACATTGATTAGCGTAAGTTATTACGTATTTTGTTACGAAAAATAATCAAGAAAACTTTAATTAATTTATATAATCAACTAGATAAGTGTTGGCATAAGTGTTGGCATAAGTGTTAGCATTTAGAGCAACGTTTACACATAATATTTTTATTTGATAAAAGTTACTTATTTTTTTATTTATTTAAGGTTTGTTTAGCTCAAATAAAAAACAATAATTTTAAATATAGAAATTAAACATTATAAACAAGTAAAATAAAAAATACAACAAAATAAAAAAAAAAATTTACCTATTAAATTTTTAAATAAATAAAAAATACAATTAAGAAAAAGTTGAAAAAATCTTATAAATGTAGGTAGTTTAGTATCTACTAATTGTTATTATCAATACTATTATTTATAACAATCAATATAACAACAAAAATAAGTTGAAAACAAAAAGTTCAACAAATGACAAGAGTCGATTTCGATTTAAAGGAAAAAATTATTTTCCAGCATTTTTTGTTTCAAAAATGTTTGATGATAATAGGATAATATTCTATTTTTTCATTAAACAAAGTCGGATGTCAAAATTTGTGGAACAACGTTTACAGGACAGTTAAACTTTCAATAGTATAAACAAAATCTTGATATCTAAATGGTGCCTATCGGTGAGTAGGGGAGACAGGGGCTACAATTAACATTTTTTTAAAAATGAGTTATAGTTTCAAATAAAAATATAATTTCAATAAACTTTTTTTTTAAAAATAATAGTATAATCAAATAGCTTTTACTTTTTGAAAGATTTTTATTTTAATTGTTAATAGGTTTGCAATAAGAATGTTTTTATAAAAAAAAGTGCCAAGTTACTTTTTGCCCCGTGTTTGGGGCTAATATTAACTGCTCAGGGGTAAAATATTAATTTATGGGGTATTTATTAACATTAATAATTATTCCGTTTCTTTTTAAATAAAAAACTATTGCGATGAGTTGTTTTTTTATAAATTTTAAATTTTTTGAGATCATTTTATTTTATGTATTTTATTTTATTTAATTTAATATGCTTAAAGAAAAAATAAAGTAAAAAATAGATATTATAAAAAAATAACGAAAATAATAGCAATTCAATATTCAAATAAAAATAAAACTTAACGTTATTTTTTTTTATTTTTTTTTATTTAATTAAATTTAATGATATTTTAGTCTTTTTAGTCTGTATTATATTATATTATTAATCTATATAATAATATAGATTAATAATATAATACATTGTCTTTTCTAGTAACACAAAAGTCACAGTTATTGTTTTTCTTTTTGTTTGAGTTTGGTTAAATTTTTTTCCTGTGCCAATGTAGTGGCGGACCATTACGAATGCAAATTTGTGAATATCTGACAAGTGGAAATATAAACATGGGAGGAACTGCTAATTTCCAACCGCGATAATCGCAACAATTAAAGTTACAAGTATTCCTCCTTCGGCTGATGTTACGGTTCCAATTTGTTTTTGTCCACGTTGAGTTAAAATTTTCTTAGGTTCTTGAACTGTAATTATACCAGTTTCGTTTACATTGCATATGTTTGATGCAGCGAACTGATATTTATTTAAAAGTAGCTTTTAGTTTTCAAAAAACGGTTCTACATTAGTTTTATTAAATGTCGTAGCTCTGCTTAACAAAGTAGCTTTAAGTATTCTAATTGATAATCTGGGATTTCTTTGGATAAATTTGATAAGCCAATCAGGTCCAGACATCTCGTTTTTATGCCAAGAAGGTGAAATGTTATTAATTCTTAAAAATGTAGCACATTGATAAGCTAGTTTTCTTACTTCTTTAGGAAGCAACCCGAAATAGATACTGAAACATTTTAATAAACAATTAGTTATTTTTTCTTCTTGTTGTGCAAAAAACACCTTTCTTGGTTGTTTAAAACAACACAAATGGCAGTGTCCTCTTTTTTTTTCTTCATAAATTTATACAAAGTGACATGACATAGATTGAAATTTGTTGCCCCTTTACGTAAACTTTTTTTCCAGAACTTCCTGAGCTGCTAGCTCGAAAATTTCTGGACCCTCTGTTTGTTTTTCTTTTATAATTTCGCATTCAAAAAAAATTACAATAATGAAAACTAAGTTTTTTCAAAAACATAAAATGGGGTAAGTATTAACTTTGTTAAAATTTTATTAATTTTTAAATTTTAAAAAATTAACTAATAATATAGCAAATACATGGAATTTGGATATAAAACCAACAGTAAACTTACCTACAAATCAAAATTTAATCACCCACAAAATTTATGTTTTTGACTAAACAATCAAAGCGTACACCTAACCTTTTCACACAACGTTCAATGACAAACCGAATAATGTCATTCAATAGAGATCTTAGTAAAGAGAGAAATTAATAAAAAAACTCAACATTTGAGATGGATGGTATATGCGTAAGTTGCGTGTTAATTCTTACCCCTGTTATTTTAAGCCCCTATCTCCCTTACCTATAATATATGAATATATCCTATATCTATCTATTGATATTTTGATATCGTAGTCTTTTGTATTTTAAAATAAAAAAACAGTAGTTTTTAATTTTTTGGTTTTTAAAAAAAATAAACAGTAAGAAGCCAGTTTCCCGTCCGAGCTGCCTTTGCAATGACCATCAACAAAGCGCAAGGTCAAACTCTCAATAAGGTTGGTATTTTACTTGATACACCAGGTTTTTCAAATGTACAACTATATGTCGGGATGTCGCGCACTGGGAATAGAAATCATTTGAAAATTGTAACCGAAGAGAATAGAACTGTTAGAAATATAGTTTTTAATGAAATATTAGTTGATTAAATATTTCCATCTATATCAATCCAATTAAATAGTCTGTCTGCTAATCTACTAATTTAACTAAAGTATTATTACTAAAATATTGTTGATAGGGGAATTTTTGATTTCAATAATTTATAATGTAGTACAACCTAGAATGCTCTAATTTTAATTTTTCACTTTATATAATGGTAGCAAAAAGTTACGTAATAACGGGTATTTAACTATTAATTATAGATAGTAGAAGATTAATACAATTATTATAAACTACAAATATCTATACTTATAAAAGGGAAAGTTTGTTTGTTTGTTTGTTTGTTTGTTTATTTGTTTGTTTGTTTGTTTGTTCGCTATACACGCCCACAATTTTAAAGATAGAGTTCTGAAATTTTGTACAGTTATTCATGGTACCGGTATGGAAATAACGCGGTACTTTACAAAGCCATTAGATGACAGGTTCGGGTTGCTGCCGTACAACTCTTACCAAGCCTCAGGAATATTTTAAAAACCATGTGTGTGACAGATATGAAAATTTACATTTAGATTCTCTTTCACAAATAAAGAAATTCGACATTTACCGATTTCGAAAATTTGGACTGGTTCAGGTTGCTGCCGTACAACTCCCAGCACGTACGTCCCGGGACTATTTCAAAAACCAATTGTGTTACAGGCATGAAAACTTACACTTAGATACTCTTTCACAAATAAAGAAATTCGACTGTTACCGATTTCGAAAATTTGGACTGGTTCGGGTAGCTGTCGTACAACTCCTAGCACGTACGTTTCAGGAATATTTTAAAAACCAATTGTGTTACAGGCATAAAAAGTTACACTTAGATACTTTTTCACAATCAACATTTTAATTATTTTTTATCAATTAAGAGACAGATAATGGGAAAACTATAATAGACATAATAAATAAATACTTCTGCAGGGTTATATATATATCTATTTTGTATAATGTTAAATTTTTAATTAGAATATAGAAATTCGACTGTTACCAATTTCAAAAAAATTGGACTGGTTCGGGTTGCTGTCGTACAACTCCTAGCACGTACGTTTCAGGAATATTTCAAAAACCAATTGTGTTACAGGCATGAAAAGTTACACTTAGATACTTTTTCACAAATATAGAAATTTGACTGTTACCGATTTCAAAAATTTGGACTGGTTCGGGTTGCTGTCGTACAACTCCTAGCACGTACGTTTCAGGAATATTTCAAAAACCAATTGTGTTACAGGCATAAAAAATTACACTTAGATACTCTTTCACAAATAAAGAAATTCGACTGTTACCGATTTCAAAAATTTGGACTGGCTCGGGTTGCTGTCGTACAACTCCTAGCACGTACGTTTCAGGAATATTTCAAAAACCAATTGTGTTACAGGCATGAAAAGTTACACTTAGATACTTTTTCACAAATATAGAAATTCGACTGTTACCGATTTCAAAAATTTGGACTGGTTCGGGTTGCTGTCGTACAACTCCTAGCACGTACGTTTCAGGAATATTTCAAAAACCAATTGTGTTACAGGCATAAAAACTTACACTTAGATACTCTTTCACAAATAAAGAAATTCGACTGTTACCGATTTCAAAAATTTGAACTGGTTCGTGTTGCTGTCGTACAACTCCTAGCACGTACGTTTCAGGAATATTTCAAAAACCAATTGTGTTACAGGCATGAAAAGTTACACTTACATACTTTTTCACAAATATAGAAATTCGACTGTTACCGATTTCAAAAATTTGGACTGGTTCGGGTTGCTGTCGTACAACTCCTAATACGTACGTTTCAGGAATATTTCAAAAACCAATTGTGTTACAGGCATAAAAACTTACACTTAGATACTCTTTCACAAATAAAGAAATTCGACTGTTACCGATTTCAAAAATTTGGACTGGTTCGGGTTGCTGTCGTACAATTCCTAGCACGTACGTTTCAGGAATATTTCAAAAACCAATTGTGTTACAGGCATGAAAAGTTACACTTAGATACTTTTTCACAAATATAGAAATTCGACTGTTACCGATTTCAAAAATTTGGACTGGTTCGGGTTGCTGTCGTACAACTCCTAGCACGTACGTTTCAGGAATATTTCTAAAACCAATTGTGTTACAAGCATAAAAACTTACACTTAGATACTCTTTCACAAATAAAGAAATTCGACTGTTACCGATTTCAAAAATTTGGACTGGTTCGGGTTGCTGTCGTACAACTCCTAGCACGTACGTTTCAGGAATATTTCAAAAACCAATTGTGTTACAGGCATGAAAAGTTACACTTAGATACTTTTTCACAAATATAGAAATTCGACTGTTACCGATTTCAAAAATTTGGACTGGTTCGGGTTGCTGTCGTACAACTCCTAATACGTACGTTTCAGGAATATTTCAAAAACCAATTGTGTTACAGGCATGAAAAGTTACACTTAGATACTTTTTCACAAATATAGAAATTCGACTGTTACCGATTTCAAAAATTTGGACTGGTTCGGGTTGCTGTCGTACAACTCCTAATACGTACGTTTCAGGAATATTTCAAAACCCAATTGTGTTACAGGCATAAAAACTTACACTTAGATACTCTTTCACAAATAAAGAAATTCGACTGTTACCGATTTCAAAAATTTGGACTGGTTCGGGTTGCTGCCGTACAACTCTTAGCATGTATGTCTCAGGAATAAAAACCAATAGTGTTACAGGCATGAAAATTTACACTTACATACTCTATCAGAAATGTTTCAAAAAAAAATTTGTGCTACAGACTTGAAAATTTATTTATAGGTATTCTATGAAAAATAAAAAAACATGTATTTTCCTGAAAATATATTTTCGAATTTAGGAATCAGTATAAATTTTTTAAATGACATGGCTATGTAAATTAGCCACAAAAATGTGACGATTCGTTTTATTAATCAGAAAATACTGCAGAGTGTTCCAGGGGGTCCATGTGTACAAATCGATAGATACAGTTATCGATGAAAATGAAGTTGTTCCTCCTCATCAATTGGGATTAAAAGTAGTAGCTTCAATATTGCTTCTACGAAACTTGAAGAAGCCAAAACTACGGTACTAGATTAAGAATAAGAACTTGGCATCCTCATTTCATTTAAGTACAAATTCCAATTGATTGTGAAAAAAACTAACATTTCTTTATTTCAAGAATACCTCAACAGCAAGGAGCGTATTTGCTTATACTTCATCAGAAAACATCACCAAAATATTGTTTACAAAGAAATAATTTTAATATAAGTATAGCTCAAGTTGGAGTATTGTTGATATTTTTTTATCGTAGTGAAAAAAAATATTACAATATTTTTGATAAACCAATTTTTTTCAATTCGGTTCATAAATCAAACTTCATTGAAATAAATTCGATTCATTTTGTGGTCGACCCGGACAACGTCGGGTATCTTTGCTAGTATATATATAAATATTAGAAAATATAAAAAAAAATCAAAATTGTACAAATTTGTACATAATATATTCTTAAATAGTCAATTTTAAGCTTCAAGTTCTGAATGAAATAGTTAAAGACATTCTATTGCCCTAGAGCAAGAGACGAATGTCTTACTTTATTAAAATAACAGATATAATAGTATTAATGGAGAAAAACAATATAAAATTACTGTAGAATTATTTGATATAATGTTATTTTTAATTGTAGAAGAATTAATTTAATTTTAGAAGAAGAAAGAAAAACAAATATAAAAAGGTTTGAAATTTTTAATAAAAATAAAATAAAATCTAGTATAGTAGAATGAATTACGATTTGAATAAAAACTACTAGAAATAACAAAAAATATATAAAAACAATAAGAAATAATAAAACAGATAAAAAGTGAGTTTAAATTATGGGTATTATTTTGGGATTTTGAATCAATATTATGGGTATTATATTGATTCAATTTGTGCATGAGAAAATGAAAAGAGCTAGGATTTTATTTGCTTTATAAATTTAATTTGTATTCTCTCAGTTCTAAAGGATTCAGGCAATTTATTAAACAGCTGTGGTGCAGCAGTAAAAAAGTGACGAAAATGAGATTTTTTAACTTTGGGTGCATTTACAACATTTCTGTTATTTATAAGGAAATTATGATCAACCATAAATCTCGAATTATTATAGCCCGATTTTAAAAAAAATAGTTTAAGTACTTTAAAATACGTATAAATAAATATGTATAGATGTCTTAATGGAAGAATTTTTAAATTTTTGAATAAATAAAAACTGGGAGTTCTACGACTGACCTTACAGATAATATATATACAATGTTTTTGTTTAATTAACAAAAGCTCAATTTTATTATGATGAGTACCTCCCCAACAACACAGACCATATTGAAATTTAGACTTAATCAAGCCATTGTAAAATGGTTTTAAAACAGAGAAAGGACAAAATAAATTAAGATGATACAGTTGACTAACTGCTTTATTTAGGTATCTTTTTAGATTAGACGTGTGGATCTTTATAGTTTAGTCTAGCATCTAACGAGATACCTGAATATTTGAAGTTATCCACACGTTCAACATAGAAACAATCTTCTGAGCAGTTATGGTTTTCATTAAACAAAATACCAGATACATCATGGTCAAATTACTTAGACTAAATTTTAAGCACTTAGGAGAGTGATATTTTACAGATATACTTTCACATACTTTTCCTGGCAGATTAAAAAACATAAATTTTGTTTTGTTACTTATATAATAAGTTTAAGTTACTAAGTTTTGTTTTGTTATTTATATATAAGTTTATGCATTTTGAACCATTGCCTTAATATAGAAATAAAGCCACCAGTATGCGTCGTAATTAAAAAAAAATTATTTTATGAAAAAAAATTTCAGGAGAGTAATAACAATCCTACTAAAACCTGGAAAACTACCCAACTAACAATTTTAGCTCTATAAAAGCTCTTGTGCTGCACTACAGCTAAATTTAGAGCTATTAGCTCCAAGTTTTAGCTCTATATCCGTTCTTAGAGCTTTTATAGAGCTCTTATAGCAACAAAAGTGTCGCTTATAGAGCTAATTCAAATTTTTATTTTAGCTCCACAATAGTCTTTCATACTCCTCTTTTAGAGCACGTAGCTTTTTAAACGTTTAAATAAATAAGTTTTAGGAACATGTAGAGCGAATGATAGGAAATAATGTTGTTATAATGTATGCATGTGTATTACATTTATTTTATTATTTTTATTGTGATACACATATTAATATTTTCTTATTAGTATTGATGCTTATCTAATTTATCTTGATATATTATAGATTAACATTTTGTATAAGCAGACACTACTGTATATGGCAGTTTTTAACACCTAATCATATATTATCAGCAGTCGCTACTGATGCACCTGCTACTAGTATGTAAACAATTAAAATTTGTTATTTAATCTATCTGTGTTGAATCATTCTTTGGGCTATTGTGGGTGAGGAAGGGGATGGCTGTTTATACGTATTTTATTAATAATTACTTCAATTAAAACTAGACAATACATCAGATAATATAATATACAATTATAATACAAAATATGAAAAAAAAAAAAACAAAAAAAATTAAATAAAAATAATAATATACAAAAGCAAAAACAATAGTTTTACAATTTACAATTAAAAAACAAGAAATTTAAAAACTTAAAATACAAAATAAAATATGAAACTTATATCATATTATAATAGAGAGTAGAAACTTTTTTTTAGTCTTCTAAGTTGTTTTTTTATTTGGTACTACTTTTAATCTAAACTTATCACTTATTATTTTTCTTTCTTCCACTTTTACTTACACTTATTTATAATTACACTTTTTATAATATTTAACAATCATAAATATTTTAGTTTTGTTTTTTTTTAATTATTAATTACTATATAAATAATATAAAAATGAATTTATAAAATTTAATGAATAATTAATACAAATGTAAACTATTGTATAAACTATAAAGCCAACGAACGAGATTTTAATCTCATAAGGCATTTGAACTCGAAATAAAAAAAAAAGGTATTCACGGGTTAGTATTAATTATTGTATAGAAAATATAATATTTGGCTAGTAAGTATACGAAAATTAAAAAGAACAACGATTTGTGATTCATTTTGTCAATCGGTTAAACGCCGCAGTTATATCAGGTTATCTTTGAGATCTTATTTGGAGAAAAAAATTAATTCTAATCATACTCTAACACTATAAAAAAATTTTAATTAATTTTTATTCTCTCACAAAAAAAAACAAAAAAATTTCAATAATATTACTAAAATGGTTAAGGAATATTCATTGGAATATATAACAATCTTTTCATTAAGTTTTCAACAGGTTCTTCTGTTTTCTATAAGCAAACATACTTAATGCTTAACTGAGTTTTTGTACAGAAAATTTTCTTTTATTATTACTGCGAAATTATCTCTGAAATGTTTTAGTTTTCATCTCGATTAAATTTTTTAATAAAGGTACTTTTACTTATGTCTCTATCTTTGGTGTTGTTAGCTTTTCTTTCATGTATTTTTCATGTATTATAGCTGGGAGTTTGTTTACGTTCTTTCTGATATTATTGTCAGATACTAAAAAAGAAAATAAAACAAGAAAAAAATGATTATGTAACAAACGTTATTTCCACAACCATTCAATAAAAACTCAGTGAATTAAACATTTTTTTTTAATTAACTGAATTTATAGTTTCATTATGTACTTTTATATGTAACAATATGTGAAGGTGTAGTGTGATTTACAAATCACAATAAATTGCGCATTTAGAATTTTTTTAAAACTGTAAATAGCTAAATTACATATATTTATATGTATATTAATATCTAAATGTTTGTGCATTGTTTCGTATACTATCAGGGTAGTATATTGAATTTTTTTCCGAACATCACATTTCGTGTTATAAAAAAATTACAATATATACAATTGAATGTTAATTTTTTTCCAATTTCTTTTTCGTTCTTATATTTTCTCATATTAATTTTGCATTTTTTGTTTTTACTTATATCATATTATAATAGAGAGTAGAAACTTTTTTTGAGTCTTCTGATAGAAGCTGAAATGAAAGTTTGTAGCTATGTAGAATAATTTTGCTAATGAATTTTTTTAGTTTGTTAAATTATGAATGAAATCATTACAATTTTCTAATGCGGCGGTAGATATTAATAGTTTAAAATCTACCCTTCTATATTAGTAAATTAAATTTAGTGTAAACTTTTCCAGAAGTAATATCTTTTGAAAAGAAAAATCCCCATTTGATTTCTTTATCTTTTTCTATTTTTATCTTAAAGTTTTATATTCTTATTTGAGAATAGCATCACCTATATTTGAATGCTATAAAGATACAGACGATGCAACCATTATTTCTACATCGCCAATAATTTTATTTGTTGTAAAAAAATGGTTGTAAATAATTTTGATAAATGTCATTGAATTGATTTCATAATTTTACCGTTAATTTATTTTTATTTATTTATTCTTACTTAGTTCAAGTGTTTACAAATTACAATATTAAAATTTACAATAAAACCATTTTACAATAATAAAATATAAAACGAATACAATTAGTAATTTTAAATAGAGATTGTAAAAATTATACAATTAGTTTACACAAAATTCTTAATTGAAATTAGGAAATTACTTTAAATAAAGATTTCTTTACAACATCTTTACTCATATCAAAATTTATTGTTGTGTTGTATTGGTTTGTGTTTATCAGCATTCTGTTAATAGGCTCATATTTTCCGTAGTTAGTCCTGTGAAATGTAATAGAAAATATGTTTTCATGCCTAAACTGTGCTCTTGTGTTAATTGTATTTCTTAAAATGCTATCAATATAACGTGAATCAATGTGTTTATTCAGTACTTGGGTTATAAAAATTATTATTTTGTTAATTGATTTTAAAAACCAAATTAATCCTTCCTATGAGCATAGAATATTTGATAAGGCCCATGTCTTTAAATCGCCATATACACTTATGACCCAAAAAGTGCATCATATAACTCTCTCTGATAGTTGTCAGCTCAGACCTCATTAGAACCATTAAAACAAATATTAATACTAATAAAGTGTCCTTCCTCTCACAATTTTTATTCTGAATTTGGTTTTAAAGTTGGATTCAAAATCAAGCTTGCCCTTTTTTCCAGAATATATGTATAGAAATTAGACATAAATACAGAGTTATTCTTATTCGCAGACGATGTTTGTATTATTTTTCATGCCACGAGTCATAACGAATTAGAAAATGTCATGAACAATGGAATAAAAAAACTTGAAGAGTACATGGTGGCTCTAAAATTAACAATCAACCCGAAGAAAAGTAAATATATGTTAATAAACTCAACTGGGCCATTAATGTACATAAAAATCTTTAATAATGAAATAGAAAAGATCACCACTTTAACACCAGGAATCAAAATTTGTTTCAACTAGATCGCAAAAGAACATCGCAATTTGGTCTGCAAACAACTTTATACGTGGCAATTAAATTATATAATAAAATTGATAATTCGTTAAAAATATTAAATATTACTAATCTAAAGAATAACTTTTCAAATCTTATTTAAACTCATATAATTGAAATGTATTAACAGTGTTTTTATTTGGTACTACTTTTAATCTAAACTTATCACTTATTATTTTTCTTTCTTCCACTTTTACTTACACTTATTTATAATTACACTTTTTATAATATTTAACAATCATAAATATTTTAGTTTTGTTTTTTTTTAATTATTAATTACTATATAAATAATATAAAAATGAATTTATAAAATTTAATTAATAATTAATACAAATGTAAACTATTGTATAAACTATAAAGCCTACGAACGAGATTTTAATCTCATAAGGCATTTGAACTCGAAATAAAAAAAAAAGGTATTCACTAGTTAGTATTAATTATTGTATAGAAAATATAATATTTGGCTAGTAAGTATACGAAAATTAAAAAGAACAACGATTTGTGATTCATTTTGTCAATCGGTTAAACGCCGCAGTTATATCAGGTTATCTTTGAGATCTTATTTGGAGAAAAAAATTAATTCTAATCCTACTCTAACACTATAAAAAAATTTTAATTAATTTTTTTTCTCTCACAAAAAATAACAAAAAAATTTCAATAATATTACTAAAATGGTTAAGGAATATTCATTGGAATATATAACAATCTTTTCATTAAGTTTTCAACAGGTTCTTCTGTTTTCTATAAGCAAACATACTTAATGCTTAACTGAGTTTTTGTACAGAAAATTTTCTTTTATTATTACTGCAAAATTATCTTTGAAATGTTTTAGTTTTCAGCTCGATTAAATTTTTTAATAAAGGTACTTTTACTTATGTCTCTATCTTTGGTGTTGTTAGCTTTTCTTTCATGTATTTTTCATGTATTATAGCTGGGAGTTTGTTTACGTTCTTTCTGATATTATTGTCAGATACTAAAAAAGAAAATAAAACAAGAAAAAAATGATTATGTAACAAACGTTATTTCCACAACCATTCAATAAAAACTCAGTGAATTAAACATTTTTTTTTAATTAACTGAATTTATAGTTTCATTATGTACTTTTATATGTAACAATATGTGAAGGTGTAGTGTGATTTACAAATCACAATAAATTGCGCATTTAGAATTTTTTTAAAACTGTAAATAGCTAAATTACATATATTTATATGTATATTAATATCTAAATGTTTGTGCATTGTTTCGTATACTATCAGGGTAGTATATTGAATTTTTTTCCGAACATCACATTTCGTGTTATAAAAAAATTACAATATATACAATTGAATGTTAATTTTTTTCCAATTTCTTTTTCGTTCTTATATTTTCTCATATTAATTTTGCATTTTTTGTTTTTACTTATATCATATTATAATAGAGAGTAGAAACTTTTTTTGAATCTTCTCATAGAAGCTGAAATGAAAGTTTGTAGCTATGGAGAATAATTTTGCTAATGAATTTTTTTAGTTTGTTAAATTATGAATGAAATCATTACAATTTTCTAATGCGGCGGTAGATATTAATAGTTTAAAATCTACCCTTCTATATTAGTAAATTAAATTTAGTGTAAACTTTTCCAGAAGTAATATCTTTTGAAAAGAAAAATCCCCATTTGATTTCTTTATCTTTTTCTATTTTTATCTTAAAGTTTTATATTCTTATTTGAGAATAGCATCACCTATATTTGAATGCTATAAAGATACAGACGATGCAACCATTATTTCTACATCGCCAATAATTTTATTTGTTGTAAAAAAATGGTTGTAAATAATTTTGATAAATGTCATTGAATTGATTTCATAATTTTACCGTTAATTTATTTTTATTTATTTATTCTTACTTAGTTCAAGTGTTTACAAATTACAATATTAAAATTTACAATAAAACCATTTTACAATAATAAAATATAAAACGAATACAATTAGTAATTTTAAATAGAGATTGTAAAAATTATACAATTAGTTTACACAAAATTCTTAATTGAAATTAGGAAATTACTTTAAATAAAGATTTCTTTACAACATCTTTACTCATATCAAAATTTATTGTTGTGTTGTATTGGTTTGTGTTTATCAGCATTCTGTTAATAGGCTCATATTTTCCGTAGTTAGTCCTGTGAAATGTAATAGAAAATATGTTTTCATGCCTAAACTGTGCTCTTGTGTTAATTGTATTTCTTAAAATGCTATCAATATAACGTGAATCAATGTGTTTATTCAGTACTTGGGTTATAAAAATTATTATTTTGTTAATTGATTTTAAAAACCAAATTAATCCTTCCTATGAGCATAGAATATTTGATAAGGCCCATGTCTTTAAATCGCCATATACACTTATGACCCAAAAAGTGCATCATATAACTCTCTCTGATAGTTGTCAGCTCAGACCTCATTAGAACCATTAAAACAAATATTAATACTAATAAAGTGTCCTTCCTCTCACAATTTTTATTCTGAATTTGGTTTTAAAGTTGGATTCAAAATCAAGCTTGCCCTTTTTTCCAGAATATATGTATAGAAATTAGACATAAATACAGAGTTATTCTTATTCGCAGACGATGTTTGTATTATTTTTCATGCCACGAGTCATAACGAATTAGAAAATGTCATGAACAATGGAATAAAAAAACTTGAAGAGTACATGGTGGCTCTAAAATTAACAATCAACCCGAAGAAAAGTAAATATATGTTAATAAACTCAACTGGGCCATTAATGTACATAAAAATCTTTAATAATGAAATAGAAAAGATCACCACTTTAACACCAGGAATCAAAATTTGTTTCAACTAGATCGCAAAAGAACATCGCAATTTGGTCTGCAAACAACTTTATACGTGGCAATTAAATTATATAATAAAATTGATAATTCGTTAAAAATATTAAATATTACTAATCTAAAGAATAACTTTTCAAATCTTATTTAAACTCATATAATTGAAATGTATTAACAGTGTTTTTATTTGGTACTACTTTTAATCTAAACTTATCACTTATTATTTTTCTTTCTTCCACTTTTACTTACACTTATTTATAATTACACTTTTTATAATATTTAACAATCATAAATATTTTAGTTTTGTTTTTTTTTAATTATTAATTACTATATAAATAATATAAAAATGAATTTATAAAATTTAATTAATAATTAATACAAATGTAAACTATTGTATAAACTATAAAGCCTACGAACGAGATTTTAATCTCATAAGGCATTTGAACTCGAAATAAAAAAAAAAGGTATTCACTAGTTAGTATTAATTATTGTATAGAAAATATAATATTTGGCTAGTAAGTATACGAAAATTAAAAAGAACAACGATTTGTGATTCATTTTGTCAATCGGTTAAACGCCGCAGTTATATCAGGTTATCTTTGAGATCTTATTTGGAGAAAAAAATTAATTCTAATCCTACTCTAACACTATAAAAAAATTTTAATTAATTTTTTTTCTCTCACAAAAAATAACAAAAAAATTTCAATAATATTACTAAAATGGTTAAGGAATATTCATTGGAATATATAACAATCTTTTCATTAAGTTTTCAACAGGTTCTTCTGTTTTCTATAAGCAAACATACTTAATGCTTAACTGAGTTTTTGTACAGAAAATTTTCTTTTATTATTACTGCAAAATTATCTTTGAAATGTTTTAGTTTTCAGCTCGATTAAATTTTTTAATAAAGGTACTTTTACTTATGTCTCTATCTTTGGTGTTGTTAGCTTTTCTTTCATGTATTTTTCATGTATTATAGCTGGGAGTTTTGTTTACGTTCTTTCTGATATTATTGTCAGATACTAAAAAAGAAAATAAAACAAGAAAAAAATGATTATGTAACAAACGTTATTTCCACAACCATTCAATAAAAACTCAGTGAATTAAACATTTTTTTTTAATTAACTGAATTTATAGTTTCATTATGTACTTTTATATGTAACAATATGTGAAGGTGTAGTGTGATTTACAAATCACAATAAATTGCGCATTTAGAATTTTTTTAAAACTGTAAATAGCTAAATTACATATATTTATATGTATATTAATATCTAAATGTTTGTGCATTGTTTCGTATACTATCAGGGTAGTATATTGAATTTTTTTTCCGAACATCACATTTCGTGTTATAAAAAAATAATATATACAATTGAATGTTAATTTTTTTCCAATTTCTTTTTCGTTCTTATATTTTCTCATATTAATTTTGCATTTTTTGTTTTTACTTATATCATATTATAATAGAGAGTAGAAACTTTTTTTGAATCTTCTCATAGAAGCTGAAATGAAAGTTTGTAGCTATGGAGAATAATTTTGCTAATGAATTTTTTTAGTTTGTTAAATTATGAATGAAATCATTACAATTTTCTAATGCGGCGGTAGATATTAATAGTTTAAAATCTACCCTTCTATATTAGTAAATTAAATTTAGTGTAAACTTTTCCAGAAGTAATATCTTTTGAAAAGAAAAATCCCCATTTGATTTCTTTATCTTTTTCTATTTTTATCTTAAAGTTTTATATTCTTATTTGAGAATAGCATCACCTATATTTGAATGCTATAAAGATACAGACGATGCAACCATTATTTCTACATCGCCAATAATTTTATTTGTTGTAAAAAAATGGTTGTAAATAATTTTGATAAATGTCATTGAATTGATTTCATAATTTTACCGTTAATTTATTTTTATTTATTTATTCTTACTTAGTTCAAGTGTTTACAAATTACAATATTAAAATTTACAATAAAACCATTTTACAATAATAAAATATAAAACGAATACAATTAGTAATTTTAAATAGAGATTGTAAAAATTATACAATTAGTTTACACAAAATTCTTAATTGAAATTAGGAAATTACTTTAAATAAAGATTTCTTTACAACATCTTTACTCATATCAAAATTTATTGTTGTGTTGTATTGGTTTGTGTTTATCAGCATTCTGTTAATAGGCTCATATTTTCCGTAGTTAGTCCTGTGAAATGTAATAGAAAATATGTTTTCATGCCTAAACTGTGCTCTTGTGTTAATTGTATTTCTTAAAATGTTATCAATATAACGTGAATCAATGTGTTTATTCAGTACTTGGGTTATAAAAATTATTATTTTGTTAATTGATTTTAAAAACCAAATTAATCCTTCCTATGAGCATAGAATATTTGATAAGGCCCATGTCTTTAAATCGCCATATACACTTATGACCCAAAAAGTGCATCATATAACTCTCTCTGATAGTTGTCAGCTCAGACCTCATTAGAACCATTAAAACAAATATTAATACTAATAAAGTGTCCTTCCTCTCACAATTTTTATTCTGAATTTGGTTTTAAAGTTGGATTCAAAATCAAGCTTGCCCTTTTTTCCAGAATATATGTATAGAAATTAGACATAAATGCAGAGTTATTCTTATTCGCAGACGATGTTTGTATTATTTTTCATGCCACGAGTCATAACGAATTAGAAAATGTCATGAACAATGGAATAAAAAAACTTGAAGAGTACATGGTGGCTCTAAAATTAACAATCAACCCGAAGAAAAGTAAATATATGTTAATAAACTCAACTGGGCCATTAATGTACATAAAAATCTTTAATAATGAAATAGAAAAGATCACCACTTTAACACCAGGAATCAAAATTTGTTTCAACTAGATCGCAAAAGGACATCGCAATTTGGTCTGCAAACAACTTTATACGTGGCAATTAAATTATATAATAAAATTGATAATTCGTTAAAAATATTAAATATTACTAATCTAAAGAATAACTTTTCAAATCTTATTTAAACTCATATAATTGAAATGTATTAACAGTGTTTTTATTTGGTACTACTTTTAATCTAAACTTATCACTTATTATTTTTCTTTCTTCCACTTTTACTTACACTTATTTATAATTACACTTTTTATAATATTTAACAATCATAAATATTTTAGTTTTGTTTTTTTTTAATTATTAATTACTATATAAATAATATAATGAATTTATAAAATTTAATTAATAATTAATACAAATGTAAACTATTGTATAAACTATAAAGCCTACGAACGAGATTTTAATCTCATAAGGCATTTGAACTCGAAATAAAAAAAAAGGTATTCACTAGTTAGTATTAATTATTGTATAGAAAATATAATATTTGGCTAGTAAGTATACGAAAATTAAAAAGAACAATGATTTGTGATTCATTTTGTCAATCGGTTAAACGCCGCAGTTATATCAGGTTATCTTTGAGATCTTATTTGGAGAAAAAAATTAATTCTAATCCTACTCTAACACTATAAAAAAATTTTAATTAATTTTTTTTCTCTCACAAAAAATAACAAAAAAATTTCAATAATATTACTAAAATGGTTAAGGAATATTCATTGGAATATATAACAATATTTTCATTAAGTTTTCAACAGGTTCTTCTGTTTTCTATAAGCAAACATACTTAATGCTTAACTGAGTTTTTGTACAGAAAATTTTCTTTTATTATTGCTGCAAAATTATCTTTGAAATGTTTTAGTTTTCAGCTCGATTAAATTTTTTAATAAAGGTACTTTTACTTATGTCTCTATCTTTGGTGTTGTTAGCTTTTCTTTCATGTATTTTTCATGTATTATAGCTGGGAGTTTGTTTACGTTCTTTCTGATATTATTGTCAGATACTAAAAAAGAAAATCAAACAAGAAAAAAATGATTATGTAACAAACGTTATTTCCACAACCATTCAATAAAAACTCAGTGAATTAAACATTTTTTTTTAATTAACTGAATTTATAGTTTCATTATGTACTTTTATATGTAACAATATGTGAAGGTGTAGTGTGATTTACAAATCACAATAAATTGCGCATTTAGAATTTTTTTAAAACTGTAAATAGCTAAATTACATATATTTATATGTATATTAATAACTATATGTTTGTGCATTGTTTCGTATACTATCAGGGTAGTATATTGAATTTTTTTCCGAACATCACATTTCGTGTTATAAAAAATTACAATATATACAATTGAATGTTAATTTTTTTCCAATTTCTTTTTCGTTCTTATATTTTCTCATATTAATTTTGCATTTTTTGTTTTTACTTATATCATATTATAATAGAGAGTAGAAACTTTTTTTGAGTCTTCTGATAGAAGCTGAAATGAAAGTTTGTAGCTATGTAGAATAATTTTGCTAATGAATTTTTTTAGTTTGTTAAATTATGAATGAAATCATTACAATTTTTTAATGCGGCGGTAGATATTAATAGTTTAAATTCTACCCTTCTATATTAGTAAATTAAATTTAGTCTAAACTTTTCCAGAAGTAATATCTTTTGAAAAGAAAAATCCCCATTTGATTTCTTTATCTTTTTCTATTTTTATCTTAAAGTTTTATATTCTTATTTGAGAATAGCATCACCTATATTTGAATGCTATAAAGATACAGACGATACAACCATTATTTCTATATCGCCAATAATTTTATTTGTTGTAAAAAAATGGTTGTAAATAATTTTAATAAATGTCATTGAATTGATTTCATAATTTTACCGTTAATTTATTTTTATTCTTACTTAGTTCAAGTGTTTACAAATTACAATATTAAAATTTACAATAAAACCATTTTACAATAATAAAATATAAAACGAATACAATTAGTAATTTGAAATAGAGATTGTAAAAATTATACAATTAGTTTACACAAAATTCTTAATGAAATTAGGAAATTACTTTAAATAAGGATTTCTTTACAACATCTTTACTCATATCAAAATTTATTGTTGTGTTGTATTGGTTTGTGTTTATCAGCATTCTGTTAATAGGCTCATATTTTCCGTAGTTAGTCCTGTGAAATGTAATAGAAAATATGTTTTCATGCCTAAACTGTGCTCTTGTGTTAATTGTATTTCTTAAAATGTTATCAATATAACGTGAATCAATATGTGTTTATTCAGTACTTGGGTTATAAACATTATTATTTTGTTAATTGAATTTAAAAACCAAATTAATCCTTCCTATGAGCATAGAATATTTGATAAGGCCCATGTCTTTAAATCGCCATATACACTTATGACCCAAAAAGTGCATCATATAACTCTCTCTGATAGTTGTCAGCTCAGACCTCATTAGAACTATTAAAACAAATATTAATACTAATAAAGTGCCCTTCCTCTCAAAATTTTTATTCTGAATTTGGTTTTAAAGTTGGATTCAAAATCAAGCTTGCCCTTTTTTCCAGAATATATGTATAGAAATTAGACATAAATGCAGAGTTATTCTTATTCGCAGACGATGTTTGTATTATTTTTCATGCCACGAGTCATAACGAATTAGAAAATGTCATGAACAATGGAATAAAAAAACTTGAAGAGTGGTGGCTCAAAAATTAACAATCAACCCGAAGAAAAGTAAATATATGTTAATAAACTCAACTGGGCCATTAATGTACATATAAAAATCTTTAATGATGAAATAGAAAAAGTGACTGAATCAAATACCTGGGCATTTGGATTGACGAAGCATTTAAATGGAACAATCACATATCACGTCTGAGCAAGTAACTTTCGTTAATTGCAGGTGTTTTCTACAAAATTTCTAATTTATTGCCAAAAAAAAATAAAGAAATCAATATTTTATGCACTGTTTCATGATGCAATACAAATAACTCAAAATAGATTTATAAAAAACATATTTAATTATCGCTAATGATATACTCTTAATTAAAGATCTTATAGGGTTCAAACTCATATTACATATACATTACATAAATATGGAAACTATTCATACTACTACTTTATTGAGCAAAAGAAATGACTATCACCACTTTAACACCAGGAATCAAATTTGTTTCAACTAGATCGCAAAAGAACATCGCAATTTGGTCTGCAAACAACTTTATACGTGGCAATTAAATTATATAATAAAATTGATAATTCGTTAAAAATATTAAATATTACTAATCTAAAGAATAAACTTTTCAAATCTTATTTAAACTCATATAATTGCAATGTATTAACAGTGTTTTTATTTGGTACTTTGGTAAAAACTTAAAATACAAAATAAAATATGAAACTTATATCTATAATTATAATTGACAAGCATTTAAGGTCCTGCGCAGTAGACACCTTTTCATTTTATTTCGATTCTCCTACTCCTTAATGAACTTCTAATATACATAATATATAAGATTATATATAAAACAAAAATGCGCACACAGTTGAACATTTTGTACTCATATGATTTTATTATTCAGCCAATACATTATGCATAAGTGAGATATTATGAAAATAATAAACAAAAGTAAACAAATCAGTTATTATATTTTATACTAGCAAAGATACCCGACGTTGTCCGGGTCGACCACAAAGTGAATCGAATTTATTTCAATGAAGTTTGATTTATGAATCGAATTGAAAAAAATTGGTTTATCAAAAATATTGTAATATTTTTTTTCACTACGATAAAAAAATATCAACAATACTCCAACTTGAGCTATACTTATATTAAAATTATTTCTTTGTAAACAATATTTTGGTGATGTTTTCTGATGAAGTATAAGCAAATACGCTCCTTGCTGTTGAGGTATTCTTGAAATAAAGAAATGTTCGTTTTTTCCACAATCAATTGGAATTTGTACTTAAATGAAATGAGGATGCCAAGTTCTTATTCTTAATCTAGTACCGTAGTTTTGGCTTCTTCAAGTTTCGTAGAAGCAATATTGAAGCTACTACTTTTAATCCCAATTGATGAGGAGGAACAACTTCATTTTCATCGATAACTGTATCTATCGATTTGTACACATGGACCCCCTGGAACACTCTGCAGTATTTTCTGATTAATAAAACGAATCGTCACATTTTTGTGGCTAATTTACATAGCCATGTCATTTAAAAAATTTATACTGATTCCTAAATTCGAAAATATATTTTCAGGAAAATACATGTTTTTTTATTTTTCATAGAATACCTATAAATAAATTTTCAAGTCTGTAACACAAATTTTTTTTTGAAACATTTCTGATAGAGTATGTAAGTGTAAATTTTCATGCCTGTAACACTATTGGTTTTTATTCCTGAGACATACATGCTAAGAGTTGTACGGCAGCAACCCGAACCAGTCCAAATTTTTGAAATCGGTAACAGTCGAATTTCTTTATTTGTGAAAGAGTATCTAAGTGTAAGTTTTTATGCCTGTAACACAATTGGTTTTTGAAATATTCCTGAAACGTACGTATTAGGAGTTGTACGACAGCAACCCGAACCAGTCCAAATTTTTGAAATCGGTAACAGTCGAATTTCTATATTTGTGAAAAAGTATCTAAGTGTAACTTTTCATGCCTGTAACACAATTGGTTTTTGAAATATTCCTGAAACGTACGTGCTAGAAGTTGTACGGCAGCAACCCGAACCAGTCCAAATTTTTGAAATCGGTAACAGTCGAATTTCTTTATTTGTGAAAGAGTATCTAAGTGTAAGTTTTTATGCTTGTAACACAATTGGTTTTTGAAATATTCCTGAAACGTACGTGCTAGGAGTTGTACGACAGCAACCCGAACCAGTCCAAATTTTTGAAATCGGTAACAGTCGAATTTCTATATTTGTGAAAAAGTATCTAAGTGTAACTTTTCATGCCTGTAACACAATTGGTTTTTGAAATATTCCTGAAACGTACGTGCTAGGAGTTGTACGACAGCAACCCGAACCAGTCCAAATTTTTGAAATCGGTAACAGTCGAATTTCTTTATTTGTGAAAGAGTATCTAAGTGTAATTTTTTATGCCTGTAACACAATTGGTTTTTGAAATATTCCTGAAACGTACGTGCTAGGAGTTGTACGACAGCAACCCGAACCAGTCCAAATTTTTGAAATCGGTAACAGTCGAATTTCTTTATTTGTGAAAGAGTATCTAAGTGTAAGTTTTTATGCCTGTAACACAATTGGTTTTTGAAATATTCCTGAAACGTACGTATTAGGAGTTGTACGACAGCAACCCGAACCAGTCCAAATTTTTGAAATCGGTAACAGTCGAATTTCTATATTTGTGAACAAGTATTTAAGTGTAACTTTTCATGCCTGTAACACAATTGGTTTTTGAAATATTCCTGAAACGTACGTGCTAGGAGTTGTACGACAGCAACCCGAACCAGTCCAAATTTTTGAAATCGGTAACAGTCGAATTTCTTTATTTGTGAAAGAGTATCTAAGTGTAAGTTTTTATGCCTGTAACACAATTGGTTTTTGAAATATTCCTGAAACGTACGTGCTAGGAGTTGTACGACAGCAACCCGAACCAGTCCAAATTTTTGAAATCGGTAACAGTCGAATTTCTTTATTTGTGAAAGAGTATCTAAGTGTAAGTTTTTATGCCTGTAACACAATTGGTTTTTGAAATATTCCTGAAACGTACGTGCTAGGAGTTGTACGACAGCAACCCGAACCAGTCCAAATTTTTGAAATCGGTGACAGTCGAATTTCTATATTTGTGAAAAAGTATCTAAGTGTAACTTTCATTGCCTGTAACACAATTGGTTTTTGAAATATTCCTGAAACGTACGTGCTAGGAGTTGTACGACAGCAACCCGAACCAGTCCAATTTTTTTGAAATTGGTAACAGTCGAATTTCTATATTCTAATTAAAAATTTAACATTATACAAAATAGATATATATATAACCCTGCAGAAGTATTTATTTATTATGTCTATTATAGTTTTCCCATTATCTGTCTCTTAATTGATAAAAAATAATTAAAATGTTGATTGTGAAAAAGTATCTAAGTGTAACTTTTTATGCCTGTAACACAATTGGTTTTTAAATATTCCTGAAACGTACGTGCTAGGAGTTGTACGACAGCAACCCGAACCAGTCCAAATTTTTGAAATCGGTGACAGTCGAATTTCTATATTTGTGAAAAAGTATCTAAGTGTAACTTTCATTGCCTGTAACACAATTGGTTTTTGAAATATTCCTGAAACGTACGTGCTAGGAGTTGTACGACAGCAACCCGAACCAGTCCAATTTTTTTGAAATTGGTAACAGTCGAATTTCTATATTCTAATTAAAAATTTAACATTATACAAAATAGATATATATATAACCCTGCAGAAGTATTTATTTATTATGTCTATTATAGTTTTCCCATTATCTGTCTCTTAATTGATAAAAAATAATTAAAATGTTGATTGTGAAAAAGTATCTAAGTGTAACTTTTTATGCCTGTAACACAATTGGTTTTTAAATATTCCTGAAACGTACGTGCTAGGAGTTGTACGACAGCAACCCGAACCAGTCCAAATTTTTGAAATCGGTGACAGTCGAATTTCTATATTTGTGAAAAAGTATCTAAGTGTAACTTTCATTGCCTGTAACACAATTGGTTTTTGAAATATTCCTGAAACGTACGTGCTAGGAGTTGTACGACAGCAACCCGAACCAGTCCAATTTTTTTGAAATTGGTAACAGTCGAATTTCTATATTCTAATTAAAAATTTAACATTATACAAAATAGATATATATATAACCCTGCAGAAGTATTTATTTATTATGTCTATTATAGTTTTCCCATTATCTGTCTCTTAATTGATAAAAAATAATTAAAATGTTGATTGTGAAAAAGTATCTAAGTGTAACTTTTTATGCCTGTAACACAATTGGTTTTTGAAATATTCCTGAAACGTACGTGCTAGGAGTTGTACGACAGCAACCCGAACCAGTCCAAATTTTTGAAATCGGTAACAGTCGAATTTCTTTATTTGTGAAAGAGTATCTAAGTGTAAGTTTTTATGCCTGTAACACAATTGGTTTTTGAAATATTCCTGAAACGTACGTGCTAGGAGTTGTACGACAGCTACCCGAACCAGCACAAATTTTCGAAATCGGTAACAGTCGAATTTCTTTATTTGTGAAAGAGTATCTAAATGTAAGTTTTTATGCCTGTAACACAATTGGTTTTTGAAATATTCCTGAAACGTACGTGCTAGGAGTTGTACGACAGCTACCCGAACCAGTCCAAATTTTCGAAATCGGTAAATGTCGAATTTCTTTATTTGTGAAAGAGTATCTAAGTGTAAGTTTTCATGCCTGTAACACAATTGGTTTTTGAAATAGTCCCGGGACGTACGTGCTGGGAGTTGTACGGCAGCAACCTGAACCAGTCCAAATTTTCGAAATCGGTAAATGTCGAATTTCTTTATTTGTGAAAGAGAATCTAAATGTAAATTTTCATATCTGTCACACACATGGTTTTTAAAATATTCCTGAGGCTTGGTAAGAGTTGTACGGCAGCAACCCGAACCTGTCATCTGATGGCTTTGTAAAGTACCGCGTTATTTCCATACCGGTACCATGAATAACTGTACAAAATTTCAGAACTCTATCTTTAAAATTGTGGGCGTGTATAGCGAACAAACAAACAAACAAACAAATAAACAAACAAACAAACAAACAAACAAACAAACAAACAAACTTTCCCTTTTATAAGTATAGATTATGTACTTGCAAATGAATTTATGTACATATGCCAAAAAAAAACAAATTCATCTCAAATAAAAAATATAAAAAAGCAAAAACAAAAAAAATCAGTTGAATTGTTCATATGACTAGCAAATTTATTTTATATAGTAGAGTTAGAGTACCTATCTATAATTATAATTGACAAGCATTTAAGGTCCTGCGCAGTAGACACCTTTTTATTTTATTTCGATTCTCCTACTCCTTAATGAACTTCTAATATATATAATATATAAGATTATATATAAAACAAAAATGCGCACACAGTTGAACATTTTGTACACATCCGATTTTATTATTCAGCAAATACATTATGCATAAGTTAAAACTTATTAAAATAATAAACAAAAGCAAACAAATCAGTTATTATATATTATATTATGTACTTGCTAATGAATCTATGTACATATGCCAAAAAAAAAACAAAGAAACAAATTCATCTCAAATAAAAAATATAAAAAAGCAAAAACAAAAAAAATCAGTTAAATTGTTCATATGACTAGCAAATTTATTTTATATAGTAGAGTTAGAGTACCTATCTATAATTATAATTGACAAGCATTTAAGGTCCTGCGCAGTAGACACCTTTTCATCTTTAATGACAAAATTTTTTATTTTTAGTAATTTTATCCACTAAATGCCACTTACTATAGGGAATATATCGGAAACGAAGCAGTATATGAGGGACGTATATTTATGTGTCCTAAATAAAACTTACTAACCACAAAACTTTTTATTAAACACGAGTGGTTTCTGCTATATCGTGCGAAGTCTATGTCAGTACGTAAATTATTGTTTTTTTAAAAACTTTAAATTTGATTTCAACTTGAAATATAATTACTCAACAGGGGCCAGTAGTTATATTTTATATTACTGTAACAAATTTTATAAAAATATGTATATTTGAACTAAGTGATGGATAACTGATAGGTTCAAATTTCGTTTTCTTCCATAAATAATGTTTGCATTTTATTTTCAATTAAACTAAGCCATATGATTATGTATGTAACAAATGCAAGCCCTATATGACACATGTACGTACATTTACATATACTTAGTGAGAGAAAGAGAAATAATAAAAGAAAGAAATTAATAAAAGAAACTAAATTAAAAACACAAAAAAAATATAATGAAAATGATGATTGAAAATAATTGAAATTGAATAAAAATAGAAAATGATTGAAATATAATGATAATGATTTGTATTGCACATATTTATTTTGTATTCCTTTTTTTTGTTTTTTGCTTCTTTACACCAAAGAAATGTCAATAAATATAGTGAATTTAAAGAGAAACCAAATTTTAACTTTATCATATATCCATATTCCATTATTAGTACACACACATATGTAAATTTCACCTTAGTTGAATGCAAAGAATATCTATAATCTATATTACAAGAATATACACTCCCATTTTACGTAAACCTAATTTTTAAGAAATACCAAACCGAGCAAAATATCATTAGTTAAAAGAGGTAAAATTTACATTTACTTATCGTGTACCAAATTTATTATGAGAGAGAAAAGGTACAAAACAGATGTTTGCCTTTTGCTTTCTAAAATAATTTTGCGTTCTTATTATTCTCCTTTGGATTTGTTTACGTTTCCTCCCATTATTTATATGAGGCAGGGTGGCAAAAAATATTAGTTCTAATATAGTTTGTTTCCTTATACGAGGATTAATTCTGATCTTTTATTATTTTAATATTTTCGTTTTAAACATTATTATTTTCGTATATACCTATTAAAAATATTAAATTATAATTAATAATATAAAATATTATTAATATTTTTGTCAGTAATAATTTGGAGTTACAAACATTATTATTTTTTATTAATTATATTAGTAAACCTATATTTTTTCTTTTTCTTACACGTAAAATTCTTATTATCGTCTATTTCTGACAATGTTTATCAAATTTGCATATGAATTTGTGTGCAAACAAATGAATACATACATGAGTTCATACTCTTTTTATGGATATACTTTGGTTAAATGGTTATTGAAATGGGTATTTTGTTGAATTGAAGCAAATTGAAACAAACATATAAAGTCCAAGGCAAGTTAATTAAGGCAAATATAAAAAACAATAATGCTCACATAGTTGAAAATTTTTTAATCATATGGTTTTATTATTCACCAAATACATTGTTCGTGAGTTCTTATTAAAATAAAAAACAAAAACAAACAAAAATATAAAAAAAACAAAATAAATTCATATGACGGGCAATTTCATCTTTACATAATAGAGTCAAAGTAGCTGTCTATAATTATAATTGACAAGCATTTAAGGTCCTGCGCAGTAGACACCTTTTCATTTTATTTCGATTCTCCTACTCTTTAATGAACTTCTAATATACATAATATATAAGATTATATATAAAACAAAAATGCGCGCACAGTTGAACATTTTGTACTCATATGATTTTATTATTCAGCAAATACATTATGCATAAGTGAGATATTATGAAAATAATAAACAAAAGCAAACAAATCAGTTATTATATATTATATTATGTACTTGCTAATGAATCTATGTACATATGCCAAAAAAAAAACAAAGAAACAAATTCATCTCTAATAAAAAATATAAAAAAGCAAAAACAAAAAAAATCAGTTAAATTGTTCATATGACTATCAAATTTATTTTATATAGTAGAGTTAGAGTACCTATCTATAATTATAATAGACACCTTTTCATCTTTAATGACAAAATTTTTTATTTTTAGTAATCTTATCCACTAAATGCCACTTACTATAGGGAATATATCGGAAACGAAGCAGTATATGAGGGACGTGTATTTATGTGTCCTAAATAAAACTTACTAACTACAAAACTTTTTATTAAACACGAGTGGTTTCTGCTATATCGTGCGAAGTCTATGTCAGTACGTAAATTATTGTTTTTTTAAAAACTTTAAATTTGACTTCAACTTGAAATATAATTACTCAGCAGGGGCCACTAGTTATATTTTATATTACTGTAACAAATTTTATAAAAATATGTATATTTGAACTAAGTGATGGATAACTGATAGGTTCAAATTTCGTTTTCTTCCATAAATAATGTTTGCATTTTATTTGCAATTAAACTAAGCCATATGATTATGTATGTAACAAATGCAAGCCCTATATGACACATGTACGTACATTTACATATACTTAGTGAGAGAAAGAGAAATAATAAAAGAAAGAAATTAATAAAAGAAACTAAATTAAAAACACAAAAAAAATATAATGAAAATGATGATTGAAAATAATTGAAATTGAATAATAATAGAAAATGATTGAAATATAATGATAATGATTTGTATTGCACACTATTTAATACATATTCCTTTTTTGTTTTTCTTTTTTTGCTTCTTTACACCATAGAAATGTCAATAAATATAGTGAATTTAAAGAGAAACCAAATTTTAACATTATCAAATATCCATATTCCATTATATGTAGACACGCATATGTAAATTTCACCTTAGTTGAATGCAAAGAATATCTATAATCTATATTAACAAGAATACACACTCCCATTTTACGACATATTAATTTTTAAGAAATATCAAACCGAGCAAAATATCATTAATTAAAAGAGGTAATATTTACATTTACTTATCGTGTACCAATTTTATTATGAGAGAGAAAAGGTACAAAACAGATGTTTGCCTTTTGCTTTATACGGTAAAATAATTTTGCGTTCTCATTATTCTCTTTTGGATTTGTTTACGTTTCCTCCCATTATTTATATCAGGCAGGTTGGCAAAAAATGTTAGTTCTAATTTAGTTTGTTCCCTTATACGAGGATTAATTCTAATCTTTTATTATTTTAATATTTTCGTTTTAAACATTATTATTTTCGTATATACCTATTAAAAATATTAAATTATAATTACATTACAATAATATAAAATATTATTAATATTTTTATCAGTAATAATTTGGAGTTACAAACATTATTAATTTTTATTAGTTATATCAGTAAACCTAAATATTTATTATATTGGTATACGGTTATAAAATAATACTGAGGACAACATCTATTTACAAATCACAGAATTTAGGGAATATGATAACGCTGTTTTTTGTTACTCTCTTTAGTTTACTATATTTTTTCTTTTTCTTACACGTAAAATTCTTACTATCGTCTATTTCTGACAATGTTTATCAAATTTGCATATGAATTTGTGTGCAAACAAATGAATACATACATGAGTTCATACTCTTTTTATGGATATACTTTGGTTAAATGGTTATTGAAATGGCTATTTTGTTGAATTGAAGCAAATTGAAACAAACATATAAAGTCCAAGGCAAGTTAATTAAGGCAAATATAAAAAACAATAATGCTCACACAGTTGAAAATTTTTTAATCATATAGTTTTATTATTCACCAAATACATTGTTCGTGAGTTCTTATTAAAATAAAAAACAACAACAAACAAAAGTATAAAATATAAAAAAAAACAAAAACAAAAAAAATACAAAAACAAAAAAAATTCATATGACGGGCAATTTCATCTTTACATAATATAGTCAAAGTAGCTATCTATAATTATAATTGACAAGCATTTAAGGTCCTGCGCAGTAGACACCTTTTCATTTTATTTCAATTCTCCTACTCCTTAATGAACTTCTAATATACATAATATATAAGATTATATATAAAACAAAAATGCGCACACAGTTGAAAATTTTGTACTCATATGATTTTATTATTCAGCAAATACATTATGCATATCTGAGAACTTGTTAAAATAATAAACAAAAGCAAACAATTCAGTTTTTATAATTTACATTATATACTTGCAAATGAATCTATGTACATATGCAAAAAACAAAAAAAAAAAACAAATTCATCTAAAATAAAAAATATAAAAACAACAAAAAAACAAATCACTTGAATTCTTCATTTTTATCTTTTTAAGTAACTGTTTCTAAATTTTGGTTATTTGTAGTAATAATATACTTTTATTAAACACGAGTGGTTTCTGCTATATCGTGCGAAGTCTATGTCAGTACGTAAATTACTTTTTTTTTAAAAACTTTAAATTTGACTTCAACTTGAAATATAATTACTCAACAGGGGCCCCTAGTCATATTATAATAGAGAGTAGAAACTTTTTTTTAGTCTTCTGATAGAAGTTGTTTTTTTATTTGGTACTACTTTTAATCTAAACTTATCACTTATTATTTTTCTTTCTTCCACTTTTTTATAGTTACACTTTTTATAATATTTAACAATCATAAATATTTTAGTTTTGTTTTTTTTAATTATTAATTACTATATAAATAATATAAAAATGAATTTATAAAATTTAATGAATAATTAATACAAATGTAAACTATTGTATAAACTATAAAGCCTACGAACGAGATTTTTATCTCATAAGGCAATTGAACTCAAAATAAAAAAAAAAAATCAAAATTTTGTATCAGTAAAATTATTAGAATAACTCACATTTGAATAAGATAGAGCTGTATCATCAGCAAAAGCAGTAATTTTTCCTTTAAACGCTTGAGCAAAAAGTGAATTGACATTAATTAAAAAAAGTGTTGAAGCTAGTACTTTCCTATCCTAGTAAAAGTATTGAGCTACAGTACTTTCGGAACTGTATACATTTGAAATTTTTACTATTTGCATCGATCTTTAAGGTATGAACTACACCAATCCAAAATAAAACCTCTAAATCCAGCTTTAACCAATTTGTTTAATAATGAGGTATGGTCCCCCAAAAGCTTTTGTGATATATATAAATAAGGCAGCCGGAATTTCAGAATCATTAACCTCCTGGGTTTTGTCGGGCGCTGAATATATTTACATTTCATTTTTTATTTTTTAAATCAACGCTAATTAATTCATATTAATTTGACTTAAAACTAGTTTAACAAAATTTAATAATTAATTTTTTATTTCTACCCATTACCAAAATTAGTAGTACTTTTCAGGTAGGTCATTAAAAGTTTTTAAATTAGTATATATGCAGTTATTTTTTTATTTATTTGTTTTGAATAGTGATAGGTAGAAGTTAGATTTGTTTCTTGTATTTTGGCTATGGATGTCTAGTATATTATTATACTATTGATGTTAGGTTTCATAAAAAGATGGTTCAGAGAATCGAACGATCCTCATATCCTAAAATCGCTATACTTATGTCTTGTTAGGCCACAACTAGAATATTCCAGCTAGGTTTGGTCTCCCTACTATGAATTTCATACTCTATGAGTTGAGGCAATTTGAAAAAACCTCTTAAGATTCGCGTTACGTCACTTACCTTGGTCGGATCCCTTATTTTTGCCTCTATATTATGATTGAACTTAATTCATCTTGCTACATTAGGAAAAAGACGCGAAGTTGCTGATGTTATTTTTATCACTGAACTGGTCAAAGGAAATATTATACCATAAAACGATAGCCTCTTTACCATTTCTACCCTCTTTACCTTTACCTTTCATCGAACTAACTGTGGAATGAATGAACCAATCCATATAATGATGATCGTGGGCAATAAATACAATCAAATGTTATGAATTTTTCCCTCTTTGAAAGTACTCAAAAAAAGCTTTTATTCTGAATTATCTGCTTAATCTGACTTGTAGTTATTAACTTTATACATGTAGTAGCAATTTAATCTTAAATTTAAGATTTATTAAAAAAGTAATTGAATAATTCACATATTATTCTGTTTTCTTTGTTTTTTTTACCCACATATGGACGAGTTGACTTCTATTTATCTAACTTACAAACCAATTGTTGCCGAGCCCTGCTGTTGAATTAATTAAAAAATAGTTTAATTTAAATCAATTTTCACATATTTTTTCAATTAACTTTCCAACTATGTACTTATTAAAACCTGTTTTGATTTTATTACATTCTTTCTGTTTTTTCATATGTTCTTCGGAGACACTTGTGATTTCATTTTCCAGCAAGACAAAGCTCCTTGCTCTGTTAAAATATGCTATGTGTGTAATTCTAACATTCAAGCAGGAGAAAATAATGTTAGATAAAATGTTTGTACGAAAACAGTAAATATATGAAGTTTCCATGAATAAAAGCAAGGAACGTAAATTTAAACTATATTTTGATATTTTAAACAGTTATCAGGATTGACAGTACATAATTATAAATTATAATTTATTGTACATTTGAGCCGTTTGAGTATAATATAGGTAGCGTAAATGGCAATTGATATATATATAATATACATACATCTTCATGATACATCAATATAGTGTCAACTACACTGTCAACTGTCAATAAGTATCTGTCAATATGTATAAGTAAGTCTGAAACTGTCAATATATAATTTGTAGGCTTAGAATTGCTTAGATTTATTCTAAACTACGTTTTCGTGTTTTGTTGAAATAATTGAGAATAATAATTGAGAAATATAATAAAAATTATTTACTGTTTTTATTAAAAAATATTGTTTTTTGTTTATATTATAAAAATTAATATTATAAATTTTATAATAAAATAACATAAATAAAAGATTTTTTTAAAATAATAATTTGAGTGAGAATCAAACTTATACAAAATTTTTCATATTAATATGATGTTTGAACCAACTGAACTAAGAACCGATAAAAATTCTTTCAACAAAATACATACATAAAATAAAAATTTATTTTGATCCCCACAATACCCAGGATAAATGAATTATATAAATAAATAACATCGCAAGCAGAGATGCAAACCGGTTTTTGAACCGAACCATAAAACCACTGAACCATCGATATTTTCCGAACCAAAACCATAACCGAAACCAAATCACTTTTATAATGAATTGGGCGAACCAAACCAAAACCGAACCATTTCTTAAAATAATTCTGAAATCGTTATTCACAATAATTATAATAACTAGTTAAATACCCGTTACTACGTAACTTTTTTCTACCATTATATATAGTGAAAAATCAAAATTAGAGCATTCTAGGTTGTACTACATTATAAATTATCGAAATCAAAAATTCCCCTATCAACAATATTTTAGTAATAATACTTTAGTTAAATAAGTAAATTAGCAGACAGACTATGTAATTGGATTGATATAGATTGACATATTTAATCAACTAATATTTCATTAAAAACTATATTTCTAACAGTTATATTCTCTTCGGTTACAATTTTCAAATGATTTCTATTCCCAGTGCGCGACATTCCGACATATAGTTGTCCATGTGAAAAACATGTTGTATCAATTAAAATACCAACCTTATTGAGAGTTTGACCTTGGGCTTTGTTGATGGTCATTGCAAAGGCAGCTCGGACGGGAAATTGGCTTCTTACTGTTTATTTTTTCTAGAAATTAGGAAAACCAAAAAATAAAAAACTACTGTTTTTTTTTATTTTAAAATACAAAAGACTACAATATCAAAATATCAATAGATAGATATAGGATATATTCATATATTACATAGGTACATTTATTATTTATCTATACCTACTGCTATTGTTTTTTATTTAAAAAATTAGGTACTCACTATTAGGTACCGTTTAGACATCAAGATTTTGTTTATACTATTGAAAGTTTGACTGTCCTGTAAACGTTGTTCCACAAATTTTGACATCCGACTTTAATGAAAAAATAGAATATTATCCTATTATCATCAAACATTTTTGAAACAAAAAATGCTGGAAACTAATTTTTTCCTTTAAATCGAACGATGTACTTTAGAAATCTCTTTTCCCGTGGCCCGTGGGCTATTTAAAATTAAATTTCAAAAATTAAATGGTTTTTTAAATCATTTATATCGCATTCTTTCTTTCTCACAACTTATTACATAAGAAAAACAATAGTTTTTTTGCTTCTTTAACTAATGGAGTTTTTTTGTAAATGGAATCTTGACTTCCCCACTGCATATCTTCTTATTAAAGAATATTCTTTTCTACTATGATGTATTAAGAAGAAAAACAACAAAAGAAAATAACAAAAAATGTATATATATACAGTATATTCCGTTTCATTTAAATCAATTTGAGTAAAGTTTGATTTTTTTTTCTCCTATATTAAAGGCATTCTTGGTGAGGTGTAAGAAAGAAAGAAAAAAATCTCTTCCAATTTGATTGCAAATTCTCTTCTTCATTTATGTTAAAAACAAAATGTATGCAAGAAACAGAAACAATATTTCTCTTTAAAACAAAAAATTACAACGGTACATGCTGACACCGGCGAAGAATTATATATAGATTCACAAACCAACAAAATATGTGGTGGTTTTCGGTTTGGTTCATGTTTTCAACAATTTTTTAACATTTTAAATTTTAACATATATAATAAAAAAAAACTGATATTCGAAATCGAAAGTCATGAAGATAAAATTTGTTTATAGGGAACGAAAAAAAAGTCAAATTCAATACGGAAAAAGTCAAATGTTGACATTTGATTTAAATTTTTTTCAATAAACGAATTTATAACGTCTTTGAGTTTTAAAGGTGGGACTGTTGTGATGTGAATGTGAGTAATAAAATTAATTAATTTCTTATGATTTTTTAATTATAATTTTTTGTTTTTTTTTCTCAACATTACCCGAAAGAAAATGGCCATACAAAAAAATAACAAAAACCCAGTATTTGAAAAATTTTGTTTTCAGATAGAAACTAATACCAGCAAATGTAGTTTTGTTACGAAAAGCAATCACCCCGAAAATCTAATGCGACATCTTAAGAAGATTGTATATAGTATATGTAATCTGTAATGTATATAAATAATTTTATTTTTAACAAAATTGAATCAAAACCGAACCGAACCGAAGACCATAAATAAAAATATTTATTGAAGCAGAACCAAACCAAAACCAAATTTTGAAATTTTTAGAACCAAAACCAAAAACCCAAAACCAAAAATTAAAATTAACCTTAAACCAAAACCGAACCAGACGAAAAAATTTTTTGGTTTGCATCTCTGATTGCAAGCTAAAAAAAAAACAAGTAAAAAGACAACAATTTGCAAGGAATATGGTTTATCATAGTGCACTGCCCGGTGTATTGTACATGGTGCATTGTTTTTTTAACTTGGTTCATGTTGCAAAATAATATTAGGACAAATTTAAAAGATATTCTTTATACATATTATATTTTTTCAATCAAAAATCAATTTAAAATTTGAAAATACGAAAAGTTAAAATTATTCTCTTTTTATTAAATTATTATTTGTTTGTTGTTGAAAAAGTTCTAATTAAGTTGAAACAAGGTCAAAAGAAAATAAATACGATGCTAGTGGGTTCTAACAACACTTAAGAAAAATTATTAAGATTATTATCGAATTGTAAATTGTGAAAAATCACATCAGATTTCTAATGATTGACAAAAAAATTTGGTTAAGGGCGAATTGAAAGAGATACCTAACGGATGGCTTATCAGAAGTTCTATCAACGCTTTTTTTCTTTAATCAATTCGAATGCATTAAGAGTTACAAGTGAGGGAAAGAATTTACTCTGAAGTTGTCAAAACATCAAATTGATAGAAAAACAGGTACATATTCAAATCCACATAACGTTTAATGTTAAGGGCGACCTGCAGTTGAAACTGAACCTAGATATTTTAAAATAAAGCAGAAAAGGGGGCATATACCAAAATAACGATATAAAATTGAAATAGCTTGTTACTACTGCTCAAATTTCATATTTCCCACCACAATCGAACTTCTTTACAACGCACATTGCAAATATATAAATTTTAATAATCTTTTTGCGATAATATTTCTTTTATAATAATAATTATTGTTTGTGTCAATATTTTTAAATTTATCGTTAAAAAAGAATTCTTTCTTTTTAAAAATTTAACAGTACAAACTTTTTTGGATTTAGAATTATTGTTAAAACTACGGAATCTGAACCAAAGTAAGTATATTTGAAATTATAACTGTATTAGTTACTTTTTTTCTACTTATACAACTAAAACTACTTTAAATTTCAAAGCAACCTAACCATTTTCAGTACCTACCCATTACTGTGATGACAATTTCATTAATTTTTCTTGCATTTTATTATACTGATAAACTGTAAAATACAAAAGAAAATTCACTCTACAACAAATAAGAAAAAACTATGTTGAAAGAATTGAAAAATATTTTCATGATGTACCAACCTACAATATATAAGTACAAATGGTACCCAAATGTTTTCATTTTTCGTTCATGGTGTTTTTTTTTTTTTTATTTTATTTTCATTCGCCTCAAGAAAACTTTAAATAAAATAAAAGAGAAAAAAAAAACAAAAAATAAACAGGAAAAGAGGACCTTTCATATTTCTTAGTTTTGTTATTCTGTTTTTTTGTTCTTTGTATTATTATTTGGTATATGTTTATGGTATACGTGTACATTTGTGTAAGTACTTTTATTGTTTTTTGTTATTATTGTGTTTTTTTTTTAAAGGAAATATTTTTCATCAAGGAAACAAATTATGAATTCGCACCTCGTAAATAAAATTTATGGTATTTGCTCGATAAACTTTTAATGTAGTTTCCTTAACATTTCGGTTGAATGGCCACAAAAAAAAAAAAAAAAAATGCCAAAACAAAAATTGTATTCTTTTACCGTTATAAAGCACTCTAACTCATAACACTATATACAATTTCATTATGTAAATATGTATTTATGTGTATATACATGTGTAAAAGTGTAAATAAGGATAAATTCTTTACCACAAGATTTTTAAATAAGATTTAAGAAGTTCTTTTCGAATTGTAAAAGTATGAATTTTTTATAATAATTCTGTTTTGTATGCGCCTGTGTGCTTGTGTTTATTATCATGTTTCTTATAGAAGTTAAGAAAATAAAATTTATATAATATAACTATAGCTTATACTTATATTAGGATAAGGTTGGCTACAGTTGTTTACAAAAGTGTTTAAATACTTATAAGCGAATGAACAGAGCAGTATTTATAAGCTCAAAAATATGTAGACATTGTATTTATTATTTTGTAAAATTGAATTACTCTATTAAAGTCTACAGGGAATAAAATTGTAATGTCATATTGTCATATTTTGACTGTGTTAAACCTTTAATTACCAATGTCACTAAATAAAATAAATTAAACTATTTGAACCTATATAGTCAAAAATGAATCAAACTGTAAACTGTATAATAATCCTAATGGTCTACCATGCAAAACAATTTTTTACTCAGAATTTGCCAATTAAATGAATAATATCTGTAAACACATTGGATGTGAAAATATTGAAATACAATTATTTAAAATTTAAAATATGAAAATTGTATTCTTCACTGCTTTTGAGAGCATGGAACTTTAATTTTCATCTATCACAAGAATATTATTAATATTCTTGCTGCAGAAAAGATTTTCAATGGATTGAGTTTCTATTCTAATTGACCGTTTTTTCAGAACTTGACAATATTTACCATATTATTATGACCATTTACTTATTTTATTTGTATCAGTAGGGGCTCATACCTCTTTATTTACCACATTTCTTTGTTTAAAATATTTCTTTCTTATAGCAAAATAAAAGCATGGAAATTCATGAAATTTTTGAGTCTGTATTAAATATAATGTATAAATATAAAAACTATGCTATTAAATATACTTTTTTTGCCAACATAGTATTCCAATTTTCTTACATGTAACCACATACGTAAAATATTTTTTTTTTGTTGGTTTTTGTGGATTGTTTCCATAATACGGCTGATCAGTATGATGAGTAATTTCAAAAATTTACTGTGTAGATTTTCTGAAAATATTGCATTTATCCCGATTTTGCACGTAACATATACATAAAAAGAACAAGTTGTAAAAAAAATGTTAAATATTGCTTATTAAGTTAGATGGGTTAAATAAAATGCATTTCTGTACTTATGTATAATTTATTTCATGGAAAACTCTAAGCTGTTTTATTTCATGCGAATGGGTTGGTATCGAAATTTAACTTTTTAAAATGTCGTTTTATCATAATCTGATATTTTAAGATACTTCACAAAACACGGATAGTCTAAATATTTTAGGTATGAGCGTGAATCAAAAAATTATTTGGAACAATTTATAACATCGTGTTTGGGCTATCTTAGTCTACAACAAAAAAATCTATTTTGAAAATAACGGAAATCAAACTCATAGCTTCATCTTACTAATACCAATTTCGTTTTTTCAACTTGTAAATACAATCCCCATAGTATATTATTCATTTCACATCATTTAAATTTAATATCAAATATACGAATAATTTTGTAAACAACTACATACAATATATAACATTATAAATAAATATAATAGAAATAAATAATAATGTTTACAAAAGTAATAAAAATGCATTTTCTGGCATATAAATTTTGTGTTTTAATGTAAAAAATAAATTTTTAAAATTTATTTCTTTTAACTTTTAATAAAAGTCCGAAATAAAAAATTAAGGATCCGTTTTTATTTTGCTAAGATACAATTTGTTTTTAATGAAATTTAAGTAGTAGGAACCTATTTATAATATATAGAAATAATTTTTGTTAAATTAAAAATTAAAAATTATGACATTTGTTATATGAATTATATTAATTTTAATTTTAAATTATGATAAAATAAAAAATTATTAAACTAAATAGATTTCAAGAAGAATAATGCTTACCTATGTATACCTAAATAGCAAATAAATTAATTGACTAACTTAGTAACTTTCTTCGAAAATAAAAAATTAAGTTTTTAAGAAAGTTTTTAAGTTTATTAGAAACTTAAAAGAAAATTTATTTTGTTACTATCACTTAATTAATTGATATAGATACGTATACTATTAAAAAAAATAAAAACAAAAATACAATATTTTCTATTAATAACAAAGTTTTGATAAAATCTCATCTCTCCTTAATTCAGAATAAATAGTTCAAATTCATCACAAATTCGATAAACAATTAAAACTAATGAAAATATGAGATTGAAAAACTTAGTTCTAAACATTACCATCAAGATACTTATATATAAAATTATTATTTTTTTAATTGATATAACAACTACGAATATAATATTTTTATAATAATTTAATTTGTTTTTGAACTATTATAACAATTTATACAATATAATCTATATATTTTAATTTATAACATTATATTATATTTCTTTACAACCGAATTGATAGTGACACAAAAAAAATTTAATCCAGCAGTTTAGAAAGTTGAGGAGTTCAAATTCTTTTCATCTATTACAAGAAAGATGTTGTGAATAACACAGGTTACTCCACTTTGCGAAAATTCAAAAAACGATTAAATTGAAAAGTATAACAGCTGCTCGAAAGAGAAATACGGAGGAAAAATAACACAACATGTAATACTTATGTATATTGGCATAACAAATGCACATAATATGTGTGTATAATATATTTGATGTAAAATTCGAAACTATGTCGTTTAATCTCAATGTTGTTTAGTATTGGGAGGTTTTAATTATCATAAAGATTGGTCAATTATTTAGTTATGGTGAAATCTTTAAAGATTTACTAATATTTGGTTTATGTTGAGCTACTTTAACTCATGATGATGCTCATAATAATAGTGTCAAGTAATTTTTGATTTCAAAGAGTTCATAAAGTTAATATTTCATAATAGCTCTCTCCTATTTCAACCATTTTATCAGTGGTGAAATAATTAAAAATTTATATTATCAACTATAAAACTGAATTAGTGATCGGATCAGAACAACTCGTTGTGAAAAGAAAAATTTTAGATAATTTTCAGAATAATTTTTTTATTACGGGATCAAGTTTTAAATGAAAATTATGGGATATATGAGACAATTGTGTGATATAAGTTCTAGTGAGCACCTAAAGCTTAAAAAGAAAGAATGTAGTAAATTATTTGACTAAATGCATCGAAAAGACATTTCGCTTTGGTATAAACACTAATTTAGTGTTATGTTTTCTAACAAAAAGTCATATAATAAATAGTAGGTCCTATTCGTATGGAAATAAATTTCTTATTAGAGGTAATACTGGAATCCAACGAGATCTACAACGATACTGACTTACTTATAATTAAATATAATTACCATTAGCTTCCTAATCTCGTATAGATATAAATTACCAATTTCAGTATAAAAAAACGTTGGGAGAAAGGATTGACCTAAATTCGGGTAGAAGAATCATGTGAACTCGATCTTGCTAAATCTGATATTTCCCAAGGAATTTTACCCGCTTAACATAAAGACCTAAGTCTTAATAAATATAGTAATAAAAAAAATTACAAGACCTAAATCAATTGTCCTTGCACCTTGGACTAAAATATGGATTGATTCATGATTTCATTTCGGATAATTAAGTACAGGATATTGCAGTAGAGAAAAATTGGTTAAAAATAATACAGTAGTCTTTTTAATAAAAGAGTCTTGCGATCGTCATCATCATCTTTTAGCACTAAGAGGTGAACTCCAAAATACTACTCCAAAAATGTCAATCTTGTTTCCAATCAATTTGGGATTTGTAGGGTGAAGCATGAAACATTTTTTTCATCCTTATAGAAAATTTAAATTAACTTAACCCCTTATATTGTTCAAGCAGTGAAGGAGTTGAAATATTTTGAAGGTTTTTGAAATTATGGTTAATATTGGTCTAACTAAGAAATTTTTTTAAAAAAAAAAGTTAAAAAAACTTTTTGGGTTCTCCGAGATTTGGAACGTTGAGAAAACGCAACATTAAACAAAAATGAATTTAAAAAAAAAAAATTAAATAAAAACCTCATCAATTTGCTGTTTTTTTTTTTTTTTGTTATTTTTTTATTTATAGTATTAGTTCGAAAATAACGAAAGTAGGAATTTTAAAATTCAGAATTTCAAAAAATAAAAAATAAATTCAATATAAAACTAAATTTTATTTTGATTTAATAAAATATTTTTGTTATTAATAATTATGATGTATTAAGTGGTATAATGGTATTTAGAGAAACATTTTGAGTAAAGTGAAATTATACATCTCCGAAAGAACAACCCATGTGTTTGTTGTAATTTTCAATCCACTTGGCTTTACACCATAAAATTGTAGCCAAATCTTATAGACTTTCCGTGTATGAGCATTTCGCACCCATATTTATCAAAATAAGGCCACATTCATTCATCAATTGAGAAATTGTGTGTAAAAGTTCCAAATTTGAAACAATTTTCTGCAACTATATTTAAAAATATAGTTGATTAACCTTTTTAAAAGAGACATTGTCAAAACAAAATTTAAATTTTATTGTTTAGCATAAAAATTTGCTTGATTTCAAATGAAATACATATAAAGGTTTAATCAAAAAATTCGTGAAATTGGTTACTTATTACCCAGTGAGCTTAAAAATATTCTAAACTTCAATGTTCTCAAATGAAATATTTTATTGACTAAAATATTTAAATTCAAAATTTCATCCTATTGCTGACTTATTTCGCATTCTAATTTGGACTAAAGAATTTTCATCCTCCTTTGAAAAATATCATTATTGACAAATAGTTTAATATTCCCAGCAGATTTAGGAAGAACACGCTTAACATTTTCCTTCATCATATCATCGACATCGTAATCACATTGTCAGTTAGAAGTTTGGTGAAAGAATCTCTGCAACATTTATGTCAAAACCATTTAATTCCTCTAGAGATTAAATATATAATAAATATACAATTTAATGTAGTTTTGTAAATTTTTACACTTTAAAATTTTAATTTCAAAGAAACCGCTTTTAAACAGTAAAAACCAACAATTATAAATGACACTTTGAATGTTCAAATATACATAAGTGTATATGTAACACAAATCGTTTTTTTTACAGTGTTAATGATGCTAATAAAAACAAAATTGTTTTCGTTTTTATTATTTATACGTAAGCTGGTGGGAATCTTCAAAAGACACAATGAGCCCCGTAACTTGACATTGGGTGTGGGATTCTTACCCAACACACTCTTCCTATATTGCGATATATTCCAGAACAGGACTAATGAGCAATTTTTTTAAGGCTTTATTTTAATTTTAAATGCAAACTACATCCAACGATGTCTACCCAACTTTTTCTTTGACATATTCACCTATACTCTTGAAGACTCATCACATCAGCGACGAAAAACCGACCCAACATGGTTTCGTTGGTAGTCAACATAACGAAATTCTTCACAAATTCCGAAACAACAAATCTATCTAAACGTGGGAGGGGGTCAACCCCCGATCACCGACGCGACGAGTCCTCAAGAATGTGGATGATTATTGCTGCACTAACTCAAAAGGTTTTACTCTTTTGAGTCGTCTGGCTATATTTCTATTGTCCAAGAGCTGGACTACCTCGACATTTACATGGTGCTGCAGCTTTTTTTCATGACTTCCTTCAAATTTCTGTATTTCTTTATCGACAGGTTCTATTTTCAAACCCCATAGCTGGTTGCGACCGTACTGGTTTCAGTATTTGTTTATAGAGCAAAAGTTTGTTTTGTATTGTTAAGGTAGAATTCTTACCTATGAGCCAGTACATTTTTCTAAAACGGATTTGTAATTCTTCTGTTTTGTTTTTGATCATAGCTTTCCAGCGAAATATCAATTGATAACGTCATTCCAATATATTTGGCAGTATTTGAATTGGGTATTTCTGGACCATTTATGTTTATATTGGTTTATGGTAAATTTTTTTATTTGTGAAATTTACATGTACTGACTTAGCTTCATTTAATTTTAGCCTCCATCTTTTTCCACACAAAAACGGGTATACAAACGTAAGTTTTAAGGGAGCATGTATACTAAAAGTACCACATTAAAAATATGAAAAAAGAAAAAAAAATGGAAGACCATGTAAGCAGTTTTTAAATGAATTTCGGAGTATTACTAATCTACGGTTTTTCGTTAAATTAATAATATTTTACACTCGATGACATTCACTGAATTTCTTTGTCTGTCCTTGACTTAAAATTAAATAAATTGCCAATTTATTAATTTCTATATATTTATTTATATTAATCATATAAATCAATTATAGTTTAGTCTTTTAATATATATATATATATATTTTTTTTTCTTGGACACATTACAAACGCTCTAATAAATTAAAGAACGTGTACAAAAATACAATAACAAACCATAATTTTCTTAATAGAATCTATGAATAAAGTTTTGTTCAAAATGGTTAAAAAATATAAAATACAAAAAAAATCAACTTTTCTCATTAAGGATATTATGAAAGTTTTGGGAAGAGGATGTGCTTTGCTTTTATAATTTTTTTTGTTACTGTTCATTTTCTGAGGATTTTCTTATATTTTTAAGCTCTCAAAGAAATTAATTTTAGCTTTCTTCTAATACCATATTAACCTATCTACGTTGATAAGAATTTAACCTAGTTTTCAAGAAGCTCTTTGTTTATTTTTACTTTTTTTTGTTAAAGTTTAATTGTCAATCTCACAGCTCTTTTGATTTTATAATTTAATTAACTATCTTATATATTATCATATAAATTTTTTTGGAGTATATAATTTTTTTTTAATAGTTGAATTGGTATAAAATTAAAGTCCTTTTTACACATTTTATACTAACTGCAGTTGTAGTTAATAGAATATAATATATTTAGTTTTAATTTAATTCCCATAAATTAGCATGAGCTTGATCAGATTTTAGATTAACCCCCATTTTGTTTGTTAGTTGAGCAAAGTATTTATAAAAAGTTTTATCGTAATCAAAAAAGATAGTTACAGGTAGAAGAACTTGCAAATATTTTATTACTCTAGAATGAAAACATTTAAAAATTTGGTTATATTTTAACATATGTCAAGTATTGAGTAACATTGGACTAATTATTAGTCTTTGGAATATTTTTTTTTCTCCTATTACTACATACTTTGCTCAACTAACAAACAAAATGGGGGTTAATCTAAAATCTGATCAAGCTCATGCTAATTTATGGGAATTAAATTAAAACTAAATCTATTATATTCTATTTACTACAACTGCCGTTAATATAAAATGTGTAAAAAGGACTTTAATTTTATACCAATTCAACTATTAAAAAAAAATTATATACTCCAAAAAAAACTTATATAATAACATATAAGATAATTAATTAAATTATAAAATCAAAAATTGTCGGTTTATTTCTATTTTCGGACAAACGTTTTAGAATAGTTTCGAGTAATTCGAGTTTAAAATTTGAAGTTTAATAAATCATGACTGTTTGTACCAAAGATAGAGTAGAGGAGATAGAGCTAAAAAACTGAACCCGCACCTTTTTTTGCTGTTGGCTATATCCCATGATGGAGCCTTAAGAAATTTGTTAACATTGTGTGAAGTGTCCAAATTTTGTTTGGATATGGCCGATTCTACTACAATTTTTTTTTCAACTAAAGTGGTGTTAAATAGATAAGTATAAAACAAAATAAGAGAAAAACAGTATTTTTTATTATTGTTTTTTAAATATTTATTCATTTTTAAATTAATTTTTAAATGAACAGCTTTTTTCACAACTTTTGTTTCGTAAAAAATAAGTCCACATACTCTGTGAATATACGATGATAAGTAATATTTAAATGAAAACGATTTCACGTGTTTGCTATTGGACGTACGGTGACGTTTAACATTGCATTGCTTTACAAATTTCAAGTAAAGTTTGGTCTTTTCATTATCCGATAATTCCCAATAAGCTTCAAATATATTCAGCCTATCTTTTTCTGAAAATATTTTTATTCAGAAAAAGTTACAAATATTTTTACAAGGTGGTTTCATATATTTAGGTTGAATATCTTCGTTTTTATAATTTTTATAAGATAAACCAGCCTCTCGTAATATTTTCTTTTGAATATTCTCTGCTATTGATTTCATGTTGAAAATTTAAATCTCGTACTTATCATTTGCTTTAAAAAAGTAATAGAATTTGAATATTGTAGTTAAAATATATAATTAATTAAAACAAAAAATATCATACAATCATACATACAAGAAAAATTTGGATCAGCTCTTCTGATATCTTTCCGTGTTTCTGATTTTATTGAACGTGGATTATCTTCTTCTCTACTGTTAAAAATTTCGTCTTGTATCCTTAACATACACAAACAATTTTACAAGAAATTATTCTCAAGAATAAAAATACTTACCCTAATAGAGTTGGTGACAACGTCAGTGATAATGACGATTCTCTTTCCATTATTATTTTTTTTAAACAACACAAAAATATAATACTAATACTTTGAGAACTTTAACAACACTTAAAAAATTGAAATGCAATGTCCTTATATAGTTTTTTACAATATACGTTCGCCGGCTTATGTTGATGGCTGAAAACTAGCTCAATTTCTTGTCGTAGGTTTCAGACATATCCATATAAAATATTTCTTTAGAAAAAGTATCTAATAGTACGTTTTCAAGCTCATGTTTATGGATAAACATGTTGTTTATGATAAACTGGTTGTTTACGTAGTGGTTTTCCCATACAAATTTGCTGAAAATCATAAACAAGTAGCGAGGTGTTTATATCATAAACCACTTCAAAAACATGTAACCCAACCATGAAATTTCGATTTTTTGTCGATTTTAAATTTTTTTTTGCATGACCCTTGATTTTTTTGTCATAAATTCATTTTGTCATTTGTCAAAAAAAAACAAAAACAAAAAGAAAAAGAAATCAAAATACCAAGAATAGATGAAATTATGTGAATTTGTGTGAAATTAGTTTAGCTTCAATTAATGATCATCAAAAAAACGAAAAATCAAGTATAAATTCTCAATTATCATCAGCACGATTAATTGGAAAATCTTGTATAACTTTAATAGAAAAAAGTGAAGAAAAATTCTATGGAGTTATAGAAGTGATTGAGAAGTTAGAAGACTTACATGGAAAGTTAACAGAAGAATTAAAACAAAGGATATTGTAAAAGATGCATTTTTATTTTTAATTCACTTAATTTAATCAGTTTTATATATTAAAAATGTGTAAATAATAAGGCTTTATATATAAGTAAAAAATTCAAATGGAAAAAGAGATAATAAATTAAAATGATGATTATTTTTTTTATATAATTGTAAATTGAATATTTTTGTATTTCGTTTTTGAAAGATTCTCAGAACTAAATTTTGAAGTGAGTAAAGTGGGTATGGTAATAAACTAAAATATTAATTATTTTATTTGTTTCTCTGATATTATTATTATTTTTAAATCCTCCATATTTTTTTTTATTTTATTCATTTATCGTATGACCAATTATAATAGCTTAAGTTCTACTCAAAGATAATACAAAAAAAAATTTTATATAAACAGTAGTATAGTTTTATATAAACAATAAACAGCTGGTGGTTTTCCAAAAAACCTTGTGAACACTTGACATTTGACTGGTTTATGAGGTAGTTGTTTATCCATAAACATGAGCTTGAAAACGTACTATAAGTGTAAATTTTCATGCCTGTGTAATGCAATTAATTTTCAAATATGCCTGAGACGTGCTAGGATTTGTTCGGCAGCAACCCGAACCTGTCATTTGATAGCTTTGTAAGGTACCGTGTCCGGTTGTTTTTTTCATCATGAGTAACTGTGCAAAATTTCAGAACTCTATCTTTAAATTTTTTAAACAAAATTATTTTTTTTCTTTTTGCGTTTGATTTTAATATTAAGAAAAAAATTCCAACCTACCTACCAAACATATAAAGATATATATATACATATATACATTTATACATACATATATACACATATGCATATAAACACTGGCAAGTTAATATAAAAGTATTACTACTATCTAAACAAAATATATGGAAATGAACGAAATTTCTAAAACAATTTTTATTTTTATTTTTGGACATAGCCATAACATTATCAATACCATAATAAAATTTCATAATGTACGTGGACTAATTAAAAACTTACGGAAAACCTTTCAATTTTAGTCCATAAAATTGGGTCGCTAAAAAGGTTTATTTAAAGAATTACGATATAATTATTGAAAACTTCATACAAATTTTTGGACATCAACCAAAAAATTGGATATGTCCGAATTTAGTGTTCGAAAGCGTTTAAAAATGGAGATGTCCAAATTTCACCACTCCATATCTACAAAACTAAAATAGATAATTAAGAACGCAAAAAATGAAAGAGCATCTCAAAAAACCTAAGGACCAAATGCTAATTTACCAACAAAATGTAAATTAATTTTGTTCAGACTTCCTGTAAGCAAATGCGATTATAGTGTAGGTTGTAATAAATAATAAATCGACGGTAAATATTCAAGCTTTAAATATAGATGAAATCTGTTACTTTCACAAGCACATTAAAATAAATAGTTAATTATAATAAACGATAATTTTCACTCAGTCGGTTGTTTTGTACATATAATCGTTCATATATAGAAAATGTTCTACGATATTCTGCAAAAATATTATATCTAATATGCCTCTGTTACGCCACAAAGAAAATCTTAAACAACTGTCTTTAAAAGATCATAGCAAATATTGAAAAAACAACAGTGTTTTTATTTGTGACTCTGATATTTTTCGTGTTCTTTTACTTATTTATTACTTTTCTCATCATCTTTACTACTCCATCACAGTGCTACTACTTTGGGGTAATTGTCGTAATTTTAAAATATAGCATCAAATTTTGATTGAATTTCATAATTTAAACGTAATAAACAGTTTTTCCATCAGATTTCAAAATAATTAAATCTTATTTCTTAAAAGCTTATTGAGTAAATGTTGTTGTTGTTGACTTAAAGAGTTTCTGGAATTAATTTGTAAGAAAATGAAGGTGTTGAAATGTATGAGCAGTTGTTCTCAAAGGTTATTTGGATATATACTTACTTACTTAGGTGGCCAACAGACCATGTAGGTGCTGGTACATCCTCCATTTTTGCCGGTCACGGGCGGATTCTCTCCAGTTGAAGATTCGAAATTGCTTTAAGTCCGCCGATATTTCGTCTCTCCAACGAAGGTTTGGTCTGCCCCGACGTCTTGTACCTTCGGGTCTGGATTCGAAGATTCTCTTGGCTGGAGCATTTTCGTCCATCCACTCTAGGTGTCCGAGCCACTGTAGTCTCTTGACTTTAATTTTCGTGACTACGTCCACCTCATTGTACAGCTCATAGCCACCATATATCCGACGAAGAATTTTCTCCTCGAAGACACCAAGTGCATGCTCACTTGCCTTAGGAGAGGATGCCAATCATGGAGATTCTGATCCGTAAAGCAAAACTGGGAGTATGAGCGTTTTGTAGATTTGTACTTTAGTGTTTCGAGAGAGGAGCTTTGACCCGAGATGTTTTGACAAACCGAAGCAGCAACGGTTTGCAAGGGTTATTCTTCGCCGTAGCTCCACATTGATGTCGTTTGTGGGATTAACACTGGTTCCAAGGTAGGTAAACTCCTGAACTACCTCGAAATTATATGTGCCGACAGTGATGTTTTGACCAATATGATGTTGAGAGGTCTTTTTATTTGTCGACAACATATATTTTGTCTTATCCTCATTTACTTTGAGACCCGTTCGTTTCGCCTTTTCTTCAATCTGGGTAAAGGCCTCGACGACCGCTCGTTGTGATCTGGCGATGATGTCAATGTCGTCGGCATACCCTAGGAGTTGAACAGATCTGAAACATATAATACCGGCCTTCCGCTCGTCGCACTATACGTTCCAGTACTAGATTGAAGAAGTCGCATGATAGTGCATCTCCTTGTCGAAATCCAGTACACGTCTGGAAGTAGTCGGAAATGTTATTTCTAATCACCACAGCACATCTTGTGTTTTCCAATGTCATTTTTGACAATCGGATGAACTTGGCTGGCACACCGAATTCCGACATAGCAGCATACAGCTCGCTGCGGTATATGTTATCGTACGCAGACTTGAAATCGATAAATAGGTGGTGTGTATCGATTTGAAATTCATGGGTCTTCTCCAGGATTTGTCTAAGTGCGAACATCTGATCGCTTGTTGATTTTCCAGGGCGAAAGCCGCATTGGTACCTGCCAATAGCAGCGTCACAATAGGGCTTCAGACATTCGCACAAAATGTTGAACAAGATCTTATATGCGATATTTAAGAGGGATATTCGTCTATAGTTTTTACAGGACATGGCGTCGCCCTTTTTGAAAATGGGGCATATCGAGCTGGTACTCCAGTCATTAGGCATGCTTTCTTCCTTCCAGATGTTGCCAATGATTTGGTGCATGCAGTTAACCAAAACATCGCCTCCAGCTTTAAGTAGTTCAGTTGAGAGTCCATCAGGTCCAGCAGTTTTGTTGTTTTTCAGCTTGCTGACGGCTTGGCCAACAACCTCTACAGTGGGTGGCGGGGGTTTGCTGGTAATGACTGGTGCTGGTGTTGCTAGCTCTTGTTGTTGTTGTTGCTCTCCATTTCCATTTAGCAACTGGTGAAAGTACTGCTTCCATGTCTCCAATATCCCTTGCGTTTCGGTAACCAAATTTCCCATATTATCTCTTAGCGCGTGTGTAGCGGGTTTATAGCCAGCTGCCAGTTGCTTGGCTTTTTTGTAGAAGTTCCGCACTTCGCCTCTATCTCTATGAGATTCGATATTTATGAGCAAAGATTTTTCGAAGTCTCGTTTTTTCCGCCTGATGAGTTTCTTCTCATCTCTTCTTTTAGCCTTATATTCTTCTTTCCCTGCTCTTGTTCTCCGTTGCAGCGCTTTTTTATACGCCTCGTTCTTCTTCAACGGTTTTGATGCACATTCCTCGTCATACCATGGATTTCTGGTGTTTCGTGGTTTGAAGCCAATTGTGTTTGCGGCTACCTCTTTGAAGATACTGGCACAGCTTTTCCATTGATCATCAATCGAAGAATGGTTTGAAGGAGGTGTGGCTGTTAAGTTTAGGCTAATTTGCTCTTTAAAGCTTCTGGCTAGCTCGGGCGACTGCAGGCTACTAATGTTAAATTTGGGATTATGATGTGACTGCACTTTTTTAACAATAGATATTCTAGCTCTGAAAAGTGCTATAACCAAAAAATGATCAGAGTCGATCTTAGCCCCTCTGTATGACCGTACGTCCAGCACGCACGTTGAGTGGCGGGCGTCAATCAAAATGTGATCAATTTGATTGGTTGTGAGGCCATCTGGAGATAGATAGGGGAAATTTGGTGCTGCTTATAACCGTATTATGCGCCGCTGCAAAACTGATCAATCGGCAACCATTACCGGTGGTGTGTTGATGGAGACTATGGTTACCGATTGTTCTTCCGAAAATTTGCTCTCTACGTGTCATAGATCTTCTTTCTCTGTTTCTTCTTTTTCATCAGTAGGAGCATGCACACATATTAGGCTGATGTTGTAGAAGGTGCCTTTAATGCGGATTATGGCTAGACGCTCATTAATTGGTTTGAAATCAATAACATATCGTCTTAGCCTGTCTCCGATTGCAAAACCGCATCCAAATATGTGGTGTTTTTCGTGGCAGCTATAGTATATATCGCATTTTTGTTTCTTAATTATTCCGGTTCCTGTCCAACGCAATTCCTGTAACGGAGTGATGTCAGCTTTATACTGCGTGAGGACATTTTCCAATATGTTAGATGCACCTGGACTGTATAGTGTTCGAACGTTCCAGGTGCAAATTCTAAAATCAAAATCCTTACGAGTTCCGGATCTGTTTCCAATTAATCCATTCATATCCAAGGCTTGTTTTAAGTCTTTCATAACAATGTTTTTTTTTATGGGTTAGGTAGTTAACCTAACGCCAACCTTCGATCTGAAGGGTTGTTTTTGCGCACTTACAATTTTGGCTTATCGTATAAGCAGATGCTGTATAGGATAGTTTCCGGAGGTCACCACGTGGAGGTAATGTAAGCACTTGCTCAGGAACTTGACAGTTGCGCATCTGGGTCAGCGACCGGTCAGATGTTACCCTGTCAATCCCAAGCCGGACCATCAATTTATATATTTGGATATATATAAACAGCATATTATAGCTCATGATTATATAGTGCGACTGTCATAAGAATATTTTCACAAATTTTTTTAAGGTTAGGTATTGAAAATCCTTATAAAGTTATTTTTTTGTTACTATAATGCAGATATTAATTTTTTTAAACTCATAAACTACTATTTACTGTTAGACTTTATCGAAGGCCTGCGTAATGTCGAGAAATGCTTCATAACAATATTTTTTACATTGTTTTATCAATGTTTTTAACAATGTTTTTTAACAATGTTTCATTTATATACTGCAATACTCTGTGGATTTGGTCTATGGTCGAATGCTTTTGGCGGAAGCCGAATTGATAGCTTGGTATGGTAATTAATTCGGCTATCGTATCATTCAGTCTTCTGACAAACAATTTCTCTAAAGTTTTCGACATAATGAACAGCAGCAACAGCTAATCGGTCTATATAATTTAATATGTGTGAGCTCTTTACCTTGTTTGCGCAGCATTATTATTTGGGTTATTTTCCATTTTTCTAATTAAATAACATAGTCTTAATATTGCGTTAAATAAGTGCGTGAAATGCTTCATTGTTTTGTTTGACTCTTCTTTTATCATACTTGTTGTTGACTCGTCGTGGCCTGGTGATTTTTAGACTGCTAGCTGCGTTCTAATTGTATTCTCAATTTTCGAATGTATTTTGCAGGTGTAAAGCAAATAGATTAGCTTTTTCGATATCGCTTCTAGCTCAACTTCCATGACTATTTCTTAGTGAAGGAACATGTTGTTGTGGACGTTTAAGTTTTCTTGTTGCCTCCCAAAGAGAGTAATCTTAAAATAAAATTTTAAAGTAAAATTCGTAAAATTAAAAGGATATATTCGACAATTTTCGACCATTATACAAAAATTTTACTCTAACGCTAGAAAACAAGTTTTTATAAAAACTAGGTAAAATAAGTAATTTAATTAATAATAATTGAATATATAAGTAAACTTATAAATAATTGAATATATAAGAAATAAATATAAGCAAACAAAATAAGTGGCCAAACATATACATATAAGTCAACAAAATTGGTATGCTCATAATTATGTTACACAATTTAAATCAACCACTGTTATGTAATGACACAATATTAGTAGTGAAAAAATTAATGAATAATATCATCGCAACATCTATATTAACTGCCAAATAAAAGGAGAAATTGTATTAATTCCACGAATACTAATCATTCCATCAGATATGTCATTTCAATTTAAACGTATTCAATTTCCAGTTAATTTAGTATTTGCAATGACAATAAATAAATTGCAAGGGGAATCACTACAAGTATGTGGATTAAATTTTAAAAAATGACTGTTTCTGACATGGGCAATTTTACGTAGGATGTTCACGTGTTGGTGTTGGCAAACCTTCGGCAATATTTATAATTGCACACGAAGGAAAAACAAAAAATATTGTTTATCAAAGAGTATTGCAATAGAATAGTAACATATTTTAAGATTTCAAACTTTGTAATCATTTAAAATAAAAAGTGATTATTATGTGTTTTAATAGAGAACATTAGAATTACTTTAAACGATTTTTGATTTCACAAATAAATTTTATTTTCTACAGGTATCCACTGTGCTGCATGTAATATGAAAAATTTTTTTAATTGGGTGTAGCAAAGCGCACCGGATACGCAAGAACAAAATAAATAAGATGTTTTAATTTAATATATTTCTCACTTTTCATTGGTGGTTCATTTAGTTTGTAAGTCTAACATAAAATTGAGAGTTAATAAAATTGATAGAATTAAGATTAATATTAACTTGTTATTGTTTTTTTGTTACAAAATTATTAATTTATTGTGGTGTAATTAAAAAACAGAACTGGCAATCAATAAAAAAAAATTTAAATAAAAAATGAATTGGACATTGATAAAAGCAAATATTTTTCTGTCGTTCTGCCGATTAGACTATAAAAAAATTAAATAAAGATTATTTTTAAAAAAAAATATCATTCAACTTGTTATGACGCAAATCCAAAAGTCATAATACAAAATCTATTATATTTATAAATAATTTCTATTCATATTTCCTGTAACTATTATTTAATTCTTAAAATTTCTAAAAAAAAAATTTGCATTTCTCCAATCACACTTCCTAAAATCTGTTCCATTTAATGAACCATAAATAAATTTCTAGTTAACTAAAATATCAAAAATTTTACAAAACAACACAAATTGTATTTCAAATGTCCTTTTGAATGACATCCGCAATTAATCCTATCATATGGTTATATTTCCTAAAATTAACTTTTCACTATTCTAACAATATTAATCGGATGTCAGAAACTATGTTCAGAAAAACAATTTTTTTTTATTGTTTCAAATATCTAAGATTGAAATACACATTTAATTTAGTGACTAAAACAATTCAAAGTTTATTGTGATTCTCTATATAGTACAATAATAATTCTTCATAAAATATTTTCAGTTGAATAGAAGTATACTGTTAATTTATATTAGTTCTCCATACGTTTTGGCTATTATATTTGCATTAATGTAAAATATTGACAAAATATTGCTTATTTTAGGTATATGGTAAGGTAACCTGCTGATATTGGTCAGAAACAGTTGTGAAGTTATTTTGATCGGATATTTATGTGTTTATAAAATAGTTATATATGCTTTTAATATCCTCTGAAATAGAATTCGTTGAATTTGTTATTCACAAATGTACGGACGGAAATATCATCAAATATGAGAATATTACTTACAACTTGTAATACCATTAATCTGAACTAATGAAAGTTGTGTTATTTGTTTTATTTTTAAGATAAAATTCTGTTAAACAATAATAAAAATTTCCAATTTTTCTAAGTTTATGATATAATATTGCTAATAAATATGTATAATAGTTTAAAATAAAAAAAGAAGGTTCATCCTAAATTGGTATAACACTGAATCTCAAGTTCATTTTTAACTCTTTACCTAACTGTCGTAAATAACTTCACTGGTATACAGAATGATACATGCTGATGGCGGGGTTAATAATTCTTTATGTGGTGATTCGTGGACTCTTTGAGGAAAATTATTTTTTTGGGACAGCAGTTCTATTTTGGAGCTGAGCGAGCGTATTAACCCTGTAACAAATTCGGATTGAAAAAATAATGTCTTATAAATATTTACTACAACTCTCAAAATATAAGAGCTGGAGCAGTGTCTCCTCCATATTTTGTTTAGAATTCATGTACTTAATTAACCGTACTTATTGGATAGGTATCAGATTTACTGTTTTTAAATAATAACTGCCCTATAATCCAGGATGTTATTATTAAATAATAACTGCCCCTAAAAAGATTTAAGCCTTGAAACGTGCCATTCAGACATCATAATCCGGATATGTGATTAGTGCAACCAGATCTGTTTCTAAAAATGTACACAAAATTGTATTTTATTTTCCATCATTCTCTTGAATGTAATTTTTGCAGATATTATCAATTCATGTATTTTTAGTCTATTATATTTGTACAACAGTTTTTATATTAAGTAAAATATTTTTTTCTTAAATTTTCATACTCATATCTGTATCTTAGATTTTGTAAACTTGCATATTTAATCAAAGGATGTAAATTTAAACTAGATTTTATAAAATCTATTAAAAATACATGTCAAAATAAAATACAGATAAAAATCCTTTTAAAATAGAAAACAAATTTTGAATGTTGTAATAAAAAATATTTAAAGACATCAAACGTTATGATTAAGATAGAAAATTCAAAATATATAATATTTTTTAAAAATATCAACTTTTCACCAGCTCGTTTCAACATTTTTATTAATTTTTATTTTTTAGTTTTTCTCAAACTATTTGATTATAAATTTTCATTTTCCTTTTTTTTAACAAATACGTTTTATTATTTTTGTTCTATCTTACAAAAATACCGCGATTATTTTTTCTTTAGTCTGTTATCATTATTTTTTTATTTTCTATTTTTAAAAGAAAACAACAACAAAAACAAAAAGCAAGGACAGAATAAAAACAAATAAAAAGGATATGGAAAATAATTTGTCCCACATGAATAATAAACTATAACTGAAAGTATATTTCGTTTTTATTTTTATTTTGGTACCAATGTCCATAAATCAAAATAATGAAATCTCTTTAGACTGTTAACGTTCGTTTGTGTCCCTGATGTTATGCAGGTTGATTTTTTTTCCTTTTATTAATTTTTTTTTTATACAATTTGTATTGTAATTGTAAAATAAAAGTGCATATTGCTCTCAGCATAATATTGCAATATAAAGTTCCAAATAATCTGAAATATATTTTCAGAAACGGAGAGCGGAATTTTATTTTAGGAAGCGGAAATTTGTTAAATCTGGATATGTAAAAATATTAACAAACAAAATATTGTGCAAAAGTTTGTTATTCTTTTGTAGTTAATTTAATTATTATCACTAGATTTTGTGATCATCTTTTTGGCAACAAAATTTTAATAAATAAAAATATTCTTGAAGTAAAATTATTTGCTAAACTACTCTGCGGTTTATTCTCACCGCAAATGCTTTATATGTTATTCCTATCTAAGAAGATTATTGTACTTTGTTCAAAATAAATTTGAGAATTCTGATTAGCATTAAAGTGATTGGTATATTATTCGTGTACTGGCTGATGGTGTTCATTGACATTTGTATACATAAAAAGTATGGTGAAATCCATGTTGCCGCAATAGAGTATACCATAGATATGTATTTTTAAATAGATTGAATTGAGTTTGTGTTGTAATTATTATAAGAATTATGATTACAATTTATTTAGAATAAAAAATTAGACCACCATATGGATTTTTTGATAGGCATTTGACTTTCTTCCTTTATTTAGGTAATAACACTATTGAAGCGTCTGTTGGAGATTTAGTGATACTATACATTAGTGGATATATACACACATTCTTTACAAGTTTTAATAAGCCTTTATTACGTGATTAGAATAAATAAAATTTTAACATTATGTAAACTAAGCTTAACCTTCACTTGGGCAGGATTAACGTATGTTAATATTTACTCTGTTACTTTTACATAAAAACTTCATTATTTGGCTGATCTTAATGAAATCAGATCTCAGTGCCTAATTTTTATTAGTATATATTGAATATATAAAGAAAAGTTCGGAAAAACGTGTCTATGCCCAATTTTTCGGCAATTTAATTTTATTCTTCGTTGTTGGGCAAGATTAACATAATATGTTAATATTTTTTTGTATTCTATAAAATTTTAGTAATTATTTCGATAAAAGTTGAAAAATAAGATAAAAGTTTCTGAAATATTTTAAATTGAAACAGAAGTATACTAAAATTAATATATTTTAAAACATAGAATAAATAAAAGATTAAAGGTTTTTTGAAAAAATTTAAATTTTTGATGGTATTATTATAAAAAAGGAAAATTAAATTACGGCGTTAAATTAAAAATTTATGTCAACCATTGATGTATTGGAAATTGCGGCGAATGTTTTACAATCAGTTAAACTATTTGTTAGTGGATACGGATCTATCGATTTTTTTCGGAAAATATTTTGTTGTCTGGCCCTTTGATATGTTGATGGAATTTTATTCCAGTTTGTGACATTCTTTCCAAGAAAATATTAATTTAAATCAACAATGTGATTATTTTCATCTTGTACTTCTGATTCATCATCTAGAGATTCATCCTCAGAATCATGACCATCACTTAGGTCTCAGATGCATTCTTTGAGAATCTGATTCTTCATTTTGTTTTTCCGAAATCTTCATTTTCATCATTGTCGTCATTATCATCACGTTCGACTATTGAGAGACCGGCAACTGGTTCACATACTATTTCTTTCGGGGGTCCTACATCATCATGTTAATCATTTAGCACATGTTCCACCAATTTGGACATATATGTTTGTTCTTCCTAAAATGATAACCTGTAAAAATAAGTTTTTTGTATCTTTTGTTTGCATTTTTTTTTTTGATTTTTTGTGTTTCTCATTGTAAAACTCAATAAAACAAAATTGTCATTTACCTGTAACGGCATTTTTTTTTTTAAATTTCATATATTTTGAATAGTTTTGCTTGATAATATTGAAAATTCAGTAAATAATATTACTAAAATAAATATATTTAATTTTTTTTTTTTTTTATTTCACTGAACTAGATACACTGTTGTTGCTGCAACTACTAACTCTACTACAAGTGTCTTGTAACAAACGTAATTGCCCAGTAGCACTTTCTTTTTCTAAAATACCGGTATTTCCAAAAAAATATCTTAGAGGATAGAAGGTGGTAATAAAAGCAAATATAAAAGTAACAATAATGCACATACAAAAATTATCATAAAAACATAAAAACCACTTATTATTCTCCATACAAAATATATGGAAAAATCAAAAATATTAACATATGTTAATCTTGGCGGAGTTATGTTCGTGACATGAACGATAACATAAAAAAATAAAAGTCTAATTTTATAATACAAGTTTATTCGCACTTTCTTACTTCTAAGTCAGAATATTAATCAATAATTTATTATTTTATCATTTCTTAAATACAATTTTAGTTAGTTATAAAAATGCTTACTTAATGTTTGCAATAAGTTCATAATTTGGAAAAACAGGAAATTGCATAAGTTAATATTATTTAAAATATTATTAAAGTATCATATTACATTAAATTGATGGGAAAATAATTATGCAATATTATAAATTTATTATGAGAAAATGATTATGCAATATGTAAAGTTCTATGGAATATTATATTACGTTAATTTTATGAAAAATAATAATTAACAAACTTAATTTGGATATATATTTATTAAATGATTATGATGATGATGATGATGATGATGATGATGATGGTTGTTTATGGGATATATGTGTCCTATACTATCCCATAACTCTCGCTTACGTATATTTCATTTACCGCCCAAGCGAAAGTTAAACAGTATAACATAACCTTGATACGAAGTCCCGTATTGTCCCAGCGTTACTAGTTAATATAACTTTTTGTAAACTTTCCCTCTTTTGCAGGTTCTATCTAATATTTTTTCATACCCGATTCATCTTAGTAATATCAATTTCAACAACTAAATGAATTATGCATATAAGATGGGGTCATAAAACCGTTATAAAATCGATAAATAAAATTCTATGATTCTGTAATATCCAAAGACTCGCAAAACAACATTTGATTTAATTACATTCATTAGGTCTATTATAATACCTATAGTTTAAAAAAAATTTAAACAAAAGGGACTAATTTTTTGGTAATTAATTCAAAATGTACCATTTTATTTTCAAAGCTATTCAGTATTGTGAATATTAATAATGACAAATAAAATGACTTCGATACGACACCGTGTATTGCTATATATAAGAGGCTTTTTTCCAACCATGTATATTGAATTCTATTCAAGTAAAATATTTTCAAATGGAATTTATAATTCTTGTTAAAATTTTCTTCTTTTGTTTGTTATAATTAAATTTAATTTCAAATGAATTATATTATAAGATGAATCCAAAACAGTTTTCTTTTCTTCTAAATTAAATCAGTTTTAAAAAACTAAAATTGATAACTTGACCTTAAATTATATACATAGTATGTTGACAATGAACCATTCTATCAGAAATTCTGTCTCAATTTATTCAAAGTTTATATCATTAAAATTTATATTTTATCCTTTTCGTTTGAAATTTTATTTTGTATATACATGTATATATAAAAACATATTATTAAATAAGTTATTTAAAATTTTATTTAGCTTTGAAAATTTAATTAAAATATTTTGTAATTTTCTTTTTACATTTTATTTTTGTTCTACTTTATTCAATTCTCCTAGTAAAACTCTCCAATAGAAATAATTTGTTATATTGAAAACGGTTAACAATTTTGTGGTATCCTTTTTAGAATAAAATATTTTATTTAAATATAAAATTTCTTGAAAATTTTCATTAAAAAATATATTTTAATATTAATATTTTAATTAAATTCCTTTTATTTTTATGGTTTCTAATTTATATTTTATAAAATTACAATTTTTGTAAATAATAAGTTAAATTAAAAAAGAACAAATCAAATAGTGATTCAAATAATAGTAAGTTCTATTCGACATGTTGGTACGATATAGGCAACAGTGATTTTGTCACTATTATTTCTAAATAACAGGAGCAACCAGTTCCTAAAGAATATAAAGAACATGAACTATTTTTTCTCAATAATATTCATTTTTTTTGTAATTTTTTAAGAAAGAATTTGACAATTTCTTTTTGTGAAATTAAAAAATCATGACAAATAGATAGTAATAAGAAAAATATTGAATAATGAATTTTTGTTTTTTTAAATTTGTCTAAGAATACCGATTAAGTTGGCATGTATTATAATTGTCTACACCCCTAAAAAAACTATTTCTACTTAACCTAACTAAAAATTTTAATTATTTATATATATTTTTTATATTTTTTTATATTTAATTATTTATATAATACAAAATTTATAATTTAATATTTAGATACATATGGATAAATGAAATTTTCAATAACTGGTATAATGCCATTGCTAATCTAATAAAGTTTGCGTGCAGTTTAAAAAATCATTATAACTCAAAACCACAACAACAATGTAAGGTAGATACATATTTATCTCTCATCATAATACATTAATATTATTTTCTCACTACATTTTACTTCTACCTACACGTACTTCCATAATACATTCAAAAAAATTATTTAATCTCTCAATTTTTATTCTTCTTTTTTTTTATTATTATTGTTGTTATTTTTAAAGGCTTCAGACAAAAACAAAATTAGTATGTGATATCTGCGTACAGTAAAAAAAATATAACTACTAATCTTTTTGGTAACAGAAAAAAAATAATAGGCATTCTCTTATTTGAAACAGTTAAAAAATAGTATTTTTCATACTAGTTTTTATTTTTAAGAAGAGTGCGATTTTAAGATCGCAGCCTAACTATTCTCTTTAGAAACAGAAATTTTATATTTATTTAAAGTATTCCAAATTTTGCGAAATTCTAAATTTTAGAAAAAGAAAAAGGGTAGCTAGTTACTAAATAAATAATATTGCCTATTTTTATACTGAACATTTTTGCTAAATATATAATTATAGTAGCTACTCGTATTTGTAATGAAAATATTTTTCGCATATTTTTATGAATTTATTTGTTTTAAATTTAATTTAATTTAATTTAATTTAATCTTTATTCATTCCAAAATATAAGTTTACATATACTGACATTTACGACTACTTCTTACTTCCTTTAGTACCTCTTTTATTGAAATATTAGTAACAACACTGTAATTTTAGTACCATTGATCTTTCATTGTAAAATGGAAGTAACAGTAACAGAATATGGTAACAGTGATTTGAACTGTTTTTTTTTGCATTTCTTGGCATGTAAGCGTTTTCAAATTAAAACTAATTTTTCTGAATTAGATATAAATTTTGACATTTATTGTTCCGTCTTAGATAAAAAGAAAATAAATTAATAATACCACATACAGAATTGACTTATATATTGATTAATATTGTATTTCAATTATATAAGTTATTTTGTTTTTTTGGATCTTAATGTTAATTTGATAAAACAGATGTAGATTCTGCTTACCAAGAAGGAGAATCCGCCTATTATCTTCTATTTGCATGCGATGTCATAACTGGTAAAAGATATAATTATATTCAGATATACCCATCGCCCGCTTTGGATATTGGCATTATCACAATAACAGCATTTGCCAAAGTGAATGGCGAACAACAGATCAGATGAAAAGGTCGCATCTATATAGCACCTCACTGTAAATAGGAAAAGAAAAGAAAAATGATAAAATAGATTTTTCTAGAACAAAAAACAAATTCTAAATTAAAAGTACATATTAACATAAAATTACAGTCATTACCTACATTTAAAATTTTTATCCTAATGTTCTATACAGTTTTATACAGAAAGGAAATTAATTTCCTATCTTAACATTTTGTGCTATAGTTATTTAGCTCCCCACATCTACACATTAGTTCAAAAATATTATTAATAGGTATATAAATGCAGTCAGCATAATATACAACAATAGTAACAAATCGTAATAATAATAATAATAATAATGATTGTGTAATAACAGTTATACAAATATAAAAGAAGTATAAAATAAACAGTAATAATAATAGTAATATAGATAGTAATAACCGTTATTATAGTACGGAATATCATCTAAAAGCGTATATAGAAGTAATAGAATAGTACAAAGAAAAAACCCCATGATAAACTACAATAGAATATTGTTAATTTAATCGTTATTTTTATTGGTACATGCATACACTATATATACAATTGTTATATTTATGTGTAGAATGATAGTTTATAAAAAAAATTTAACTGTATGAGTAACTGTAAAATATTATTTACTTAATAGTTTTCATTGTCAATTATAGAAGCTGTTGTTTCATATAAAATATTTTATTTGATATCAAAATTTAAAATACTGCTTTGGCAACACCTAATATTTTGAATATAATACAATAAACCACTTCGAACTTACTTAGATTTTAATAATGCATCAAATAAATCTCACCAAGTGATTAGTCGGTAACCAAGTAATTGCTCTTCGGATGAGTGGAATTCATCATTTGAATAAAGAGGTTGTATCGAACGAGAAATTGCATGGTATTGTATTTGTTCTAGTATTGACAACCTTGGAACTATAAGATTCATTAATAAATCAATTTTATAACGTTGATTTAATTTTGTTTATATAAAATCGAAATAATACAAAGTGGAATCAAACTAAAAAAATATGATTTTACACAATTAATTTTCTTCATTGGTATTTTTAGCTTTTTCGAAAAACACTAATTTCTTTGTTGTTTAAGAACAAACTCTTCAAATATCAGCCTCCATTTGCATAAGTAGAGCATTTAGACCAACTCCTTCGGCGGCACTGGATACACTATTTCATCTCTTACCAATAGATATCCCTGGAAAAGAGATGGCATTGAGAACTGCAATTAGGCTAAAAGCCGATTCCCAGTGGAAACCACAATTAAATGGCCACTCTTCTATTATGGAATACAAGAAATTTATTCCAGAAAACCTAGATCTGACTCTTACAGGTTTCTTTTTTGAGAGATCATATCAAACCGATATTCTGTCTAGGGTAAGTTGGAAGAGTACCACGGTTCTAACCATGGAACACGTACATCTATACACAATTGCTTCAAAACTACATGACAAAGGGGGGGGGGGGGTGAAATCTACTATCTATCTACTGTCTATCGTTCAGCCTACCAAGACATTGTACTGTGTTTCAGACTGACTGAGTATTATCTTTCAGAAATATCTGTACATGCTCAAGGCTGCAATTAAAGTACTGGAATCGGTAACCATCAACTCAAGAACCGTGTTGGACTGTCGCAGTTCTTTGGACGAACTAGTGGATCGTACTATAGTACTTAAGGGACTAAACCCTTCCGGAAAGGAGCACTTTAGGTGAAACTCTAGCTACCTGTAAATTATTGCTTCGCAAAGATGCAATAACAGTTTCAAACTTCAGATGGTCAGTTAAACCAGAGTGCAACATCACTAAACAAATCTGACCTATGCTAAACCTGAAGCGATCTCTTAACATACTAACTCTGAAAAGGTGTGACATTAGCACTATAGTAGTTGTAATTACGGGTTATTGTTTAATTGGTAAACACACCAGACGACTTGGACTCCCCTCAAACGACTATTGCAGAACGTATAGAGAGGAGGAGGAGGATTACACTGTACAACACCTACTCTGTTTCTGCACTAGTCTTTACCATAAACGAAAACCCTTCTAGAACCCTTCTTTCTGGACTCGCTGGGTGACCTTGAAAACACTAAAATCACAGATCTCTATCGCTTCGTTAAAAGCTCAAATTGGTTCAACGACAGAGTCTTACGCGAGGAAAGCTTCCATGGTATCCGTGGTTGAATCTTACTGGTCTAAGTGTGTTGGCGTACTGTCAGCATCTACTACTACCTACTTATCTGCCTAAGAACAAACTCTTCTTTAAAATGTATTATAGTGAATGTAGAAGTTCACTGAGGACGGTAATTTCTTTTAGACTAACTGATTAATTTTTTAGTTTATTAACATTGAACAAAAGACACATCGCAGGCAAAAATTTAAGTCGCTTAAATACCCTGGATGCCATATTTAAAAAAAAGACCGAAAACTTTTGCAAAATTTTATAATGTCACACATTCCGAATTGTATCAAATAAGTAAACGGTAAATCAATTTTTACAACGTAGTAAAAGTTAAATCATCCATTCAAAAAAAATTTAATGTTTTTCGTATTCTAAAATCAGTTTTTTTATAACAATTTTAAGGCAATTAGTGCCTTTTCTGACTTTCAATTTTCTTTTAATTATTTTTTTACAATTTAAGTTACTTTTTTGATTCACAAAATGTATTTGATAAAGCGATTCAAAATTATGTTGAATAATTTCTCAATAAATAGCTATATTGCAAACTGTTAAAAATTCTAAATTGAATTTCGGTTTAAATGAGCTTTTTTTTACAATATGCAACTCGACAATAGTAACGAAATCCCCTTGTATATTTACTCTTCTTTAAACCAACCACTACTTTATATATGATATTTAATATATTTGATATTATTATGATCATTTAAAATACCATTAACTGATTATATGAACATTCAAAAGTTCAATGTTAAACTAAGATTCTGCATAATGTCTGTGAATACTTATTTAAATATTAATTATTGTACATACACTTATTACACAAAACATTTAAATATTAGTAAATTAAAAATAATTTTTCTGGAATTTTTATTTAAACAAAAGCAAAATAAACAAAGCTTATTCTGACTTTTTTTACGATTTTCAAATAATATAACCACAAAGTACATTTTATATTATTATGTAGGTACGTATGGTTAGTTTTTTTTTCTGCATATAATTCAAAATCATATTATATTGACATGTACAAGTGAGTGCCAACTTTTTACCATCTTTTGTAAACGTTTTTATGCAGAATAGCTTCTTAAAGTTAAAAACCTTTTCAGAATTACAAAAGAACAAAAAAAAAAAAATAAAAACAAAAAATTAAAACGAAAAAAAGACTAAAGGATCATAATATAAAAGCCATGTTTACTTTTGTAATGCTTTTCATGCCTATGCTTATATTCTCCTCCTTATATCCTTTTAATTTTTCTCCATTTTTTTTCTGTAAAATTTTTTTTTTCATCTCAGTGTTTATTTTCCCTTTTTATTCCCTTCCTGTTTCTTTCTTTCTTTCGTATTTTTATAGAAATTGTTCAACAGGGTATTATTCATATTTAAGGATGACGTCTATAAAGGATCATTTTTTTTCTTTTTTGTTTTTTTTGCACTGAATTGTGTTTAATTATTATTATGCCTTAAAGTAACTAAGATTTATTTTTTGAACGTATGATTCTTAAAAATTAAAGAAATTTGGTTTTTGAAGTGAAAAGCTTATTACTTAAGTCAGTTGTAGATAAAATGTTTAATTCACTACTGTTATTGAATCATTTAAATTTTTTCATAAATCATTGAATTTTTTTAAATTTTTTTAAAAAATTTTTTGTTATAATTATAATTTTGCACATGCGATGGAAAAATATTTAACACATTTTTTAATATTTTACCGTTTTCCAATCCGAAGTACTTGCTGTTGAACTCAGTGTGCGATATAATTTGAGAAGAAATTACAAAATCCTAAAAATAGACATTCTATCGGATAGTAAAGCAGCCATACTACATCTACTAGCTATTAATTCATATACCATCACATCAAAACTAGTATGGGATTGTTTAGAAATACTTCAAATCTTATAGAATTTCTTTTTAATACTTAAAACCGTTTAAAAACCTTTATAAAAAGAGTTTAACCAAAAACAAATTATGCAGAATATATGTCAGATAGAGGAAGAATCTATTGAACATCTGCTCTGTAAATGCGAAGGGCTCAGTCGTAGCAGACTTTGCAACTTGCGAATAACGTTTCCCGAACACTGGAAGCTATTGAGTATACCATTAATGAATATCTTGAGTGTGATCACAAAACCAGATATTCTTACGGATTCAGAGAGTAACTAGAACTAACAAATACGGGTAAACACAATAAATTCATTTGTGGATCACCGCAGATAAGAGAAAGATTCCCTCCCGAAATTATACAATCTAATCAAATCTTTTTCCTATACTTTATCTATGCCGGTCTAACAGGAAATAACAGCGCAACGATAATTTGAGTGGGTAATTTACCTATTGTATAACAGAGTGTATATTTTTAACCCATTAAAAGTTATGGACCCCGTTATATATTCTTATAGTAAGTTTAACAGTATTACCACCACTGTAAACCTTAATAACCTGAATCTAATAAAATACAATGTGTATGAATTAAAAGTAAATTCTATTTTAGTCTATCATAAATTTCTCTTTTAACCACAATGATTTAGTTTACTATAACATTTATTCTATCTGAGTTTGTTCCGATTCTATATAGACATCAAATTAAATCTGATGTTTCTAACTATACTAACAGGTAACACCTTTAACTTTTGATACAATTTATTTTTGTTTGTCTGGACTTTTTATTTGTCATCCTTAATATTTTTAGTTTTTCGTATTTCCGTTTGACATGAAATATTAAGTACTACAGATATTATCTTGTATGGTTTTCCAGTCTCGTTATTTACTCACAAATTCGATAGGGAAGCTATAATCATTTCTTTCTTATTGTTTTATTCAGTTCGATTATTTCTACTAATTTATTATGGATTATGGTTCTGTTCGATTAATATTATATTATTGGATAAGTAAATTGATTTTAAAATATCCATTCGTTTAGCGGAATAAATTTGAGTTTTTCTCCGATTTGAAATAACAAATAAAATTGAGTGTGTGATGTGGATGTGCGATTTTTCTACATAATATAAGATTATTGAATATATTATAATATTGTTAGACTCTCAAATACTTAAATCATATACGGGAAATAAATATTCGCCCTCTCTTTGAAAATTAAGTAAGTTTGTTAAGAAATCGTACTCAATATTTCGTTATGAATTGTTTTACATTTTACATCATTTCAATTTACCGTAAAAACTATGTATTTTATTGATTTAGCTTGAGCAATAAATAGCCTCATACGTAATAATTTATTTAAAAGACAGCAAATTAAATTTTAATAGGGAATTTTGTTGAGACAATATGGTAAATTAAATTTTTTAATTTTAAAATGACTTATACATTGGGTGAAATTTTAAATTTAAATTTTTAATTGAAAAATATTTTAATTCGCCACGTATCTTTTTAAATATCTATCCATTTAAAGCAATAATAATGAAAATCGGTTTATCGGCAGATATTTGTACCGTACTTTTTTTAATTTACAGATTAAATAGAACGATAATATGTTTTTTTCTCCACTTCACATGATACTAATATGCACTCATGAGCTTTGTCAAAATGATATTTGTCAAAAACTAAAGCAAAACTAAAAAATTTACGACGATAACAAGAAAACTTTTTATTGCTAATAAATTATAATGCAGTTAATGAGAACACTAAACAAAACTACAAAACAAAAATGATTTTGTAAAATGATTTTAAAATAATTTTTTGTATATTATAATGTAAAAACCACATTTCTATTAATTTTATTAGTAAAATTACCCTATAGAAAATACAGTATCAACGTCCCTGTATATGATTTGTAGCACAATATTAATATTTAAATTCGGTTTCATTCGAATTCAATTTAAAAAATACTATCATAAAAAAACAAATAATGATTCAAATAAAGTTTTTATATTTCTTAAAACATTTCAAAACTTAAAATATTATTAATGCTTACTTGTATTTCAATCAGACCCCAACACAAATATTTTTCTACGGAATTCTGCATCATAATACAATTATTGCTCAACAAAATGTAATCCTATTTAAAGTTTCAAAATTAAAATTTATTTACTTATTTGGTTTTTCTTTCAATAATATACTATTTTAAATAATCAGCTTTTGGTTGAGTATTTTAACTCAATTAAATTGAATTTTGTTACGCAGAGAATTTGTTTAAGTAAAATTAAAATAAGTAAGACCAAACAAAATAAATAAAAATATAAAATTTAAATTTGGGTCAAGATTATAACAAATAATGGTAGGTATTATTATTATTATTATAAGAATAGAGTTTGGTTGCATTTAATGGATAATTTAATTTCTGAAAAAAGACCGTTAACCCTCTTGAACACAACAATACTGTTGCACTCACATGTTTGATAATTCTTTTTATTCTGGAATTAAACTCTACATAATTATATCTTATATTCCACCTAATTTATTAAGTGCATGTTGATTATGTTTTGGATTTGCTTGATAAAGTTAATACTGTCAATAACTTATTTCACTTTTCTTTGTGGTTTTAATTTAAGTGGTGTCAAGTGGCAGATGACAATATTCTGGTTCCTGTAAATATTTCAGCTATAGCTGAAAGTTATATAATCGATAATTTATTAGGTAACAACATTATCCAAATTAATGATGTACCTAATATGTTTGGTAAATTCTTGTATTTAGTATTTGTTTCTGATGATTTAGTGCATTATGCTCGACCTGTAGAGTTCACTCGTTCATCACAAACCAATAAACATTGAACTGATGAAGTTATATTACTTTCAACTAGCTGAGAATGTGGTTACTTCAAATCTATATAACTACATCTTATTTTGATTTTTAGAATACTGAGCTTAACTCATTAGAATCTTATTTTTCTAAATTTTGATTGGATTAATTTTTTAACATTAAATAATTTAGATATTTGTTATCAATCATTTTTAAGTATACTTAATGATGTATTTCGTAATGTTTTTCCTCTCCAGCAAAATAAAATTTTTAAAGGTGTGCTCTGGGTTGTTAACAGTCCAAAAAGTCTTAAGAACGCCAAATTCAAAGTACATAAAAAATATTTAAGAACTCATTGTCAAATTGAGCGTTACAAATTCTTACAGCTCAGGAAGGAATATGAGCATAGATTTCTTTATAAACAATATAATGTGTAGTGTATAGAACATTTTTAGGAAAGATTCTAAGATGTTTTGTATTCATATTAATAAAACTAGCAAAACTACTGAATATCCACCTTTCATGAATTAGTTAGAGTTCTTCTCTTTTCATATACAATCAACTGTTGATTTATTTGCTAAATTTTTCATGAGTGTTTACCCGGTCTCCAATTCGTTTAATATGGGGTCTATTAATCTGAATCCCATTGCTGATATTGGTCAAATTCAAATCTCTGAAGATGATCTTTTAATTGCTATAGAAAAGTTTGATAATACGTCTACTCCTGATAATATGGATTCTATTTGTATTCTCTTATTGAAAAAATGAAAATTTTTATATCGTCCATTAAGTAAAATCATTAGCTTGGCTTTGTATGATGTTCTATTTCTGGATAAATCGAAAATTTCCTCAATTACACGAATTTTGAGTTCAGTTCAGAGCATCTAATTCAAATTTATAGAAGAATAGCAAAATTATTGGTAATTCCAAATTTCAAATCAAAAATGCAATCAGTTCATTCAAACATGGATTTACTACTAGTAGATCTATAACAACTAATCTTGCTAATTTTTCTAACTATGGTCTATCAATGAGATAAAAAATGATTTTCAAGTTGATGATATATTTGGACTTTAGCAAATCATTTGATAGGTTTAATGTGAAATTATTATGGTATAAATTAAATGCTTTAGGTTTTCATTCATACTTAAACAATAGATGGAAATATGTAAAGATTCAAGAATTTAAATCTAAATTGTTTCAAGTTGTGTCCGAAGTATCTCAAGGAGGCCATCTTGGCCCCTTACTTTTTCTTCTAATGATAAATGATTTACCTCAAATTGTAAAGGATTGTGGGATTTGTGTTGTTTGCCGATGACGTGAAAATATTTTAAAGATTCAACACTGTAAGAGACTGCTCATAATTTGTTTTTAAATGTTGCTAAATCGTTGGCCCAATACTCAATTGGTACATACAATTTTAATTTTGTGTTTTTTTGCGTTTTTATAATCAAAAAATCGAGATCTTTCGATCTGTCTTTGCCGTTTTCTTCTATCTTATATAGTTTCAAAAATACTAATATCGACTTTGTTACATAATGCGATTTTTAACCATATTTTTAATTCTTATATGTACCATATAAAAACAAATTCAATACTTTGTTACATACCATGAAAAAATCTGCAATTTTACTTAAATGTAACATGCATATAATTTTATTATTAGTTTGTTAATACGTAGAAACAACTTACTACATGTTTCAATATGTTAGATGCTATATACAACAACAAATCTCAGGAATCATTTGTTCACCAGCCAGAGGAAAATATATAAAGAAGCAAATCTTGAATATCAAAGTCGAAGAAGTCAAAGCTCATATAGCAAGTTTTCCCGCAAAAGAATCACACTATTGTTGTGTAGACACTAATAAAACATATCTTGATTGCAACTGAAATATTACAAAAATGTATAATTTGTTTAGAGAAACTTGTTTGGGCATACCAGTTGAACATGTATTCCAAATTGTATACAACATGTACATAATTTATTCCAAAATTTTCAATGCAAATTTTCATATACGTTTTCATTACCCAAAAATAGATTTATGTGTCTTTGTGTTCCGATTTTAAAAATAAATCGAATCTCACAACACCTGAAAAAAAAAACGATTAATAACAGGATGAAAATATCAGCAAGACTAGAAAAAAACTTGGATAAGAATAATACCAACACCTTTACCTTAATTTCAACTTATGATCTTCAAAATGTCTTTCAATTACCTAAGGCCGAAAGGTTTAATTTCTATTATATAAGAAAATATTCAGTTTTTAATTTAACAGGCTACTGAAATTTAAATAAGATATTTTGCTATTTGGAACGTAGAGGAGACAGTGACATTGCTATTGCGTTAACAAAATTTTAAACCATATTCTAAAACATATCCCATATCAGATGTCAAAAACATAAATTTGTAGTCTGACAATATTGTGTACCTCAAAATAAAAATCAAATTAATTCATCAATGTTACTCAATTTCTTAAAATAATTAAAATAATTGGTGTGCAGTAAAAGTCATATAGAACACAAAAATTCTGAAGTGGGTCATTCCAATCTTCAAGAAGTAAAAACAGTCCCGTCCACAAAAATCACGTAATGACAACTGCTTTCAAATAGCTTTCACATCAATATCCTAAAATTAGTCAAATTATTTTTTTGAGCCAGTGTAATTGACAGATATATAAAAAATGTGGAAATATATCTGTAGTTTTGTTCCACTTATCAAACTTTTAAAATTATTTGAATAAAAGGCGAAAATCAGAAGGTGGCACAAATGACTGATACACATTTTCTTTCATTTAGTAAAAATTAATGTTTATTAAACTTTCAGGTAATACAATTTTTAAAACAAAACATTTTAGTGTACAAGAATGACCAGGAATTTGCTTTATAGAATAAATTATCTGCTATATTCATATGGAAATTAAAAACGGTTTCATTTTAGCCAAAACTACTAGAAAAATTTTGGGAACACCTAAAAATATATTTAGATATTCACCTCCACCACCGGACAAATCAAGAATATCCGAAAATAAAACAAGAGATATAAAATCTATAATTGGGTTTTTAGATAATCAAGGTCACGAATATTATAAAGCGGTATTAAAAATTAAATAATTTGCAGCTTGTTTTTATTTATCTATAGTTGTTTTGTAATCCATAAGAGGCTCTAAAATTAATTTCAGGCTTTAAAATTAACAGTTATTAAACAAAAGCCAAGAAGTCCATTGACTTTGTCCAGAAAGTGTTAAAAAGGTATTTTGTGATAATTAATAAAATAAAATTTTATGTGTTAAAATTACAATTAACATTTGAATTATTAATATTACCAGAGATTCAATGCGGTCGCACTCTATACATGGGATCAATAAATAATCGAAATTGTTGGTTTGTTGCACGTCAAAATTGACATTGTTAAGCTATTTTATAAAAAAATTTACCATATCGTTCGGGATGTTATACATTCAATTGAAAGGAAATAAAAAAACCTATGTATATAATGAAAGTTTAAAAATAAAATGTTATTTGACAGTTTTCGAGAAATAAGGGACAAAACTTCACTTACGTTTTACTCAAAACTAACATTTGGAGTATGCGGCAAAACAATTCCATGGCGACGATATGTTAAAGCTTATTTTACAAATTTATAAGGAAATTTATTAGTTATTTAAATTATGATTAAAAAATAGATGCATATTAATTAGAAATTTTAATCGCAGTTTTATAAATTCATGTGTCAGAATTTGTACTAACAGTGCTCTTGCCAAAGATAACCATATTGATGTGGGTTATCCATAATGATTTTAGCTCACTGTTAATCTTTTACCATAGCAAATAAAAGACATTAAGTACAACTCAAGTTTTTTGATATAATCAATAAAAAAAATTGATTTAATTATTGATAGCAAGAAGAGGAAGATGATCATAATTTAAATAAGTACATAAGAAAATAATCATAACTTATGGCTTATTGATCAATTTTAAATGGCTTCTAGTTCCAATTAATAAGGTAAATCCAATTTTGAACAAAAACTATAAATATTTGAATATATAATATAATTTACAGTATAAAGAAACTGCTACAGATATAACTGATATAAATAATAGATACAACATCATCATATACATCATATACATATAATATCATGTAACTTACTATAGCTATAGTGGAAATATTATTTATGATAATTGAGAAATATAATAGCCCTAAAATTGATCTCCCGGGAAACGTCTGACTTAAAATAACATATGAGAAATGTACGTTTGAAAAAAACCAATATTTAAATAATATTGATGGTATTATATTACAACCATTTTATATTTCCTTCAACCATACAAAAAAAATTCTTAACTTTATATAAAGCCCATAGTTACATGATTATATCATGGGTATCAAAAAATATATTTTATGCAGAAGTTAGGATTAACAATTACAAAAATAACTCTCCATAGTTGTCATAACTACCTTGATTCATAACTTGTATATGATAGGGTTAATTTAATAATATACCGTTCGAATATCCTGCACACCAATCTATATAGCATCTATACTGTAACTAAATGTGAAAGATTTAATATATCTCTATACATTATGTATTGTTATTGTGCTTCAGAAATTTTTAATCAGAACATAAAAAATTTATTATAAAATTAATCATATTGGCTCCTCAAAGAGTTTAAAAACAAGAAAAACAACAACACAAAAAGTTGAAAAATTTTATTGATTAAGTATTGTAATTATTCTATTCGTTATTAAGTACTTGTTTTATTTTTTAGGGCTGTTGACCATGGAGAACTATATCATACACAAACTTTATTTATCTATCACTTTGTATTCTTTCATACTGCTGTATATAACTACATAACGGACAGTAACTAACACATATATCATGCTTGGCTTTAATTAATTTTTTTTTTAATTTATCAAATGTAAACGATTGACCTTATTCAAATAATTAAAACAAAAGAGGAAATAAGTTAGTATTTCTCTTTCAATTTTTTTCCATTTTTATTCAATCCAATCGTCAGTAAGTCAATAATCATTATAAATTTCAATAAAATTTTAGTTACCAACTATTTGTCCTCTTCAATTAATTTTTTTTTTTTTTTATACATAGCAAAAACATTATAGGTGGGGTGGTACCTTTTACACCGATTGCTACGCTTGACTAGGGTGGGAAAGGACAGTTAGGGAAGGAGAAGGGTAGAAGAATTGATATTATTGAAGGCCTAACATATTAAGTCAAAAAAGTGAAATTCTCAGGAAAAACATTTTAGTTGAAAAATTTAAGTATAAAATTTATTTTTGAGTAATTATTATTTACCAAAGGCAAGATTTCAGTGAATACCATCTTAATATGTGAATTCCATAAAAACCAAACAAAATTTTGAAGTAAAGTAAATTAAAATATTCTTGTTAGTCTTAGGCAGGTGCATGAGTAACAAAAAAATATTATATTTAATAAGGCTGATAACAAAAATTACTTGATTAAAAAACGAAAACCATAATAGAATGCGTTTTGTAAAGATGTTCGAAAAACTATTACTTTCATGGTACAATGGTTACGTCACCGGACTACTGACACTAAGAACGTTTGCTTGAATTTCGTTTTTGGTGCATGATTATTGTAGAAAGTCTGGTATTTTCTGGAAATTTATTGTATCTGGAATAGATATAGTATAGTTAATAAAATTTAACTTAATTAATTAAGATTCTTAATACCCTGCAAAAGCAAGTACGATGTTTATTCCACTAACTTGGTAATTTATTAAAAAAAAATTCTAATAAATGAATGAGCACATACAACATGATGCCTAAATGTTGGGAATATTTTCATTCCTTATATTATTGAATGGAGAGTATAAGTGCGTTGTAGTGTGGTTAAATCTATCTAGGTAGCCACAATGTTCGAACCATAACCACCATTTTGCTTACATAATATTATAGAGAAACAATATTTAATATTTAAATATTTCGAAATAAAACTATAATTTAACTTCTTATTAATTTGAATATTATTAAATAATACTTGAATATTATTAATTAATAGATTTCATATACAAACAATTTTTTTTTTGCTTTTTCTATATTTTAAAAGAACAAACAAAAAAAATGTTTATAACAGTTAATACTTGTATACTCATAATATGCATATACAAATAATAATACCAATTTATATCACTCTTATTAGAATAGAAATTTATTTCTACCACCATTCGGGGATAAAATTCCAGTACCTATCACATCGGATATGAAATGCTATGTAATTTAATACCCTATAGTGTATATGAGTTTTTCAGTAATGTTATCCTTTAATATGAATTTTTTTTTTTTTACTTACCGTTAACCTTCAACCATTATTCTCTTGCTACTGATGTTGTATAAAATCAGTAATTTTTATTTTCGTAATCCAATTCCATAACCCCCCATAACCCCCCATACGAAATCCTGAAACGCACATTATATATCTTTTAAAACGTGATGACCATTACTAGACCATTATATGATGATGAAGACATAAAACAGGATAATTTCTTTTGTGTAGCATCATATCCAAGGATAATGGTTTTATTTTTTCTATTTCTTGTTATTTTTATTTTTCTGTTTTAAATGAAAATATATGTACACTACAGTAATATAAAATGTTTTTGTTTTTTTTTTTTTTTCGTGAAAATAAAGCGATAATTCTAGATGAAAAGATTGTGTCAGTCGTTTATGAGTTAAGGATTTAAACATGTGTGAAATTTTTTAACTTAAAATATTTATTATGTAATGGACATGAAAGAACAATAATACTAGGAAATTTTATTATTTCTATTCTAGGAATAGATTTTATCTATGTAATATTGTAATGTTGTTTTTTTGAACAAAATTCAAGCTAACAAAATAACCCAAGGTTATTTTTATTTTAATGTATTCCTATGGTAACCAAAATGTTATACATACCTTATTAAATTATACACATTGGCAGCATAGTCTGAACTGAAGTAAAGTATATAGAAAATGAAAGATTAAACAAAAATAACTATAGTCATATTGTATATATAAGTCATTTATGCTCTTTTTTCAAGTTCCTATGAAATTCTAAATTTGAAAATTGTATTTTTGTTTTCGAATAACTAAAAAGTTATTATTGGTAACTGCTGTAAATTTTTATTATTTTTTATTATAGATAGAAATATGTAATTTGAATAGTTGTAATGGAGTTTATGTAGTAGTTTTGATGATAAATGGTAAGACTGGCAGAATCAACAAAGTGAAGAAAATTAAAACTATTTAGGGTATTTAGTTTTATGTTCAAACACGATGACACATTTGAGTTAAGCTAACACTACTGTCTTCGTACAATGCATTATAATATATTTATTTGGATAACAATAATTTTATTATTAAAATCGACTTTTTTAATTTGGTTTTTACTTGTTGTGGAATCCGATCAAATCCCACTCCAAGCTGAGTGGTACTACTAATTTCTTAAATTATTTTTAAAAAATATTATATTAGAAAAGAATACTAATTTTTTTATTTTATTTATTTATTAATTTTTTTTATTCATGACCCTAGCACATAGCCGTATGGTCTTATAATTGTTTACATTAAAATTTGATTAACAACTAGTGAGCTCCTGTGCAATTTCACAGTTTTAACTTTATTTAAAAAATCCTGGCTAACAACATCATCATTGATTCATATCAATTTATATGAATCTTATTTATTTATTTCAGTTACGCACGTGCAAACCAACAATGGTGTAGTGAGGGCATTAAACCCACTACAACCATCTCTTTTTTGTCTCTCAGACATAACAAATCCATGATAGATCGACTAATGAATTCTTACTCTTGTGTGTATAGGGGAGAATATTACCGTCATAATTCCCGTAAACGATATCAATTACCACCGAGGGAGATTTTTGTCTCAATATTTTTTCGCGAAAGATTTATAGCAAGCCAAATTTTATACTAAAAACTAATAAAATACAATAAGTATCGCTATATCGCTTCGCAAAATACCAAAAATAAAATTTTTCTCTAAGTATCACATTTTTCGGTACATATTGAAAACTTCGGCTCTCAGAATAATGGCAAGTTGAATAGAGAATAGGGCTGTAGTCGAATCTTCAAAATTGTGCTGATCACACTACTTGTTTTTGTTAACTCTATATAAAATTTATTTGAAAAACGCGATTTTCAAATATAATTAATAGAATTAAAAATCAATATATTATAAAATAAAGTCATTGTGGTATTTGTATATTGGGGGTCTGGTTTGGGATCGACAGGAAAACATTTGATCGGTCGATGACCGAGATGCGCAACTGTCGAGTTCCTATTCAAGTTCTTTCATTACCTCCACGTGGTGACCCCTCTATCTTGCATAGCATCCGCTGGTAAGCAGACCAGAATTGTAAGTGGGATATATATGCGATATATATTACAGCTGCAACGAAAAACATCACATATTTGGATGCGGATTCGTAGTAGGAAAACGACTTAGAGGAAACGTCATTGATTTTTCACCTGTCAATGAGCTTCTAGCCGTCATCCGTATCAAAGGCAATTTCTACAACATCACCCTAATATGTGTGCATATGGATGCTGTCCAGAGTACGATGCGAAAATCATGCTTGCAGACTTCAATGCTAAGATCGGCAAAGACGGCATTTTCAGCAAAACGAAAATTCTACAACATCACCCTAATATGTGTGCACGCACCAACCGATGAAGCGGAGAACTCCACGAAGGATGAATTCTATAACATCCGGGATAAAACATATGGACCCTGTCCTGAGTACGATGCGAAAATCATGCTTGCAGACTTCAATGCTAAGATCGACAAAGACGGCATTTTCAGCAAAACGAAAATTCTACAACATCACCCTAATATGTGTGCACGCACCAACCGATGAAGCGGAGAACTCCACGAAGGATGAATTCTATAACATCCGGGATAAAACATATGGATACTCTCCTGAGTACTATGCGAAAATCATGCTTGCAGACTTCAATGCTAAAGTCGGCAAAGAAGGCATTTTCAGCAAAACGGTTGGTAACCATAGTTTGCACCCCACCACCACAGATAATTTATATCAAACAATTGATTTTGCAGCAGCTCGTAATATGGTATCAGGAATTTCCCCCGTAAAACTACAAAAAAATTTCTCCCATAAAAATATCCACAAAGCAACCTGACTATCTCCGTATGGACTTACAGCTAATCAAATTGACCACATTTTGATTGATGGATGTACGTACCTATCGAGGATCTAACATCGACTCTGACCACTTCCTTGTTGTGGCCCAGTTCAGAGCACGAATATCCAATGTCAAAAAAAGACGCACCAGCCAAAATAGCAAGTTTAACATTGGAAGACTTCAATCACCTGAGATAGCCATAGCGTACAGGGAGCGAATAAGCGATATACTCAATACCACACCTCTACAACATAATCTATCCGTCAACGAAAAATGGAAACAATGGGCAAACATCGTCACGATGGCTACCACATATACCGTGGGTTTCAATACACCTCACGTCAGAAACCCATGGTACGACGATGAATGCTTAGCAAAGACGGTAGAGAAAAATGAGGTCTACAGGAAAGCGCTGCAACATAAAACAAGAGCAGCTCAAGAAGAGTATAAAGCGAAAAGATGAAACGAGAAGAAAACAATAAGGTGCAAAAAACGTTTATTCGAAAAGTCTCCACCATTGGATATAGAATCAAGCCTAGACAGAAACGAACTACGGAATTTTTATAAAAAAGTTCAGCAGCTCTAACCCAGTCAACTCCGATGATACAGATATACCCCGTTATGCAGAAGTGGAAGCAGCCATCCGAAAACTAAAGAACAACAAAGCTGCTGGACAAGATAACCTGCCAAATGAACTTTTTAGGGCAGGAGGTGAAGTGATGTTTTAGTGTTGACGGCTATTTATGAACACTTAAAGAATACAATTCTAATTTGAAAGAATTAGAGATCACAAAGTACTTAATCAAAAAAGCATTATTCTAACGAAAATAGTTGATCTAACTTTTTATTGTTATTAATAAAGCTCTGACACAAATACATAAAAGCTAAACTGCAATATAAGCTCACTCTGTTTCATAGAATTGAAAATGGTAGATACCACTTATATACGCTGGTTGGTGCAATTGAATTTCTACCTTTTCTAATTTCTGATAAAAAGATGGGTTTTTCAACCTGGTCCAATAACTTTTTGTCATTGAAATAAAAGAGAAGACCAAACTAAAATTTAAAATGTCAAGAACATAAAAGCAAAAAAAAAAAGTAATAGATTTTAGTATAGTACAGGTAAAATTAAAAATTTTCGTAAATAAACAGAAATTTAAATAGTATTCAAACTCATTGTTTTAAGGTAATAAAATTAATATTAAAGAATTAAACAAAAAAAAAATTAAATATTGTAAAAATATATTTTAAGCTAAATTGAATTATTTCTTATTACCACCACTACTTACTAGGACTTATTAATAAACTTAATAAATTTTAAATTCTTTTCAAAACTCTAAAAACTATCTCTGTTAAAAGAAATAATAATAATAAAAATATAAAAAAAAATTTATTTTATCTTTGCTAACCAAAATTATATTTTAGAAAACCTCTTTACTATTACAGTTTTTGTTAAAAAAAAAAAACTTAAATTACATAAAATAAATTTTTTGTCGTAAAAATATTAACAAATAGCCTTGATCAAATTCATTTAACCTACTTATATCTTCCAAACTCTAACTTCAGCTATAAATTCCTCATCTCTTCCTCAAACTCGTGTAAGGACCATTTTCGAATTTAAAACAATATAATAATATGTAATATCTACATATACGATATGATATCATTTTTTCTCTAAAATTAATTTAATTTTATAATTTTTCCAACTCCATTATGTCTTTAAAAAAAATCATTACAGTTACTTTAAAAATTATTTGTACACGCACAGCTTGGTAATAAACTGTATTGAAATTTTACACAACGGCTTGAATTATGCTTAATTCACTGCTTCAGAACATTGTGTTCCGAACAATATTTTTAAAAGAGAATTCTTACTCTTACGATTCGTTGCTTCAGAACATTTTGTTGCGAGCAAAAAACAAAATTTACGCAGCTGAAATTGACATTTAATATACATATTGGCAAATTTTTGTTTATTTTAATATGGGGAATTTTTGAATTTTTTAATAATTCCGCTCTGCGTGTATTCTAATGATTTTTTTTTATTTAATGTGAGAAATGTCAAAAAAATTAAAAATTACAACAGAAAAATATTTTTTCCGAAAAGTTAAAGTTAAATCAATTTTTTTTTTTTGCGGACAGAAAAAATATTCTGAACTTTTTCGAAAATTGAGAGAATTCAACAAGTATTTTGAAGCAGTGAATCAGGCATTAGTTTTTAAATAATAATGTCTGTTAATTTTATAATAATAATAATAATAATATTAATCTTGAATTATATTAAGTAAATTTTCATTATTATTTGGTCTTAATTTTTAGTAAGGTTAGTCACCAAACCCACATAAAAACATAATCCATAATGATTTTTTCCACAAAAAAAACATCCGCAAAAAACAAACGGTCCATGTTATTGCTTCTAAACATTTCATTTAATTATGTACCACACTTCATGCGAAATTCTGAGTTAGGAGAGATTTTAGAGTTGGATTCAAAGTTCTGACAATCAAAGTTCTTTTACAGAATATTTATATAAATTACTTTTATGCATAGCCGGTGATGGATACAGCGAGGATATCTCTGTTTTCCAGTATTAATCTCGTAACAATTTTATGGATTTTGAATTAATGGTTTATTTTTTGTAAATTTGGATTTCAGGATGTCAGTTTGTTGTTTCAATTTAATGTATTTCCTATACATATTATTCTATTTTGCAACAAAATCATCTTGGCATATTAAATTAAAGTTGTTTTTCTCCGTTTATTATATAGTAAAGGTAGAATCTATTATCTTATAAATCTTTAGTAGTAGATTTATAAGATAATAGTAGAATCTATTATCTTATAAATCTTTAGCACAGGAGTTAAGATAATGTTAAGATATATTTATTTATTATATATATATCAATTTATATAATTTTAAGTATATAGATAGTTATTACATAAACATTTAATAATGTAATTAATTAATAATTATAAATTAAGTATTTGAGTTAAATTTAATCGCAAAACTTAGTTAACATAACCTAAGGTAATTATCACGATAATTTAATGTAGGCGCATATCCTTCAAGAACGACAATTTTTTTATTAGGAGACCCTAATATTAAGCTAACGCAAAATGTTGATTGAATAACAATGTCAATATAGCACAACCATGAGTAAAGGGAAATACAAATTCTACAAGCAATTACATGAAATTGAAAAATAAAAATAAAACTTGGTCATACTGTACTTGACTCGTGCCACAAAATTTTTGAAATGATTGAATTTCCCCTAAATTTGTTAATGTCCAAAAATATTCTAGTATTATGTTATTTAAACAAATTTTTTATTCTATGATAATAGACCAATTTCATTAGGAAGTATTTTTATTATTTTGATTCACCAAAAAAAAAAATAATCTAATTTTTAAAATTGTAGTAAAAATTTTAATATGAGAAACTGAGATTGTTTAATCAATAAGTGCGATGAACATATCAAAATGTTCAAACTTAACATGTTAGCTACATAATTTGAATTCAATTTATAAGATTTATTTTACAATACATTTTAATATATATATCAAATTCTGATAAACAGTTTACAATATTTAAATGATTCCGGCTGAGACTGTCTATCTTTTTATGTGCTATATACAAATTAATATTACTTACTCATACTCATATGTGCTTGAATAGAAATGAAAAAAGTTCTTCTAACTAACAATATTCATAACAAACAGTTTTGAAACCATACAAAAGTTTTTGTTTTGTGGTAATATTCTTGGTGCTTCCATTTATGTTGTTTTCTTTTTTTTTTGTTTTTTTTTTCTAAAACGAAAAATACTTTTAGAAAACAGAAAAAAAACAAAACAAACCAAAACTAAAAAAAAAAATTAATTGTGGAAATTTTTCAAAATAAGCTAATAAAAATTCTAAATGTTCATAAATTTAATTTTTCTTTTTCAATGGCGCTGCAATCCAAATCAAGTTTTGGCCTTCTCAATTTATCGTCTCCATTTATTTCTTTTGGAACCCGCATCATTTGGCACGTCATCTGCTAATTCTAATTGTGACCATACGATTGAACGTTTACTGCCGTGGTGATTCGTTTCTAATATCTTAAGTTGAACCTTTATCGTCCATTCTCTACACATGTCCAGCATATTGAATGTATTTTAGCTTGGCACATGTTGTTAACTTTAGTTTTTTATGTGGGGTGTAAAATTCAATTTTATTTTTCATGTACTGCTTTCGATTAGAATACCGGGGACTCATATATCCATTATTTCGCGATGTTGTTTCCAGGTTTCATCAGAGTATGCCCGATCCAACGCCATTTGCTCAATCGGATTTCCACGTCTATTTGTTTTTGTTTCGTTTTTTCGCACAGCGTTTTGTTGGAAATGGTTTATGACCATCGAAGGTTTATTTATGTTTTCCTTTTACGCGCCGGAGACATCTATTGAAGTACGCTTTGAATTTTCTAGTGAAATTTACTTTGAAACTTTCCATGTTTTGCAGGCGTACAAGAAATAAATTTTACATTTGCATTGAGGATTCAAAACTAAAGTATTACATACTATTAAAAGCTATCAAAATATTAACGAATTATCAATTGTAATAGAAAATAACGAAATATTTAGAAGTTATCATATTGTTTGACTACTTATCAGAAGGTCACAGATTATACAATATTGCTGCTATATTTTATAGCAGGTATTAGGTATATTTTACTATTAACTGAACTAAAATGGAATTATGAATACTATTTAAGAAGACCTAGTTTCAGATAATAGTAGTAGTTTTCCACATTTAATTAGTTGATATACCAAAAAAGATCAAATACTCAAAAATGATTTCACGTTCCACTTTAGGTAGATAAATTGCAATATCGTATTTAATATAAGAAAATACCTTCCCTATAGCCGCTGACAAATAGAAATAAAAAGTAAATATATAATATTATAAAATAAATAAATAGAAACAGAAATCAGTCAAATTACATTATGTATAAAGTCATTCACTTCTTAACAGTAATGCCATAATAGAGAAAATATTTCGGTATTGTTATCATCCTGGTTGTTTGAGCATTTTTAAATATCTATCGTTGATAGTACAAGTCTACTTCAAAATTTAATTTAATTTTTCATTTTATTAAAATTAAAACGAGTTGCTTTGACTACTCTCAGTTGAATAACTTTACAATTATGATGACATTTGTAATATTTCTACTTTTAATGCGTTTATTGAAAGTGAGAAATATATGATTTCATTAAAATCTGAGTTTTTAAATTTTCTTGTTTTTGTTTATTTTTTTTCTTTTGTAAAACTTTTTTAATTTTAATAAAACATATTTATTTTATTGCAATTTTTTCTTCCTTTCACAATAATATTTTCTACACTAAATATAAAAATTTAAAATTGAGAAAGTTTCGTTTTTCTTTTCTTTTGTTTAAAATAGCTAGCTATACCTATGATAATCTTATTACCTGTATTTTCAATCTACAAACGTTTAACGTTCCAGTTAGAAAATATTCAAAAATTTGTTGGAAGTTGGTACCTTTGAATAATACTAAAATATAAAATAAAAGAGAAACTCGCCGAGCAATTTTCATGTTAAATAGAAAACAAGAATCTTAAACAAAATTTAAGTCACGAAATTGAAATTCTTGAATTAAATAACACTTAAGTTAACTTAAATTCACTTTTGCAACCCTGCTTTTATGTTATATCGTAATTTGTATCGTATTTTTGTATTTTTGTGCATGACAATAATATTTTTGAAGTTTCGACTTTTCTAAAATATGGGTGACCACAAACTCATATCTGACAGACACGCTTTAGATGGTCAAATCCATCTTCTAACAGGCTGCTCATTGTGAGTAGAGAAGCCTGATGTTACCATTCTAAAAAGGAAATTTAGACGTTGCATACCTAATAATGGAAAATACCCTTAGTATTCAATATATGAAAGTGGCTCATTTCCAGACATGGCTCTTCCTACATCTTATTGCTATCTTGTCCATTGTGCCCTACTTTCAATGTATGGATCCCTACTCTTTTTACTACACCTTGGTTGAAAAACAATTTTGCGTGAATCTACTAGGGTTAACAGAAGTCACCACTTCAAAGTGAAAATAGGCTAAGTTGCGTAAAATGGATAAAACTATACGGAACATAAAACTTCATCACCATTTTTCACATAATATGTGCCAAATGCAGTTAAAGAAATATTTATCGAAATGGTTTGTATGAAAATGTTATTATGCACATAATTATGCAGTATTTCAAAATTTAAGGGAAGTAAAGACTTATAAATTACAACCGAAAAAACCATTTATAAAGCTGTGTCGAATTACTTGAATTTCAGCAGCAAAATGTTTTTATTTTTATTCTAGGTAGCAGTAAACCCTATCTATATTTATAAAACTGGACCTATGTTATGAGACAGTTTCTTTATTACTCAAGCGATTATAATGATGTATTTAATATAATTTTTGAATTTTCGAAGTATGTTACCTAACCAACGACTATATTAGAATAATCGGTAGCGTAGTTCTAGCACTATTTTGAATTATGCATTGGCAAGAAATACACCAGGTGGCGGTATAAGTATAATAAGGCTTTTTTAGTATAATAAGACAGTAAGACACATTGAAAGTTATATAATTTTTGCATTCTATAATACATTATTGAGTCTTCTTGATTCAATAATTTCCATATGTACCTATATGTTTATTAGAAAAAATATTTTGTATTATTCTTATCGTATATTGCCTTTTGTTATATTCTTCGCAACAATATACATTACATCTTATGATTTCTCATAATGTATGAAATGTGTTTGAATTATTTTCGCGTATATTGCTGTATTGAATGCCTCTACATCTTCTAGCCAAGTCACATGATGATTTTTCCAGAATATTATATCGAATTACGATTTTCTTTTAATTTTATTTTTGTTTTGTGTATACATTTTTTTTGATAAAAATAAAATTTGAAAAAAAAAAACACAACTAACACAAAAAATTCTTGTTCTGAAAAATTTAATACGAAAAATTAAATACAAAACCCCATCAAATGTTTTGCTTTTTTACAACAATTTACATGCTTAATTCCGTTTCAAAAATGTTTTAGGAAAATGTTAAACCAGTCTTATTTTCAGTGTTTATTAGAACTTGATAGAAGTAGGTTTAAAGTCGGATAATAAATTTTTTTTTTTAAATTGAAAATTATTAAAGAAAATGTTTTTGTATTTTTTGTAAATTTTACCAATTTAGATAAGAAATATTGAAATTTTTTTTAAAAATAATCATAATAAAGGTTTTTATATATCAAAATGAGATAAACAAAAAAGACAAAATTTATATAAAAATAAAATACCATTTTTAAAGTTGCTGTTCAATAGGCCAGGCTATATTGCTTAATCTGTCTAATACTATTTATATAAATTGCTTTCAAAAAGCCTACATGTATTGGCTTACACAACACACAATAATAATATTAGAGTAGAATACACATTCTCTGAGTATTCATCTTATATATACATAGAATTTCCTTTTTACGAGTAATTACTCTGATTGTGTGTGTTTGCATTGTACATGTCCCATTTGGGTATATATACTCCTTTTGTTTTATTTAATTTTATGTGGATCAATATATTTATTTTATGTTTGAATGAAATAATTTTTGATGAAATAATTTTAATCGGTTATTAGCTCAGTTTATTAGAGCGTCATGTTAATATCGCAAGTTTTGTGTAAGTTCAATTCTCAGTTGAGTCAAATTTTTTTTTAAAACTCTAGCACAAATACAGAAAAAATTCAGATTTTAATTTTTCGCGAAATGTTTCCGGAATAGATTCCAGGCATCGAAACCATCGAATTTTGACTCTCCTAAATTATTTATAAAAACTTTTGTTAAATTCAAATAGGGCTTAGTAACCTTACTACAGCAGGTGCTTTGTCGGCATCACGATGTAGAAGGCGCGAAGATGCCGCAGGTCTCTAGTTATATGTATAATTATATTTTTTTAAGTTAAAATAATATTCAATAATAATAAATAAGTAAGTATACCTAATATTATTGTTTTTTATTGCACATTGTATGGACATACGTAAGTATATTATATATGTATATTAGTAGGTTGATTATGCATACATATTAGGTATAGACTTTTTCGTAGGATGGTGGGATATTATGTAATTACCAATTAATATTATTTACCACATATACAAGATAGCTTGAGTGTTTGACTTGAATTCTTCTTGAAATCGAATACACGATTGGCTAGCTTGAGAGACTGTCAGCTTGAAAATAGCTTGTGTCTGACAATGTATTTTTGGTGACATAAATTTTGATGCCTAAAATTTGTAAAACTTAAAACTTTATATAAATTTAAAGATTAAACAAAACAATTAAAATGTTTTTAATTTTTATAATCTTTTAAATCTTCTATGTTTTAAATTTACTCTAAATATTAACAACACTTCATACATTTTTGACACTAAATGTCAACTCAAGCTCTCAAGCTCTCAAACTGCATATTCCATTAAAATTTCCAAGTCAAGTTAGTACATTTTTGTTATTGTTCTAAGTGAGGTGGATTTCACGAAACTATCGTATAAATGATGTTGAAGCGTACTTGAAGCTTACTTGAAGCTATCATGTATACGGGTTGTATCAGTAAAATGTTATACAATGAATAAATGTATATAGAATACAATTAAAGGTACAATTTAAACAAAAATAATAAACTTAAATTTGGTAAGTATATCAGAGCGACAATATTAAAAAATAATTCACTATACACTATAATATAATGCATACTATAATATTTTACATCCTACATTATACAATATCCATACAATATGCAAAAAAAAATAATATTACCTACTTATTTATTATTATTAGTTACAAGCGTTACAATAAATTGTGATATTTTATGGTCTTAGGCCCGGTTGGATTTGATCTAAAAAGTCTAGGTACATTATGTGATATTTTATGGTCTTAGGCCCGGTTGGACTTGATCTAAACAGTCTATGTATACATTATGTTATTGAAACAAAACCCGTTGGAATGAAAAAATAAAATGAATAATTTTAAAATTCAATTAACCTTCAACCGTATAGCTAGTATGTTTTTGTAACAAAACCGTATAGAAGGATCCAACACAATTAAAACAAGGTAATTAATTCATACATATTTCATGGAAAAAAAAAATAATTCATATTAAAACTAAAACAATAATTCAAAAAATATTGCACAAAATAAAAAGTATCAAAAATATAACAATGTTTATTGTGTAAGCAATTTTTGCAAAGAATTGTTTTTTGTGGATGTTCCTGGCATACATTCCTATTGCAAGTTTCGCAGCGCTGCTTGCACTTGCGGCTAATTTTACTTGCTCATATGTAAGAACGTTTCTTGTTTCATTTCTCTCCCGAAGTTGGTGGATTATTTTCACAATTGCCTTCATTACTATTTGCTAGTACCGAATTTATTACTAAAATTTTTATTTATTATTTCCAAATATAGAGGTATTGGAGCTAATTTGTCCTTGAATCTGCGCGCTGATCGAGTGTCCTAGTCGTCAAATCGTAAAAATCTTAAAATCGACTTGAAACGAAGTATACCCATAGTGAAACGGAAAAGAGGACTTCCAAAAAGAGGATCCCATAAATCCTCAAAATTTCCATTGCCTTGCTTATTACTACCAGCAGTTAATAAGAAACCAATGAATGCGCGCATTTCTCGTGCGATAGTTTTTCACATTTATCACCAATTTTGCTTTCTGCTTAAATAATTACGTATTTCACAATAATTTCAATCAGTTTGTCATTGAAAGAAAGAGAAAAACAGTCTTCAGTTCTTTGCATTGTATGCCTAGGAGGCACCTTCACTTTTTTTGTGGATTTCTAATCTGGGAACTGGCTGTTTTTGAGTTGGTAGTAGCCATGATTTCCACAGAGTACCATCCTTGCCCAAAAATGTTTCTCTCTCATTTTCTTCTTCTTCTTCTGCTCTACTTAGATTTAATACATTTTCTTCCTCAGAATCTACTTCGGTATATAGTTGGATTCATCCTCTGATCCCGAATTCATACAACCATCTTCTTCTTCTTCATATTCCTCTTTTTTTCATCTTCATCTGCTGCTTATGCAATGGCACGGCGAATTTTTATTATAATTATTATTACTTATACCTTTTTTTTAACAAAGATAACACGATTTATATTACCATTTATTCGAAATACATTCAATGTCACTATTTACATATTATCACGATTCTATTTACACAAAACACTGTCTTCAACCGAGAAAAGCTTTTACACAAATGAAGTAAAACATTAAATCTAAAAATGGGAATTTTCGGAATATTCAAAAACTAACGAACATTTTTGAATATTTGAAAAAAAAAACAGAAATTAGTAAATGTGGAACAATTACTGATATTTTTTCATATTATATTATGATAAATTAAATTTTTTTGCTTTCTTAGAATAGAATTTTTAATTTTCTTTTGTAAGGTTTTTATTAATTTATTATGATTTTATATTATTATTTTTATTAATTTATTATAGTTTCCTTTACGGAAATTTTTATTTCAATAATTTTCCTTTGCGAAAAAATCTAAAAAATCTTCCCACGCGGAGCTATTGCTGTGACTATCTCCTTCACGGGAAATATCATAGTGATAAAGTTCCTACACGGTAATTATTATGATGTTAGCGATCCTCCACGGAAACTATCACTATAATAATTTCCTAAAGACGCGACCGAAAATTTACGAAAAAAAAAGTCATTAGTCGATCTTACGTAGATTGGTTATAACGGAAAAAGATAGGTGGGCTTTAGTGGGTTCGATTCCTACACTATCAAGATGCACACGCGGCTGGAGCTCTTGATGTCCTTCGGGGATTACCTCCTATCTTTCGCAAAAAAAAAAAAAAAAAAAAAAAAAAAAAAAATGATTTTATATAAGGGGTCCGTTTAACTCTTCCATACGTTTGTGTTATTTTTTTTTTATTTTTCAAAAATACGCTATTTCCGAAAGTTCCAAAAAACTTGAACATTGTTTTATAAAAATTCATGTTTGATTAAAAAAACGTGCAGGAGAAATGAATCCAAAATATAATTCCAATGATGATAATTCTACACTTGAAAACCAAAAAGGGTCCAAAAAAAAGGGTCCCTTATACGGGTAAAGGTATATATTTAAAATATATTTTTGAAAAAATAATTGTAACATTTTCTTCGATTAAATTCTGCATTTATATTTTCATTTCAATGTAGATTAATATTATTAAAGTTTCTCAAAACCTTAATAAATTTCATTTCCAATAAGGCGAAACAATGTTTGCCGGGTATGCTAGTATTAAAAATAAATTTAAAAATGCAGAAAAATCTACTGTAAAAGTAAAGTTTACGAAAATCCCTATCCCAGTTTTTGACATAAAGAATTTTCTGCTTAATTTTAGTGTTTTTGTAAGTTTTATTCTTTTTGACAAAGTTTTGAATTTCATTTGAGATTTCATTGTGAGCACACTATGAAGTCAGGATCATTGTAAAAGTGTATATACATTAAGAAACATGCTAAAAAATTCATTATTGGTAAGTAGAGTAATATTTCGTCTGTTTAACATTCATGAATTTTATAAAGGTATTAATCAACTACTCTTACTACTCTACCTTAATTCTTTGACTAAATTGCCATGCTGAATTAAATAAAATGAATTATCCTCATTCAATTTTATTATCAGTTTAAATTAAATCTTTAGCAAATAGAAGAAAATATAACTTCAAAAGTATTTTTAAATACTTAATTAATTTAGAGAAATTAATTTGAATAGAAAAAAGTATAATTTTTTTTTTTATTTAAATGACTTTCTTTTATAAAACTAACTACCGTAAATGGTCAAAAGAAATTTGATCCTTTTTTATTTTAATCTTTTTCTTCTCTTTAATTTATTTTTTAATTGAAACATCTTGAAAATTCAAAACAAAAAATAAAATTACAAATTATCTTTTAAGCAACTAAATTTATAAATATTTATTATAAATTTTGAGTATAGACAGATTTGATTAGAGAAATTATTTGTATTCTATATAAATTCTCAATAAGTCAGCTTTATATTATGTAATTCATGCATTTTAAGAAACTTGTATTTAAAAATATATTCACCTAATATCCATCTTAAAAATATTCACCTTGCCCAAAACGATTTTTTTTGTTTTTTTAAATAGCAAGCTAATTGTTTATTCACGTACGGATCTTTTAACAAATATCACTATTCACAAGAAAAGTAATCCTTGTATCAGCTTTTATTTGCATTCGAAACAATTGTACATTTGTTGTAGTTGATTATGAAGGAAGATAGTTGAGAAAAAAAAGTAGAAGAAGTTTTGCCAACAATGTTTTTGATGTTCGTTTTTATATACATAAAATTTCCTTGGCAAAGTGGTTGTACTCTAATGGATTATAATTTCATATTAGACGACAAATTAATATTTCTTTTTATCATTATTATCAACTAATTTTGCTAAGATTGCATAGCTTGCATTCATTGTGGTTTGTACTACAGTATTTTATTTCCCCAATCTAGTTGATTATTATACTTTTTCTTTTCTACATATTGCCGTTTGCGTAATATATCGGCTTTCAGAAGACGCGAAATTTATTTTCAGGGTCTGCGCTCCGAACGTTTAGATTTTAGAAAGATTATATTATCAACTTCCTGTTTTCAAAAAGTCTTACAAATATTTCACTTTGGGTTATTTGAAGTCGTCATAGCTTTAGATTTTTTTTCCCTTTAATTATTTTGTTCGAAAAATTAATTCGTTTGTTTGTATTGCCCCTTTAGAAAGCACGTCTATAATAATGTACATCAGTTTTTTTTAAAGCACTTTAAAATGTTAAATTCTATCAACTAGATAGAGTATTTTTAATAATTTACAATTAAATTATATTTTAAAAGTTTCAAAAGAATCAATGATCATAAAAAAATTGTATTTTTTAGTAACTTCAGGGAAAATTATTTTGAAAATAATATATACATATATATTGATATATATTTTTTTTTTTCAATTTTGCTGAAATTAAATTAATTGTTTAAGGCACATTATTTGTTCATTATTTAGAGAAATGATCCTTTTTTATTTTGGTCATTTTAAATTTAAAAAAAAAAATTAATACAAAAATGTTTAATGTTTTACTTTTCAAGAAGATATGAAGTTTCTTTGCAAATACAAAAGAAATATTTTGAATTGAAAATAAGAAGTAAGGTAAGTGCAAAAAGAAAAATAATAAAGTAAAAATAAGCATCCTTGTAAACAACACTGTAAAACTTTACTATTGTTAGGTATATATATATCTATGTTTTCTTATATTCTATTTATTAATTTAGCTTACTTTTCAGTTTTAAAAATTTTCTTTGTCTATTTTTCTTTATTTTTATTTTGTTTTTGTTTCTTTCTTTTGTTTTTTCGAAACTTTTCATCACAAGCTTAAATTTTCTTTTATTTTAATTTTGTTGTTACTGTTACTTACCATTTTAAATCACATTATTTTAAATCATCCTTAAAAGCTAAAATTAAAATTTAATGTAGTGAGATGAAAATAAAAGAAACTAAAAAAAAAAAAACTATGATTTAGAAAAGGGCAATGGCGATTTGAATCTTTCATATAATGTGTGTGTATCTACATGAACATTTTTATTGTAGAAAACTCAAATAGAATTTGGGATTTACAAAATTGTACAATAATTTGTTTTTACTATAAATCTATTATATATTTTATTATAGAAATATACAAGGTGTTTCTCACATGAATTCACTTCTTATGAATTACTTAGACCTTCAGTAATAAAAATAAAAATTTTTCTATGGAATTTGGATTTATGCGGTTTCTAAAATTATTATTTTTATAATTTAATTGTTGCCAGGTTTCCGCTCAATGTTAATTTTTAATATTTGATTGCAAATATCGATATTTCGGAAACAACATACAACATTCCTTCATCAGTGCTTGAGTCTAACTAATTATCTTAATTCTTTTTTCCATTTTACATCCTAATCCCTAATAGCTACCTATTTTATTTTTGTAACTTATTTTCTTAATTGAAATAGCGGTGAGTAACGATTTCATAAATCATTGTTTAATCTGTTATCTAATTGTTCCCTCGAAATTGCTAAACTTCCGTATGTGCCTAATTTGCTTATTTTATGTACCTTTTTTATTGATGATAAATCTGGTTTTACAAATTTTATGAATTTTAAAATTGGTAGGTATCTTATTCTTGCTAATTCGGCTTCCCTTTTGATCGTCTTGGAATCTCACCGTAATTAGCCGTTTTGATTGTCCTATATATACTTTATTACAGTTTTGACATAATATTTTATATATAACATTAACTTCTTCCATCTCCTTTTTATCTTTTGCTGATCCAAGTATGCTGCTCATTTTTTATGTCTTTTCCTAGTTGTTACTAGTTCCAAATTGTGTTTTTTGAATATTTTTTTATACTTTGAATGTTTAGTAGGTTACTCAAATCCTTTTAGGTTTTTCTACATCCTTATTTGGTTTAAGAAAGCTCTTCGTATGATTCAGTTCGCTACCGTGTAGTCTCTTCCTTATGATTAGGTCTATGATTTCTTCATTATATCCATTTTTCTTGTGTTAATCACAGGAACTGCTGAAGAAGTATGTTGCTTGCGAAATATCGATATTTGAAACCAAATATTAAAAACTAATAGTAAACGAAAAGCTGAAAACAATTAAATTATTTAATTTAAATTACCACTAAAAATAAAAAGTTAATTAATAAATTAAAATTTTTTTTTTTACTAATATAAATCTGCAAATTAAATTTTTTTGTAAAGTAAGTTCGTCTTCATAATAATATGATAGTGCAATTTCATTTTAGTGATCTGAGATCCAAATTGTATTCCAATTAATTTTTAAGAATAATAAAAAAAATATATTTTTACCACATTCATTGTGTCATTGATTTATTGTCAAGATGTGAACTTTCTGCTTAATAGTTAGATAATGGAACCACTATATTGATGTAAAAAATTTTTGAAACAACCATTTGAAGATAGTTCTATCTAATAAGTTTCCTCCGTCAGAGATGTAACAATTTACAACTTTGCAAAAACAACTTCTTTGGGTTCGTCTCTAACATACTATTCAGTTTTTCTCTAATCTTTTATTTACATCGTACTTCTATTCTTCTTATGCTAGCTTTAAATAATTTTGTATAAAAGATTTCTCTCATAGTGCTTGGGTAATATAAAGTAAAAACAAACAAAAGTTTTTGCCTTATTAGTAGGGTAATAATGTTGTCGTCTGATAATATCTGGGTTGTCGAGGAAATGGAATACAACTTGATTGATGTGCTCCATTAGTATTTTTCATAAATTTTTGCTATTATCCAGATCACAATTTCGACAGAACACTACCTTCCAGATAAATCTCACTACCTTGTTCTTATATGACTGAATAATTTCTTTGAATGATTTCTTCTGAAGTGGCTGATAAATTTTATTAGTTTTTTTTCATGTAATTTTAAGCTTGCAATATGTTTTATTAAGATGTTCAATCCATAACTTCGATCGGTTCAGCAACGTTAGAAAAATTATTAGTACCAGCCATGGTATATACCGTCTATTCTATTTTTCTCATCCATAAATTCAGAATACATTGTAACATAGAGAAATACATACAAAATAAAGATAAAAAGTTGTTTGCCCAGTCCGCTTATATAGGTAGGTAGGTGGAAGTGACTACTGCATTTGCTTCTGAAAAATTATCATTAGCACTTAATTATGCCGTTTTGATACCATGACTGAAGTGATACTTGAATCTTGAAAAAAAAAATTAACCCAAATTTTTAGTTTGATTTATTTTCTATCAATGTTTTGGAAAAATTTCATCAGCACAGTTCTTTTCAATTTGATAATTATTACAACGAGAATGTAAACAAAATATTTGTCCTAGAAGTGTTCATTGTTGCCCTAAAAAGTTTTTATTTTCCAAATTAAACACGGTTGATGGGCCACCAGCAGTTAAGTCACTTTTGTCCCGAGATGTCGTTATCATACTTTCCCTGATACAAAAGTAGTACGACCAAACCTTTCCGGTTTCGTTAAATAATAGCGAAATCATTAATATTTTCACCTCTTATAGTAGGTGGAGAAATGTATGTATTACTGATTATCACAATAGTCAACAGTAGTTAGTATAGTCAATAGTCAACAAATATTAAAATTACTCTTGATACGACAAATTTTGAAACTTATTGTGTAATTATAAATATGTTATAATTCCGCGTCGAAACAATCTTTATATTTCTATTGTATTGGCAAATATTATTCTAAAGAAAAAAAATAGTTCTTCGCCCAACTCCTTACAAAAATAAAATTAATTAAATATTACTTTTATTACTAAACTATTTTTCCATAAAAATTTTTTTATTTACAATCTTAAATATTAAATGAAAATTCTCTATTAAATTAAATTTGGTGCAAAGTGCTTTTCATTAAAACATAAAAATTCTTATGTATCGTTATTTTTGAAGGTTCCATTAACGTAGTAAATTATTCAATTATAATATGAAAAGTTGATTTTTTTTTTTTTGTAGCTTGGATATGCAATTTATTATATTATGTATTTGCTCTGACACAAAAATCATTTAGAAAATAATATTCCTTTTTTAAACATGCCAGAAGAGATTTTTTTTACGCGTTGAAACAAAATGTACAGAAAAATCATCTTCCATTCAATAATACGCGCTTGGTGAATCAAAAGAAATAAAAATTCAGGTATTTGAAAAAAACCTGCTAAAAGAGTATTTTTTTGTTTTTGTTTTGATTTTGTATTTTTATAAAAAAAAAAATGAGTATGAGTAAAACATGGTTAAAGTACTAAAACTTTTTCAAGAACACCTTACCTATTTTACATAAACAAAATAAGTTGCTCTCTAATGACGTCATCAACGTTGTCAAAAATGTAAACAAACATGCCGACATGCGCAAAGTGCAATCTTTTATTCTATAAATCTTGAACTGAGATAGAATTTTCTTGTCGTGCTTATTACAGTATGGTACTGCAACTTTTAATACGTTTCACTGTCAATGTTTTTCGTGGTTCTTAATTATTAATTTCCGGATATTTACAATTCATTAAATGTGTAATCTTGATCTACCGGTTCTGAGTATTGTACGGTACTGCGTCTGCTATTCTTTTTGAAATTCTTTGATCGTTCATCCTCATTACATATCCTGCCCATCTTACTATGTGTGTCTTAAGAAATTTTACCATGATATATCAATCAATAATTAGTGCTCCTCGAATACTTTAAATTTATTTTCGTTAATATTCTTGGTGAAGATACCGAGCAATCACTAGAGCGTAGTATTCAGTTCACCAAAAGGGATGGTTATGTAAATAATTTAATGTAAGTTAGTAAAAATATGATTTAATGAAAAATAAATGAATAAAAAATAATATCTATATAGTTCAATTTAGTGAAATTAGTATTTTTTTAAAAAATTATTCTTAAATAAATTCTTTTTTGACATTTTACAATTAATGGAAAAGTATTAAACATTTTTATAGACGAGTTGATTAATTTCTCTAATCCAAATAGATCTTTAGTAGCAGTATAATGTAGATCAGGTGCATTTCTTATTGCATATTCATTTATTTGAGTTTCGATTGTCATTTCTTTATTATATTTGCCTTAATTAACTTGCCTTGGACTTTATATGTTTGTTTCAATTTGCTTCAATTCAACAAAATACCCATTTCAAATAACCATTTAACCAAAGTATATCCATAAAAAGAGTATGAACTCATGTATGTATTCATTTGTTTGCACACAAATTCATATGCAAATTTGATAAACATTGTCAGAAATAGACGACAATAAGAATTTTACGTGTAAGAAAAAGAAAAAATATAGTAAACAAAAGAGAGTAACAAAAAAAGTTGACTGAAATTAAATAAATAAAGTTTATAATTTTGAAAAAAAATTTCGACAAAATTTCGTTGAAATATTTAACAATATTATTTTCTAAATTGTATCAACTATGCATAAGATTTTTAGGAGACCTAACTAAAACAGCGTTATCATATTCTTTAAATTCTGTGATTTGTAAATAGATGTTGTCCTCAGTATTATTTTATAATCGTATACCAATATAATAAATATTTAGGTTTACTAATATAATTAATAAAAAATAATAATGTTTGTAACTCCAAATTATTACTGACAAAAATATTAATAATATCTTATATTATTGTAATGTAATTATAATTTAATATTTTTAATAGGTATATACGAAAATAATAATGTTTAAAACGAAAATATTAAAATAATAAAAGATCAGAATTAATCATCGTATAAGGGAACAAACTAAATTAGAACTAACATTTTTTGGCACCCTGCCTCATATAAATAATGGGAGGAAACGTAAACAAATCCAAACGAGAATAATGAGAACGCAAAATTATTTTACAGTATAAAGCAAAAGGCAAACATCTGTTTTGTACCTTTTCTCTCTCATAATAAATTTGGTACACGATAAGTAAATGTAAATATTACCTCTTTTAATTAATGATATTTTGCTCGGTTTGATATTTCTTAAAAATTAAGTTGTCGTAAAATGGGAGTGTGTATTCTTGTTAATATAGATTATAGATATTCTTTGCATTCAACTAAGGTCAAATTTACATATGTGTGTGTACTAATAATGGAATATGGATATTTGATAAAGTTAAAATTTGGTTTCTCTTTAAATTCACTATATTTATTGACATTTCTATGGTGTAAAGAAGCAAAAAAAAAAAACAAAAAAGGAATACAAAATAAATGTGTGCAATACAAATCATTAACATTATATTTCAATCATTTTCTATTACTATTCAATTATATTTTCATTATATTTTTTTGTGTTTTTAATTTGGTTTCCTTTATTAATCTCTTTCTTTTATTATTTCTCTTTCTCTCACTAAGTATATGCAAATCTACGTACATGTGCCATATAGGGGTTGCATTTGTTACATACATAATCATATGGCTTAGTTTAATTGAAAATAAAATGCAAACATTATTTATGGAAGAAAACAAAATATGAACCAATCAAGTATCAGTTATCTATCCCTCAGTTACAAATTACTCTTCTCGCATGTAAAAAAAGTTCAATTTCGATTTATGCATGTATATATTATACTTTTATATGCCATTTTATTCTTAGGCAGCGTTTACACGTCGGACAAAATCGAATTTTATCGTAGATAAAGTCGGATGAGTGTTTACATTTCAGACTTTTTCTCAGATTTAATCTACGATTTTACGTCAAATATTTTTTGTATTTAACAGGGTTTCTTTTTATAAAGTGCGTAATTTTTTATTGGTGAAAATTTTTTAATACGTAAATTAAAAAATTCAAAGGTATCTAATCAAAAATCTCCAAAAAAAATTTAGAAATATACATATTTTTATAAAATTTGTTACAGTAAAATATAATTACACATTTGAAGTATGAGCAATAATAACCAAATTGCGTTAGAGTGAATTTTAGTGCCATTTGATTATATGTGTTGTTCTTTGAAAATATATTAGTTTTCATTAAAAAAATATTTTCACTAAAAAGTCGAAAATAAAATAAGGAAAAAAAAATTTTTTTTTTAGAAATATTTGCCTTTAATTTAAGCGTACTAAAACTACAAAAATAAACTTTAGAATAGCAACTTGATATAATAATGTTTTAATAGCAAGTTATGATTGTAATTACGGAAAAAGCAAATTAGCCGAAATTCTAGGAAGTCTTGAGATGAGATTAAGAGATTTGGTAAAAAGTTCGGCTAATTTGCTTTTTCCGTAATTAAAATCATAACTTGCTATGGAAACATTATATCAAGCTGCGATTCTAAAGTTTATTTTTGTAGTTTTAGTACGCTTAAATTAAAGGCAAATATTTCTAAAAAAAAAATTTTTTTTTTCTTATTTTATTTGTATTAATATGATTATTTTGTATGTTGTGTATGTGGGCCATTTTAGACAATTTTATGAAATCATTGAGTATTAATATTTGCAGATTGTTGTGCATTTCATTTATCGCCCATATTTTTTCAAGCCCCAAGAGATTTTTAATGGCTTTGTTTTTTTCAAAACTGTTACCCTATATTTAAATTCCGTATGTTAAGGAACTGTCGAAAATACCATATAATATAGAAATTTTTTTCTTTTTAGTTATACGCGCTCTTATGTTATAGAATACTAGTCAAGTTACCTGACGCTGTCCGGGTCACCTCATACAAAATATATAGAATTTACTTCAATGAAGTTTGATTTATGAATCGAATTGAAAAAAAAATTCGTTTATCAAAGTTATTCTAATATTTTTTTTCCCTACGATAACAAAATCAACAATACTACAACTTTAACTATATACTTATATTAAATGATTTCTTTGTAAAAAATATTTCGGTATTCTTGAAATAAAGATATGTTCGCCTTTTACATAATCAATTTGGATTTTACTCAAATCAAATAAGGATACAAAGTTCTTGTTATTAATTTAGTACCATAGTTTTGACTGCTTCAAATTCCGTAGAAGTAATATTGGAGCTGCTACTTTTAATTTCAATTGATGAGGAAGATACCGTATCAAATCCAACGAATAAAGAAACTGTGTTCGGTAGTTAACAACTTCATTTTCATTGATAACTCTTTGAAAACCCTGGAATACTCTGCAGTATTATTTTCTAATTAATAAAACGAATTGTTACATTTTTTGTAGCTAGGTCACATAGCCTTGAAATTTTTTTATACTTATTCCTAAAATTCGGAAATACTTTTTCAATCAATTCTTCAATACTTTGTATAATTGTACTGATCGTTGCTATTTCAATTTTGATCTTTAAGTTTTCTGAAATTTGTTTTTCACCAAGCTATGTTAAATTCATTAACTTATTACAAATGTTATTTGTACAAAATCGGTAAAAGTCGTATTTCTTTATTTTTGAAAAAAATTAAAATTTTTATGCCTGTAACTGGTTTTTGTAATACTCAAGCAGCAGCCCGAACCAGTCCAAATTTTAGAAATCGGTAGCAGTCGTAATTCTTTATTTGTAAAAGAGTACCCAAGCGTAAATTTTCAGATTTGTAACACCTTTGGTTTTTGAAAGATTTCTGATAAGGGCTAGGAGATGTACGGCAACTATCCAAATCTGTTATTTGATGTCTTTGTAAAGTACCGCGTCCGGTTCCTTTTTTGACCATGAATGTATGTAAAAAATTTGTGTGCTAAATTTCAGAATTATATCTTTAAAACTGTGGGCGTGTATAGCGAACAAACAAACAAACAAACACACAAACTTTCCCTTTTATAAGTTTAGAAGATCCCTGCTATTTTAATGATTTTTGACTTAACTTCAGAGCTATGCAAATTCCAATTCAAATTTTGATCGATTGTCACTCCTAAATATTTATACTTACAGACTTTTTTTATGTCAAAATTATTATATAAAGGGTTTTCCAATAGGGTAGATCTGATTTTGAGGAGATTCCATTATTTTAAGAAATTGTGATATTGAATGGCCTCCAAGAAGTTGTGGTTTAACACCATTAGACTATTTCTTGTGGGATTACTTGAACTCATTGGTCTTTAGCAATAAACCAGGATCTCTTCAAGCTTCACAAGTCAATATTGAACGTGATATACATGACATACGACTGGATTTAGTGGAAAAGTGATCGAAAATTGGGTTCATCGACTTCGTTCCTGCAGAAGAAGTCATGGAGGCCATTTGAATGACGTTTTATTGAGAACTTAATTTTATCAATTGTACTTCACATTAAATAAAAAACATTTGAATTTTCTTTACAATTAGTGTGTTTTGTTTTTAAAAAGAAATCATATCACTCTTGTTGGAAAACCCTATACTATTTTAAAGTTTTTATTTTTAGACCTAATAAGCATTAACTTAGTTTTTTTCGTGTTTACAATTAGTTTATTCATCCAGCTGTGTATCATTTCGATATCAGTTACAAATTTTACCTGTACTTTTGCAAATTAGTTCATATTATTAATTTAAATAGCGGTGAGTATCTATTTCTTAAATCATTGTTCAATCTGTTATCTACATGTTCCCTAACATATTGCATAATAATAGATAAGAGATTGAACATTGATGTAGGAATTATGGTGTATTAAGACGAAAATTCGTTGTATATTGTGCATATATTGATCGAAATAGCGAATATGTAAAATACCTTAGCAGCAGTTATCATTCAATGAGTCAGATTTATATAATTGGTAGATTAATTCATAAATCAAAAGTAAATGTGGTCAATGTGGAAATTAAATTTGCATTTTCTGTAATAATTACACTCATCACTTTCTTTGAAAAATTAAAGCTACGATTCTAAAACTTTATTTTTGTAGTTTCAGTACGCTTAAATTCAACGCAAATTTATTTTTATTTATTTTATTTTATTGCGATAGCTATTTGTTATGCATTAATAGGTCCATAGGTTGATTTATTTAAATTTAAATGAAAAAATATTTTTTAAAATAAATATTACATCAAATAATTACTGGAAAATTTAAATTTTACTTACATGGAAATTCTGGTATATTTTCAATCGTTCTTATCAAAATATTTATTTTTTCTATGTTTTAATAATTTCAAGGTTTTTGAATTCCACTTATTCATAACATTTTAAAATATTTAAAAAAATTGTATGTTTATTTTATTATTTTTAGTTATAATTTGGGACCATAGTAGGATAAATTTTCTTTAACATCTTCTACAAATCATAATATTAAAAGAGAAATAAGTAAATGGAAAAGTAGAAATAAAATTGGATTTGTAGCTGCTATGAATGAAATTTAAGAAAATGATTTAATTTAGATCTGCAACAATATTATATTTTCGAAGTGAAGAGTGCTTGAGTGAAATGAAATAAATAAATATTGAATTATTTAAATCAAATAATAATATAATTTCTGAAATATTATATAAAGCCATGAATAATAGTATAGTGTTCCATCGAATCAAATCAAAGATTCAAAATTAGAGAAGAGAAATAAATGGAAAAAAGAGTCTGATAACAAAAATTTTGGAAAGATATGCTCGTTACCGAAATACGTTTTGGTTTAGTTTTTCCATAAAAAAAAAATTAAGTAAAATTTTGTCAAAGCGAATACAAAGTACTATTTTAACGGGTTATTTGAGGCATTACTTAAGATATCCTTAACCTTTATAAAAGCCAAAACTGAAAATATTAAAAATAACATTTATTGTTTATTAAAAAAAACACATATTGTTGGTGTCGATTATCGCTACATTTTCAGTATAATATGACATTTGTTCTTGAAAAATGATTGGAGTTGTTGTAGTTAGAACTTCTTAAGCGATCATAAAATCCGAGATAAATGCTTGAAATATCAGCCTTAATAAACCTAAACTACTTGTATGTTACTTTATCTGTTATGATTTGATAGATAAAAAGCTATTAAGGGTATTCCGGAAGTTAACGAATCTTTAAAACTCTTTAAATCTTGAAGGGTGGAATTGAGACATATACAATCAACTTCTCAAATGGTTTTTTATACATTTCAAAACTGCGTTATACTCTATTCATACTAGGCATGGTTACCCCTTATTTGTCTGTTACCTTGTTATAATTACACACAATTCAAATAATATATGTATTTGAAATGGGGCACGCTGTACACATATAAACACGTCTTATATACAACTTTATATGGTTTAAATAAAAAAAAAAGAAATTTAAATTATCGATTTCATAAATATCTTATAATATTTAGAACTACAAAATAAAATCAAATACATATTGAAGAAAAAGTATAATTACATTTTATTTTTAGAGAAATTGAACTGAAGTATGAATAATTCTATTTTCATTGCTTTCTAATTGAATTTTCTTTCTCTATTTTTGAGATATAAATGTGATTTACTTTGAAATAGAAAATTTGCAACATTATATTTGTTTGTGAGTATGTACACGTTCATATTAGTAAATTTGTTTTGTAATACTTAACTACTTATAGATAAAAAAAAACCATACTGAGTTGTACCTGCACCTATAAGTACACTTAATACATCTTCATTCACATTTTTTAAAGTAATCATTTGAATCTGTATGCAGTGGAAATTAAATTTTAAAAAATAATAAATACAGAAAAGCTTAAGACATATATGTATCAGTGTAGAAAGCATCGCGTCCAGTGTACCAGTGTAGAAAGCATCAAATCAAGATAAGGTTTTGCTTAAAACGTACAATGTTATGTAACAAAAGTAAAAACAAAATCAAACAAAAACAATTTTTTTTTGAAAGAATGTAATTTAATATTTTATTTTAGATTGGATTATAGCAAATTATCTTCTATTCTGAAAGTATTTGAATTGATTTTAACTGATTCAATAATTCATAATCACTCTTCAAATATTTGAATAGATAATAAACAAGGTTTTGTAAAACAAAAATCTACGGTGACAAACCTAGTTGAAATAACATCCGTACTTTCGGAAAATATGGAAGAATGATTTCAAACTGATGTTGCTTATACAAATTTTAGTAAAGCATTCGAACTATTGCCAGATGTTAATAAACATTAAAAAATATGGCTTTCCAGAATTTTTTCTTAAATGGATATGTACTCTTAACTGAATGAACGCTCTTATCATGTCATATTTAAAAACGCTATTGCAGAACCTTTTGAAACCAATTCTGGTATTCGTCAAGGAAGTCACCTTGGTCCTTTACTTTACTTTTTATTTTATCTATATTATCTAAATTATGTTACTTCAGCCGTTTTTAATTGTAAGTTTCAAATTTATATTGATGATATGAAACTATTTAAAAAGATTAGGTATAACCATGACCTCATTGTTATGCAAAATGATCTTCAAAACTTTAACAACACTGGTGTGTTAACAATAATCTTTTACTTGGTGTAAATAAATATTTCATTCATATCTTATACACGTCATTCAAGTCCGATTTCTTTTAACAATAACTTAGATGGTATTAGGTTTACTCATTAAACGACTTAGGAGTGTATTTTGATGTTTATTGTGAGCTTTAAAACTCACTATAATATACTCACTATTATAAATATAGTATATTATAGTTTTTCATTTGACGGAATTTTATTTACCTGTTTTTTTCTTTTATCTGTACTGTCACCTGCATTTTCATTTGCCTACATTTTAATTCGCCTGTATTTCGTTTGATATAAATATTCTGTAAAAGGCGTAGAACTTTGATTTTGAATCCAATTTTAAAATCTCTCCTATAATGTATAGGTATATGGATAATATTTATCGTATTAAGTATCCAGCATATTCAGTCAAATGGATTGTAAGCAAACGAATACCTGCATATGACACGTTCCACTAAAATTAACTGATCAGTGTACATTGAACTTTAAGCATGAGATTCCTGATATTATTTTCATTACAGAGATTTTAAAGAACATAATATAAAATCAACTTTCATTTCCAGCAATTTAATTTTTAGAAATCTGCACCGTCTACGCTCATTTAATTTATTTAAAATCACTAATAATAGGACTAATAATTACGACAAATATGAACCTTTTAATAGAATGCTTATTATAGGTAACAAACATGAATTCAATATTGACTTTATACTGTCAAAACATCCCCAAAAACAAAAATTATACAATCGCTATTTTTAGGATATATTGCTATTTTTTTATTTTCCGTTGTTGTTTTATTAAAGTGGATGTAATTTATTGTTTATGCAATTTTAATTTTAGTTTTAATTTTCAATTTTAATTTGTTTGTCGCAAATATATTGTAATAATTTTGTTTTGTAAACTGTTTGTGCTAAGCAGTATTAATAAATAAATATTTTCTGGGTGTTTAAAACTCATTATTTGGCATAAGAACTTTGCCATAGAAATCGCCGTCCCTCTTTGTTTTTTAATATATCAATTTTACTATATACTTTCTCTTAGATTACTCAATTCATAAAATATAAGGTTTAAGTTTTAATAGAGCTTAATTTGGTTTTTAATGATTTTTTAATAATGTATAATATTATATTTTATTCCCTATTTTAATTAAAAATTCGAAATCTGTCCTATAAAAATTCAAAATTTTTTTTAATATAATAAAAATATTATTCAATTTTATATTCTTAGATCATTTTTATTGAAAAGAAAGGATAATTATTTTTTTAAATTTTGAAATTATTTTTTCTTTTTATTGTCCCATTATAATTATCCTTGTATTACTGTTAAATTATTGGAAGAAAAAAGTATAACGTGAAAGTTCTTAAAATAGGACAGTATCCTTTTGAATATAAATAAAATTGCAAAAATTAAACTCAAATGAATGACAAAACCGGGACATAACATTGAAAAGAACCATACACAAAAAGTTTTATTTTCCTTTCTTTTATTTGTTACTATCCCTTTGTTTGCTTCATTAAATCCAAAGAAAAGCGAACTTAATTTTATGGACCAATTTTCCATTATAATAATCATTCCCCACCTTTCAGATTATTAAAGATTTTTTTTCTTTTTTTTTTTTTTGAAAATATTAATGCCCAATTCAAGAACCAATTTTATAATCTCATTACAAAGACTTAGATAAAATGAATATTTAAAAGGATACTTGATAATAAGCTGGGATAGAAAAAAAAAATTATCTTGTTCCTTTAATTCTTTTTTTACCCCAAGTATTTCATCAGTACAAGTATATCCGGTCTATATTTTCTGTTCATAGTATTAAAGACAAATTTTGTGTTGATAAATATTATGAGAACTCAGAAGGTCATATTTTGTTATTTTATATATAGTTATTCTGATAGATTTGAGATGTAAATTATTTCAAAAATTACAATTTATTTTATGCTTTTCGGAAGTCCTTAAGATGTTGAATTTTTTTTTTTTTTTTTTAAAATATTCGTTCTAAAGAAATTAAGAATGTTCTTTTTAGACAGGAAATTACACTACGTGAATTTTAATTTTAATTTGATAAATTACCCAGTTATAAGAGAACAATTTATTCTGTTAATTTCCAAGAAGTTATTTCTATAATCAAGAGTTCATAGTAAACTACCTAAATTTAAAATAATTTGTTATGTGAAAGAATGCATAGTGATAAAGGAGTTAACTTCGTATTTAATTCAAATCGCATTATCGTTCACAAAAGAAAATGTACTAGATTCATCAATAAATAAACCAAGATTGAAATTCCTCTATTATTTATCACATTAAGCTCGTAATGATATTAACTGAAATATCCAATATGTTTTTCATTAACTTTTGGCGTCAGAGCTTGTTGTTTGCATCAATAGAAATATAAAATTCACAGCCCCCATATCATAAATAATATGTCAATAATTAATGCATTTATAATCATATTCAAATTCATTCTGCTTCAATACAAATTTTCAAAACATTTTTGTAACATAACAACAGCATGCAAGCATTTTATAAATTGATCCTAAAGTATCCTTTAAAATTGCTCGTATACCTGAATATGAAAGCAAGCTGCTTAAAACGAAAAACAATTTCCTATCAATATCGATTCACCGCAATATTGATTAATAGGGTCGGCTAAGTTATGCCGATTTTTAAAATGTCGATTTTTATAATGTCGATTTGTATAAAATATCTACTTTCAAAAAGCAAAAATTTTTAGACTAAATAAATGGTTGTTGCTCTAATTTTGTAACCTACTATAAACTCCATGCTAATTTGCAACTGGCATATAAATATTATTGAAAAAGAGACAATTTTGATTTTGAATCCAACTGTAAAAACAATACTTATAGTACGTGCATATGCCTATTTCATAAAAAAGTATTGAGTTTTCACAGCTATATATGAAAAATAAGTTACTTCAAAGAAATGGGGACTCAAACCCACGCGCCAGCTTATTAAAACCCTGTTTTCTGCGATAGCGATAATATTTTTCTTTATAATTTTGTTTTTAAACCGAACCGCACCAATTTATTGATACCCATTTTTGCCGAAAAATGTTACTATTATTAGCATTCTGTTAATTATAAAAAAATACTTATTGTTTATTCATCAAGCCTTATGATGGTATCTAAAACATTCTTAATAAAAATGTATTTGACAATAAATCGTTTGAAAAAGAGATTCTTCCTTAAAACTTAGAATACCTATTATATATATATATTATTCTGCATTTATCTGGATGTTTGTAAGTCCGACGGAATACTCCAACACATATACAAATTGCAATATGTATACAAATTGCTTTGGTACTCTTTTTTTAACCCCTGTCTACCATGCTGAACCTTTGCATGAAAAAATACCATTGCATAAATATATTTTTTTAATTTAATGTTAGTCTTCTTCGCAAATAATAAGGAAAAATAAAAAATTATAATAATAATATAAATAAAACAAAAAATTTTTTTGATTTATAATAATAAGGACTAACAGAAATTTTATAAATAGTTTAATATGGTATAATAACCAAAAGGCAAACAGCATTTAACACAAAAAAAAACATAATGTACTTAAAGGTTATTCTTATTACTTAAAATTATACACAATATGCATATGTGTCTACATATTTATTTTTATTTTTTTTTGTTGTTATGATAATAATCATAGCATCATAGTTTTGCTACCGTATGCATTGCCTGTACTATAGTACTATAGGTATATATACTCTAACCAGAAATGTGATGCGATGAATAGTTAAAATTGTTATTTTTTTTTATTTTTTTTTGTTTTTTGTTTTTTGTTGTTGTTATGATAATGATCATAGTAGTTTCGCCATACCGTATACATAGCCTGTATAATACTAAAGGTATATATATATACTCTAGCCAGAAATTTGATGCGATGATGAGCTAATATGACTTTACCTGAAAAACGGCAAGTCTGATATGAAAGTTGTGTATGAAAAAATTGTAGGGGATGATGTAGCGCATCAACACAATAAAAAGCAAAAAAAAAAAATAGCGAATTTTTTCGAGATAATCAACGTTTTTTTACAAAATTTTCAGTTTTTAAAAGCAAAGTCTTAAGTTTATGCAGTTATTTTTCAAAAACGGTAAGTCTGATACTCGTTCAACATATACGGTTAATTAGGTGTATTAATTTTAAAAAAAAAGGTATGAAGAAGATGTTGCTCTAGTTTCAATTTGTTCTGAGCTGTAGCTGATATTCTTTAGACATAATTTTTCTAATCCGATTTTCTTTCACCCTATGAAGCCCAGGTTAATTTAAAGATAGACCGCTCTTCTAGAACAATTTTTTTCCTAAAATACTCCAAGGAATCACCCCTTAAAAACTTTTTGCTCTAAACCGGACCACCCTGTATAAATAAAATATATGAATAATAAATTTGAAATTTGATATTTATTTCTACTAATCAATGTCTACAAAATCATATATAAAAAAAATATTGAAAATAATTTTTCATATTTCTGAATAAATAGAGATGTCAATTTTATGCAATGAAATTTGTATTACAAAAAAAAAAAAATAAAACGAGACAGAAAATTTGCATTTAAATTAATAAAATTTATTTTATGCTTTTAAATTTTTTCATCTTAACTCGATTATAAGTTGTTCTCTTCTTCATCTTAAATAGGAAATAAAACATGCAGCAGGAATAAGAATTCACAGATTTTTAACCACAAAATTACCAAAGCAATATAATTGATCCAGACAACTGTGGGAAATGAGATTTTTACTAAAACACTTTTGCTTCCCTTCTTAACAAATTCATCTTTAAGATAATTTAAAACTTAAAAATTACTTACAAAAAGTTTTCAAAAAAGTCCACATCCCTAAAGGGAAAAGGATCTTAACCTTCACTTGAGCAGCAGTTTTAGGTTTTCCATACATTTTGTATGGAGAATTACTTTTACAAAAATAAGTGATATTTATCATTATTTTTGTATGTACATTACTGTTACTTTTATGTTTGCTTTTATTACCTGCGAATATTTATCCTTTAAGATATTTTTTCAGAAAAAGAAAATGGTACTGAGAGCTTCCGTTTGTTGCAAGGTACTTATAATAGAGTTAGTGGTTGCGACAACAACAGTGTACTTATCTATTTCAAAGAAATAAAAAAAAAAATAAATAAAATATAATATATTTTTGTAAGATTATTTACTGAATTTTCAATATTTGCAATAATAAAGAGTAGTTTAAAATTTTATCAGCCTTTGAAGTAGGAACGTAAGTAAATTTTGTAACTTATGGTAGAAGTGCAAAAAACACAAAGAAAGAGTATTTTTTTTTAAATATCATATGTTTTGGTGGAAATACTAATAAATTTCTTCGAAATCAAGCAAAGCTGTTCAAAATATATGAAATTTAAAAACAAATGCCGTTATACGTATGTGACACTTTTTTTTCATTGAGCTTTCAACAATTTCAACAATTACTATGAAAAACACCAACAATACAAAAAAAAAAAAGGCAAAAAAGATACACAAAACTTTTTTTTACAGATTATTGTATGAGGAAGAACAAGCATATTTCTTTATATTGGTCAAACATGTGCTAGATGATCAACATACTGACGTAGGACCACCGGAAGAATTAGTATGTGAACCAGTTGCCGGTCCCTCAAGAACCGAAAGTGATGATAATAATGACAATGAGGAAAATGAAAAATCCGACTCGGAAAAAGAATACATCTTACAACTAAGTGATGGTAGTGACTCTGAGGGTGAGTCACTAAATGTTGAATCAGAAGTGCAAGAAGAAAATAATCAAATTGTTGATTCAAATCTAAATTTTGTTGGAAGGGATGGCGCAAAGTGGAATAAAATTCCATCAAAAGAAAAATCGATAGGTCCGCATCCATCAATAAAAAGTGTAAGTAATTATGAAACATTCGCCGCAATTTTCAAAACATCAATGGTTGGTATAAATTTCTTAATTTAACGTCGTAATTTAATTTTCCTTTTTTATAATAATACCATCAAAAATTTAAATTTTTTCAAAAAACCTTTGGTGTTTTATTTATTCTATGTTTTAAAATATATTAATTTTAGTATATTTCTATTTCAATTTAAAATATTTCAGAAACTTTTATCTTATTTTTCAACTTTTATCGAAATTATTACAAAAATTTTGTAGAATACCATACATTTTTTAGGAATAAAAAAAATATTGGCATATGTAAATATAACCCACCAACGAAGAAAAAAAATTAAATTGCCGAAAATTGGACATAGATGCGTTTTTCCGAACTTTTCTTTATATATTCAATATCTACTAATAAAAATTAGGCACTGATCTCTGATTTTATTAAGATCAGCCAAACAATGAAGATTTTTTTCAAAACTAGTTTATTCAAAACTAAAAAAGTAAATATTGACATAGGCGGTGTCTAGACGATCAGTGAACACTGTCAGTTTTACTGAAATTCATGTATTTTTTGTTGTTTGAAAAGAACAAAAAAAAGTTAAGATGCTTTTAACTTGTCGTCAGTTTTTCTATTTCAATCGTTCCGATTTTCGTAGCCAACTTTCCTAGCATAACTATAAACACAGAAAAAAGCGTATTAGAGAAGCAACATTTTAATTTTACATTTGAATTAAGGCATTTAATAATAAACATATTCTTTCCTAAAATGAACCAAACAAATAAAAAATTCTGCACTTTCTAAAAATTATTTTTTTTTATTTTTAAAATTTCAATTCCGCTTGTGATATAAATGACAATTCTCAGTTTTCGCCATATGTAAAATTTTTCATTCAAAACTGAACGTGTAGACATTTCTCAGTTTTGACTGACAGTGAAAACTGACAGAATAACTGACCGTCTAGACACCGTCATAGCCATTTTTGTTTTTTTTTTTCTTTATTAATTCAAAAAAAAATATATATACCTATATAGTTTATAAGAAACACCTACAATAATGAATAAATTAGTTCAACTTAGATCTTAGCTTACGCTGTATGATCCACAAAAACTATTCTCTTTGAAAAATTAAAACTTAATACATTACTTAAAATACTAAAATAATAATGAAAGTTTGAAATATTAAATCTAAAAGATAATACTTATACTAATAAACTTTTTTCTTTTTATTTTTTTTAAAGAACCAAAAGGATCAAATCCAAATCTATTTAAGCTATTGCAAATTTGAAGACCACTCACTCATTAATGTTAATGTTGACCAGCAATATATTGAATTATTAAAATGACTGACGTTATTAATATTTTTTAGTTCTAATGGCAGATCGTTTTAGATTTTCAAACAAGATTATAAAGGCAGTTATTCTTCTGATTGTTGGTTTTGAATAAAGTTAAGAAAAAATTGGATTTATTCCTGCTATTATGAGTATGGGAATCTAAGCTTTTATTTATTTATTTAACAGTGTACTTAAAGATTAATTTGCAGGCCAACTAAAGGTCCTTTTCCCTTTCGGAATGTGGGCCTTTATAATATAAAGATAAACGAAACAATATTTAAAAATTTACAAAATATAACACTTAATATCTAGGAAATATAACAAATAATCTAAAAAGGAAAAAATTAAACAATTCAACAATATAAAAATTTAATATCAGTTCAACAATTTAACAAGTTAACTATTAAACAATTACAAACCAGAAAGTGCAAAAGTAGCTCCCGGTCTGCGCCCCATTGGTTGACTTGTCATCCAAAAATACATTTTTAAATTAATTTGCAATAAAAACACATGGAACTTATTTCCCATCATCACAATTTTTCGAAATAAAATTTGTCAAACTTAAACTTGCAGCAGTTGTGTTTGAGTTGATCTCAAAACCATATTGTTCTTTATGGAGTATATAATTATTTTTCATTATTTTTCCTTTATTATTATATCTCAAATATCATAGAAAGCGCTGTAAGAACAGAAATGGGACGATAATTGAAGCAAATATTTTTGTTTCCACCTTTGAAAATTGGAGAAATTATTGCTTTTTTTAATGAATTCGAAAAACATTATGTTTCAAAAGAAATATTTAAAAATTTTATTAAAATACGACTTAGGGGATCACAAAATTGTTGTAGCCAGTCGCTGCGACCGAATTTAGTGAAAATATAATCTTTTTATTTTTTATAACGTTAATCCTGCGCAAGTGAAGTTTAAGTTGGCATGCAGATTTATCTGCGGGTCTACTGCTAAATAAATAAATTACTTACAATAATACTTCCTTATTTTAACGAAAATTTATTTATATTAATAACAATAGACCTGTTCTTATAGCATATTACTCAAATAGTTATCAAGAAATCAGAAATTATGCCAATGTGCCATATGGAACAGATCTATCAATTTTTATGAATTAAATATTTTTCTTTTCTTTTACTGTGATCAAATTTCAGATATCCGCGATCAATTTATACATCAATATTTTATAATGTTAATTATATATCTCTGAATCTATATTTTTGATTGCTTCAACAGGCTCTTTAATGATATTTCCTACAGTTCAGTGTCAAACATTTTACAAGAACAAAATTAAAAAATTCAAATAAAATCGATGTAGTGAATTTTAATTAAAGTGCAGCATTTCCATCTATATTCCAGAACTGTATTCATCGAGTTTTTCCCATCTAGCGGAACAGGTTAGCCTTGGTTTAACCTTTAGTCATATTAAATATTTTACGAGATTTTTTGGTATAATTGGAATTTTGTACATATTACCACTATAACTTCATTTTTAATTGAGTTGTTTGTTTGTTTTCAAACCTCTTGACGTCAAAAAATTTTCAACCATTTTTTCTCTTTATTTGTACTTAAAGAGTTTTCATCCGATGCTATTATAGGGTCCATACGTCAAACCAATCTTCTTTCGTGAGTTGATCATAAAAGTAAATATAAAATCATAATACGTTTTATTATACGACTTTTATAAATAAAATTTTTGATATTTCCAACGTCTTTAGAGATTTTCTTTCTGATGGGAGTAACACAAATCAAAAAAAGTTATGATTAATTCTCCGCTACTGTTCTGTTTTACGATCCTTTGAATATCTTATTGTTCAACTCTTTGTATGTCACAATTATTAATATTACTTTATTAAAGCCTGAAGTGTTTTATAGTTCACTATTTCCCTCCAATGATGGTATTTCGAGTGAATGATGATGATGATGATGCATTTTTTGTTTAATGTTGTTAATTTCAACGAAATAATAATTATTCCTTAAATTTTATGACGGGTATATTACATTCATTTGTATTGTCCAATACTAAAGGCGATTCATCCAATTTCCATAAATTTTAATTTTTATTATTTTTATATAATTTTTGTAATAAGTAATAGTTTAACTGATATATCTATGTTTCTGTGTTTTTGTTTTTTTTTTTTATTGTTTTTGACAGTAACATAAATAATAATCTATCTTTTCGCACATTGAGTTACTGCTATTTTTACTACATCATACCTAATTTTTTTTTTTATATCAAATGCTTTTCGAAAATTTATTTACCAAATTTCTGCCATATGAATATGTTAAATGTTCAAAACTACCTATCCTTTTTAAATAACGTTGCTTCATTTTATTTGCAGTTGTCACAAATTTACTCTCAATTATTTTTTGTTATTTATTTTATATCCAATGACAAAGGGTATTATCCCAAGTATCATTTTGTGCTCTATTACAGCTCTATAATAGTTTACACAGCTAAAATTGAACAACAAATTTTCTCTAATATAACTGCGGAAGCTCCTATAGAACGGCTGTAGAGCTCTAATAGAGCTAAGTGGCGCACATTTAGAACTATTTTAGAACAAATTAGCTACCATATAATCAGTTATAGAGCAGTTATAGAGCAAGAAATTTCAGCTTATTTTTATCAATTACGTTGCTGATTCACTCTATACAAGTGTTTAATTAGCATTTGGTTACTCTTATGGAGCTAATATGTTGTTGAAATTGAAAAAAAACTACATTTTAATTCCAACTGTCAAAATATTATAATGTTATTTCTCTATAAGAGTTTAATGACATTTAATTTAATCTTTTCAATATACCAAATTATTATTTGTTTATCTATGGAGATTTTGTTTCTCAAATAAAAATTGAAGTAGGAAAATAAAAAACATTTATGGAATACTTGTTTACTCGTTTTTAGTAAATATAATACCCCAAATTTGCTTGCGCAGCGAGATTTATTTTGAAATCATACTAAATAGAACCAAAAATAACAATGCCCTTTAAAATTATCAAATTTTTAATAAATATTTAAATTTTATTTAAAAATAAAAATATTTCAAATGCAAAAATAAGGCTGCAATTGAAAAGAAATTTATTTTAGAACAATAATAGTATGTAAAAAATAATTTTTAAACAACGATTATCAAGTATTTCAGGCTTAAATAATATTTTAGTTTTTAGAATTTTAACATTTTTTGTTCAATTAGGTATTTTTCTAAGAAAAGATGGCCGAGCTTCCTGCGAGCTACTATGAGAGCTATATAGAGCACTTTAATTATAGTTTTGTAAAATATTAGGGTGGATCATATTTAAATTATGAATTTTCTTTGAAATAAAATACAAAACGATATTAAGTGCCATATTTTGAGTTGTTACGATATTTCGGATGATTCAATATTTAATATGACGAATCTCAATAAGAAAAAATAGATTCTTAAATCATAACCTCAAAAAATTAATAACTTCCCCAAAAAAAAAAACATTTCCAATTGTCTTGTAAAGATATGCAATAGTTAGGTAAAAACTAACTATTTAGCTTAAAGGCTTTCTTAAATAATTAGCAGAAACCGAGTTCCCTAAATTACCCCCGGACTTATAAATTACTCTCGGAATGCATAAAAGTTTTAAAAATACAGTTGGTAACAAATCTGTCAAATTCAAAATTTTGCCAAAAGTATTTTTAAATTATATACTTAAATTACTATTATTGTTTTTATTTTTTTTTAATTTATTCTAATTTCAATTTATTAAAATAATATAATACTTCAAATGGAAAAATTGATATTTCTGAACTGAAATTTTCATATCACCGATTCAATGTCAGATACAATAGAAAATTATCTTGTTTCTTTCGCCCACTCTAATAAATAACAACATGAAGTTAGCTACATAATAATTCAATTTGTTTTTGTAATTTATTTTGACATAATTTTGGTGGTTGCAAATTTGCTGTATAACTGTTGCATTGAAGCACTTATGGAAAGCTTATAGAGTAATTTTGTTGTTGTGTCATTTTTGTTTTGTTTTTCATATTTAAATGTCAGATGTTATATTTATATTTTGTTAAAGATTGAGGGTATGTGCATAATTAATATATTTAAAAGAATCCGAGTAAAAAAAAATGTTAAAAAAATTTCACCGATTAACCATCACAAAATACATAAATTTGGAAAATTCGTATTTGTAATGTATATGTACCTACATTAGAATTGAATAATCAACATTTATTAATAATATATTAGATAGAAGAAACAAGAAACTTAAGTATTTATTTTGGTTACTTTTGTTTTTTATTTTGTAATATTTGAATTGTTACATTATTTTATGATTTGAACAAAAAAATATTTTACATAAAGTACAATTTAAACAAAAATGAAGTTATCAATTGAACAAAAACTTAATTATTATATTTTATTCTGAAAATTTTACACACTATACATTTGATACTGAAAAATTGTGGCTCCATTTTCTCGCAATCCGAAAAATATATGCTATTTAAGTAAGATGATTTAATTGGCATTTCAAACATTTCTTTTATACTTTTTAATGAACCATGTATAAAAACTTCTCCAGTTATTGTTTTTTCGACTGCTTTTGTTTCTACAATGTTATTATTTTTTGCTGTGGTACGTTCTAAACATCCATGCTGAGAATTTCAATTAGATATTACCCGAATTTTCGCTTTTATAGAAATAATGCTTTATTTTGATTTTTCACATAAAATAATTCTTTTTTATCTGTAATAATTATGTCCTCTTGATTTTTTTTAAAATTTTTATTTAAAATTAATATTTTTTACATTTATTTTTTTTTAGATCCGCGTTTTGCTTCTAGTTCTCATAAAAACTTCTAAAGAACTGAAGAATAAAAAATTATGACATAATTATGTATGAGCGTTATATTATGCTCTATAAGTTATGTTAAAGAAACAAATTAGTTGTCGAGTTTCTTCGGATTTATATTCGTGCTGCTCTATAAGAGTGATCGGTTAAAATTAAAAAGTGCTAATAGAGCTTAACTAATTCCGAAGTTGAAGCTCTATAAATGTTGTTCTATAGAGCTATAATAGAGCTAATAACCTCTATTAGTTATTTTATTGCAACTCTTAAAGAGTAAAAAAAAAATCTCACAAAAAATGCTAATTAGCTGCTAATGCAGCTCTTATAGAGCAGATCATTTTACAAAAAAATCTTAAATGCTAATTTGTTGTCAAAATGTTAGTTTATAGAGCAAATTTGCTTCAGAGAATGGTTAAAGAAGAGTACTAGAGCAAATTAGCTTTCTCGAAACAAATTAGCTGCAAAAATTGTTACTTGGGATACCAGGTCGAAAAGCAAATAACGTATTTTTCGCCTTCATCCGGAATTGAACCTGGGACAGTTCAGTTGTAAGGCATGAACTTCACCATCCAGTTTTGTTATTTTCAAATTTTTATAAATTTTCTTTAAAAATATCAACTTAAATAAAAATATTATCTTACTATATATAGAAAATGAGTGTTATAAATTTCACTTAAAAAGAGTTCTTGGTTTGCAGTATATTATTTTCATTAGTTTATTTCGATATTTCTATAGATATTTCGAACTTACTTTTCGGTAAGTAATAATGCCTTTAATATCTCTTGTTTGCTTCAAACTTTAAAGCGGAAGTATATTGAATTCATCCAAATCAACGATCTGCGTTATATTAGCAAAGTTGCATGCAGAGTAAATTGAATTTTGTTTAATTCTTTGTAAACTTCCCTCCAGCAGATTTTTTCGGTCAATATTATCATTAAAACGGAAATGGTTCGCAATCATTATATCAGTCAATTTTCAGAATTTACACAACAGTTCGAACTATAAAAATAGAAAAAAATAACACCATATTTTTTCCAATTCTTTTAATTACAAAACTCTTATGTACATCCTAGGGTCAATGTAAATCAATCAAAAATGAATTTATTTAATAAATTTTATTTAAGTGTCAGGTAACGCAATAAAATTTTGTACCTAAAATAAAAACACAAACTTTATATTTTTTAATGTCTTACCAATAAATTAAATTGAAAATGTTAAAAAAAAAAGGAAAGACAAAAAATTAATACCAAAATCACACAAGTTCCCACATATATATTTTCTTACTCTCAATTGATTCATTCTATTTTAATCGTTTGTATTAGTCGAACCTACACTTAAACTTTTTTTTAAAGACGTCGCCATATTTCTTCGATTAAAATCAGTTCCTTTTTATTATCCTTGGCAATTGTATAAAAAATTAAAAAATAAAAAAACAAAAAAATTTAAATTGTTTCTTCGATAAAATTAAATGAAAAAATAAATGGACCCGAAAACAAAAAAAGAAAAAAAAAAAAACAAATAAAATAAAAATTAATATCTGGTTTCGTTAAAATGTCCTTTTTTTCTTTTCTTTTATTCTCCAAAAAACATCCTTTAAATTCTGAAAATTTTATGATTCCTTTTGTATTTCGAATCTAATTTCAATGTGTTTGAAACATTATTATTAACAGGATTATTTTACTTCTAATGTACGATTTGTTCTGTTTTAGATTTAAATGTTTTGATGATCGAAATTTTTCAAAAGAAAAGAGAAACATAAAATCCCAAACACTTAAGAATTATGTAAGGATGTGTTTTTAAACATCTTAAATTTTTTATGTTTACAGTAAATTAATAAAATCATAACGTTGTACAAAGAAATGTCTTATATTTAATTAGAATGGAATACGGTGATAAGAGACAATAATGACCATCCACCGTGCGGTTATATCATTTGACTATAGAATCAAAATGTCCCATATTCATATTTCGCTCAAGACAATGGTGCTTAATTGATTTTTTTTTTTTTTTGATTCATAAAATAATAAAATTTAATAAAATTTATTGTGAGGTATAACTTGAGTAAAACTAGGGTAACTAGATATTAGGGTATTTAAGACCACCTAATTATATGAAAATGTAGTAATTTTCCACATTTAAATAGTTGTATACCACAAACTTACTAGGCAAACATTCACGTTCCACTTTATGCAGTAAAAATTGCAATGTCATGGAGTAAAAATTTCAATGATTAATATACGCAAAGGTAATGAAGGACTAATTGACAAAAACATAAAGAAATTTTTATGGTTAATAGAATAGGGTTGATATATTGTTACTATTTACTATGGTATATTGACACATTCGTTACTAAGCCGATAAATTCCAAACATTGCTGTAATTAAAGATTTATATATATATATATCCACCTATAGCCAAAACAACAACCGAAATTTATGAAAAAGTCATATAAAATTATGTTCAATGGATCGGATAATGCAGGAAGTCCAAAAGCGGCCATATAATCGATTAACATTTTCGATTAACTAAAAACAAACTTTAAGGATTTCTTTAATTTGTGTGTGTTAGAAAATTTTAATTTTTAAGAACATTAAGAAAAATTTAATTTTGTTTTCAAAATGGTAATTCCAAAAGAAAATTTAAATTTTTAAAACCGTATTCAATTTTTATTCCAAAAATTTAGAAAAAAAAAACAAATTAGGGATTCAATAATTAAAGGATTTCTTTTTGAAAGAACATCTGCTTACTTCGCAAGAGAATATTGTATACCAGATTGATGGAAACACCAAATTGAATAAAAAATGTCCAATGCAAAATTAACAAAAAATGACCTATATTTTTTCGATTCATTTTGATTTATAGATTTCGAAAATTACAAAAAAAAAAATTTAATTTTTTCTTTTATAGAAATTTATTATTTATTACATAAATTTTTATTGGAAAATATTATTTTCACAAGTACATTAATAATTTAAAATATTGTTTATTTTTTTTGTTTTGTATAGAGACCTAATAATTTGTGTAATATATAACAAAAATTTTATGTAAATAAATTTAAAAAAACAATCAATTAATTTTTATTGAATATTTTGTTGTATTTTAAATTGAATAGTTATTTAAAGCAAAAAATAAAAATAGCTATTTAAAAAAAAATGCTTTTCTAAATTTTTAGTTTTATCGAATTTTATGAATATCTATAATCATAAAAAAAAAAAATATTTAACTAAATAAACTACAGAGATGAAAAAAAGTTATATAAAACATAATTTGTTATTATTTCAAAAAAAATGTTTCATCTCTACTTTAAGACAGCAATATATAAAATAATGAACTGTTTTAAGATCTGAAGTATTCAATTTAATGAAAAAAGTGTCTTCAAGATATAATATGAGCAACGAAATAAAAATAAGTACAAAATTAGGCTTATTATAATAAGTTATTAGAGCTAAATCCAAATTAACATATGTACAACAGATTATTATAAATATTATTGATGCCTAGTTTACACTATGCTGATTACCAGCTACTGATTTATCAGCAATATTGTATTAGCTGATAAATCAGTAGCTGGTAATTATAAAAGCCGGTTACTTTCTTTTAAATTTTTAATTCTTACAAAAATCTTGTAGATTTTTTTTTATCCGCTTTATTTTATCTTGTTTTATTTTTCTAATTTTTTTTCTGTTTTTTTTTTTTTAATTCACTTTCTTATGAAAAAAAAAATTAAATACTGAAAACTTTTCTTTTCATAACACATTAATTCGTCTGTCACAAATATCCCTGAATAGTATTTAGTTAATTTACAACTTTAAGCATCTATCTAGCTTAGATCTCTATCTACAATTACAATGTACATAATTCTATCAAATATTATTATTAGTATGTAGGTACATTAAGTATGTATGTACTGTGTCAATGTATCTTATTCTTGATTGTTATGTGAGTTTTTGTGATATTCTACTAGAGAATATATTAAGAGAATTTATTTTATATGAACTCGTACATGAGTAGAGTAAAGAAATTCTGTTGAAAAAAGTTTTAAATACAAAAGTGTCTTTTTACTGGCTGTTGTAAGTACTTTTTTATTTTTCTTATATTACAATATCACAAATTACATAATAATTTAGCCTGTGTTTATATGTTGAAAGATTGTTAGAACAATTTATTTTAAGTAAAATGTAGATTTATTTACTCTTTTGAACTTTTAAAACATTAAATTTACAATTGTTTTTTATGCACTACAGTGAATTAAAATATAATATGTGCGATATAATATTTTTTCCCTCTTGATTAACAAACCAATTATATCCGTTTCAGCTTTATGTGGTATTACAGCTGAATCATAATTTTTTTTTGTTTTTGTATCTTTATGATGTTGCATATAGAGCTTTGACGTACCTAACATAAAACATAAAACGTACCTAGTATAAAACAATTTAAAAGTAGTTCTATATATTAATACACTTTTTTCTCAACACCAATTTAACTTTTGTGTGTACCGTGTTTTTCTAAATTTACCACAGATTTGTTTATTTTATCATTGGGAAAAACAGAAAATTCCATTGCGAGAATAATTGATTAAAAATTATTTTTTTTTTATCGAATTACAATAGTAATTCAAGAAAATTAGCATTTATTTAATGCAAAGATCTTATTAAAATTTATGATTATTACATTTTTTTGTACAAAACATATTACATCATCCCATTAAAATATACATTATTTCTGTGGTTATAATGAAACATATTTACATTATATAAATCACGTATATATAATATTATTGATTATTGGTTAATCGTTTTAATCGTTGTAAATTCTGGTTTTAAGAGTCTATAAATTATGAAACATATTTTAAATGTGGTACAAGAACCAGAAATTAACCTAATCATAATAATAGTGTTATAATTTAAAATGTAATTTTTAATTTGTATAAACAGTCAAATTATATTTCAGTCAGAAATATAATTTGACTGTCTATACAAATTTCTGAAAATTAGGTTGGAGCTGGAGCGCTTAAGATGAAAAACTACATGGTTAAAATCGTGCAATCAAAAAACTCGAGGAAAGACGTTTGAAGAAACTTACCAATACCATTTAAAACTGTTTTATTTTGGTCTGGATAAAATGAAATGACGAAGAAAGTTATACGAAATTTAAAAACTAAAACGACATTGAACAACAACGTAGTTCTTTTTTTTTTTTTTTTTATAACTGCAAATATTTTTTTCCTTAAAAAAGTATATGTTTACAAGATTGCTTAGGTACTTTTTTATTTTACCGAGTTTAGACCAAATTTTGTCTTTTCAACTGAAATGCGAAGAATTTTGTTATTGATTTTTGTAATTAAAATACGAAAATATAAACTATACAAGGAAAAGCATTAGGTGTACAAGAAAAACCTTATGTAAAAATTTACAGTAAAACTTAAATAAACTATTATAGTTACAACTAAATTAGGCTAACTTATAACTAATAACTTACTTAAAGTAGAATTTGAATTTAATTAAAAATATGTTTTTTTCTTTTTGTTGGTTATGCTCATGTAATGTAATGATTTTCAAGATTTCTTATTAATGGATTAGAAGAATATTGCAATTTATCTATAAATTTTGAATTAATATTTGAAATTGTATCCTTGACATGGTTCACATTTGCCTTTTGACAGAGTGACGTTGTAGAAAAAACGGAAGGTAAACTAAATAACAGTTTGAGAATTTTGTTTTGTTCAATTTTTTAATATGAGTGTTTGCACAGTTACCCCAAACTGGAGCACCATAAATGAGAACTGGAAGAAATATTGTTTTAAAAATAATTAGTTTATTTTTTATGTTCATAGATGATTTCCGGTTTATAAGTGGATATAAGATACTGGTGACTTTATTTATTTTGTCTACAATTTTACTAGTATGCAGTTCAAATATTAGCTTTTTATCTAAGTTTACACCGAGATACTTGACATTATCAACCCATTAACAATTTTGATTTAAAACAACATTATTAACAAAAATAGTTCGAGAGAGAATCTAAGGTCGATTAAAGTTTTCCAGTGATTTGGTCTCCAGAGAAGTCGGCAGTATATAACGAGGTGTCATCAGTAAAGCCAGAAATAAAACAACCTTGCAGATAAGGTAAATCTGCTGTGTACAAATTGTAAAGTAAAAGTCCTAAGACCGAAGCTTGAGATACACCAGCTTGAATATGTTGTATAATTGATTTAGAGTTACCTATATGAACACCAACGTAGCCCAAATGAAGAAAAAACTGTTAATGTACCTTGTTATAATATTTAATATGATTGCTTTTTTTAATTACTTTATCTTTTAATTTATTGATTTTTTTTTTTGCTTCGACTACTAAATTGTCGAATTTTTTTTAAATACCTTCTATAGTAAATTTATCTGTTTTATAAATTGTGATATATAGCTAATTTCTACACTCAAATATTATTTATTTATTATAAATTATAGTATGTAATATTGAATTTTTATTACAATAAATACTTTTTGCAATATATACTTACACATTTTAATTTTATTCATAATAATTGATTTCAAAGAATTTATTTAATAAAATAGTAAATTGGTACACGTAAACATCTGTGGGCGGAATTAGCTCCCATTGAAATTGGTATTATGTGCAATTCAATTGAAAATTATTTATTTTAAATTTAAAGATACTAATTATTGTAATTTGAAAAAAAAGTTTAGGAAAACCTTATATTTTTCTTATTTTGCCAACTTAACCCTAGAGAGATAATCTTTTTTTATACTTTGCAAAAGATACGATTCGATATATGATTCGACGTATTGTATTCTGTCTATCCATTTTTGTACGCTTTGTTCTATCATATGAAAATAGTAATAAACCAGAAAAAATTAATAAAAGAAAAAGCTTAAAATTCTTATCACTCAAAAATCAACAAAAATTAACAATTCTTGAGATTTTTTAAATTATTTCATAAAATATTTACTATGAATTATTAAAAAACATTTAAATAAAATTAAAAAAAAAATGTAAATACAAGAGTGGCAAACTTCAAATTTATGTTTGACGCATACTGCTTTCGCACATTTATCACATTTTAATTTTGTCATTTTTCGTATTTTTGGAGGGCAATAGTAATACTAGCCACGTTTTTTCTATTCTGGATCATGTATGGATGATAAATCAACAGCTAATGTAAGACTAGCTAGATAATGTTCCAGTAGGCGAAATTGGCAACGTATTGCAAAACAAAAACCGTCATACGCTAGAGTAGGCAAACAGCTGAAAATGTTAGAGAAAACAAAACACCAAGTGCAATGCAACTGTTAATACGAGACAAAATATTTTTTTGAAAACAAATTTTTTCTTAAGGGGACAGTTTTTCTTAATTGGTACATTTACGTTATACATTCAAGATTGTTATCTAAATCATCCCAATATGAATTTTTCAATTTATTTGATTTGAACAAAGTATGAATGGGAGGTATGGCACAGCATCACAGGATCACATTAAACTTTATTCTTTATTGACAATTTCTTTTAATTTGCGATAAATATTAATATTTACATTAAATTTCGTATAAAACATAATAAATTTTACACGTCATAATTATTTAACTAATTTGAGGTTTCATTTCATAGTTATGTTGAATAAAACAAATGAAAATTCTTAGACTATTGTATTTTACATTAATCGTATCGATTAATTACAATATTTATTCATTGTAATTATATGTATAGCAGTATGTGCATTTAATTAACATCCTCATGCACGAATTTCGAAACCAAAAGTGTCAAATTATACATCACATATAAATTTAATGATATCCAGTCTAAGAGCTTGTTTTGGGGAGCCAATTTAGATATGTATACATGACGGAAATATAAAATGAAAAATTAAAAATTCTGCTCTAAATAATAGTTAAAAAACGTGAGAGTATAGGTAATTATATTTTATTAAATCAATTATTTCAAGCTTACATTCATATGGCTAGATAACGAAAAAAAGGTTTTTAAATTCAATAACAAAATGATATTAAAAAAACAATAAAAAAGTTTATTAAAAAAAATTAAGTGATACAACACACGGATTCACAAACATCACCAGGAAACTCCAAACGTATATCAATAGATGCCTCTGGCGCATCTTAAACTTTCATTGGCCAGAAATTATTTCTAACAGAACGCTGTGGCAAAAAATTAAGCAAAAATAAATAGAAGTCAGAACGAAACAAAAACAAATTCGACAGAAGAAACGGCGTTGGATCGGGCATACTCTGAAGAAACCTGGCGAAAACATTGTGAAAAATGCTTCAACTGGAATCCTCAGTGTACATGTCGCGTCGACATGCCGAAAACAACATATAGAGAATAACAGTCTTTACCGAAGAAAGTACCCGGGTAATACACGGGTGGGGTTACAGTGCAATGATGATGATGGATAAAAAAATTAAATTAAATAAAATCCTTTATTATGTATTCTAGCACTGCTGGCTATTACAGGCACCAGCGAAGAGAGAACGACTCTCAAGTTATTAGAATATAAATCCCTTTTTTCATAATTTTGTATAAAAAATCAGTGTTTTTCAGAGGGGATCCAATTTTTTGCGTAGTTACAGTTAAAAAAATTAAAAAAATTTTAAAGAAAAAATAAAATTTGAAATTTTATCTTACAGTAGTTGTAAAAGAAAAATATTTGATTATCTTTTATTTTGATTATCTTTTATTTTTACTACACATTGATTTTGTTGCCAAAATTTTTGAAATTGAAAATATAGTCGGTGCCGCGAGAATCAACTCAATTTAATTGATTTGACTTATTTCAAATCAACAAAAAAAAGTCACGGTGTCGTGAGTATCAATGATTCAATTGGTTTCAACTTGAAATTTTTGACATTTCGAATCAAAAATTTTGAGATACCTAAAATATTTTTTTGTTTTATTCATATGTAAAAAAGTTATACGCTGTAAATTTTATTTGTTATATAGCTTATTATTTAAAAGTACAATAATAAAAATAATAAGTGTACAATAAATTTTAAGTATTTCTAAATTTTCCATTTCTTTCTATACTTTATAATTTTTGGCTATTTTTGGGACTGGTTTTAGTGTTAATTTTAGTAATTTTTGTGTTAATTTTTGTTTGGGCTCATTTAAATTTAAATCCTCGGCAAACAATTTCCATTTCTCGTCAGCTTCCTTCTTTTTACATATATTTTTAGCAACTAATGGATTGGATTCCATTAAATCCACTAATTTCTCTAGTTGCCTTTTATTACTAAAACATTTTTTTCTAAAATAATATTAAAATATTCAAATTTAAATTTTTTTGGCTTTCCATAATTAATAGTTTACAAACATCACAATTTTTTTTTTCGCTATTGAAAAAGCTGCGTAACCTTATACATAAAAATATCCATTATACTCAAAAGTTTTGCAAGACGTTCAAAGGAAAATCTTTTTGGTAAAAAAATTTCATATAATTTTTTAAAAAGAAAATAATAATAAAAAATATTCACTTTACTTAAAAATATCTTGGCAGTTTACCCTATTTTGTTTTACTAAAAAATGTCCTGACGAAAACTTACTGACATACTAATTAGACATTCAAATATGAAGACAATTTTTGTTCTAAGATAGAAAAAATACATTGAAGACTTGTGAGCTATGTAATAGGCTTGGTATAGCTGAAAACAAAAATATAGGATTTAAACTTTGCGTACATTTCGACGTCGTAAGCAACGATTTTGTTTAAGAAATAAAGTATCGGCGGATATGACAAAACTTCAACAAAGATCATTTTGGCCAAGAGACCGCATTCGCTAATAACCCGGAAGTATAAAAGTATAATAAGTAAGCTTTAGATTAGACTACTGATAACATAAAAACATGAGAATATTTTTAAAAACTTGAGAATATTTTTAAATAATTTAACTATTAATCCTCAAGTCAGCAGCAGCTGGCAAATATTAGATTACGAAAATAAATTTAATTTTAAGATACACACAATATTACATTAATATTTTATTCAATAAAAGAGATAGTCAATACATTAGACCTTCTTAAATTTCCAATTTCTAAAATGTTGGCATTGGCAATAATATTTTTATTTTCATAAAATATTCAATATTAAATTCTGAATACCCAAATAGGAATAGCAAAAAGAAACCATTTCTTTTTAATGCCTTTTGTCGTAATTGTTGTCACGTTGAATGTCCAATATTCTGTGAAGTTATTTCACAAATATTTTATTATTAAATTGGTATTCAATTCTATGAGATACACATGTTATAATATATATGTATATATTATGTAATGTACATATATGTAGATAATAGTACTGTACTGATGCCAGAAAAAATCAAATGTTGTTATTCTAAATTTAAATCCATTTGAAAAAAAAAAAATGTTAATTCTTTTTGGAATGTTCAAACATAGGACATAACTATGCAATAAAATTTAGATTTTGTATTTTTTTTTTAGACATTTTCTTTATCAAATTGTTTTTGCTTCTCATTTACAAATAAAAAAAAATCTTCTTTATTACATTTACATTTCATATACTTCAGAGTAGCAAGTCAAAAATTTGGACATACAATTGCCTACTTTTCAGTTTTTATGTTTAATATGCTGATGTTAATGTGATTCAGTACTCTCTAAAACAAAACATTGAAATTTTTAATAATATTAGTTCACTATTTGAAAATATTGACATTTAACACTTACATACATATCTACTTAATTCCAATCAAATCTAAAGATGTTTTTTAATTTCAATTATATGGACTTTTTCAGCAACAACAACAACTAAGTTATTTAATACTGTATATAGGATCAAAAGATTTGAATGCATTCCGAAAAATGTGAAAGTATTGGTGTGAATATTTTCTTTTATTTTTGTTTTAAGGTTTTACCGACCTAAAGCTATCAGAAATAATAGTTCTAAAAATTTTTTTTTAAAGTCTTGATGCTTTCAATTTTTCTGCTAATAAAAAAAGCAGGGGTTTAATAAATTAGGATGAAAATAGATTAAATCGACTCCCTATAGTAATGAAATGGTGTATATGCTTTATACGATATTTTACGACTATAGCAGAATTGTGTTCTACGTCCTCGATTTTATTTGAAAAACTTTCGCGTTTAGGTTTATTCATTTGCAAATACTATTTTAATAGCGAAAAATTAAGCCAAATTTTTGGAAAGCTAACAGTTCCAGATATGCTCGGGATATGGTAATAAGGCTCTCCCTCAAAAGAGCCCATTATTTTAATGCCTTTATTACCTTAATCAAATCAAAGCTAGAAATTTTAAATCCAAAACGTATACTTTAAAAACTCCTTAAAGGAAAATATAATTCTCAGTTTCGAATTCGAGCTTATTTTTTAATAATTATGGCCCTTCATAATAAAAAATTTTTTTTTAATTTCAAACGTCAATAACTCGAAACTATAGTTTTTCATATTCACTATTTCATTACTGGATAGACGAAAGAAGTACAATCGATAGAGTTAGATATATTACAAAATCCACCACAATCCAGCTATCCTGATTTTTAAATACATTTTTTTTTTTTTTTTTTTTTTTTTTTTTTGCGTGGATTGGTGGGAATCTTCATAGACACAATGAGCCCCGTAGCTTCCATTGTGTGCCAGATTTTTACTGACTAAACCACACCCCTCCCATTAATACTAGTCCAACGGACTAACCATTAATTTATTGCTATTTTGATTTTCTTAAAGAAAAATTTTACGAAATTCTATCGTATTAAATCTAGTGGCTTAGTTCTTTTAAGCCTTCTGACATCATTTTGATTATCTAGCAATTGAGTGGCCTCAACGTTAACATGTCCCTCCAGACGAGCTATATGCTTTGTTGCATATCTTTTTATTTCATTTTCTATGCAAGGAATTTCTAGATCTCTGTGCAAATCACTGTTGCGAACATACCAGGGGGCATTTACCATGTTGCGCAAGACTTTATTTTGGAATTTTTGTATACAAAGTACATGTGTTTGTTTGGCACATCCCCATATTTGTATGCCGTACAACCATATTGGTTTGAGTATCTGATTATATAACAAAATCTTGTTATGTATAGGTAATTTAGAATTACGACCTAAGAGCCAGTACATTTCTCTATACTTATTTTCAAGCTCAAATTTTTTCTTTTTAACGTGCTCTTTCCATCTAAGTTTGACATCTAATGTCATTCCTAGGTATTTAGCATTGTTTTCTTGGGGTATATTGACCCCATTCAGATTTACCAATGGTGGTTGATTTTCTAATTTTTTATTTGTAAAATTTACATGTACTGATTTTAACTCATTGAGTTTAATTTTCCATTTCTTTGTCCAGAGGTATAGCTTGTCGCTTGCTCTTTGCAATTTAATTGTAGCCTCGTCAATATTTGATCCTACTGCCATCAACGCAGTATCGTCAGCGAATGTAGCTACAGTTATATTTTCCATTTCTGGTAAATCATTGGTGTAGAGCAAATACAGTATGGGACCCAGAATACTACCTTGAGGCACACCCGTTTTAATATCTCTAATAGTAGAATACTCTTCGTCTTGTTTTATTCTGAATAGTCTGTTTTCTAGATATGATGAGAGTATATCTACGTATTGTTTAGGTAACATATTGTTTAGTTTATTTATTAAGCCTCGATGCCATACTTTATCAAAAGCTTGGGCTACATCTAGAAATATGGTAGAGCATACTTTCTTTTCCTCTAAAGCTTTTTCTATTATGTCTGTTATTCTATGAATTTGATCGATTGTCGAGTGCTTAGATCTAAAGCCAAATTGATAATTTGGAATCAGATTACTATTTTCTATGATCGGTCTCATTCGAATCAATAATAGTTTTTCAAATAATTTTGATACTATTGGTAGTAATGATATTGGTCTGTAGGATTTGACCTCATTTATGGGCTTACCTGGCTTTGGTATCATAATTATCTCTGCTATTTTCCACATATTCGGCACATACCTTATTCTTATAGCAGCGTTTATAATGCGTGTTAGCATTGTTATAGCTTTTTTCGGAAGTTCTTTCAGGACTTCCGATGTAATTAGATCAAAACCTGGAGCTTTTTTATCTCTGAGTTTTTTAATTTGTTCCACTATTTCACTCTCTGAAAATGGTGATATAACATTTTCTTGCCAATTATTATTTTCTTCAGTGAGATCATCCGACTCTGTCTCGTCTGGACAAAAAATTTCTTCAAGATGATCTGCGAATGTTTCAGCTTTATTTTTATTATCTCTCGCCCATTCACCGCTTTTCATTCTGATTGGCGGGATTTGAGAGATCGAGGTTTTTGTACTCTTTGTTGCTTTCCACAACGAGTAGTTATTTTCTCTTTTAGCTGATAAATTTTTTATATATTTTTCAAAATTTTCATTTTTAAGATCTTTAATTTTTCTTTTAAGATTCTGAGTTAATCTATTTAGCACAGTTTTGTCTGCCGGATCACGCGATTGTTGCCATCTGCGTCTAGCTCTTCTTTTTATTTTTATCATATTTAATATTTCTCTAGGGTAGTTGAATCCTACCGATTTATATTCACAATTTTTTGTATTATTCCATCCAGCATTTTGAATAATTTTAATAAAATTTTCTACTTCAGAATCTATATCACATTTGGATCTTAGTTTTGTTTTTATGTTTATTTTGTTTTCTATATCTTGTTTAAAGCTAGCCCAGTCAGTTGTCTTGTTCGTTAGCAGAGGTTTCGACTGTTTCTTAATAACCTTTTCATATAGATTTAGTATGACTGCAGAGTGATCTGAGTCCAAATCATGGTTATCTTCTAGCTTAATATAATTGGGTGAAATTTTTTTTGTTATATAAAAATCAAGCAGATCAGGAGTTTTATTTCTATCAGTTGGCCAATAGGTTGGCTTACCGGTAGATTGGTAAATGCAGCCTTTTTCTTTTATAGCTTTTCTTAGCTCTCTTCCTCTCGTAGAGGTTACTCTAGACCCCCAATCTATGTGCTTGGCGTTGTAGTCACCTCCCAGGATAAATCTATCGCCAAGTAGTTTAAGAATTTCTTCAAACATGTTATTCTTTATGTTGTATTTGGGTGGACAGTATAATGCACCGACACAAAGGCTTTGTTTAACAGACATAATTCGTAGCACGATTAGTTGGAATTCATCTATTTCTAGACTAAGTTCCTCGTGGTGCTTAATATCTTTCTTTATTAAAATTGAGCTACCACCTCTGGGTGTATTACTCGGATGGTTTGCGCTGTAGCATGTATAGTCATTTATTTTAAGCGATGACTTATCTGTCATATGTGTTTCTGTCAAGAGACATACATCAATATTTTGTGTTGTCAATAGAATTTCCAAATTATTTTTCTTGTTCAGAATACCATTGGCATTCCACGTGACTATACGAAGTGCGTTCTTAACCATGCCTTGCGGATTTATTTTTTGGTGTATACATATATATTTCATTATGTTTGTTTTCTAATGTGCATAGTCTTGTTGAGATTTCATTCATTGTTTTTATCATATTTTGCATCATCTGCATAATGGTATTTTCAGTCAACTTTTGTGTAGAAACTTTATTTTGTTCTTTCGGGTTTCTTTTTTGACTTAGGTTATTTTGTGTTACCTGTGAATATGATAAGCCTTCTACGACTTTTTTCGACGTAAAAGTTTTAGGTTTCTCTGAAGTTTCAATGCAATTCTGTTTCTGTGCAATAGGTTGCCTAGGTTTTGTCTTTTGTTTTTCTTGTCTATGTTGCATTTGTTTTGGGGCATTTTTTTGTAGCTTCTTTCTTTTTTGCAACTCTCTAGCCACCTGGCAACCACGATAACTCGCTGGGTGTGCCTCAAGGCAATTAGCACATTTAGGCTTAATATTTTTTTTTTCTTTGCAAGAAATTGTTAAGTGGGGACCAGCACATTTAACACACTGAGCTAGACGCTGGCAAAACTTTTGTGTATGGCCAAATCTTTGGCATCTCTTACATTGAGGAATGGTAGTCGTTTTACGAATAGCCTCCATTTTAACCCTCATGTGCTGGATAAATTCAATTTTGAATATTTTGTTTATATCTTCGGAGTTTTCAAATGTTAGCATAAAGAGAGGAAGACGTACCGTAGATTCTTTGTTATTTTCCTTTTTCTTTATTATTTTATTTGTGACTTCTAAAATTTTGAAGCCTCTATCTTTCAATTCATTTTTTATATCTTCAGGTTGGCATGACGGATGTAAATACCTAACCATTACTTTAATAGGCCTGGTGCTCTTATTTTCATAAGTGTGCCATTCAATATTGGCTTCATTTATTGCCTTAGTCAACTCTCTATATTCTTTTTCTTCTTCAACATTAATTTTTAGTTGTTTATTGTTAAGCATATTAACTTTATATTTAATATTGCTTTCTTTTAATTTTTTGTTTATTTGAGGGTATTCCACTACATTACTAAGTATAACTGGAGGAGGTTTACCTTTTCTTTTACTTTTACATTTCGCAACTTCATTTATTTGCACATTTTTCTCTACTTTGTCCGCATTTTCTGGGCTTAAAGTAGGTGATTTTTCTGCTTTTCTTTTTTTACAGATTCTTTTTGTTTTAAAGATCCAGTCGGTTTCTCGAGCTAGTTCTTCATCATCTGTATGAAATTCTTCAGCAGTTTTTAGTACTACTTTTTTAGTAGACATGTTTTGTGAATTTTTTAGTTTCACATTTTCTTCTTTAATTATGCAGAGTTCATTTTTCAATTCCCTGCATAAGATTTCTAATTCTGTAACTCTGGCATTAAGTTGATTATTTTTTGCCTCAAGTGCCTTTTCGTTATTATTACCCTCGTCGGGGTTTCTATATCTGTCTTTTTGGGACATGTTTTCGTAGATATTTTGAGACCCTGCTGGAGGTGTTCTCTGGACCCCAGATTTTCTTCTGAATGGGTCAATTAAAGCAGCTCTGCTTTCGTGGTTTTGCAATAAGTGGTCTCCCCCAGAATCCGTGAGACCTGCCTCGAAAGAGGGTGGATTTTCCAGAAGATCTGGATTACCACCTGGGGTATACAATCTTTGAGTTTTATTCATTGCATACTTTTTTTTTTTTTGTTTTAATTCGGAGTTCCATCTCCTAGCCTAAGGATAATATTTCCCTTGTACAAGGCGGTACCTTTTATTCCTGCCGTCCCTCTGGGATCAGTCGCAGACCAGAAAGCCGCCCATTCTGAGTCAGTCGCTTCTGGATTTTTCTAGGCTTTTAGTGGACTTTTACCACAAGCATGCCTTACTGCGGATATTTCGTACCCCAACCCGCCGGGGAAACTATTTCACTATTTCATTACTGGATAGACGAAAGAAGTACAATCGATAGAGTTAGATATATTACAAAATCCACCACAATCCAGCTATCCTGATTTTTAAATACATTTGAAGATAATTTTTCGTAAATCAAATAAGAGTTCTCCTGGATTGAATAAATTTCTAACATTAACTAAACACTCATTTTATTGAATGGCGAAGTCGGAAATATACAAGATCAGTTAAAGCAAGATTAGCAAGGAATATATATAGAAAAAACTAGTAGATACATTAAAATGTGACTCAAGTCACATGTGAAAGAATTAGACAGAGTCCTGATCTAAAGTGGTAGAACATATCATCCATTAGAATCATAACTTCCAAAGTAAACATAATAATGGTAAATAATATCGGAAATTCGGAAAAACTGAACTCTAGCTGTAAGCTTGGAAATACATATATGAAACCTGGAATGACTTCCTTCTAAATAAAAGCCAACACAATTTATATTAAAGAATATTCTTTGTAGGAAAGGGTAATTTTCTTTAAAAAATACTTTAAAGAAAACAACAAAAACTTACGATATTAAATAGGAGTAGGTAATAATTTCGTGATTTTGTTTTAACTTACATTAGGGGTAGTTAGACAGAAATTTCATTGTACAAAATAGTTTGGAAATAGCAAGTTTTGAAAATAACTTATTTAATAAATTTGATCAATAACATAGCTAGATATAGAGAGTTTTCAACTCTAGTATATAAAAATATATTTATTAAAAAAAAGGTGAAAAATCAAAATACGTATATTTTAATTTAATTTACTATACATAACAATAATGATTGATATTAACTTTATTTTGCAACTACATTTTGCATTAATACTTTTTTTTTTTTGTAATATAAATGGGTTTTGAATTCTATTCTTCTAGTTTTATTTTATATATCAATCTAAATTCTACATTATTAATGAAAGCAAAAAATGGATTATATTATTTTTCTATCTATTAACTACTGGCATAACAACAACTGTACAGAGAAAAACATTCTTTATTTCATAGACTATATTATATAACTTACAGAGAGTACATAATTATCTATATAATAATATTATCAAAAATATTAAATGTATAATGTTACATAATATTATTACTAGGTACCGTGAACTACAATATAAGTATATTTTATCACTGTATATTATACCTATATAAATTTATGTAGATCATCATTAGGTATCTACATTGTTATATCGAATTATCCATATACTTGTACATATTAATAAAATATTTTTGTATGATAAAAATTTACTTTTATTGAATCCATAACTCGTATAAGGATTCTTAAATCTGCAATGCGGAACTGAATATAAATTGGAATTATATGAAATTTTAATAATTTGATACAAAATTTATATTTAGTTTATTAAAATGAAATTCATATTAAAAATAAAATAAAACAAAAATACAAAAAATTTTAAAACGAATGTTGAGTACAACTACATTATTATGATGAAATTTTTTAGAATTTTGATCAAAAATCTTGCTATGCTGGAGTTTGTTTTTATATAAAATGGAAATTTAGATGCATCTATAGGGCAGATTGATTTCATTTTTTACTTATTTACAACTTACAAACTAAGCTAATATACACGTGATAATAACTTATAGTTGTAATTATCAAATATTATTTTTTACCATAACCTCAAATAAATAAATTTAAATATGCATTGCATACGTGTACCTATCTAATAACGTGTTTTAAAATAATTTAACAAACAAATTAATCGATGGTGGATATTTTGATTAATATTATATGGAGGTTAAATCAATGACAAAAAGTTTTTGACTGTATTCGATTGCAATCATGTGTTTTTGTTAAATAACTTTTCAGTCACTTTTAATCCCAATTTGGAGAAGAAATTTTTGATTGAAACTGATTTGTTTTTGTTCAATAGTTATGATTGAAAATTATATTTTCTGATATTTTATGGTTATGTTAAGTTAAATCATAATCATTGATTGGATTTTAATGGCAAAGTTTAGTTTTGAAAATTATTTTTAAAATTTAAATTCAAATAAAAAACTTTTTTTAAATAAGAATTATATTTTAATAAAACTAATTTTAATCAAAATTTGCGACAAACAATTTTTAGTTTTTAATTTTTGTTTATTTCTAATCACAAAAACTTGTAAAAATAGGAAAAACGGATTGTAAATTTTTTTATCATATTTTTGATTGACTACGGGTTTTCTGAACATTTTGGATTGTGATCGATTGCAATCACATGTTATCGGATGAACCTTGATGTTTTTATTAATAGCTTAAAGAGACTTAAATTTGATATCTAAAATTCAATAGCTAGCTATTTTGTTTTAAATATTTTCAGACTTTATTTTATTTTATTATGTGTACATAAATCTGTGGCAATAAGTAATAAATAACCTCTTAAGTACTTAATAATCTCTTAACCACTTATAACCCTTTCTAAGCTTTATTTCCTGTCAAAATTTGGTTCTAATCGGACAAGTATTTACAGCTGTTTAAAAGCCACTTAACTGCCGTTGCAACTACAATTGCTTTTTGAAAAGCAACTTAAATTTATATTTTTTAACGGTCATTCCTTAAAAGTCTTTTGTAAAAACTGAGCTTTTCGATTTTAATAGTCAACATAATTTTTTTAAATCAACTTATAATCACTTATGTGGCTTTTCGAAAATCTCAAATTATGAAATAGAAAACTTAAATGATATTAAGTGGTTTTATAAAATGCAAAACCGTTGGTTTTTTGCAAAAAAAAAATTTATAATAATGACAGTGTGCAGTTAAAATTCTTTTTGATATTTTTATTAAAAAATTTGTTAACTTATGTGTCAGTAAGTGGTTATACATTGATCAATGTCGAAACAAATTTTTACTATTAATACCCTTATCAAGATTCCCGAATCGAATATGCTACTCCAACGTTCGCGTAAATGTGGGCATGATTCGCGAATAAATTCATTCGCTGTAGAAAAGTCTTTGCCAACCTTACACTCGAAAATTAAATATTTTGAAAAGTAAATAAAAAAAAGAAACTGAATATTTTTTGCTAATAAATTTTGTAAAAAGTAAACAATCTTTGCTAATAAATTTTATAAACATATTTAGAAAAAAAAAATCTGAATTCAATAAAAGATAAACTGATCGCAGACTCAAATTAGAAGAAATGGAATTTTACCAATAGTAATAATTAGTCTGTGCAGTATGATTTTCCGCTGAATGAAATTATCACTGGAAATGATTTTAATTAAGTTTTCGATTGTTTGGGATGCGTCTACTGCTATTATTTATTTGAAGTTTCTTCAAGTGTATCAGGTTTCTCTTCCATCACCCAACAAATAATTTTCAATTTGTGCCCAAAAATGCGACCGCTCGCGTCCGCTCAGTCGCTACACAAAAGTCCAACATATGTCGTCGCATTTTCGTATAAATTGTGGTTAAGAGTCAGAAAATACCGCTACATAGGTCCGGGTTGACGTATTCTGAATGCAAGAGTAGGTTTGAGTCAAGCACAATTAGTGCTCTTGTGATCGAGATTCCCAATATTTTGAGGGTTTATATGGACTTATGAGTTAGCAATGCGATGCACTCATGCGATGGACAAGAGCCCAGCAAATAGTGTTTCATGCGTTTGGATTGGCACTCTATAGCTCCTAGGGGTTAGTTAAAGTAATAATAAGTATTTGTTAATTCTTTACATACGTTTTTTTGTATTTTAAAGTATGGTTGAACAAAAAATATTGAATTAAATTTATATTTGCTTGTTACTCTGTTTTATTTTATTTAAAGTTAAAATAAATAAAAATAAAAAATAGTTATATATCAAATAATCATTGCAATCAAATACAAATAATATATTACTGAAAAGAAAGAACATTAATTGAAATATAATTAATTATTTATAAAAACAAAATCCGATAAATAATCAAAAACACAAATATTTATTGCACATAAACACAAATAACTAAATGATGAATCGTTTTAATCAGTAGTATCTTCTACTGCCTGCAATGTTGTCGATGACGGTGCTTCGGGTCGTTCTTTGGCTTCCATTCTTATTTTGTTTCGATAGCACTTCTTCCAGCACTTCTACGGGCAAATGTGTTCATGGTCTATGTCTTATGAAATAGACAATTGATAATAACTTTAGTTCATTATAATCTAAAATGATACTAATTTTACTGTACCTGATCATAAGACATAGGCCATGTAATTTATTTTATACAAAAAAAATCATTCAAATATTAGAAGAACTATTCGTCAAAAATGGTAAAAGATAGCAGACATACATACATTTTTGCAATTTTATTGTGGTGCAATGGTTATGTCATCCGACTATTGATCAGAAGACCGTGGTTTGTTTTTTTTTTTTAATTAATATTTTCAGACTATTTTAAAATCGCAAATTGATAGGTACCTATATTATATTATTAATTATGTTTTTGAACGCCTGTCTTCAAATTTCACGAGTCGCCACTATAAGCCTGCTAAAAACTTTTTGCCAGCTAACTCATAATATATGTATTAGAAAAATAGCAATTTTTACGTAAATTTGTTTTCAAAAACAAATGAATCATTCCAATGGAAGAATGTAAAATGGTTACGACACACTAAAGAATTTGGAAAAATTTTACACAAAAACTCATTTAGAGAAAAAGAAGAACTTAAGACCAACTAAAGTTTCCCAAGTTGAAAACTGCTATAATGAGCCAATCAAAATAAATAAGAAAAAAAAGGGATGATATTCTTTCAATGCTTCTGTACATTGACAAAGATTATGATAATTTGACCAAACTTTAAACGTGAATCAGAGCACTTCAAATATAAATCCAGATTTTGCTGATAATAACGACGATTAAGAAACAAATTAACACAATAGGTATTTTAATAACCTGTAAAAAACAAAAATTTATGGAGAAATTAATTACTTTTTTTTTTTTTTTTTTTAATTTCAATCATATGTTACATTTTGTTTTAATTTTCATGTTATTTTCATGAAATAATTTTTGTATTTTGTTCAAAATGATTTTCACATAACAACTTGTATTGTAAACTTAACTGCAAAATTATTAAAAAATAATTTTATAATAAAATTATGAACTTATTTAATTTAAATTAATTTTTTTTATTTTAAAATTTTACTTTTTAAAGATTTGTTTCCGTTTGTTTAGTTTAACATTATTCCATTGCTCATTTTGTATGACACAAATCTCGTTCAAAGTGTCACAATTTTTTCAGAAATTATTAAAAATGTTTTTTTTGCGTTTCCTGAACAATTGAAAAAATTCACTTAAGTGGTTATTACTTATTGCCACAGAAATATGTATATAGAAGTAGAAAATGCTCAGTAAATAGATTTATTGAAATACTTTAGGATTTGAGTGACAATTATGTTAGTAGTTCGAGCAATACAATAATTATAACTGGAGATCTTGATGTTAATTTATCAAAGAGTGATACAGAAGAGAAAAAAATAAAAAATTTATTTAACTTTAAACAGCTAGTGGAAGAGCCTACTAGATTAATACAACATTTTAAATCACTTATTGATTATGTGTTTGCGGATCATATTGCAGATGTTAATTTTGTTAGAGTTAAGTTATGCGCAAAATGATGCCTGCAAAACAATAAATTTTTTCCAATTATAAAAAGGGAGGATTTGATGATGTTAGATTCTATTATAATAAATGACGCCAATGATTGTGAATTAAAATTTAAGTAGGATTTGGATGAGATATTGAGTATAATGAGAAAAACGGTAGTAATTAAAGAACATTCTAATAAATGGTATACTAGTGAAGTGAGGCAACTAAATCTTAGGAAAGTTTATTTGTACAACAAAAACTGTAATATTAAACAATGCAATGATATAGAATGAATATAAGTCTTGCAGGAATAATTACAAATACTAGTTAAATACCCGTTACTACGTAACTTTTTGCTACCGTTATATATAGTGAAAAATCAAAATTAGAGCATTCTAGGTTGTACTGCATTATAAATTATCAAAATCAAAAATTCCCCTATCAACAATATTTTAGTAATATTTGATACTTTAGTTAAATTAGTAGATTAGCAGACAGACTATATAATTGGCTTGATATAGATTGCAATATTTAATCAACTAATATTTCATTAAAAACTATATTTCTAACATTTCTATTCTCTTCGGTTATAATTTTCAAATGATTTCTATTCCCAGTAGTGCACGAAATCCGGACATATAGTTGTCCATGTGTAAAACTTGGTGCATCAAGTAAAATACCAACCTTATTGAGAGTTTGACCTTGCGCTTTGTTGATGGTCATTGCAAAGGCAGCTCGGACGGGAAACTGGCTTCTTACTGTTTATTTTTTTTATAAATTAGGAAAACCAAAAAATTAAAAACTACTGTTTTTTTTTATTTTAAAATACAAATCAAATACAATATCAAAATATCAATAGATAGATATAGAATATATTCATATTCAGGTACATTTATTATTTATCTATACCTACTGTTTATTTTTTTTTTAAATAAAAAACACTAAAATATTAAAACTAAAGTAAACTAATAGTTATTGTTTTTTATTTAAAAAATTAGATACTTACTATTAGGTACCGTTTAGACATCAAGATTTTGTTTATACTAAGATTTTTTCAACTTTTTCTTAATTGTATTTTTTATTTATTTAAAAATTTAATAGGTAAATTTTTTTTTTCATTTTGTTGTATTTTTTATTTTTTATTTTATTTGTTTATAATTTTTAATTTCTATATATTTAAAATCATTGTTTTTTATTTGAGCCAAGCAAACCTTAAATAAATAAATAAGTAACTTTTATCAAATAAAATCTTATGTGTAAACTTTGCTCTACTAAATGCTAACACTTATGCCAACACTTATGTAGTTGATTATATAAATTGATTAAAGTTTTTTTGATTATTTTTCATAACAAAATAAATAATAACTTACGCTAATCAATGTAGTAAAAAAATTATTTTAAAATATATTTTTCAAGTAAATAAGAATGTATTTAATAGCTTTGAAATTATTATTCTAAATATTTTTAATCCATTTTGTTTTAGGAGAAGAGGAAACAGAAAGAATTATCTGCTAATTCGACATTTATTTGATTTTTTTGTTGTTATCTTTTCTTTTCTCTTTCGTTTGGGTTAAAGAAATGTATCCATAAAACAAAAACAATTCTCAGTAGATTGAAATAAAAAGGCGAAAGATTATTTACATAAATTATTATATAATATAAAGCCGCACACGCATCTACTATCAAAGGATAGTAGGTAAAGGATCCGTTAATAAGAAAATGCACTGGAATAAAATTTTATAATTTGTTAAGTTACCATTTTTCTAGTCGATTTCCAAAATTGTAAGAAATAGAAAGTAATAAGAATTTAATTTGTGAGAGAGAGATAAAAATTCAAAACACAAAGTGGGAAAAAAATTATCGAACAAATATCGAGATGTGTTACATTTAAAAATGCATAGTAATAAAAAACATTATTTATTCACATTATTAATATTCAAATCTCCTTCCTATTTATAAATTCTAATATTATTAATAATTAATAAATTATCATTGATTATTACATGGCAAAATTTAATTTTGAAGGAAATAAAAATGCATCGAGTCATTCATAAAAAAACGATTGGTTCTTGGTATTCTTTTTAACTACCTGTTTCAATACCTGAAAAAATTTATATATTGAAAATACATCAATTATAATCTGTTTGAAATAAAAAAAAATGTTACTTCCCTTATAAGACAATAAAAGAAAATAATATGATGTTTGAGAAATAAGATATGTTTTTGAAACTAATATTATGTTATATAGGTACCTGTAAAAAATCAATCATTAAAACTTCTTTACTCTCATAGCTACCCTAATAAATTTAATACGTTGATTTCAGACGACCATGTACATTAGAAATCTCTTCTCCCGTGGCCCGTGGGCTATTTAAAATTAAATTTCAAAAAATTAAAGGGTTTTTTAAATTATTTATATAAACTCTTTCTTTCTCACAACTGTTTACATAAGAAAAACAATAGTTTTTTGCTTCTTTAACTAATGGAGTTTTTTTTGTAAATGGAATCTTGACTTCGCCAGTGCATATCTTCTTATTAAAGAATATTCTTTTCTACTATGATGTATTAAGAAGAAAAACAACAAAAGAAAATAACAAAAAAAGTGTACAGTATATTCCGTTTCATTTAAATCAATTTGAGTAAATTTTGATTTTTTTTTCTCCTATATTAAAGGCATTCTTGATGAGGTGTAAGAAAGAAAGAAAAAAATTTCTTCCAATTTGATTGCAAATAAATTCTCTTCTTCATTTATGTTAAAAACAAAATGTACCTATGCATGAAACAGAAACAATAATTCTCTTTCAAACAAAAAAATATAACGGTACATGCTGACACCGGCGAAGAATTATATATAGATAAGTGTAAAGTTGCACAAAATAAATACATTGAAAAAAAAAATTTAGACACAGCAGCAAACCATGAAGAAATGTGGTAGACTTTAAAAAAATACGTTTTGCAGACAGATTACACCCTACAATGGAAGCTAGTAATGGGTATACTTGAATAATAAAATATAATGAAATAGAAATTGCAAATGGATTAAATATATTTTTGTAAATAGTGTACATGAAATTAACATGATAGCAATAAGTAAATAGTAGATACAGATTCCAATTTAGTTTAGAAAATTACGAAATATTAGAAAAATTTTTAATGAATACGAATATGAGACCATATAGAACATATAATGGATAAAATTGCACGGTACTTGGATAGATATATTAAATAGAAACATCGATATTCATAGCCATAATACACGAAATAAATCTAATTTCTACTTAACTTTGTTCAAAACAGAAAGCCAAAAAAATAATTGTTTACAATGAATTATATACGGAAATTTAACTTATTACTAATACTTGTCTTTTTAAAAACAGAAAGAAATCTTAATAACTTAAAATAATTTACTCTTAAACATTTTATTGCAATGTAAATACTAAATTTCAAAATTGAAAACTTTAATATTATTGATTAAGTAAAAATAATATTTTTATAAGATTGTTATTAGAATAAAATTTAAAATTTTGAACTTAAAATACATAATTGTTATACCGTAATAGTAATACAAAAAAAAAAATTACTAGGAGACTAGACAGCTAAGGCTAAGGTCCGAAAAAAAAAAAATTAAATATAATTAAATATTATCCTATGTATGTAATGTTAAAAACATGATTACCTATATAGCATTAAACAAAAATATACTTATTGAGTATAAAGAATTATTTTTGCCATTACTAATAAAAATAATAAATAAATCTTTAATGGAAGGTGTTTATTCTGATAGTGCCAGTACCAAAAGTAAAAGATGCAAAAACACCTATATATAATATATATCAAAAAATAATGGAGAAAACAAAGTACCTGAACAAATAAATATTTTTTTTAGAAAAAAATAAGTTAATATGTGAAGAGCAATCAGGGTTTAGAAAGGGGCATTCTTGTGAAAAAGCAATAAATTGGGTTATAAATGAGTGGAAAAGAGATACTGATGATGGTTATAGTATTGTAGCTGTGTTTATAGATTTAAAACGTGCATTTCAAACTATTGATAGAGACATATTGATAAAAAAAATTAAAAAAAAATTGGGTTATTGGTTTTAACAATATTTAACAGCTAGACACCAAAGAACAATATTCGGTATTAGTTTTTCATTTTCGGTAGATGTAAATAAGGTTCAGTGATAGGAGTTATATTATTTCTTGTTTACATAAATTCTATTAAAACGGCCATTACGAATGCCAAGATTGTACTTATCGCAGATGATGCTTTGTTGTACATAAAGGGGAAAAGTATTAAAGAATGCAGAGAAGCAATTAGTATTGATTTAGAAAACTTATTTGAATAGTTATGTAGGAATAAACTGAAACTGAATGTGGATAAAACGAAAATTATGGTGATAAATGGTCGAGAACACAGTATACTGTAACATTGAATTTGAATAATCAGAAACAAAATACTTACGAGTGTGTATTGATAATAAAATTATTTTTAATTTGCCTTGTGAATTATGTCTCTAAAACGATTTCAAAGAAAATTGGATTTCTGTCACCCATTTTTATATATTCCTGCAAAATATCACTAATAACAGCCAAAATACAAGAATTTCCCGAATGATAGGAGTTGCAAAACTATATTATTGAAGAATTTAAGGAAAAGTCAATAAATTAATTTTTCTGAAGATTTTATCTGCATATTTGCATATTTCAAATTATGTATAATGTAGCATGTACAGATTTTTACACATTTAGCTTACTTTTATAGCGTTAAGTAAGTAATACTTTAAACTTAGAAAATCAAAAACTTATTTTTGAAAATTTTCTAAATTTTTTTTTTACATTATTATTTTGTATTTCCTTAATTAAATTTTCCCAAAATTGTAGCTTAAACTAGTCATCAAGAAACAAACTTTTATAAAACAAACTCAATGAATCAACTTTTCCAAGTGCTTGATTATTCAAATTGCTCTCAGTTTCGTTACAATCAATAACAGTCTGTTCCGTTGCACCTTTTTCTTTGAGAAACTTTCTAATATCCTTATATTTATTTTTTTTTGCAATATATAAAGCAGTTTTGCCTTCTTTAGTACTAATATTAAGATTTACATTATTATTTACAAGAAATTTTACAATATCAATATGACCATTTTGTGATGCTATGAAAAGAGGTGTTTCACCTTTTGAATTTTGTACATTTTTATCAGAATTATTTTCTATCAACAATTTTACAATATCCAGTAATCCTTTTTCACATGCCCTATATATTGGTGTATTATTATCCATATCACCTTTGTCACAATTATTAGCACCCATATCCAGTAATAATTTCACAATTTCATAATTTTCATAATTAACTGCATTTAATAATGGCGTTCTACCGTATAAATTCGACACGTTAACATCAGCACCAAAATCTACAAGTATTTGAATTACTTCAGAATTATTTGATGATGAAGCATTAAGAAGTATGGATTTCATGCTATTATCATCCATGTCATCTAAATTAGCACCATTTTCTACCAATTTGTTTACCATATTAAAATTTGACATGGTAAATGCGTGGTGTATAGGTTTTTTCTGCTTATCATCTGGAATATTAACATCAACTTTATAACGTAATAGTAAATCAAGCATATCAATATTAGAATTGCAAATGGCACCCAACAATGCTGTCTCACCGTATTCATTTCTAGCATTTACATTTGCTCCCTTTTTGAGTAACAATTTAACCATTTTAAATTCATTGTTAAGAGCTGCTCGAATTAATGGAGTATTATCTTCTTCATCTATAAAATTAATTTCACTTTTATCTAATAGCAATTCTGCAATTTTTTGCCTTCCGCTGCCTGACGCCTCAAAAAGTGCGCTAATCTTATTCACTTCAACCTTAGCATTAGTTTCTAATAAAGTTTTACAAACTTCATAATGACCATATTTTGTTGCTAAACTAAGAGCTGTTTCGCCAGAATTTTGAATGTTAATATTACTTTCATTTAATAACTGTTGTTTCTTAAGTAAATTTATAACATCAGTATCACCCTTTTTTGCAGCAGCAAAAAGTATGATTTGAATTTTTTCAGATGAAACTTTCGCTTTAAATTTAATTAAGGAATTTAATATATTCTGGAAGTTATTTGAATCATCTGAAAATGGCAATGGTACGCTTAGATAAGGCAAATAAAGTCTTGAATTCAATTTATGTGTAGAAATTTTGTAAATATGACTAGAATTATTTGCTAAATCAATGTTATTTACTTCGATATTTATATTTCGCTTTATAAAAATTCGTTCTTCAATGTCACGAACAACTTCAACATGCAAGGGTGTTTCGTCAAAATAATTACTAATGCTGGTTTCAGCCCCATTTTCTAGTAAAATTTTAACACATTCAAAATTACCATATTCTGTGGCAAAAAATAATGCTGTTTCACCATAATTATTTTGCAAGTTTTGATTTGCGCCATTTTCTATAAGAATTTTTACAATTTTAGGATGATTTTCTCTGGATGCCAACATCAATGCAGAGTTTCCTTGAAAATCTTTATGATCAATAACAGCTTTGTTTCGGAGTAAACGATTTATAGAATCTGCATAACCATATTTTGCACTAATTATTAACGGTGTTTCTCCATCATTATTTCTTTTATCAATATCAATATTTTCTTTATCCATTAAATGGTTAACTATATGTGTATGATTAAATTGGCATGCAAGAATCAAAAGTGAATTGTCATAGCTATTCGTAACTGCATTTAAATTATAAAGTTTGTAAGATAATTCAACTAGAATATCCAAATGATTATAGAGTGTAGCTTGCAGAATGGCTGTATTAATTGCTTCATCTTCAAATTTTTCAAATTTTAATAAATAATTTAGAATTTCCAGTTTTCCATATTTTGATACCAATAAAAGTGAATTTTTAATAAACTCTTCATAATCAACATTATTTTTTCTTTTAATTTTTTTCATTTTTTTAATAAAATCTGTCAAAGTTAAGTTGAAACTAATTTGTTTTACGATTATTTTATTGTCCGAATATTTATTTTTCCCATTGTAATCAGAATAATTATCATCATCATTATCATTATCATCATCATCATCATAATTATGATTATTTTTCATATTACTATTATTGTAATTATTATCATCACTGTCACTGTCACTGTCACTTTCGCTTTCACTGTCACTGTTATTTTGATTGTACAACATTTGTTTTAAAAATGTATCCAATTCTGCAACTCTTCTATAGCCAAGGTTATTACATTCTTCCAGTAACTGAGCAATAACGATATTTTTATTTTTTAAAGCTTTATATAAGCTGGATGATCCCCAAATATTCTTTGAATTCACATTGGCACCGAATTTTATTAAATCTTTCAATAGAATTTCCTGCTTGTGTTCAACAGCGTAATAAAGAATTTTATTTTCATGTTCATCTATATTTTGACTGACTACCACATCCAGCATTTCTTTCGGCAAGCAATTTAGAATAAAAGAACAAATCCGGAATTTATATTCACAAGTTAGAATTTGAAAAAGACTTAACGACGGCTGGTAAAAAATCACTTGTGCTTCAGGGTCATTGACATTTGCCTAGTAAAGGAAAGAAAAATTCAAAATTAATTTTCAACTTTTTCAAGAAATATAATAATAAAGAATCTGGTATCTAACTACCAGAGGGGAAATTAAATTACTGTAGGTGGAATGCTATATAATGTAAATAATGTAATTTAGAATGCAAAGGTTAAACAATTCAAATTTGTATCAATGTTCATTCGATTTTGTTTTTTATTACTCTTGCACTATGTCAAAATCTCTCGAAATGACAATTATAAAATATTAGAATCTAATTTTTTAAAGTAATTTTTTTATATATCTAATTCTTTTGTCACGCTATCGTTGTGCGAAAACTACCAGTTAAAATTTTACTTAATTAAATAATTTGGTAATTAAATTATATTTTTGATTATTATAAATTTGCATTTATATACTGAAATGATAGCTTTCGTGTAGGTAATAAAAGTAATCAAGATATAAAAATATGAATATCGTCAAAATTAAACGTTACTTAATTTAAATTAAAAATTAGCGCAAGGATAATGCAATTTTTATCTCTCTACGAATAACCAATAAGTAATGTGCTCCACTTACAAATTGTGACGAGCATAGAAAAAACAGAAGTTTTATAGTTAGTTCCAAGGTACACATATATATAAAATAAAAACAAAACCTTAGTCCTCACGTGTGAAAGTTAGTTTAGTAGGCTTGGACATCATAATACTATCTGTTATTTACACACGTTGTAAATATGGGAATGTACGAAAATCATAGTCAGAAAATCTTAAAACAGGTTACAAAGGAAAGATTCATAATAACCTTAAAGCAGGAGTGGCATTCTGTATTGTGATAAGCGATTGTCACCCTTGCGACAGTCAAAGATGACACATATTTTTTTGTTAATGGCAGCATTTTAATTAATACAATTCGTAAATGGCAGCACAATTAATTTATTAAATGTCAAAGTGTCAAAACAATAGAAAACAAAACTAAAGTTGAAAATTTTATTAGCGCATTACACTTGTTAATCAATAAAGTTAAGTTATAAAAATAAAAATAAATTATTAAAACAAAAAAAACTTAAAATTATATTCACATTTGATTAAAATTCAGTTGCAAACTTTTAAAACTAATTAATATAATAATGTTTGAATATAATTGAAAACCAAAATAAAATTCAAACTTATTAAAAAAAAGATATTACCTAACACATAATCACAGCATTTTTTATTCAGTTCCATTCTTTTTAAATTATTTGCAATTTTAGCGACGTCTTATTCTAAAACTTGCATTTTTTAATATTTACTTTTGCAACTGAAAATCTTATCAATTAACTTATTTCTAGTTCGTAAGCTTAAAAATTAATAATTTTATTACACAAATTAAAATTATTAAAACTTAAACATAAACTTAAACATAAAAAACTTAACAGAAATCCTAAAAAACCAAAACATAAGAAATCTAAAAGCCTTAAATCTTAAAAAACAACCAACCTTGTATTTATTTTTATCATGAGTAACACCAAATTAGCTGTGACCGTAAAATCATAAAAAAAGGGACTCTCACCTTGAAAATCACCATATAAAATACCAATTATTATAGGTACGCGACAATCGCAGCGTGATTGTCTCAATACAGAATTCCATCTCAGGTTTATAATAAAAAGATATTTTTGAATGTATATTTTGGAAAAGGTTCCGAAGGTAACAAAAATTATACAAGATTATGATTTTAATAAGATCTTTGGGCGTGTTCCATAGTTTAGACGTTCGGTTAATGAAAAACTTTCATATTTAACAGTTCTGGTTCGAAGAGGCTCTACTACAATTTTGTGAGAAAGGGCTTTTCTGCGACTAATAACCGTATTTTGGGCTTTATACTTTTTTTATTTCTTTAGAACAATTAGCTAACCTCTATTTATAAAACAGAGTTAGGTGTTGAAAATGTTTCTCAGTCCGGTTACGTCTAGCTTTTTCAGTAAGCAATCAAAAGCTTTATATCTAGGTATTTATTTTTGATCGTTTCCATCATCAGTTTTGATAATATTGAAGTCAAAGCAGTTGGGGAATAATTAGACGGATTGCATGGAGCCATCTGGATGCCTAGACACCTGGACATTAGCTGATTTCTTTAAAGATGTACAAAAAACTTTACCCAGTAGTCTAGCTAGGATGTTTGCAAATTTTTCAAAACTGTTGAGAGGATATTGTCAGGTTTATTTTAGCAAATTACAATTAGTAACACTGCTCGTAAATTTATAAAAAAATAATGAGCGTAAGCTTAAACGTCCTTGGCCATAATATACATTTTACCTTTACAATACTTCCAGTTTTTGGTGAAGTCCTTAGCAATTCTTCTAATGTTTGCATCTCATTTATAGAGTACAATTTCAACCATTCGTCAACGAATTTTTTTACACCTGCCAGATAAGAAATACGCAAAACATAAGTAACAAAAAATTCATATATTTGTATATCTTTAGGAGTATTTTTCCGTAAACTTCTTATAAAAAATTTTCCAACAAAATATTCAGCATACGATAAATGCATAAAGTATGGGTCTTTATTTTTCAACAATTTTATAACACCATAACTATTCGCAAATTCAGAAATTTTTTTGATTAAACTCGCATAATATTTCTTGGTTTTATCATATATTCCCATTTTTTTCAATTCAGATTGGGAGAATACAGTCCATAATGCTAGAACTTCATGATCTTTAACGAATAACTTGTATAAGTTTTCTACATCATTTGAACATGCACGCAATTTTAAATTCCAATTTTTTTTTTCTTTATAATGATAATCCATTTGTTTTCTCATAAATTTATCATATAAATTTGTTAAATTGAATTCTGTTTGTACTTGTATGTCATTTATTTCTGCCATTATAGCATCACCATCGCTACTGAATATAGTTTTGTCAATGTATGTTTGTACATCATTTTGATATATTTTAGCAAACATGTTCATAAATAATGGAACACTGGTTACTTTATTATTTAAATTTGTATCCATATCAGTTTTAATTAGGGCACGGGCATATTTTTCAAAAACTAGTTTCTCATAAGAAGTTAAATTTTTCTTTTCAGTCCAATGTTTAACCAAATAATCGATTTGTTCATTATCTGTCAAAATTTTTATTTGAAAGAATGTAGTATAATTATATTTTATGAAAAGGTTCTCAACAGATGGCCTGAATGTTATTAGAAGTCTAATATTTAAGTCATTTTGAACATTTGCTATGAAATTAAATAATAATTCGATGTATCGCAACTGTACTACTTCTTCCATACCATCCAACATAAGTAAAGGATTGAATTTTTCAATATGATACTTAAATATATTTTGAATGAATTCTAAATGATCCGATTCTACTTCATGCTGAAATAATTTTAATAATATAGCCATTGTATACATTTTTGGTAATACACCATTATTATTTTCAAATATTTGAATGTAAGGTTCAAATATTTCTTGGACTTTCATTAATTCAATTCGGACGACAATCTCAAATCTTCTGTTTATTTTGCATATCGACTGAAATTCATTTTCAATGTGTTTTAATAAAAATGATTTGCCCATTCCTAATACAGCTGATATTATTATAATGTTATTGCGTTTCTTGAACTCATCAAAAATCTTTCCTTCAGAAATCATAATTTTATGTTTCGAATCAAATATTTCTCTTTTAACATATAAATCATCAATATTTTGGCAATTAGATTTTCTACCAAGTTCTAACAAAGGTCCATTTTGTGACATTTTGCTGTTATTTCTTTGATTAATTGATTCAAGTAATGAAAAAAATATCTTAGAGGTTAACAACTCATTGAATAATTCTGTTCCAATATCGTTTCGAAATAATTCTTTTAAACTTTTTTCATCATACAAAAAGTGTACTTTCTGATCGAGTAATCTTTCCTGTGAATTCTTACTTAAGTTTTTGAATGTTATTTCATCGGTGAATATTATTTCATCGGTTAAGTTTGTAAATGCACATGGAATAGTACATTCTGAAATAAATATAATTTTACTAGTACAGTTATGTTCCGAATGTGCTAGGTTGTCAATAACTGAATTAATTACTGTTATGATAGAATCTAATTTATTTTTTACTTCTATTATTATAACTGTTTTCCCAAATTCTAAATTATTCTTAAAAACTTCCATAATTTCATTGGAATTTATTGGAAATAATTCATTTTCATTCAATAATATCGTATTTAATTTAAGATCTTCTCGTATACATTGCCAAATTTTATATTTCGTTAATGGAATATTTTTTGTTTTAATAAATATTTTACTAAAAATATCTTCATCAAACATATTTTCGAGTGTTTTTATTAAATCGTCTGTTTTAGAAAATTCAATATCATATTTAAAATTTTCGAACTGATTTATAGTTTCCATTATTTTATGGAAATTTTTGTATATTATTTTTAATTTTTCAATTGTCAGACATGGATTAGATTCTTTGCAAAGCATGTCACCGGCAAAATGAAAGAATTTTGCTTGAAACAAATTCAAATCAGAATAATCAATGTTTAAAATATCTTTTGCTTTGTTTCTAAGCTTTTGATCCAGCTCATTAAAGTCTGGCGCCTTGGTTATTAAAATAAATTTCCTTATAAATTCATTATAATATGTTTGCATCAGCTCGGGGTTATCTGTTAAACCTTTTTTATTTTTTAAAAAATTAAATGTTTCTTTATTTAATTGATAACCTTTACCAAATTTATAAAAAAAATTTTCCTCCGGTGGAATGTCAGAAAAACACTTTGAAGTCGATTCATTATCGAACGATGTATTTGTAATAATGTACAAGTTATCAATTTTTTTAGATAGGTCTCTTTCAATTAGTGTCAAATAAGATGTAAAATAAAAGTAAATTGAAAATTCACCGGTTGTTTTTTTAAATAAATAATTATGAGATATTTGTTGAGAATTTTCTTCAGGATTATTTTTATGTTTAACTTGCATCAGTATTAAACGATGGTTCAATGGAAATTCATTTAGAATATACTCTATTGAAATGTCATCAAATCCTAATTTATCTAAAATCTTCCTTTCAGATGATACTTTGTATTTAGAAAAATTTTTGGTATGGCAAAGTAAAGTTGTGTACATAAATATTTTAATTTGATACAAATTTCCTAGAAAACCGCTGGATAATGTTGGAGAGAATTTTTGTTTTCTATTTAAATCTTTTATTTCTTTTTTCTTATCCATGGTAACGTTACTTATGTTATTTTTGTTTCGGATTTCTTAATCTTGAACTTATAATTTTAATCAACTTTTAATTTCACAGCATTATTTATATATAATATTTATGTACAAAATATTACAATTTAATTTAATTTTTAAGACACAAATTATTAATTATTAATTCACTTATTTTATTTAATTTCTAATTTTATTAAATTTATTAACTTGAAAATAGTTTAATTCAAAAATAACTTTCGGTAAATAAAATTTTGTGGAGAAAACGATAAGAATGTTCTTTTTTTTCTAAAATAATATATTTGTGTTATTGTTGACAGTGCTGTTATCTATGACACAAAAGTGAAGCGTTGCCAAACATTAACTTTTATAGTTAATTTACAGATATTTTAAATATGTTTAAAAATTTTTTGAAATTTTTCTTAGTTTTTCGAAAAATATTGAAATTTTTTGTTTTTATTTATTAAGTTGGGAAGTCTGTTTTTTTTATATATTGTACATAGTTAAAATACACTACCTACCGTTATTAAAATTAATTTTTAACATGTTGAGCTGCTTTTTTTTAAATTTTGTTAAATTTGTGTTATTAATTTTTGAATTACTTAATGCATTTATAAATTTATTGTTATAGACAAGGTTTATTTAATTATAGGATAATATTATTTAATATTTGAATAAATTATTACTTAACTTTAACTGTATTTAAAAAGCAAGACATATATGGGGTACCCGCAACAATATTTTTGCTCCCTGTATTTTTAGTTTATCTTTTTGAAGAGCTCAATTATTGTCTCTAAATTGTTGTTTTTAATCAATATATATTTCCATGTTTAAAACACAATTTTTTTAAACATTATTAGTTATGTTTTTACTTTGTGATATCTGTGAATAATTTTACCTACGTCATAGGGCAATCGGAACGTTCTAAGAAACTTGTTTTGGCAAAGTTGTATAATTCAAAAGACTTCTAAGTGCAACTCAAATATTTAGCAAATTTCAATTGAATTGAATCAAATATATCATAAAATATTATAAAACTACTTATATACTAATGACTACAATTGAATTAAGGCATAATATAATATGACAAACGGTATACTACTCCCAACGGCAGGTATACACGTTACACGAATCTCGACTTGTATGAATGTGATAAATAATTGGTACAATTTTAAAATGCCAGGCTTTCGTATATTCAATTAAATAAATAAATAACGTTTAATATTTTATTTTTATCATAAAATAGTTTGTTTTAGGAGAGATAACTATTATAGTCTCGTTTATAAACATTGTTTGTTGTTGTTTTTAAATATTTTATTGAAACTGGAAAGTATTTTGAAGTAAAAATAAATATATTAGTAAATGCCTACAGAAAAATCACTAAAAAAATTTATCAAAAATTTTATTTCATTTGAATCAAAATTCCAAAAAGTGGTACATTTTAGCCACCACATTTATTAAGTATTTATAATTACTATATCTTTCACGAAATAAAAATTAAACTTAAAGTCTATGGGATGAACACCCTAACTGCTTTTAAACAGAGCTTTGGAATACACAATTACATACAATAGCTTTTTCTGTAGAATTTTTGTGGTATAGAATAATTTAAATGTGGAAAACTATATCTATTGTAGAGTACTTCACCTTCATAATAGCATAGTTCCATTTTATTTTTAGTGATAACGAAAACTCTCAACTATTTATCATTTATTTTATCCCAATGATAAAGGGTACTGGACCAGGTCGGGAATCGAATCTGGGACCTTTCGGTTAAAAGGCAGGCGCTCTACCTACTGCGCCACCCAGCGTGTGAATTGAATTAATTTTGAAATAATTGAATTATTTTATCCGTTCTTTTTTTGAATAACTTGTTTGTGAAAAGTGTAGCAAGATCTGTCTGATCAAAAATGCCGCATAAACGAACCGAATGAGAAATGTAAAAATGATATCATTAAATTGTTTAAAATAATTTTTATATATTAGCAATGTTTTTTTGTACGTGACTATTCTTTTTTTCCCAACAATACTTTATTATTTCCTACGAATTTATGGTAAATTCAAATTTACTTTGTTTTCGATTGCTAGCGGGCATTTTCTATCTTATGGCAGTTCTTTATACAACTACATTAAAACCATAATACAGTAATACCACTAATACTACTACTAATAAATATTTAATAATACTACTAAAAAATTATTCACAAAATCTACGGTAATAAAAAGTTTAATTAAAATACCCACGAACATTTTTTGAATCATCATGAAGAAATCATATTATTGAAAATATGTATTTTTTATTTACTCATCGCATTTTGTTTTTGTCTGACACTATATTTGAATTTTTAATAATCAAAAATTGGTTTAATTCTGAAAAGCTCATCAGTTATCACATACAACTTAACGATGTATATTTGATAGTCTATCAAGAAAAAAAGCTTTTTTTAAACAAATTTTTTTGATATTATTTCGTTCTTGATCGTATTCTGAGCAGCGATTTTTTACGTTAGCTGAAATTAAAATTTTTATATGAAACATAGCGAATGAGAGGGAAAACTTGATTATTTATTTCTCTATTCTGACTAAATAAATTCCTATTAAATATTTTATAATGATTTTATAAAAAAAAAAATTTACAAAATTTTCAATTTGTCAACTTTTATTTTAGTAGGATCTGGAGGAGCAACTACCTATATTGAAGACAAAAACAATCTGAACACATTCACTACTAACCGTCACATATATGTGATAACCGATTACACAGACAAACCGTTACTTATATGTGTCACAAAATGTAGCTAAAAGATCCCTACATTTTGTTTAGATTGTTCATTAGTCTACTAGTGACGCTTATGTAAATCCATAACACTTCTTTGTATAAGGTATGAAAACACAATGAAAAGCAGCATAATATATATATCTATGACGTTAATTGTTATAAATATAATAGAAAAATATACAGAGGACAAAACTTTGTTAATCATGTCATCAATAATATCAAACCGTTATCGGATAGAGTTATCGATATACTTTTCTTTAATTCGATTATAAATTCTTGACCGAGAATGTAATTTCTTAAAACTACCATGTTAAAATCTATGTCTTTCCTTTTACTTGCATCTAATCATGTGTGATTATAAGATACAAAGGTATGCAACCTGTAACATTTTTTATATAACACAAATAGATGGATTTCGTTTTTTTTTACCGAGGAAGACAACTTTGTCATCAGAATATTCCAAATAAAAGACAAAAATAATGAATTCTGATGGATTCCTAATAAATAATACAATTTATTCTAAAAAAGGCACAGTATTACAAACCCAAAAGAACCTTCATGTGAAGTTAAAATTTAACTAATGATAGGAATATTTGTAAAATGACCACACTATTACTGTAGAAAATTTCTATTAGGTACAATGTAGATCTAGTTAACTACTTTTTCTTTTTTTTTGATTGTTTAAAACTTATATTACAAATGTTTACCTTTACAATACTTCCAGTTTTGGGTGAAGTCCTTAGCAATTCTTTTAATGTTTGAATCTCATTTATAGAGTACAATTTCAACCAATCGTCAATGAATTTTTTTACACCTACCAGATAAGAAATACGCAAAACATAAGTAACAAAAAATTCGTATATTTGTATATCTTTAGGAGTATTTTTCCGTAAACTTCTTATAAAAAATTTTCCAACAAAATATTCAGCATACGATAAATGCATAAAGTATGGGTCTTTATTTTTCAACAATTTTATAACACCATAACTATTCGCAAATTCAGAAATTTTTTTGATTAAACTCGCATAATATTTCTTGGTTTTATCATATATTCCCATTTTTTTCAATTCAGATTGGGAGAATACAGTCCATAATGCTAGAACTTCATGGTCTTTAACGAATAACCTGTATATATCCGCTAAATCATTTGCATACGAACGTAATTTTAAATTACAATTTTTTTTTTCTTCACAATGATAATCCATTTGTTTTCTCATAAATTTATCATATAAATTTGTTAAATTGAATTCTGTTTGTACTTGTATGTCATTTATTTCTGCCATTATAGCATCACCATCGCTACTGAATATAGTTTTGTCAATATATGTGTGTACATCATTTTGATATATTTTAGCAAACATGTTCATAAATAATGGAACACTGGTTACTTTATTATTTAAATTTGTATCCATATCAGTTTTAATTAGGGCACGGGCATATTTTTCAAAAACTAGTTTCTCATAAGAAGTTAAATTTTTGTTTTCAGTCCAATGTTTAACCAAATAATCGATTTGTTCATTATCTGTCAAAATTTTTATTTGAAAGAATGTAGTATAATTATATTTTATGAAAAGATCCTCAATAGATGGCCTAGATGTTATTATAAGTCTAATATTTAAGTCATTTTGAACATTTGCTATGAAACTAAGTAATAATTCCATATTTACTACTTCATCTATACCATCCAACATAAGTAATGGATTGAATTTTTCAATATGATATTTAAATATATTTTGAATGAATTCTAAATGATCCGAATCTACTTCATGTTGAAATAATTTTAATAATATAGCCATTGTATACATTTTTGGTAATACACCATTATTATTTTCAAATATTTGAATGTAAGGTTCAAATATTTCTTGGACTTTCATTAATTCAATTCGGACGACAATCTCAAATCTTCTGTTTATTTTGCATATCGACTGAAATTCATTTTCAATGTGTTTTAATAAAAATGATTTGCCCATTCCTAATACAGCTGATATTATTATAATGTTATTGCGTTTCTTGAACTCATCAAAAATCTTTCCTTCAGAAATCATAATTTTATGTTTCGAATCAAATATTTCTCTTTTAACATATAGATCATCAATATTTTGACAATTAGATTTTTTACCAAGTTCTAACAAAGGGCAATTTTGTGACATTTTGTTGTTATTTCTTTGATTAATTGATTCAAGTAATGAAAAAAATATCTTAGAAGTTAACAACTCATCGAATAATTCTGTTCCAATATCGTTTCTAAATAATTCTTTTAAACTTTTTTCATCATACAAAAAGTGTACCTTCTGATCGAGTAATCTTTCCTGTGAATTCTTACTTAAGTTTTTGAATGTTATTTCATCGGTTAAGTTTGTAAATGCACATGGAATAGTACATTCTGAAATAAATATAATTTTACTAGTACAGTTATGTTCAGTATGTGCTAGGTTGTCAATAACTGAATTAATTACTGTTATGATAGAATCTAATTTATTTTTTACTTCTATTATTATAACTGTTTTCCCAAATTCTAAATTATTCTTAAAAACTTCCATAATTTCATTGGAATTTATTGGAAATAATTCATTTTCATTCAATAATATCGTATTTAATTTAAGATCTTCTGGGATATATTTCCAAATTTTATACATAGTTACTGGAATATTTGTTGTTTTAATAAATAATTTACTTAAATCTGGTCTTTTGAGCATCCCTGACATTTCCATTATCAATGCATCTGTATCAGGAAATTCAATATCATAATTTAAATTATTTAATTTATTTAAAGTACTAAATTTCAGTTTAAATTCAGAATAAAATTGTTTAATTTTTTGAACTGTCAAATTTGGTTTTTGTGTGTGGCCGACCATATCGTTCAAAAATAAGTACAATGTCTTCTCAAATGTAAATAAATCAAAATAACTAAAGCTTAAATTATTTTTCATTTCCATTATTATAGTTTGATTGAGTTTATGTTGATCTGGTGTGCTTATAACAAATATTAATTTCTTTTTGAAATTTTGAAATTGTTGTAAATTGATTGATTTAGTTTGAGGATCAATTTTTAAAATATCATAAACTGAGTCTTTTAACTGATAGGCATCACCAAGATTTAAAAAATTAACTGCTTTTTGTAAAATTTTAAAATATTTGTTTACATCGAAATTATTTTCAATTTCAAAGGATGTATTTGTAACAAAATAAATATTATTGAGATTATTAAATTCTGAATCTTCCTCTAATTTTAAATGGTTTAAAAATAATTTGCTAATGGCAAATGTTTTATTTGGCTTTCGCTTAGGTGTTTCATTTGGTTTTGAAAATCCTTGAAATAGTTCTAGTTCAGATATTTTCTGTTTTTTTGTATTTAATTTATGCGCTGATTGTATTAATATAGTATTCATTTGATTAGTATTTTGACTAAATATTTTTTTATATTCAATTAATATGTAATCACTACATTTATTTATTATTGATACTGCATATTGTGTATAATTTTTACTTTTTGCAATTAAAGTTGAATATAAGAGTAATTTAATTTTATATAAATCACCATGGTAACCACCAGCAGCATTTGTAGGAAGATCTTCATCCTTTAAAAAATTTTCTAAATTCATTGAATCCATTATTTGAATGTTAATTCAATTTTTAAAATAAACGATTTTTATTATTTAGTCAAATTATGTATATGTATTCGTTATAATAAGTAATTTATATGTATTCTCGTTTATTTATGTTTTATTTATTTCGTTTGATATTGCAATCTTTGCGATAATAAGCTTAATAACTTTTTTTTTGATTTTACAACTCAGTTTTTAAATTTTTTTTTAATAATTGTTTATTAATCAATAATTATTATTCACTGGTATAAGAACTGTAAAAACATACCTTAAATGTAGGTACATAAGTAATTGATCCGAATGTATATCACTTTTAATTAAATAAATACAAAATTATTAAGTAATGATATTGTTATGATAATTAATGATCTTGTTCAAATTAAGTTTATAAATACTAAAAATGAATCTAAAAAAAAAAAATTACTTTAGTATTAGAAATTTTTTTTAAAGCTTTTCTATAAAAAAAAAAGTTATCCGAAAAGCATATTTTTTGACAATTTTAAAAATTAAGAATTGCCATAAGTTTCAAATATTCTTTTTTCTTTTTACTGATAAAATTTATTAACTGATATGCAAATAATTTTAAATGTTGTATTGTCTTTTATAACTTGCTAACAAAATCACCTGGTGTAGTCCGGGTCCAACACAAATGTAAAAAAATTTACTTCAAAAAGTTTTATTTCTAAACCAAATTTGAAAAAATGATTTCTGACAAAGTTCCATAAAAAAGCTTAAATACATGGGTCAAACACAAAATGTGTAGTAAGTACGAATTTCTTTGAGTTTTTGTTTCAATAGCGTGCAGATGCAATAATGTTACATTTTTACGTTATTATTAATTTGGTATTGTATAGTTCAAACTGACTAGAATTTCGTAGAAACATAACTGGAGCTCCTACTTTTGGTTCTTGTTGATGAGGAAGAAATCTTAAAAAATTTGTCAAATCAAACAATTTTCGGAATTCCGGTAGCTATTGCTAACAGTTTCTTGCACCTTCTTTGCCCTGTGTATTCGCCGCTATTTCAATTTTACTATTTAAGTCTACAGAAATTCTTGAGAATTTTTTTTTTATTAGGTACCTAATAACAAATTTTCAGTTCTTTAACATCTTTAGTTTTTAAAATATTCCTGATGAGTGCTGGAAGTTGTATGTCAGCTACTCATACCATGTCAGAATATCGATAAAACAAAATAATATTATTTTTGGTTTCATAAGTAGTTTTATTAGTTTAGAATAGAATCGAATTTAAGTAGCACAAATTTGTACTTTGTATCATATTATAATATGAGGCATCCATAAAAGCTTGTTAAATTGCAGCGTCTTCACTCCGATTTAAAAATAAATTACCAAAGTATCATTTTTTTGTTTGTTTTTTATATTTACATTAATAATTTATCGTTTTGTAGTTAAAAATTAGATTCAACTTGATTCAAAAATTTCTATGACTTTTATTGCAGCAATTTTACGAAAACTATGATTTTAAGCTGAATTTTACGAATTGAATTCGATTAAAAGTACCCCTAAAAACTAAAAGTTTTATGTCATAACTCTCAAAATAAAACTCAATGTAATGCAGCTGTTTAACTCAAGTTGTAATTGCAGTATTTACTTTCACATGATAGTCATATTGTATAGTTTTTAATAAATTAAATTTTTTTTTAGTATCTAGTCTTAAATTAAAAATATTTCGAACTTATATTATCTGATATTTACTACAGGGTTCAGGTATTACATGCTCTCATCTAGAAAACTAATTAGAAAACTCAAATCAGATTAAGAGGTGAAATGAAAAATAGAAATCGCTGGATTAGCATTTTCAAAATATAGAAAATCTATCTGTAAATTATAATTATATATATATATATAGTTTTCTGCATTTATCTGGATGGATGCATGGATGTTCGACGCAACGCTCAGTTCACAGTTGACAGATTACAGATGACAGATGACAGATTTCATATATAAACAATAATAAAAAAACAGCTAGATCCTATGTCTATGGCAATTGCAGAGATCATGTTTATGACAATTACATGATGTTACAATTTGTATATATATTGCAATTTGTGTATGTGTTGGAGCGTTCCATCGTACATCCATTCATCCATTCAGATAAATGCAGAAAACTATATATATAAAATATATAATTTTAATTTTGTCGAATTTTGTTCAATAAATTTTCATAATGAAAAAGGTTCCATAAAATTAAAAATGAAATAAGTTCGATAAATTTATTAAAATTAAACTAATAAAAAATTAAAGGTATGATAAATTAGTAAGCAAATACGTATTTTCTTAAACTTGAAATGAAAACTCTAATGAAGGAAACAAATCGTAGAATTTATTTTGCTTCCACCATTTATGACGGGTTACAAAACTAGTGTAAATATAAAATTTCAGTTATGATATTGAGGATCCGATATAACTAGTCTTCAATTTTATATTACGTTAAAACCTGGAAAACTTTATAAGTTAACAGGGTGACAGATATTGAAATCCTTCTAATGCGATTTTTTTTTCTTTATTAATTCAGAATAAAGAGTGTGGTAACTCAAAAACTATGTTTTTTCTAATTTGGACAGCAAAACCTTATACAAACAGAGCTCTATCCGTCAACAAAAAATCATTAAAATAGCTTACTTATTTTCCCGTCAGTAGCGTGATGATATTAGCCTTACCTTAGAAAACTGTACAAAAATTACATATTATGATTTTAAAATTATTTTTTGTAAGTAGTAATATTTTTAGTTATATTGTTTTTGTGAAAATAAAGCTGTTTTTATTATTACATTCTTCATGATTCAGACTTATTACAAATTTTGTGTTATTTCGACTGAAAGCACTTTAAAAAATTCAAATAACAAAATTTTCACATTGTTTAAAAACAAAAACTATAACTATAAATAAAATTAATTAAAATAATTTTACCATTGTTACGCTTATGAGTCAGCAAAACCGCAACAATTCAAAAATGTTAATTTTTCGGCTTATTTCAATCAAATTTAAAGTAAAAACTACCTCCAATATATTTTTGTTATGATTATAAGATTAAAAATTTATTGCCCCCAAACTTTTTAAACAGTTTTTCGTGTTATAATCAAAACTTCACTTTTTGAGTTACCGCACTTTAGAACCGAGGGTGTGATATGTTGTAATTTTGTTTTTTTAAAGAGATTCATGTTAATTATATTTTTCACCTTAATTTTTTTTTTTTTTTTTATGTTCTTGACAGTAACTTAGGTAGAATCACCTTTTCGTGCTTAATTAAGTACGATACTGCAATTTTACACAACAATATCTACAATATTTCGAGTATTTATTTATCAAATTGCTGGCTTATGAACTCATTAAATGTGGAAATCTGCTACTGTTGTCAGGAACTAAGCCTAGTTAAATAGAATAGCTCCATTTTATTTAAGTTGTTACCAGATAATACTCTCTCAATTATTTTTTGTCATTTATTTTATCCCAATGACAAAGGGTACTTTACCAGGTTGAAAAACCGATAAATAATTTTTTGCTTCATCGGGAATCGAACCTGGGACCTTTCGGTTGAAAGGCAGGCGCTCTACCTACTGCGCCACCCAGCGTATAACTGGTTCTAATTTTTGTTTAGAAAAACTGACGGCAAACGAGATGTAATAATTATAGTTTAATTTAATTATATCTTATAATTTCATCTGCACATAAGTATACAACCAAAATTTAGGACCCTTTTTCGGTAAGGATGTGAGCCATCTCTCTATTTCAAATCTTTTATCTACTTATCTATTACGACAATAGAAATTAAATACAAATGAATCTAAATCTAATCTAAATCTAATTCTATTTACATATTATATACATATACTTATTAAATTATTAATTTATCAGAAGAAGGGATTGTGTTCTTCTCTTCGTGTATTATTTTTTAATTTTATTCTATAAATGTTTTTGTTTTATTGTTAGATTTCTGAATGTGTTTCTGTGATCATTCGGTTGTTACGTGTGTTTTGGCAGCCCGCAGTAGTGTATGTTAAATTGTTAAGTTTTCGTTGCAATATCATAATATTGGTTTAGGTTTCGCAGCTCGACCCTGGCTTGTTTTAGTCGCTAGTATTGTTTTTGTGTTGGCGTCTGTTGTATGTAATTGTCTAATATTATTACTTACACAGAAGAAATTGAATTGGCATAAGAATCAGGTGAATTAATAGAGTGAATTAATCCACTGAAGCCGGGAAGAACTAGGCCGTTTCATTCCACACATCTAATAATATGATGGTTAACATTAAAAAACGAATCGGCAGAAGAAGATAAAAAATATTTTAAAATTATATTTAAAAAAAAAAACAAAAGGAAATAAAGTTTTTTCTTACTGCATGTAAAAGTATGATTTTTGTTTTTGATAAAATCGCTTAAGTTAAAATTTTCTTTCTTTTCAAACTCAAAGTTTTGTAATGCGAAAACAATGAATTTTTTTTAAATTTTATCTCTGGTATTTATTCGGCTTTGAAATTATTAAGTAGTTTACCTTTGTCAAAATATTTTTCTATAAAGTTTTATATTTTTTATTTAAATCATTTTATTTCATCTATAGAAAAACAAGAAAAACAAAATCAAAACAACAGTTCAACTAAATTTTGTCCTTATTTTAAAATTTTCTTTTTTCTTTTTAAAGGTAACAAAATTAAGAAAATCAAAAACTTTTCTGGTTGCACTTTTCTTAAAATAATAATTCTGAAGAGAAAAAGAACAAGCAAAAATAAAAAAAACTACATAAAAATTCAAACGAAAAGGTCGACGGAGTTATGAAACTTTGCAGAAAACTTTTTTTTTTTTGAATTTGCAATACCACAAATAATAAATTTAAAGATTTTGTTACAATTTGTGAACAAGAAAGTATGAAAAGTTTTTTTTTTGTATATTTCTTTTCGAAAAAAGGAAGTTAATACTGAAGAAGTTTGTAGTTAGTGAAAATCGTATAAAAATTTGAAACAATGCAATGTTTACCTATTGATACTAATACATCGGTATTTGATAGCTAGTACTGATTATACCGAGTGTTCCAGAGCATTCGTATCTGCTGATATTTTAAGCTTTTGGTAAGAACCGGAAATAAGCTTTTTAAACCGGAAATGGGAAAGGGAATATGAAACATTTGAAACATTTAAAAAAATAAGAAACTTTTGTTTAATTCATTTAATTTTCTGGTCCTTTCCAGATAGAGCATCCTTGATTTAATTAATAACATTTTTTTTCTCTTCAAAATCTAATACGCATGATCTTTTGAATGGCTTAAGTTCCGCGAAGGCTGTAACAGTAATTATCCCAAAACTTTAAAAGAAAGCTTTTGAATTAGTGTATAGTAAGTTTTCTGATTGCAAACGAATTAATATAAAGGAAATATTATAATTTATTGTATCTAAACCCAAGTAACACAAATAGGTTGAACAACGTCGTACTATCGTTGGCTAAATAACTACTGGTCGGTTATATGACGTTGAAATAACTTTCAGACAACGTCATTATTACGTTATTGGGGAATGATTGTTGAGTCGTACCGTAGTGAAAATAACTATTATCCGACTACTCAACCGACTATGAAACGACCAAATTAGAATAAAAGAGATAGATAAATTATTACATACAGTGTATGTATTTATTTTTTAACGAAAAAAAAACTTTTATTTCTAAAATATTTTAACAATAATGTTGTCCTGTTTTCTCTCACTATAATTAACTTATAAATGGCTATGTTAAGGTATAATAACTTTATAAATATGAATTTATTATTATAAATTATAATTATTGTAAATATTTTCATTAAAATTGTGCAATATATGACATCTTTTTGCAAACGATTGAAGATTTTTCGTAAAAATAAACATTTTATTGAACTACAAATTTATGGGCCTTAAAATTTGTTTAAATTTAAAAAATTTTAGAATTAAAAAAAATATTATTTTTCTTATTATTATTTATTATTTGCTCAGATTCATTTAAACATTTTTTAAAACAACCCAAATGTTTATTTTCGCGAAAAATCTTTGTTCGTTTGCAAAATGATGTCATATACTGCACAATTTTCGTGAAAATATTTCCAATAATTATAATTTACAATAATAAATTCATATTTATAAAATTATAATACATTAGCATATTTATAACTTAATTATAGTGAGAGAAAAAAGGACAACATTATTGTTAAAATATAATCTACCTATCTCTTTTATTCTAATTTGGTCAATTTATAGTCGGTTGAGTAGAGTAGTCGGATAATGGTTATAAAATATAAGATATTACGACGTTATAAACAAGTCGTCGGTATAACGTTATTTCGCAGACCATTAAGTTTTAATAGATGCGTCATAGTTATAAAATGTAAAAAAAGTTGTGAAGTAGATATAAAATAACTTTGTGACAACTGATAGAATAAAACGTCGTATTGTAGTCGTAATGACGGATAAATTATAACTTTTACATTTTTCACTATAAAGTTATTTTTTTTTAAATTTACGACGTTATAACGACGTTGGTATGGAGATATTTAACTTAATAGTTATTTGGTGTTACTTGGGAAGATAGTTTATTAGTTTAAAAATTGCTGATAATTTGCTACATAAATAGTTTTCCAAACTTAGTTCTGATTCGCGAATAATTTATTTACGTAGATGTTTTCTAGCTTGTACCATCGTATCTCATACTTTTAAGTTTCATTACACCACATTGTTCATTTAACATAATTTCTGTTCTCGCAGGGTTATTCAACATTATTTTTTTTTTTATCAAAATGTTAGGAAGAAATACTATACCGTTATTTATTTATGACCGTTATTCAAATCTATGATGTTTTATTGGAAATATTAAAAGAAAAATTTAAAAATAAAGAACAAAATTATTTTGAAAGTTTATGTTTATTATATTTTCATTATTAGTATTTCATTTGTGGTACCTCTACTTTTTGATATTATCTGAAAACTGAATGAGTTAAATATAGACTCACGTACGCGATACCCTTATCACCAAACATCCCCAAAAACTTTCTATTGTATTCACATCAAGTGAATAATGAAGGACACTTCAAAGTTTTTAGGTTCTGATCTTTTATCCAGGGTTCGACGACTCGTGTAGTGTGAATTGGCCATATAACCACATCATTTTGTGATCAACTAATTATGGCGGAAATTTGTCTGAGTTATTCAGCATAAAAAAATTTGTACCAGCCAATTGTGCGCGATGTAAAAAACGCATTTGTCCATCAATCCAAAAATATATACAAATTACCCATAAATTCGTTATATACACATTCTGGAAAAAGGGTAAGTCTGATGATTTTATATGATGAACTATAAAATCCCTTCTAATACCAAATGTGGAGTACACGTTATTATAAAAACTGAATTGTAATCTCGTCTATATTTGTCTTCTTATTTATATTTTAATTAATAAAACACAGCCTTTATATTTTAATTAATAGTATCTAGCCATGTTGCAGCCAGTTTACTTAGGCCTCTATTATTTAGTACTAGTATGCCCAATGTTTTTTGCATCATGCGCTTTTTCTAATATGAGAGAATATGACAGTACCATAATTTAAATATTTTCCAGTTAAATTTTTTTTTTTTTTTCTCTTCCGCTTTTGTAAAATTTGCCACCTTTAAGGGGTCAAAATAACAGAAATGAAATGCCTAGAGTAAAATATCAACTTTAGCGGCTATAATTTAGTATAAAAGTCTTAATTACCTCTGTACAGTTTGTTTGCAGCAATAAAATTTCAACTGAAAATAAATATGAAGACATTTTAAAAGTAGAGTCATCTTTTACAACACAAATTTAAGCTTTATAGAAATGTCTATCTCTATAGTCTTATACTTGGAGCTAATATAAATATAAATATTGTAAAACCGTGGTGAAATTATTTTTGCCATTTTCGAGGCGAAAATTCTTCGAAGACTCCAATTGTAATCGATCATAACAGTGATGTGGACCTTTGTGGTATATGGTTTCTTATTATATTAGAAATAATATTTGATTTGATTAATACTCTACAAGGTTCTCAGTTTATAAAATATCCATATATGGGGAAATATGAATAAGAATAAGAATAAGCTCTGAATAAGAATATATTCAATTCAGATAAAGAAAGAAGCAACAGAAACAAATAAACTCCTAACGAAATGATCGATGAGCAAAACGCAAACCAATTGAACACGGCTCACTTAGAATATAAACATAATCTGTAAATGTTAACTAAACAATATACTCGTAAATGTTTAATTTAAATTTATTCACCTAAATCCATTTTGATTTCAAATTCAGATCCATTTAAGGTATTAAACTCTTATATTTTTTTGTTTTTTTTTATTTTTTTACTTATTTAATTTAATTTCAACACAATTTGTTCAATTTCTTACTTTTTTCTGAACCATTTTTTATTCAACAGTTTAAATTCAAATCTCTGCAGTTTTTATTACGAAAGTGAAAATTTTGAATAAAAGAAAGTAGGAACAAAAACAAAAAACTTTTTCAATTTTATGTTTTTGATAAAAAATTTTAAAAAAAATTTGTTTTGTTAAATTAAAAAAGTTTAATCAAAACGATTTGCAAGCGAAAATAAACCGAAATTTGTTGATAATAATTCTGTACGAAACAAGAATACTAAGAAAGTTTACAAATAGATAATAAAAAAAAATTTAAATGGTAAAAATAATGTTCCGACACTAATTTTTTGTAGATTTTTGGCAAAAAAATCAATTTATTATTTTGCAACAAATCATAAGGGATTCAATAACTGCAAATTTTCACCCAATGGGGTTATCAAAATAAAGAAATAATATCGCATATTTCTACACAAAAATTTTCTTATTCGAAAGTGCAAGAGGGTAAAGCAATAAAATGTATTGAAAGATGCTAGAGATGGACTGAGCAAATTTAAAAAAGTCTGCACCAGTCACGATGATGTGAACGTTATGTTAAAAAGTAGTTTCTTTATATAATAACAAATGTAATCAATGTTGTTGGACAAAAGTTTCTACTTTTTAGGCATAGAATTTGAATTTATAATAAAAAAAACTACCTTTTCCCATTTAAAAATCTCGATTGCGGCGAATTTCCGATTTGAAAAACATATTTCCCGTCGTTTTCGGAATTTGAAAATACCACCAATCGATAAATCACCCTAAAAATCGATACGTATTCTGTGGAACATCCTGTTAAGCGCTGCAAAGCTGAATATTAAATTAGTCTGCAATATATTGTTAAGCAATCATTTTATATGTGGCTTCAAAGACAAATCTTCAAAAAATTTTGACTTGCTTGTAATTTAAACTAAGAAGTTCTAAAAAGGGTTAATAAAGAGCAAAGAAATAAAGCTGATAGAGCTAAATTAATCGCAAATATTCGAAGTAAAAGAAGAAGTCTCAAAAAAAAAAAAAAAGTCATCATCAATGAGGTTTTAATTCTCATCCGTTCCTCAAGATAAATGCAATGTATTTAATGTACAAAAAAAAAATACAAACAATCAAAGAAATGTTATTATTCAGAAGAAAAGGTTAAAGCATTAAGCTAAACTATGAAAAATTATATTATAGACCTTTAGAACAAAATTTTAAGTATTATAGAGAATCTAAATAAACGAATAAATAATATGAATATGTAAATGTCCTTAAAAAATGCCTTTGAAATAATGGCCGGTTTAAGCAATTTACATTAAATTAAGAATTTAAGAATGTATTTACTTCAAAACTGAAAGGTATAGGTTTTTACATTTATTACTGAAGAAACTATTTTGAATGTGAAACCGAATACACGTGAATATTAATATTTTGACGATAATAATTTTTATCAAAACTGATTGCTGAAGGTGTACAAATACCACTATAACATTTCTACTCTATTATAATTGACAAATATGTAAAGATCTACGCAGTAAGCACTTTCTAATAGCATTTTCTTGGTATATACAAAATATGTATTAAAATAATTTTGTACACTACTAATGCGTGTATGGATTTTAATTTTTTTCATTTTATCTGAAGATATAGGTACTTGCTTATATTATGAAAATTTACTTCAATAAAACCAATTCGAACTTAATTGTGCCATTTTGATCCCACAACTCGAGCGATCTTCTTGTTGTTTGTTTTAGGAGATAAATCTGACAAGGAACTGAGTATAAGAGTCACCATGTACGATTGAGAAAATCGGTCAGATCATCAAGTTTGCTTCTCGTTATAATTTCTATATTGTTAGAGAAGGTCTTATCTAAAGCCCGAAATTATGCGGCTAATATTTATACAGCAGAAGACTCATGATGGTGTAAGACTCAAAATCGATTAAGATATTTTAATTAAACTTAATGAAACATATACCTAGAGTTTTTAATTGTTATTAAATATTGTTAAACTAATTAAATTTTACAAACAACAAGTATTTTTGGCCTATTCAAATGGTGTACATTACATTCCTACTTCGTTTCGCTTGGGCTCTATCGCTTATGGTACAGGAATTATTTGAACCCGTACTTCTAAACGGTTAGCTCAGTTTGAAGTAGAATATCAAAATTAGACTGATAAATTATTTGAAATAATGAGAAAAACTGGAAGCACAATCTCGCAACCACATTATCTATTGTTAGCCATATACTTCCAAGTGAAGTGAAGAAAAATTAAAAAAATTCCATTGCTGTTTAGAATTTGGTTGAAATTTTCATTTATATATTAATTTTTCCTATTTCAATTTTTTTTTTGTTTTTTGCTTTATCTTTATTCTAAAATATCAAATTCTTTGAGTATGTTGAATCAATAATAAATCAAATTGTAAGCGAGAAACGCCGGGAATTTCCCTATTTATTTCTATTAAATAAATATAATAGAGAATAATGAGGGAATCATAAAAGCTTTTTCAATTTAATAAAAAAATGTAAACCAACATTTTATTTCTAACATTTGTGAAATCTTCTAAAAACATTACCTACTAGTAATCATTAGTTTTGATCGATATAGCAAAATATTTATATTATTTGAGGCCAATATGTATAACAGTTACATTTAAATTAAGTAGTCGAATTTCGACTTATTAGGATCAGATAAGAAGAAAAAAAGTATAAGAATACTATATATCAGATACCAATGCCAAGATAGTTTGAAACCGTAGGGAAATAACAATTACAGTTTGTTTTCAGAGTAATATATTAGTAAATTTGAGATGGAAGGTGTATAGCTATATAGTGAAACATATAGCTGAAGAACAACCAAGTATCAACTAAACAAAAAAGGTACATAAAATCAAAAAAATTAAACACATTAAAAACTCTGACTGATTCAGCTCTTATCAATATAAACAGTAAATTGAACAGTAACTAAAGTAAATTGAACAGTACTGGCAATCTTCATTTTTTTTTAATTTGAAAGAGTTATATCTATAGTTAATTAGTATAAATTTGAGTAAATATAAGAAATAAAATAAGAAATTACTGCAAAATATTCTGTAATTTAACTCAAAAAATATTTTTGTAATAAATTAGTGTCCCAAGAGTCGCCCATTAATATATAAATTCAAAAACAAACTCAAGTATCTTATAGACAAGTATTGCAAACAAGTAGTTATAAAAATTTTAATATTGGCAGATTGCAACAAAACATTTAAAATAAAATATATGGTTTACGATATAAACAAAAGCAATAAAGTTCAATAGTATAAATTATTTGTATTACCTAGTGTACCTGTAAATGTATGAAGTACGTTGTTACTATATGTTATACGTAAGTGCAACTAAACAGTTATCAAACGGGAAAATTTCAAAATGTTTAGAGTTTAGACAAAAAAGCAAATGTTTTATGAATTTTTATAGTTGATTTTCAAATTGAGGCGACCATCTATACCATGTAATATTTATTTTATTTGACTAGTACTAAGAAGATCGCGAGTTCAAATGTCACCTAGAATATGAACGTTGTACATTTTTTCTTTAAATTTTCTTTAAAATAGATAGGGTAAACAATTTAATTATTACTAAAATCAAATTGGTGTATGCTATTATGAAAGTGCAGTTACCATACTGTTGAATAATGCTGATATTTAGTTTTTCTACATATTGTAAGGTCTTGTGTTGTGGGTAATAAACAAATAAGATAAGATAATGTAAGTATGTATATATTTTAAATAAATAAAAAATTGATTTAACAAAAAAAGAATAAATAAAAATTCTTCCAGTCAAAAATAAATAAAAATTTCACTACTTTTCTCTACACTACACTACTAGGTATTGGTTTTAAACAACGTATTAAATATTTTTCGCGTCTTACATGGATGACAGCTGAAAAATTTGCTTCGAGGTGTGTCAGGGAGTAAGGCAGGGCTGTATTTTATCACCCATATTGTTTTTAGTAGTAATGGATGACATAATGACTACTACTGTGGGTGTAAAGGAGAGCAACGGTATCCAGTGGCATCCTTTCAAACGTATCAGTCACTTAGATTATACGCCGACGATGTGTGTTTATTTTCATATACGACTGGAGGTTTGAATGATATGTGCCAAAAGATGTATGACACTGGAAAAAGTGCGAGCCTAAAATTCAATTCAGCTAAAACCAAAATCATGAACACAACTCACTGGACAGCATCGTATCATCAGATGGAGATGCCGATTTGGAAATTGAAACTCGCATCAGTAAAGCCCGTACTGCTTTTGGGGATGCTCTCAAAACTATTGCAGTCAAGCAAACATATCTCTGCGCACAAAAATAAGAATATTCAACACAACTGTAAACTATGTTCTCTTGTACGTTTGCGAAACATGAAAAGTTTCAGTAAACATCACCAAGAAACTCCAACCGTACATCGATAGATGTCTCTGGCACATCCTAAACAATTGTGGCATCCTAAACATTCATTTCCAACACAACGCTGTGGCAAAAAACGAAGTAAAAGAGATCGAGCATCGGCATACTCTAATGAAGCCTGACAACAACATCGCGAAACAGTGCTTCGAAGAAAATCATCGGGGTGCACATCACGTCGGTAGGCCGAACAAAACATGGAGAACAACTGTCTTAACCGAAGCAAGTACCCAGCAAATAACGTGGCCTCAATTCAAGAGATTATAACCCGCAGATAAGAGTCTATGGGAAGATTTTATTTCCGCCCTATGAACCACGGATGGGGTTACAGGACATTGATGATTATCATTTTTCATCCTACAGACGGACAAATCTCAAAAAAAAATCTTCAGAGATAAAATTCCCAGTAATACCAAATCCGTACCAGAAACGAAATTCCCGAAGTTTTGTTCTACCTATCATCTCTGGTGGAACACAAAAACAAGAAAATATCTCCATTGGGGATTTTATCTCTAGGAATATTTTTCCAGAGGATTTTGATGGTAATTTCGTACTCAATTTCTCCTTTTCATAACATTATTAAATTATTATTTCATAACTATTAACATTTTGTGTTGTCATGTCTTACTTAATAATAAATTTCAAAATAAAAGAAATTTGCCATTCAATTCTTGTATAACGTATAAGTGTATTTATTTGATACTTTTACAAAAAAAATGGTATTAAAATACAAAGTTTTTGATCTAAAAATAAAATTTATTAATAAAATGAAATACCACATGCTTTGAAAATGAAGAAATAATTTATTTCGCAATCGGTATTGCCAAAAACAGTCAAACATTCTTAATTTGGTTATTTTTTTTTTTTTTGTAATTCTAAATTTTGTAAACTAATATTCTATTATTCTATAATAACTATGTATATGTATATACCTACTTATATTTTAAAAAAAGAATTGTAATATTATTAAGTGTATTTTTTTATATTAAATTACATAACTGAAATAATTAATAATCACCGTTAATAAGGTGGTGCAATTGCAGAATATATCATATTTATGGCAATACTTTAGAAAATTTTTGTATCTGTCAAAAGTTATTCGTTTAAAAAGAAAGCTTTTTACGATAAAACAGTAACAGTGTTGTATTAGTTGTATTGGATTATTTTTTTTCTATAGGTAAGATCATTTCTGATTGTGAGTTAATCGCATTCGTTTCATACTTTGATAAAAGTTATACTACCGTACGGATTAAAATAATTTTTTTTTAAAAAAGTATGTTCAACCATATATATAGATAATGTTAAAACATTGTTAACTAATATTTAAAATAATAATTTAACGAATATTCATTAAAATATTTTTATATAGAATATTATTATCGTGAAGTTGCAGTATATAAAATATAGTGTTGAATATAAATAAAGTTTATATATTATAAATCTACATACTTATGTATAAAGACAAGCATAGAAAAGTAAGTACAGCTGAATTTTCAATTTAGAATTCTACAGAATAAAATAGGAAGCTGTCAAAAATTCAGCTAACTAAAATTTAAAGCTTCAGAATTTTTCGAATGCAGAAAAGAATTAAAATGAAAAATTATATTAAATTGAGTAAAAGAAATAAATTATAATATTGTTCAAAAGTTAAAAATAAAAAAAAAAATTATATAGAAAAGAGAACTGTCAAATTTTAATTTAATTCTTTAAAATTAAAAAAAAAAAAATACACAGTCCTGCAATTTTCTGTCCACACGGTTTATTTTTACCAATGCGTACAGAAGAGAAATAAATTTCGCTGATATTTATCCCGCAAACATTATTTTACAATGAATCTGAAACTCTAATTTGCCTACATTTTTAAAACTTTTGAAAAGTTGTGAGAGAAAAAAAAAACAGAAAAAGAGGACAGGCAGTCAAAATAGAGAGAGCCAGAAATTTTTACAGCTTCCTATTAAATTCTACAGAATATTAATTGAAAATTCAACTTAACATGACATTTTTCTGATATGAACAAACATAATTTTCCCAATATTTATTACTCAACGAATTAAATAATTATTTAATTTAAAATGAATACACCTTTTCGCAGTACAATAATGGAATCAATGGATTTGAACGATTTTATGAATGAAGAAAACTTTGAATCAAGTATTCCTGCTGGATACCATGGTTATTTATATAAAATTAAATTATTATTATATTCAACTATAATTGCTAAAAAGAAAGAATATATACAATATAAATTATCAATAGTAAATCAAGATATTGATTATATATTAATTGAATATACGACAAAGCTTGCAAAAGATCCTAATCAAATTAATAGTATATTAATACAGTCATCTCATAAGCTCCATCCAGAATATCAAAGAATATATGAAAAGCATCTATTTCTAAACGTAAATAAAACATTTATCGTTAACAAACTATTTTTATCGTATTTGAAATTATCCAGAGATCCACAATTTAATTATCTCGATAATATATATTTTGTTACAAATACATACTTTGACGATTATTTCGATTTAGACAGATATTTTGAGATTTTGGACAATGAAATTAATTTCTTACATCTTGGTGAAGCCTTTAAATTAAAAGACTCAGTTTGTAATATTTTAAAAAATGATTCTAAAATTGATTCAAACGATTTGGAAAAATTTAAAGAGTTCACAAAAAAACTTATATTTGTAATAAGTACACCAGATCAATACCAGTTAAATCAAAATATAATAACAGAAATGAAAAATAATTTAAATTTTAGTTATTTTGATTTATTTACATTTGAGAAGACATTGTATTTATTTTTGAATGATATGCTTGATCACAAGGAAAAAGAATATTTAACTTTTCAAAAAATTAAAGAATTTTATTCTGAATGTAAAATTAAATTCCATACCTTACATAAATTAATTAGTTTTAAATACGAAATTAAATTTCCTGAAACAGATGAACTGATAATGGAATTGTCAGGCATGTTCAAAAGACCAGATTTAAATAAATTATTTATTAAAACAACAAATATTCCAATAACAATGTATAAAATTTGGAAATATATCCCAGAAGACTATATATTAACTACAATATTCCTGCATGAAAATGAACTATTTCCAATGAGTTCCAATGAGGTTATGGAAATTTTTAAGAAAAATTTAAAATCTGAGAGAACAATTACAATTCTGGAAGTATCTGATAAATTACAATATATAATAACAGAAATGAACTGCATTTTTAATTTGCTAGCAGATAACTCAAGTAAACTTATACTCATATCAACAAAATATATTCAATGTCCTTTTAAATACATCCCAGATGAATTAACGTTCAAAAACTTAGATAATGAATCGAAGAGAAGAGTACTCGATCAGAAGGTACATTTGTATGATGAAATAACTTTAAAAGAATTATTTCGAAACGATGATAGAACAGAAACATATGACGAGCTGTTAACATCCAAGATATTCTTTTCATTACTTGAATCAATTAATCAAAGGAATAATAATAAAATTTCACAAAATGAACCTTTTTTAGAACTCGGTACAAAATCTTATAAACAAAATATTGATAATTTATATATAAAAAGGCAAATATTTGATCCGAGTCATAAAATTATGATTTCTGAAGAAAATATATTTGACGAGTTCGAGGGACACAATAACATTATAATAATATCAGCTGTATTAGGAATGGGCAAGTCATTGTTATTAAAACATATTGAAAATGAATTTCAATCGCTATGCAAAATAAACAGAAGTTTTGAAATTGTCGTTCGAATTGAATTAATAAAAGTTCAACAAATATTAGAGAAATTTAATAAAAATTTTATATTAACAGAAGAGATTACAAAGACTATGTTATTTGAATTATTTGAACATGGAGCAAAATCGGATAATTTAGAATTTATGAAAAATATTTTTAAATATCATATTGAAAACGGTAAACCATTACTTATGTTAGACGGTATAGATGAAGTAGTACCATTTTTTACCAATTTGTTATTCAATCTCATCAGAAATATTCAGCAATTCTTTCCAAATATTAGACTACTTATAACATGCAGGCCATCTATTGAACACCAATTTATAAAATATAATCTTACTACATTATTTCAAATGAAATCTTTAACAGATACAGAACAAATGAATTATTTGGTCAACTATTGGAAACCAAAAACTAATTCATCTCATTCTGACCAAATTGAAAGTAGTTTGGAAAAATATGCTCGAATTCTTGTTAATGTTAATTTAGATACAAAACTAAAAACTAAGATAACAAGCATTCCGTTATTAATGTACATGCTTGCAGAAATATATGAAAATAGAATAAAAAAATATATTGAAAATATAATAAAACTTGATGATGATGACATAATAATGGATGATATTAATAAGCAAAATGATTCAATAATAAATGACATTCAAACAGAATTCAATTGGATTGATATATATGATAAATTTATGAAAAAACAAATGGACTACCATTATAGAGACAAACTTAAACAGAGCATTAATATTTATTCAATTAATAGATCGGATTGTTACAAAAATTTTGTTAAAGATCATGAAGTGTTGGCATTGTGGACAGTATTTTCTCAATCTGAATTAACAGAAATGGGAATTTATGAAGATCTAAAAATAAAACAAAAGAAGTTAATAGAGGAAATTGCTAAACATAAAAATAAATATGGTGTTATAAAACTGTTAAGAAATAGAGAGCCATATTTTATGCATTTATCGTATGCCGAATATTTTGTTGGAAAATATTTTATGAAAACTTTACTAAAAAACAATGATAAATATCTAAAGATTAATGAATTTTTTATAATTGATGTTTTGTGCAACCAGTTTCTTAAAGGTGTAAGAAACTTTTGTGATGATTGGTTAAAATTTCATTCTGTTAATAAAATGATTGGATTAAAAGAGTTACTCAAAAACTCATCAGTAATAGGAACTGCTTTTGAGGTAAAATTATTTCTATTAACCATAATTTTGTATGTATATAAACAAGTTTGTATGTATTGTTTTTACTACACCATACTTTTATTTTTATTTTTTTTCTCTCTTAATTTAAATAAAATCTTTTATCGTACGAAATTGAATTTGTGATAATGGTAGAACTCGTGTACGTCATTCATTCATCATTTGTATACTGATTTTTTTTTTTTTTGCTGGTGGAAAAGTTAAGTTTTAATATTAAATAATGTATACTTGTATAAATTATAATAATATGGATTAGTTGAATAGTACATAATGGTAAGTAGGTACATTATGTATACATTTTTTTATTTTATATTTGCATTATGAACAATATGAAAGTTATTATGTTCAAACAAAAAAATATATACGTTGAAGCGGACGAGATTCCTTCTTTCAGCCAAAAATAATGTGAAAAGTTCATATATTTTTTATCTTATTTTATAAAGTTATAAATAAAAACAAAATTATCTTTCGAAAATATAAATTAAATATAAATTTTTTACAATGAATAAATGAACAAATTAAATGCAACAAATTAAAAATTATAAATGTAAACCGTGTCACAGATAAACACTTTTGTAGTAATAACGAAAAAATCGAAACCATTATAAATTAATAATAATAATCTAATTAAATATATAGTAATATGTTTTTCAAATCACATTCTTGAATGATTGGGCTCATACTTATATAATAGGGAATATTAAGTTTATTTCCATTCACTCCCTATTATTTCATTTCTTTGTTATCTTTAATAATTATGATGTACATCAATGCAACCATTTGAATTTGGACCTTTTTACTTTATTATTGTAATGTATAATTTTTTACAATTTATGCCATAAAGTTTATTTATTTTGCTGAGAAATTCAAAAATTAGCAAAACAATATATGTTGGTAATTGTAGTATACTCCGAAATGATCTCAACAATTTTTCCGAATTCGTGGCCAATTACCAATCTCGATATCTCTCTAAATGTCAGTTTGTTAGTTTTAGCAGGAATCATAAAAATTATATTATCAACTTGGATTACTATCTCAGGAATCAAGTTGAAAACTGTTCTGATACCATAAACAACTCGCGATTTAGATATAATCCTGGATAGCATACTTAATCTTAAAGCCCATTTTAATTTTATTGTTACCAAAGCCTATGCAAGAATCTATAACCGCAGGCCCATGAAGTTCACTGGCCCCCATCCGACCAGAACTTGAATAGGTATATGCTCCCCAAGTTTTGTCTCTAGATTGTAATATAAATATTTCACGCATCGAAGCAGTTCAACTAAAAGTTACTTAATTATCTCTCCCTACCCTCTTTAACTTTCTCTTAACGAAATTATGATACAGAATCCATGTAATTTACGTTCTGTTGGTTTGTTTGGTATAACTTAAACATAGTATAGAGAATACGATAAATTTGAGCCTGTTTCTAAAATACGAATTTAATACGAACAAACATTTTTTTAAATTTCTTATTTTACATTGCTGGAACTTCATTATAATATAAATTTGAAAATACATTTTAGAACAGTTTTATCATAATTATAGCAAATACCATAGATTTTTAGATATCATTTTAGAATCAAAAATGCATTATTAGGAAGTAAACAATTTATCAACATATAGCTAATTAAGTTATTTTCAAATTGTATCCCAAAAATTTTGAAATAACTTAAATCATATCTAGACATTTACACCATCAAAAATTTTATTTTGTATAAGATTGCATGCGATTATAGCAATCAGAAAAATGAATACGTAAAAATAAAACAGTGGAAAAATATTTTGGTTTTACTGTGAGATAGTTATAGTGATCACATAAGTTGTTTTTGTAAAATTAGTTGTCATTTCGGTTAGATTGCATTTGCATCATAATTTTGGCTTCTTATCAATAATGGAAAGTGAAAGAAAGAAATATAACTTTAGTAAACAATAAAATGAAACAAAATTATTTGACTGATGTGTGTTTCATTTGTTCATTATATTGTTAACAAAATATTGATAATATATATATAAAAAGGCAAATATTTGATCCGAGTCATAAAATTAATTTTTTTTTTGTTTTGTTCAGAAAAATAAATACTGATTTGTAAGATAATTAAAATGACTTTATTTGAAATATTAAGCTAAAAATGCTAAAATTTGTAACTGAATTTATATATTAGAATATTTTAAGAATTGTAAACTTTATATACAAATTGAGATACTGCCGCAGTAAAATGAAAAAAAAAAACATTTTATGTATTCATTTTACTGATCGCTATAACCGCAGCATAAACGTAAACATAATATCACTGAAAACAAACTGTAGAAATTTTTTTGTGAAATGGCAATGCTTGATATTGTTTATTCAGCTGACAGCTGCCACTAGATGTGCCATGTTTTCATTATCATACAAATTCCATAGAGAAATATTTTTTTACGATCGTTTTTACGATAAAGATTTCCCATATATGGAAAGTTATAATGAAAGTGAATTCGTAAATAGAAAAAAATAAAGTGAACAATGTTTATTTGAATATTAAATAAAATTAATTAAATAATTTTAATTTAATATCTTCCAAAAATATAATTATGTATACTAAAATAAATAAACTATTAAAAAATGGTTAAAATTTGATAAGATTGAATTAATTTAAGATATGTTAAACTCATTCATATAGTAAGAGCTCGGAAAAAAAAAATCATAAAAAGAAAAATAGAAAAATAATAAAAATAATTAGTGTTACGATGGATGAACAAATGGTTCCAAACGATTTGCTCCAAATAAAAAATTACAGTTCATCTTTTTCAAGTGGTCATCATGGAATATTGTATCAAATTAAATTATTTATGTATGCAAACTTACTTTGTCATTCTAAGTATTATTTAAAATATAAATTATCATCTGAAAGAAAACTTTTCGATAAATTAGGATTTGATGACATTTCAATAGAGTATGTTCTAAATGAATCTTCATTGAATCATCGTTTAATACTGATGCAAGTTAAACATAAAAATAATCCTGAAGAAAACTCTCAACAAATATCTCATAATTATTTATTTAAAAAAACAACAGGTGAATTTTCAATTTACTTTTATTTTACATCTTATTTGACACTAATTGAAAGAGACCTATCTAAAAAAATTGATAACTTGTACATTATTACAAATACATCGTTCGATAATGAATCGACTTCAAAGTGTTTTTCTGACATTCCACCAGAGGAAAATTTTTTTTGTGAATTTGGTAAAGGCTATCAATTAAATAAAGAAACATTTAATTTTTTAAAAAATAAAAAAGGTTTAACAGATAACCCCGAGCTGATGGAAACATATTATAATGAATTTATAGCGAAATTTATTCTAATAATTAAGGCACCAGATCATAAAGATTTGGATAAAAAGCTTAAAAATAAAATAATAAATATTTTAAACATTGATTATTCAGATTTAAATTTGTTTCAAGCTCATTTCTTTGATTTTGTGGGTTACATGTACTGTAAAGAATCTAATCCATTCCTGACAATAGAAAAAATTAAAGAAATGCACAGAAATTTCCATGTAATAATGGAAACTATAAATCAATTTGAAAATTTAAAATATAAAATACAATTTTGTTCAACGGATAACCTAATAACAGAACTCAAAGATATGTTTGAGAGACAGGATTTAAGTAAAATGTTTATTAAAACAAAAAACATTCCAATAACAAAATATAAAATTTGGCAATGTATTCCACATGATTTTAAATTAACTACAATATTCCTACATGAAAGTCAATTGAATTCCAATGAAATAATGGAAGTTGTTAAGAATAATTTAAAATCTACTAAAACAATTACAATTATAGAAGTATACAATAAATTAGATTATATAATAACAGAAATGAATTGCATTTTTAATTTGCTAGCAGATAACTTAAGTAAACTTATACTCATATCAACAAAATATATTCAATGTCCTTTTAAATACATCCCAGATGAATTAACGTTCAAAAACTTAGATAATGAATCGAAGAGAAGAGTACTCGATCAGAAGGTACATTTGTATGATGAAATAACTTTAAAAGAATTATTTCGAAACGATGATAGAACAGAAACATACGACGAGCTGTTAACATCCAAGATATTCTTTTCATTACTTGAATCAATTAATCAAAGGAATAATAATAAAATTTCACAAAATGAACCTTTTTTAGAACTCGGTACAAAATCTTATAAACAAAATATTGATAATTTATATATAAAAAGGCAAATATTTGATCCGAGTCATAAAATTATGATTTCTGAAGAAAATATATTTGACGAGTTCGAGGGACACAATAACATTATAATAATATCAGCTGTATTAGGAATGGGCAAGTCATTGTTATTAAAACATATTGAAAATGAATTTCAATCGCTATGCAAAATAAACAGAAGTTTTGAAATTGTCGTTCGAATTGAATTAATAAAAGTTCAACAAATATTAGAGAAATTTAATAAAAATTTTATATTAACAGAAGAGATTACAAAGACTATGTTATTTGAATTATTTGAACATGAAGCAAAATCGGATAATTTAGAATTTATGAAAAATATATTTAAATATCATATTGAAAACGGTAAACCATTACTTATGTTAGACGGTATAGATGAAGTAGTACCATTTTTTACCAATTTGTTATTCAATTTCATCAGAAATATTCAGAAATTCTTTCCAAATATTAGACTACTTATAACATGCAGGCCATCTATTGAACACCAATTTATAAAATATAATCTTACTACATTATTCCAAATGAAATCTTTAACAGATACAGAACAAATGAATTATTTGGTCAACTATTGGAAACCAAAAACTAATTCATCTCATTCTGACCAAATTGAAAGTAGTTTAGAAAAATATGCTCGAATTCTTGTTAATGTTAATTTAGATACAAAACTAAAAACTAAGATAACAAGCATTCCGTTATTAATGTACATGCTTGCAGAAATATATGAAAATAGAATAAAAAAATATATTGAAAATATAATAAAAATTGATGATGATGACATAATAATGGATGATATTAATAAGCAAAACGATTCAATAATAAATGACATTCAAACAGAATTCAATTGGATTGATATATATGATAAATTTATGAAAAAACAAATGGACTACCATTATAGAGACAAACTTAAACAGAGCATTAATATTTATTCAATTAATAGATCGGATTGTTACAAAAATTTTGTTAAAGATCATGAAGTGTTGGCATTGTGGACAGTATTTTCTCAATCTGAATTAACAGAAATGGGAATTCATGAAAATCTAAAAATAAAACAAAAGAAGTTAATAGAGGAAATTGCTAAACATAAAAATAAATATGGTGTTATAAAACTGTTAAGAAATAGAGAGCCATATTTTATGCATTTATCGTATGCCGAATATTTTGTTGGAAAATATTTTATGAAAACTTTACTAAAAAACAATGATAAATATCTAAAGATTAATGAATTTTTTATAATTGATGTTTTGTGCAACCAGTTTCTTAAAGGTGTAAGAAACTTTTGTGATGATTGGTTAAAATTTCATTCTGTTAATGAAATGATTGGATTGGAAGGATTATTTAATAACTCATCAGCAGTAAGAACTACTGTTGAGGTAAACATTAGTTAAATTTTTACAGGGTTGAGTATTAAAATAGAATTTTATTTTTTCATAATTAGCAAATTCGAAATATTTCTTTTGAGCCAAATTTTTGTAGTTTTAATTTATTTTTGTATCTTTTCTTGATGTTGTTTATTACTTGACCTTGAGTTTGACTCTGTCTTTAAAGTTACTTATTTTTAATTTTGTCATTTATTTTTAATTATTTTCTATAACAGTTTCAATTACTTATATTTTGTTAATTATTTTTTTTATAGGAAGGTCATATTGACAACGTTGTAAATTACACTAGCAGTAATCTTTTTACACGCTTAGTGCGTGAATTAAAATTCCGCATTTATGATTGCATTTTATATTATCTCAATAAGGATATGCAGAAAATGATTGTTAATTGTAGTGTAGATGAACATGAAAATAGGATCCTTCATTACGCAGCAGAGTACAACGAGAAAATTTTAGTTGAAAATTTAATAAAATATGAGGCGGATGTAAATTTAAAAAACATATGGGGGGTAACAAGTTTATATAAAGCTATCAAAAATAAAAATATTGATATTGCTAAGTTAATAGAAGAATGTAATAATCTTAGCCACTCAAGGGTTATAGAACTGAATTCATTTTTAGTGCATATGTCACCCAATCAAGCTACAGAAGGCAACTTTGAACATGACTACAAGATTGATACTGACATGGACATTGATGATAATGACAATAATGATGGTATTAATAAAAATGATGATGATGATGCTAATGATGATGATGATGATGACAATGATGATAATGATGACGATGATGATGATGACAATGATGATAATGATGACGATGATGATAATGATAATGATAATGGAAATAATAATGATGATAATAATGGCAATCATAAAAGTGATGATGATAATTACTCTGACTATGAGGAGACAAATGAACAAATGCAGAGCAAAATTAATTCAAATGAAATCATATTTGATTTTTCCTTGCTTACTGTTGAAAATTTTAAAAGTAGAATTGAACCAGATAATAAGAAATTCATTAAAAATTCAGTTATATTAGCATCAAAATATGGAAATATAGAAATTTTAAATTATTTACTGGAATCTGTACCTGAGGATGAAATAATTGTTACTATTGCTCTTTTACAGGCTTCACTATATGGCCATTTAAATATTATAAACAGCTTAGTAACTAAGATCGATAATTTAAATGAATTTTCAAATAGCAATGGCAATACACTTTTCATTCTAGCATGTCAATTCAATTATGAATGTATTGTTAGTCACTTGATACATCATGAATATATTGAAATTGACAAAGAAAACAATGACCATGAAACACCATTAATAATTTGTGCAAAATATGGTCATCTAGGTTTGGTACATCGGTTACTTCAATCCGGAGCTGACGTTAATCATCAAGATTTGCGAGGAGACTCTGCATTAATGATGGCTTCGAAAGAAAATTATTATGAAATTGTAATATCTCTTATACAATATGGAGCAAATATAAATTTGCAAAATAAATATGGTGAAACAGCTTTATTTTTAGCAACAGAATACGGTAATGTAAAATGCGTTGAAATTTTATTGCATAGTGGGGCAGATACGAGCCTTGATAATTATTTCAATGAAACACCTTTGCTTATTGAAGTCATTCGTGACATTAAAGAAAGAACTTTAATAAAACGGAATAAAAATATTTCACTAGATCGAATAATTAATATAGAGCGAAATCGTGACTATATTTACAAATTTTCCACAAATAAGTTGTATACAAATCCTTTGTTATATTCTCATGTACCATTACCATTTTCAGATGATGCTGCTAATTTTGAAAATATTTTAAATTTTTTGGTCGATTTTAAAGCTACGGTTTCATTTAAAAAAATCAGAACAACACTTTTTGCTGCTGCAGAAAAGGGTTATATGAATGTTGTTAATCTGTTAATTGAACAAGGATGTGATTGTAATATTCAAGATTTTGGTGAAACAGCGCTTACTATAGCCACAAGACACGGTCAACATAACGTATGTCAAACTTTATTAGAATCTAATGCAAAAATTGAAGTATATAACAAAAGTGCACTATGTGAAGCGGCAAATTACGGAAGATCCAATATTGCAATTATGTTAATAGAAAGAGAAGCAAAAATTGATTTTATTGATGAATACAAGGATACTCCATTAACTCAAGCAGCCAGATATAATTATATTGAAATTGTAAGATTATTACTTGAGAACAATGCGAATGTGAATACTCAAAATAAATATGGAGAGACAGCATTGTTGAGTTCTATTTTGAAGTCTAATATTGAAATGTTTAATTTATTATTGAACTATGGTGCAGATGTCAATGTTCAAGATGAAAATTACAAAACTCCATTATATTATGCCGTCTTAAAATCAAATTATCAAATGATAAATTCTTTGCTGGAATGCGGTGCTAATGTTATTTTAGATATGCCCGATAATATTTCTGAAAATATCGATGATAATGACAACGATTATGATGGAGAAACTATACTTCTGGCAGCATTGTCAACTAATAATAATTTTGATTTAATTAACATAATTGTAGGTCTTGGTGGTGACGTTAATATGCCAAATAAATTTGGAACAACTCCGTTATCAAGAGCTACTTTCTATGGCAACAATGAAGCTGTGAAATTTTTATTAAATATGGGTGTTAATTGTAATGCGTTTGATAGCAACAATGAAGCACCGATACATAAAGCATGTCGAAAAGGATTTAAGAGTATTGTACAGCTTTTAATAGAAAATAATGCTGATAAAAATGTACAAAACTCTGATGGTGAAACACCAATTTTCCTGGCATCACAAAATGGTTATATTAATGTTGTTAAATTACTTGTAAATAATAGGGTAGATATTAATATGCCTAGTCAACTTGGTGAAACTCCCTTATCTATTGCAAGAAAAAATAAACATAAAAAAATTATAGAATTTTTAGAAAAAAAAAATGCTACAGAAAAGCAAAGTAGTAGGGAGGAAAATATTGAGACTGGTAAAGAAGTTGAGTCATTGAGCTTATACTGTAGGACAATGTTTATTAATGAAGAAAGTTAAATTAAAATTATTTATAAATAAGAAGACGTTTTATGTCGGATTTAATTAATTTTCACCAGATTAAGTTGGTTTTTTATTTAGAAATTAAGAAATTTTGAATTTCATTTATAGTCAGTCGATCTCATTTATTTTAATACCAGCAAAAATGTCCGTCATTACGACGGTGGTAAATAAAAAAATATTTTTTTTTACACCTAGAGTGGATGAACAAAAATGCTCCAGCCAAGAGAATCATCGAATCCAGACCCGGAGGTACAAGACGACGGGGCAGACCAAACCTTTGTTGGATAGACGAAGTATCGGCGTATTAAAAACAATTTCGCATCTTCAACTGGAGAATGGAGAGTTTCCCGTGACCGGCAAACATGGAGGACGTTGATGAGTCAGGCTCAGTACCTACATGGTGTGTTGGCCATATAAGTAAACAAGTAGAATTTCCTCGGAGATAAATTTTAATTTGCAATGGCAATTTTGTTTTCGAAATTCAAAATCAGATGTTTTCATTTTTTAAGATCAAATATTTCAAACATTTTTCATTAAAATTTTGTTCTCGGTTTGTTAAAAGTTGAAATTATTTTTTGTGATTTAGAAATAGAATTTTAAATTCATTATTATAGTTCTGTAAATAACAATAGTTATTAATTTATTATATTAGTGGACATTAAATAAAATTATCTAAATTATAATAAAAATAAAATATTACTTACTTATATAAATAATAAAATATCGCTTTTGTTTTAAATATACCTACCAAGACATTTATTATTAATTGTTCTTTTCCAAGTACATAATATTATAACAATATAAAATTATTAACATGAAAAATTAAAAAATAACTAGCCTACTTTCATTGGCTTAAACATAATAAAACTATTCTATTTAATCAATAAAATTTAAAACAAGTAAAAAAAAAAATTTAACATCGTTTTGGATACCATCAATTATTTCCCAAATTCATTTAAAAAATTTGGCTTTTTCAATTTCAAGAATTCTTAATTCACTCTGTTTTTTTGTTCGGTTAGTTCTGCCATTTTTATGTTGTATCGATGATTTTCTTCGAATCTAATTTTTTAGAAATAATTTTTTTCTTTTATTGCTTCATACACTCTCTTCAAACTAATTAATATTCCATTTAATTTATCATCTTGGGCTTAATAACATTGTTTTTGTAGCTCTGATTGTTCTTTTAATAAAGATGGTGCTCTCCCTCCCTGAGTTTGATATTTGCGACGCGACGACGAAATATTTACAGTTTGTGGTAAAGTCATATTTACAGGTTGTGGTATCAGATTCTGGAGTGGCAGCACGTAACTTGTTCACGTTCGTCAAAAAGACGTATTAGCACTTTTGGTAGCATGTAAGCAACGTTGACGTTGATTTAATTCCGGAAACGTAGAGTATACATTTTTTCGGTAATGCATGTAAGCAAGTTGACGTTCGTTGATTTTAACGTATACGTTTATTTTTAAACGTCAATGATTTTCATACCGTGTACTAAAATTTATACGGGAAAGTTAGATTTTTTTTAATAATTTTCTGTTATTTTAATAATAAAAATATAGAGTTTAAATATTTATAATAAAATTTGAAATTTTAAGAACATTAAATTTTATAGTTTTTAATAATTACAGTTATGTAATTTTTAATTTCTTTTGATAACATTTTATTTCTGGAATAATTGAAGTATTTTTGTTTGCAATAAAAAAATTATTTTATTTCTGTGATAATTTAAACATTTTTTATGTGATAATAAAATAATTTTTTTTTAAATTTCTTAATAATTGCGTGTTTTAATTTATTTAAATAAAATACTATATTTATTAGTTCATTGTAAATATTCTAATTCATTGAAAATATCATATAAAATATCAACTGAATTGGTTTGTTTACATTTATTTTAGTCTATTATAAATTCTATATCTATTGAAACGGGCACATCATTTTTATTATTTTTGCGATTTTTATACAAGAATTCAAAAAAAAAATTCTAAAAAATTTAAATTCATTTCTTTTTATTTCAAACCTTCATTAAATTTGAAAAACATATGTTTTTTGAAGTTTTAAATAGGTTAGTTTGATTGTCAAAATAATTTTCGACCATTCGGAATATTTTTTCGAGTTTTCGGAATAAATTTTCAACGTGAGGTTTTACATGCTACCAAAAAAATCTTTGACGTTAAAATACTTCACGTTGATTTTTGAACGTACACGTTTTACGTGCTGCCACTCCTGGTATTGTGTCTGATGAAAAAAATGGATTGCATGACGGTAAACCAACAGAAAAAGTCTGGAAAAAAATTTGATACTGATATGTTTAACGCCACCAAACTTATTACGCCTTCTTCCGAATCTGTAAAAGAAAGTATTCTTTTGGGCCACCACCTTTTCGTTCTTTCTTGTTCTCATTTAGTTTTCGCTTTATATACTTTCCAATCTAACAAAATATGAAATATCCTGTGGAAATTCACAAAAATTCACAAAAAGCCTGTGAAAATTCACAAAATTATTATAACTGATTTCTTCAAAATGAAAAGATTATTACTTGTTTCAAGATGTAGAATCCTTTTATGTCGGCCCAATGCTATTTAACTCATTCGACACAACTTTTCAAAATTATTTTATTTCCAATAGACTTCCTGTAGAACGCCCTTGAGCTATATCCGAGTTTTCATTTAAAAGCTCAAGCAATCAACTACACTGATTTTGGCTTGTTGTAAATTCTAATCCTTTTACAAATCCAAAATACATATATTAAAAACTTTTATATAAAAATAAAACACAATACTTACATTTTTTTCCAATTTTTATTTAATATTTATCATATTTATATAGATACTATTGAAAATACTCTACTACGAATCAATATATTATAATATGTCGTAGACTTTTGACGTTTGTTTTACATTACGTCGGAATTGATAATGTGTTACGAAGCTTCGAAAAAAAACTTAGAAGAATTTTAATTTAGAAATGCTTTGTCGCAGATTCTCTTCGACATAGCTCTGTGAGGGAATTTAGAATAGGAGTAATTCTGGAAAAATTCCACGCTAATATAAAAAAAAATATACTCTAAAAAAAAAAACATTGTAAATTGTGTACATATTATAATAAATATAGTATATGTACATTATACATATAATACATATATAAAACGTACTTATAACTGTGTACATTAAGTTTTACCAGTTAATAATTTTTATAGAGAAATTTTAGTTAAAAATAAATCGAACCAAATAATTTCCCCCGAAAAAATTTCAACGGATTTGTAAAAATGTATAGGTACGTTATGTATGTTAAAGTTATCTACATAGATTAATGAAGATTTGCTTAGATTCTTTATTAATATTTTTTTTCATAAAAGATTTTTACATTACTGATTTATTTTCATTGATTTTCATCATATCAAAATTATTTTCTCTGACTAAAATCAACTTTTTTCCTTAAATCTTCAAAATCATAAATAAAATTCTTTTGTTTATTATTAAACAGTGATTTATTATATTAGTGGGCATTAAATAAAAGCATCTAAATAATAATTATGTTTTCCATTATTATTGCATATTCCCCGGCGGGTTGGGGTACGAAATATCCGCAGTAAGGCATGCTTGTGGTAAAAGTCCACTAAAATCCTAGAAAAATCCAGAAGCGACTGACCCTGAATGGGCGGCTTTCTGGTCTGCGACTGATCCCAGAGGGACGGCAGGAATAAAAGGTACCGCCTTGTACAAGGGAAATATTATCCTTAGGCTAGGAGATGGAACTCCGAATTAAAACAAAAAAAAAGTATGCAATGAATAAAACTCAAAGATTGTATACCTCAGGTGGTAATCCAGATCTTCTGGAAAATCCACCCTCTTTCGAGGCAGGTCTCACGGATTCTGGGGGAGACCACTTATTGCAAAACCACGAAAGCAGAGCTGCTTTAATTGACCCATTCAGAAGAAAATCTGGGGTCCAGAGAACACCTCCAGCAGGGTCTCAAAATATCTACGAAAACATGTCCCAAAAAGACAGCTATAGAAAACCCGACGAGGGTAATAATAACGAAAAGGCACTTGAGGCAAAAAATAATCAACTTAATGCCAGAGTTACAGAATTCGAAATCTTATGCAGGGAATTGAAAAATGAACTCTGCATAATTAAAGAAGAAAATGTGAAACTAAAAAATTCACAAAACATGTCTACTAAAAAAGTAGTACTAAAAACTGCTGAAGAATTTCATACAGATGATGAAGAACTAGCTCGAGAAACCGACTGGATCTTTAAAACAAAAAGAATCTGTAAAAAAAGAAAAGCAGAAAAATCACCTACTTTAAGCCCAGAAAATGTTGCGGACAAAGTAGAGAAAAATGTGCAAATAAATGAAGTTGCGAAATGTAAAAGTAAAAGAAAAGGTAAACCTCCTCCAGTTATACTTAGTAATGTAGTGGAATACCCTCAAATAAACAAAAAATTAAAAGAAAGCAATATTAAATATAAAGTTAATATGCTTAACAATAAACAACTAAAAATTAATGTTGAAGAAGAAAAAGAATATAGAGAGTTGACTAAGGCAATAAATGAAGCCAATATTGAATGGCACACTTATGAAAATAAGAGCACCAGGCCTATTAAAGTAATGGTTAGGTATTTACATCCGTCATGCCAACCTGAAGATATAAAAAATGAATTGAAAGATAGAGGCTTCAAAATTCTAGAAGTCACAAATAAAATAATAAAGAAAAAGGAAAATAACAAAGAATCTACGGTACGTCTTCCTCTCTTTATGCTAACATTCGAAAACTCCGAAGATATAAGCAAAATATTCAAAATTGAATTTATCCAGCACATGAGGGTTAAAATGGAGGCTATTCGTAAAACGACTACCATTCCTCAATGTAAGAGATGCCAAAGATTTGGCCATACACAAAAGTTTTGCCAGCGTCTAGCTTAGTGTGTTAAATGTACTGGTCCCCACTTAACAATTTCTTGTAAAGAAAAAAAAAATATTAAGCCTAAATGTGCTAATTGCCTTGAGGCACACCCAGCGAGTTATCGTGGTTGCCAGGTGGCTAGAGAGTTGCAAAAAAGGAAGAAGCTACAAAAAAATGCCCCAAAACAAATGCAACATAGACAAGAAAAACAAAAGACAAAACCTAGGCAACCTAGTGCACAGAAACAGAATTGCATTGAAACTTCAGAGAAACCTAAAACTTTTACGTCGAAAAAAGTCGTAGAAGGCTTATCATATTCACAGGTAACACAAAATAACCTAAGTCAAAAAAGAAACCCGAAAGAACAAAATAAAGTTTCTACACAAAAGTTGACTGAAAATACCATTATGCAGATGATGCAAAATATGATAAAAACAATGAATGAAATCTCAACAAGACTATGCACATTAGAAAACAAACATAATGAAATATATATGTATACACCAAAAAATAAATCCGCAAGGCATGGTTAAGAACGCACTTCGTATAGTCACGTGGAATTCCAATGGTATTCTGAACAAGAAAAATAATTTGGAAATTCTATTGAGAACACAAAATATTGATGTATGTCTCTTGACAGAAACACATATGACAGATAAGTCATCGCTTAAAATAAATGACTATACATGCTACAGCGCAAACCATCCGAGTAATACACCCAGAGGTGGTAGCTCAATTTTAATAAAGAAAGATATTAAGCACCACGAGGAAGTTAGTCTAGAAATAGATGAATTCCAACTAATCGTGCTACGAATTATGTCTGTTAAACAAAGCCTTTGTGTCGGTGCATTATACTGTCCACCCAAATACAACATAAAGAATAACATGTTTGAAGAAATTCTTAAACTACTTGGCGGAAGATTTATCCTGGGAGGTGACTACAACGCCAAGCACATAGATTGGGGGTCTAGAGTAACCTCTACGAGAGGAAGAGAGCTAAGAAAAGCTATAAAAGAAAAAGGCTGCATTTACTTTACTTTGAGAGATAATAAAAATAAATGGCAAGAAAATGTTATATCACCATTTTCAGAGAGTGAAATAGTTGAACAAATTAAAAAACTCAGAGATAAAAAAGCTCCAGGTTTTGATCTAATTACATCAGAAGTCCTGAAAGAACTTCCGAAAAAAGCTATAACAATACTAACACGCATTATAAACGCTGCTATAATAATAAGTATGTGCCGAATTTGTAGAAAATAGCAGAGATAATTATGATACCAAAGCCAGGTAAGCCAATAAATGAGGTAAAATCCTACAGACCAATATCACTACTACCAATAATATCAAAATTATTTGAAAAACTACTATTGATTCGAATGAGTCCGATCATAGAAAATAGTAATCTGATTCCAAATTATCAATTTGGCTTTAGATCTAAGCACTCGACAATCGATCAAATTCATAGAATAACAGACATAATAGAAAAAGCTTTAGAGGAAAAGAAAGTATGCTCTACCATATTTCTAGATGTAGCCCAAGCTTTTGATAAAGTATGGCATCGAGGCTTAATAAATAAACTAAACAATATGTTACCTAAACAATACGTAGATATACTCTCATCATATCTAGAAAACAGACTATTCAGAATAAAACAAGACGAAGAGTATTCTACTATTAGAGATATTAAAACGGGTGTGCCTCAAGGTAGTATTCTGGGTCCCATACTGTATTTGCTCTACACCAATGATTTACCAGAAATGGAAAATATAACTGTAGCTACATTCGCTGACGATACTGCGTTGATGGCAGTAGGATCAAATATTGACGAGGCTACAATTAAATTGCAAAGAGCAAGCGATAAGCTATACCTCTGGACAAAGAAATGGAAAATTAAACTCAATGAGTTAAAATCAGTACATGTAAATTTTACAAATAAAAAATTAGAAAATCAACCACCATTGGTAAATCTGAATGGGGTCAATATACCCCAAGAAAACAATGCTAAATACCTAGGAATGACATTAGATGTCAAACTTAGATGGAAAGAGCACGTTAAAAAGAAAAAATTTGAGCTTGAAAATAAGTATAGAGAAATGTACTGGCTCTTAGGTCGTAATTCTAAATTACCTATACATAACAAGATTTTGTTATATAATCAGATACTCAAACCGATATGGTTGTACGGCATACAAATATGGGGATGTGCCAAACAAACACATGTACTTTGTATACAAAAATTCCAAAATAAAGTCTTGCGCAACATGGTAAATGCCCCCTGGTATGTTCGCAACAGTGATTTGCACAGAGATCTAAAAATTCCTTGCATAGAAAATGAAATAAAAAGATATGCAACAAAGCATATAGCTCGTCTAGAGGGACATGTTAACGTTGAGGCCACTCAATTGCTAGATAATCAAAATGATGTCAGAAGGCTTAAAAGAACTAAGCCACTAGATTTAATACGATAGAATTTCGTAAACTTTTTCTTTAAGAAAATCAAAATAGCAATAAATTAATGGTTAGTCCGTTGGACTAGTATTAATGGGAGGGGTGTGGTTTAGTCAGTAAAAATCTGGCACACAATTAAAGCTACGGGGCTCACCAATGTGGTGATTTTTTTATGGCGAATTAAAAATATCTTTCGAATTCTACAAGATATTTTTCCAAAACAAAAAAATATTTTTCTAAAATCTTTTTTGAATTTTCTAATGGCGAAATTTTATTCTTTCCTTATTATATATATATTTTTTTTTTTGTTGTGGTAAATTACTTGTCATATTTTATTTTAAATATATGAATTAAAAAAAAAAACTTTAAAACTGTTAACATTTTAAATGGTTTAAAAGATTGATTTAAAAGAACATCAGTAAAAATAAATAAAAAAAATATATAATATTTAAAGATGATGATTAATTTAAGATTAAAATAATGAAAACTTAATGTCGGAAAAACACTTTTAAAAAAAGTGATTAATATATCTTGTAGTACCACTGTTTAAATTCATATAATTTACCAAATCAAACCACAATAAATTTTATTTTAACTGTTGAGAATAATTTCATCGATTAAAACTTTTCAATAATAAACAGAAAAAGGTGGCATGTTATATTATATGCCAGCTATTCCCGGCGTAACATTCGCCGGTCTAGCATTAGCATTATAAATGAAACAATTTATTTTATTTATTTATTTTCGTAAAAAAAATCAATGTTTTACGTATTTTTTTATTACATAATAAGTAAGTTAAATTGAAAAACTGAAAACTAAAATTCACTTTATTTAATATCTTAAAAATATTTTAACATTTTAATACTTATTCAAACATTTCATAATATTTTATACTACACTAACACTATCAAAAGGTCGTACTCTAGACAAAGCAACATATAACTGTGAAATAGAGAATTGTGTTTTTAGTGAAACATTATATTATAATTGTATAAAATATGAGCACATTATTTAACCTAGATAGATAGATTATATATTATGAATTAAATACATCCCATAAATTCAGAATTATTAAAACAATTAAAAATCAAAAAAATATTTCATATCACTTTATATTTCAGTATCATAATAGTCATAGTAAAAATACAATACAGTTTAAAATAGGGTTGCCAGAATATTTCTTTTAAAGAGCACATGTACTCTTTTTCCAACACGATCGTTTTGTTCACTCTCTTTCTTCGTTCGGATCTTTCGTATCTTTTTTTGCTCTCTTTTTCTCTTAAGATAAATTCATATTTTAATAAAGAAAAAGAGCAAAAATGTCAAAAATCTTCATTGAACAAAGTATTAGTTCCTCCCATGAATTTAAGAAAAAACCTTTAAATTTGAAATGGATTTAATATTTCAAAGGCAGGATTTTATGAGAGAAAACGTCTAAATATAGACAGTGTTAGTCGTCACATGCAATTATATATAAACTAGGGGCCCCTGTTGAGTAATTATATTTCAAGTTGAAGTCAAATTTAAAGTTTAAAAAAAAAACAGTAATTTACGTATTGACATAGACGCACGATATAGCAGAAATCACTCGTGTTTAATAAAAAGTTTTGTGGTTAATAAGTTTTATTTTTTATTTAGGACACATAAATACGCGTCTCTCATATACTGCTTCGTTTCCGATATATTCCCTATAGTAAGTGGCATTTAGTGTATAAAATTACTAAAAATAAAAAATTTTGTCATTAAAGAGGTATATATATATATACCTACATAATACATAATTTTAATAAAAACTATATTATTACTACAAATATCCAAAATTTAGAGACAGTTACTTAAAAAGATAAAAAGGAAGAATTCAAGTGATTTGTTTTTTTGTTGTTTTTATATTTGTTATTTTAGATGAATTTGTTTTTTTGTTTTTTTTTTTTGGCATATGTACATAGATTCATTTGCAAGTACATAATGTAAATTGTAATAACTTATATAATTGATTTGTTTGCTTTTGTTTATTATTTTCATAAGATCTCACTTATGCATAATGTATTTGCTGAATAATAAAATCTTATGAGTACAAAATTTTCAGCTGTGTGCGCATTTTTGTTTTATATACAATCTTATATATTATATATATTAGAAGTTCATTAAGGAGTAGGAGAATCGAAATAAAATAAAAAGTCTACTGCGCAGGACCTTGCTTGTCAATTATAATTATAGATATACAAACTGCAAAGAATTTTAAAATGAAATAAAATGTGGTAATAAATTTATAACAGAAGTAATGAACTCAAATCAAACGACAAATTATGAAACAGAGGCTTGTAAAATTGAAATATTGTGATTTGTTGCTGAAATAAATTTATATTATGTTTAATATAAAACATAATTAATTTATATAAAATATTTTTAATGTTATGTTTTCTGGTTTTGTGAAGAAAACAACTGATGAAATAAAGTCTTATTTATTAATTTATTTTAACAGTTGATCCTACATATAAATCTGCAGGTCACCCTTTCGAAATGTGGGTCTTTTTTTATTAAATTATATTATTTGGTATAATATATTTTTTGTATATATATATATTTTAATTTTATATACACCCTTCTCTTTTTGTCCTTTTTTTTGTCCCGAAGAAACTCTATTTTTATACTTTTCCCTTCTGGCAACCCTAGTTTAAAACAGTTTAAAATTTTGAAATTAAATATTCAGTTAATTTTTGCTATAATTTTAACATTTTATTTTCTAGTTCTAGCATGGCTTTAAGTAAATCATTGCGTTTTTACGAATACAAAACTCTGCTTAATAATTTCATTGTAGTTTTTTGTTTTTTCTAGTTTCTACTAATATTAATTTAGTATTATTTTTTTTGTTAGATCGACATGATGAGTTATTATTGAAATTGTTGGTACAGTTGAGGAGGTAGTTCGTTCTGACGCACTTGCAATAGTTGATTCCTAAAAAAAAATATTTCACTCAAATTACAATTACATTTTTGGTCTTGTCTTGTATTATAATATTATATTTTTTTTATATCAATTTACTTACAATAATTATAAGTTATTTTCCACCATCATTAATATTTATTCTATAATATTTTCAATCTCAAACGATTCTATAATGACATCAAAATATCTATTACCAAAACTTAAAATAATCGTATGTTTACAATATAACAACAACATTTTTTAAAATCGAAAATATTGCTGATGTGAAAACGTCAAATTTTGATTTTTGTGCTCACAACTACTTATGAGTAGTTTGTAAACAAAACGAAAAAAATAAATAAATTTAGGAGTAAAATATAACCTCAGGATTTCACTATTTAATTTCTTATGTGTAAAATTCATGTTTTTCTTTGAAAAATCAAAACTTTATTTTAAAATAATAAAGAACAAACTGATGGGTAATTAAAAGAAATTTAAAAATTCTTCTAATTAACGTAAAAAATATTATTTATAAATATGGACGAAATATTCAACAGAAATTATAATACTACCTAACTATCAAAGCTCAATGGCCATTTATTGACTTTTTATTTTGCTATATTTTTTGGCATAAAATTAATATAATCTTATAAGCTTAAAAAAATTCCGCTAGAAGTTTTCGAAAGCTCTACCGGAAATTTTTTTGTAAGTCCGCAATTTCATCTACACATTTGTATAAGCTGCGGGCTTGTTTGCAGATTTAACTACTCATAAGTAGTTGTGAGCAAGTCTGCAAGCTGAAAAAAACGCAACTAATGATCATTCATGAGTTAACTACGATCTATTATGGTCATTTTGCTGTAATATCGTAATATTTTAACAAAGATATTTTTATAAATCGATATAACAATTATATTCTGATAATTCGGTTTTTGTCTTTTTAAATTAATTCACATAATCAGATATAGTCAATGCTATTGCTCAATAGGTGAATATTTTTTAGTTTAATTTTAATTTGTTTTTGGTTTTATTTGGTTTTATCGTTTTGTGGTTTATGTCTTTAAAAAAATTTGTTCACACTATCGTAATTCGTAATAGTTCTAATAAAGTTGTCTAATCTAGTTGAAAAAAGCTTTGTGAAAAGTTTAACAGACGTTTAAGCGTATTAATATATAAGATACTCAAGTTACCCCAAAGGTGTGAACAATACCTAAGAACAATTAAAAATAATTCTGATGATACATTTTCCAGCCATTTTCGATTGTTTCGAGAAACAACTAAGATAAATATTTAACATGAAAATATTTTTAATATCTACTTTTACATACGCATGATAACCTACGATATACAAATGTATATAATATCATATTTTAAAATTTTAAAAAATAGAATTCATACAGAACAAGCTTTTGATCTTCGAAGACAAAAATTTCAAATTTTATACGATGTAGATATCCAGAATATTAAACTTGCTAAATATATAATCATGGCTAGCATTATTATACATAATATTAGAATTGATGGTGAACAAGGTGAATTGTTTGAAATTTTTTATGTTTGTTTTAATTTGGTTTTATCACAACGTAGCTCATTTCTGTTTACCATATACAGATAAAAACTTTAAAAAAAATTTCACTATACAGTAGAAAAAATGTATATCTTACATTATTATAAATACATGTGAAACCGGTCGAGAAGACATCACAACCAACAATTTTGATCATTAAGAATGTCTCAAGCTTTTGTGAGGTTTTGTTGACATTTTAGATCACGCAAACGTTGTGTTCAACTTTGTATTGAGAAATTTTCGATGTCAAAGATAATCAATGCATTATAGATCTTATTATTCGTGCATTTCACTAATATACAAAAATGAGGTCTTTATGAATCACTACCCAACAATTAAATTCTATATTCCGCGATACTAATTTATCTAGTCTCGGTGTATATATGTAGCTTTAGCTTAGGTTATATAAAAACGTTGTAGATTTTCAAGAAGCACTGTAAGGAAAGTAGAATTTAGCAGCATATTTTGCAATATTAAATTGATAATTATTCCAGTTCGATTTTACTGTATATTCCTAATATGTTTAGCCTCTTTCCACCTGCTATGTCTTATCGTCCTGGAACAAGTTGAATTTGATTTTTTAATATAAAAAAAATATATTATATTACATTAATTGTCTTCACTTAATTTTTTAAATCTAAGTTTATTTGAGATTTCCGTAACAATCACTTAACTTTAATAACTTGAAAATACAAAATGAAAAACAAAATAAAAATAAATAAAAATATAACGAAGGATATCCATCCTTAAATTTTAAAATTGATTTTCAATAAAATTTATGAGAAAATCAAAATTTTATTTTATTTCCTTTTTTTATATTTTACCTAGCTACATAATTTTTGTATTTAAGAATAATTCAAAAAAAATTTTTTTTTTTAAATAAATAAATTAAAGGGGGTCTTTAAAAATTTAATAACCATTTAGAAAATTGAATAAATTTACGATTTTTCCCCTTATTATTCAGAATTTTCATTATAAAATCAATTCAAAGGTAATATCATTTAATGGTAGGTATTTTTCATAAGAGAATTTCCTCGTAAAATCATAAATATTCATAAATTTCTTAAATGAGAACCGTAACGATGTTGGAGATTGATACCAAAACCAGTTAAAAAATTATACATAAAGATTTTGGTAATCGTAAAATTTAATTACAATTATTGCGTTCTTCGATCACATGAAATACTTATAAATAATTTCTATTTTACGTTTCTATTCTATTTATGTCGTTAGGGTAGGTGAATACCAAGCTCCATAAAGCAGCCCAACACTTCGAAATATGTTGAGACATATTGTAATCCTCTATTTTGTTTGTCAGAATAATTTCAGTTTTTTATTTGCTTAATGAAGCTTGACAGTATTGAATTTAGACAGTATTTAATATGATCATAGAAGACCAAAAAGAATGACGAAAATAGGCTAATAACTTAGAACATGATGAAAAAAACTTGGCAAAAACTGTATTTGGCGATAAAAACAAACTTTTCAATTGTTAAAGTAGGTTAAATTTCACAAGGCTTAAGGGTTCCAACTTTATGCTAATAGGATTTTAAAAATAAATAACAGGCTTTTTAATAATAAATCTACGAATCTCATTAAATTAATTTGAATTCTCATCATACCTATTAAATTAAAAATTTATTTTTACTGCAATTTCGATAATTTAAATATTATTTTGAAATGGCTTTAAGCATTTCTATTCATATCTGAAAATAAATTTTCCTTAAGGATATTGTAAAATTGCAGTATAATTTTTTTTAAGGATAATATTCTACTTCAAGAAATTATTATTTGTCATTGTAATCAACAAGACGAATACATGATAAAATAGACATTTACAAATTATTATCTTTTACTTCTATTTCCTTCGATATTTGGTACAATCTATATTATTATGCATGCAGCTTTGAATATAAATTGTAACAATTCTATTATAAAAATATCCTTAAATCCTCTTATAAACAACAATAAAAATAAAACAATAAAAATCACTGGTATTTCTTGAATTTCATTTATACAGGGTTGACTATTCATTTTTGCATTAGAAATTTTGTCGATTGATGCATTTTGGAAATTCATTTTATAACGAGTGTTTTTTTGTCCGATAGAAATGGAAATTGTAAAAATATAACACAGAAAACTATATTTGTTCCAAATTTTGTTTTTCAATAAGTCGATAGTTGTGTTCATAGTATGGTAAGTAGTGTTATTCTGTTGGAACCAGATTTTGTTCGAATCAACGCCATCTATATTTTCAAACAAAACATCATCGATCATGGTGCGTTAACAATTTTCATTGATCGTAACGCCAGCTTCAGCTTCATTTTTTCAAAAATAAGGTCCGATGATGCCGCCAGCAACTGAACCGCATTTAATAGTGTAGTCTGTAGGTTTTCTTGCAGATAAGTCACTAAATTATCAAACGAGCACAATTTTGCGATAAAACAACAGGTCAGTTTCATATTACTCTATATAGTCCAATCGGCGAAAGACAGACGTATATCGTGGTTTTGTGGTTGTAGTAGACGGACGGAGCCTAGAGTGTTTATTATCTTCCACAATTTCGTTTACATCGGCAATATTCTTTTTAGTATATCCATTCCTTTCGACGTGTTGGTGTTATTGCATTATTTAGATAGTATGTGGTATGAAATCTAACCACATTGGTAACATTAAAATTTGGTAACGTTGTTCAAGCGTGAGTCTATTTATGATGATTTTCAAAAATAGCTTTAATGATCGTAAATATAAAAAAATTAATGCAGTATGACGGCTCATTTGACAGTTAATCTTAGGTTAGTTCTATCTAAGCAAAACATTATAATGAAATTTTTTTTTTGTTTTTTTTCGAAAGATAAGAGGTAATCCCCGAAGGACATCAAGAGCTCCAGCCGCGTGTGCGTCTTGATAGTGTAGGAACCCACTAAAGCCCACCTATCTTTTTCCCGTTATAACCAATCTACGTTAGATCAACTAATGATTTTTTTTTCGTAAACTTTCGGTCGCGTGTTTAGGAAATTGCTATAGTGATAGTTTTCGTGGAGGATCGTTAAAATCATAATAACTACCGTGTAGAAACTTTATCACTATGATATTTCCCGTGAAGGAGATAGCCAAAGCAATAGTTCCGCGAGGGAAAATTATTTAGTTTTTTCCGCAAAGAAAATTATGGAAATAATAATTTTCGTAAAGGAAACTATTATCGTAGAATTTTCCATTTTAGGTAGTGACCAGCTCGTGGAGTCTCGTTCTTTTGAGTCGATGGACACTGCTGTCGATATGAAGAACTGCTGCCATTTCCGATGTCTCTGCTCGTGTTTGACTGCATGTTTCTTGATCTCTTCCGTGACTGTTTCAATGTGCAACCACGGAGCCGTTTGTTTTGAAATTTTTGCAATATTTCAATGTTGGTTTTCTTAAAATATATAATATATAATGTTAAGCTATTCGTTTTTCTTTCTTATATGTTCTTAACTTAGCATCGAGTGTCATTCCCAGATACTTTGCTGTATTGGCATATGGTACTATTGTGTTATTGATTGAGATAGGAATGGTTGCAATCTTTTTATAAGTAAAGTTAATATGAGTTGATTTGCTTTCATTATGTTTTATGCGCCATCGTTGGGTCCATAATCTTATTTTATTCACTGCATTTTGAAGTTTTGCTGCGGAGTTTTCGGCAGATACGTCAACTGCAAGAATCGCAGTGTCGTCTGCAAAGGTAGCCATAAAAATGTTGTCAATTTGAGGGATATCTCTTGTATATAGCAGGTAAAGTATTGGACCAAAACATTTCCCTGCGACTCCAGCAGATATTTCTTTTACTTCTGAATATTCTTTGGCATAACGTACACGAAAGCATCTATTGGTCATATATAATTTTAATATTTCATAAAATTGTCTTGGTAAATCACGATGTAGTTTAAATTCAAGGCCTTGGTGCCACACTTAGTCGAGAACCCTGAATAACATCTAAGAATATTGCTGAGCAAACTTTTTTTTCTTTGAACGCTTTTTCCACTATATTTTTGATCCGATGCACTTGATCAACTGTGGACTGTTTGTTTCTGAATCCAAATTCATGGTTCGGGGTCAGATCTCTTTCTTCCATAATCGGGGCAAGTCTTTTGAGGAGTAGTTTCTCAAATATTTTTGATATAATAGGTAACAAAGATATAGGTCGATATGATGTTACTTCTGAAGGCGGTTTTCCTTGTTTCGGTAATACTATTACTTCTGCAATTTTCCATTGTTTCGGAACATATGTGAACTTAAAATATGCATTAAATATATATTGTAGCTTTAACAAAGCTAAAAGCTGTGTTTTCAATGGTGGATCTTGCACCTGTGGTTTAAGAATTTGTTAAATGAATTATTTTTTATATTTCTGATTTGCTGTTTTAGTTGATTATTTAAGCGATTGAATATAACTTTATCACCTGGGTACCTCGTTGATGGCCATTTTCGTTGTGCCCTTCTCTTCTCCATAACCAGTGCTCTTATTTCTGGAGGATAGCTCACTCTCGTATGATGTTTCGAGTCAAAACATGGTGTAGTCTCCTTTGCTGCTTGCTGCACGTCTACAATGAATTGCTCGATTTCTGCATCAATTTGGTTTCTTGATTCCACGGATCCTAGAGTAATGAGTTGCTCAAGTTGCTCAGTGAGTTGCTCACGGCATATGTGTGGTTTCTATTTATTCCCTTTGTTATAAAACAATCAATCAAATCAGGTATTTTCGCTGGGTCAGTAGGCCAATAGGTTGGGGCACCGGAAGAAATAAATTCACACTTATGATTTCTTCCAGCTTGATATAGCACCCTTCCTTTTGTTGTGGTTAATCTTGAACCACAGTGGGTATGTTTCGCATTGAAATCTCCTCCGATGATAAAATTGTTTCCAAGTATTTTAAAGAAATTTATGAAGTCGACTCTAGTAGGTGAGTGTCTTGGTGGGCAATAGATAGCCGAGATTTTGAAGACCTTAATGTTAATTATTGTAACTTGCATCATTGCTTTTTCTATTTTCTGCTCCTCATGGTGTTGAATGTTGCCTTTTATCAGTATTGCTGTTCCTCCTCTTGCTTTGCTATCTGGATGCGAGTAGAATGGGTAGATGCGAGGATGGTAGTATGATAACAAACGTATAAGGAATTTTAATACTAAATTTCTTTGTGAAGTGTGTTTCAGAAATTAGACATATATCTATGTTTTGATCCTTCAGAAAAATTTCGAGTTCCAAAATGTGTTTTAAAAGTTCATTTACGTTCCATGTAGCAACTCTAAGGGTGTGGCTTATTTTTTATGCGACTGCGGTGGTTTACTGCTATGGTTTTTTATCGTTGTAATCTCGTCAGATAATGTTTTTATAAATTTGTCTTGGTTTGTTAGTCTCTGTAGGATAAGACTTAATATATCCTTGACTGAGCAATCATCTTCCTTACGGGAGTTTTTCACAATTTGGGCATACGATTTAGCACTTACATTACGTACAGCATTTACAACTGTAGGTTTTCTATTCGTGTCAACGAATTTTTCATTTTTATAAGTATTAATCTTTTGATATTTGGGGAAGTTTTGCTTGTTTATTTCTTCTGGCTTGCTATTCTTTTGCAATTGGGCATCATCTGTAGTTTACCGGATGATTACCACGACAATTAATACATTTGGCTTTTTCTCCCAATTTCAAAATGCAGCTTTTTGTGAAATGCTTACCTCCAACCTTAACGCAAGCACAGTCTCTATTACAATAACTTTGTGTTTGCGCAAAAGCTTGGCATCTCTTGCACTGCGGGATTAACGTTTTGTTTTTTCTTAATGGTTCAATTTTAACGACTATTTTTATTATTGTTTTAATAGCACAATTTTTTTCTATATTTTCTGTATTATCGAATGTTAACATAAACAATGGTAATCTTCTTCTTTGAGTGATAAAGCTACCATCGTTCTTTTCGATTTTATCTTTAATAATTATGTTTTTGGCTTCTAATATCTGGAAACCGTTATCTCTCAGATCTAATGAAATAGCATTTTCATCGCACGAATGATGTAATCCCCTGGCCATAACTTTTGTTGGTCTGGTAGCTTTGTCCTCATAGGAGTGCCACTGAACTTTCTTCGATGTTAAATCGTTTGTTAGACATCTGTATGTGTCACTATCAGTAACATTGCTCTTCCAGACGTTATTGTTGTAAAATGTGTACTTGCATTCCTTTTTAGTGGTTTGCTTTATTAAATTATTTAGCTCACCAAAGGTACCTAACCCATGAACCATAATAGGTGGTGGTTTATGTTCCTCTTTTTTAACTTTTTTATCCGCAGTATTGTTTCCAAGTGCTGCTTGTTTTGTTTTTGGGGATTCTTTTTTCTGTTGGGCAGTTTCGGGGCCTCCCTCTGCTTTCCTTTTTTGGGATGGTCTTCTTGTTTTTTTAAGAATCCAATCCGTTTCTCTCGTGAGTTCTTCTTCATCTGTGAAGTAATTGAAGATATTGCAATTACTTGGCGCTGGTGAATTACCTCTATCTAATAAGGTAACCTTTTTTTCTAAATCTTTAATGTGATCCTGTAGACTGATGATTATCTTTTCCATTTCTTTCCTTGTCTTTACTTCTTTTTTCCATTCGCTGTAGAAATTTACACCTACAGAGTCTTGGTGGATCTTGTCATCGCCAAAGCTTTCTACTCTTGTTTGCTTTTCTACTAGCACGTTTTTCAACGGAGTTCTTGTTGTTTTACTCTCTTTGTTTATTAATTTAGGGGGAGTTCTTGATGTTAACGAACTCCTGCTAAAATTTGCTGTTGCATGTAATAGTTGGTCCCCCCAGACTCCGTGGGACCGACTCCGAAAAGGGTGGATTTTCCAGTCTAACTGGTCTGCCACCTGGGGTAATATTATATTTTATTTTCTCCTTGCATTTTTAATTACTGCATTCATTTTATTGTGGTAGGGCAGGTAAAACTACACACAAACACCCTACCAGGAGGGCCAGGTCATTTGACGACGGAGTTTCCGTCCCCGCCTAACTAACCAATTGTTCGCGTCCGTCGAAAACATACGTCCTCGTTTGCGCGGATTAATCCAGCCTAACCGGTTTACTTAGTTATTGCGCTAAGTTCTCGCATTCACCCGCTCTCGTTCGCCTTACAAAGTAAGTTTCCAGGAGGCACCCGGCAGATAACTATGTTACATACCTTCGGGAAGGTGAGAGTCGGATTTGTTGACAGAGCTGTAGTTGTTAAGCCAGAAGGCTTTTCCTAGGTTCCATCAGAGCTATACGTTAGGGTTATACTCTGCCTAGGGCCTATATCAACCTTAGCCTCATTATAATGAAATTAAAAAAGTTTTACGCAACTAGTGGAAAATTATGATACGTCTTGATTGTGATATTAAAACTCTTTTATTATAATAAAATATTTACGAAACAATGGATTTATACAGATACCCGTTATATATAACTGATACTATCAATATTAATGTTTAATTATAACTAATGTAACGTAGCTTCGAGTTCAAAAATAGTACAATAATGACACTCGCCGTCACTTACAATTAGTTTTCTACAATTTTTATGTGGCTAAATTTTAATTTTTTTCTAATAATTTTTTTCTTGGCCTGTAAACCCCCGGTATATAAAGAGTTATACTTATTATCTTGATTGACATTTTCAATGTATGTGTCCAATGATGTTCTATGTCTAAATGTTTATAATAGTATTCTTCAATCTTTGCATATAATTTATTACAGAGAATTTCATTCCATATTAGAACTGATACTAACATGGAACTAATTTTAAAATAAATTTTCAGATTTAAAATTTAAATTTAAAGTAAATTGTTTTTTTTTTGTTGGGAAATTGTTGATAAAATTAAAATGCAAGCGTATTCGCAGGCGTATATGCAGGAGTTATCGCCTGAAATATTTTCAATAGTAATTTGTGAAACGAATATTTTTTTAATTTAATTTTACTATGATAATGTAATATGTCTCTAATGAAGATATTCAGTAATTATTAGTTCGTCTATTAATCAAATGTTAAAAGCCATCCCCGTAAACCTAGTTATACTCCATCGTATTGTGGCACCTTTGTTAATTAGTTGTTAGTATCGGTTGTGACGTTTAAGTTGACTAATACAAATTTAAATCTTTAAGGTATTTGATAAATAATTGATTGTGAAGCGTATGAAAATGGTAAGGATAAATAATTAGAGGGGATTTTAAGCCTTCTATATCAATACTTTTCTATAATTCAGCATTATTTTATAATACCTACCATTTTACTGATTTATGATATTTTTTAAGATAATATACGTTAAGAAAACGTCCTGTTTCAATATGAGCCAAATCAGTTTGTCTACGTTGAAGTCATATCTAAAGTATTATCAATTTTATGATCTGACTGTTTCTTTGTGAAGCAACAGATTTTACATAGCTAGTATAGTTACTCTTTCCAAAGTAGTCTCCCAAATGAAATTCTTTTCAATTAGATCAATATATCAATGATTGAAATCTGATTGGTCTGAAGAAATATTGAAATTGACCATTCAGATTGAGATCATTAATCTAAGCGAATTTTACAGAATGATTGTTGCATTCAACTATTCAATACCTGCACGTGTAACAGTTAATTGAGCAGAAAATTAATTGATAATACATTCTATTCGTTCACTTTTAATAGATGTTTAGAAGAACAAGAATAATATTGAATAAATTCCAAAAATTCTTTAAAATGTCAAATTTAACGAGTTTTACACATGACTTAACAAATATAATAAGGAAAGATTTTTGTTCTGATGGTTGTTTTTTTACACTTGATTATTTCTTGCTAGCTAGATATTCAAAAATAAAAATAATAATGTAATGAAAATTTATGATGAAAGGTAAATTTATGAATAGGTATTTAGGTATGACATGACGTATATGCTTTATTTATAGGTTACATAAGATTGTTGAAGCGATAACGTTATATTGACATTTAGAGACACTTTCCTTTGGTAAATATTTTCATGCTATCGAAATTGCTGAAGTAATGGAAATAGATATAGTAAAATTGAGCTTTGAACTGATTTAAATTATTAGTAGTAGTAGTAGTAGTAGTAGTATTGGTAATAGTACTACCCAGCGGAAAAAAGAAGGCCTTCTTGTGGAAGGTTTGTAGAAGCACTGTACTGTAGAAGCACTGTATAAAATTAGTCATACCTTCTAGTTGCTTCTCATGAAGCGCTTCTGAAGCAAATGATCTCGTTTAACTTCGTTAAAAATCTTAAAATTTTTATCGTTTCGTTTTTATTAGTTTACTTCTTCATAAGAAACAAGATGCGATTGCTTTTGTAAGAAAATACCACTGAAAGCAAATATAATATAGGTTTTTTGATTATATTTAGACCAACTCTAGTTTAATATAGGATTGTAGACTACTTGTAGAATAAATTTAACTCTTTAATTAAACGATGAGTGACGCAAGCGGGACTAAGTAGAATAAAAACCCACGTAACATTTTATTGTTATACAATAACAATTAGTGCTATAAGACTTTTATACAACTCCCGATGAACACTAGAGATAAGATTATAATCAAGCATTTTGTGAAAATAATGATTATTGAAACCGAAACACAACCCTAGGGCTTAAATATTTGGGAGTGATAATATCGACAACAATGTCGTCTCAAGAGAACACATTGTTATATCAATAATTTTCTTTTGTAAATAATTAATATTATATCTAAATAGTCTTCCCACGCGGAAGCTATTGCTATGGCTGTTAGGAACGATCCTTCACCGAAACTGTTCCTTAATAATTTTCTAAACACGCAATCGAAAAATTTAAGAAAAAAAAGTCAATAGTCGATCTAGGCTTAGTGGATTCGACCACCACACTATCATAAGAGGTTCTGATGTCCTTCGGATATTTGCCCCTATTTTTAAAAAAAAAAAAATAAATATTAAAAAAACTATTGTTCTTAAAGTAGAAACACCTTCAATACGTTGCGATTGTGTTGAAAAAAGTTAATTAAGATTTCTATAGACTGCATAAAATTTAAATTAATATTATGGATAAACAAACAAAATATGTTTAGGAAATTGTTTCGTTCATCATAACACTATTAGAACTAATCAGTAGGTATTTTTAGTGTTAGACTACCTATACAAGTCCTATTTTCATTTTTATTGATTTTATAACTTATTAGAAGATGTCTTATGAGAACATCTGTGAGTCATAAAAATCGACCAAAATTTCATTGTAAAATGTATTTTTTGAAAAATAAATTTATATAAATATAAATTTTGTAAAACCTTTATTTACATCATTTTACTTTTAATAAAGAACAAGTTCGATTTATTAATTGATATTGTGATACATAGACGTTTTATGTCACCATTGTATCTAAAAATATTATTATTATAATTTGAATTAACAAACAAAATATATATTTAAATTTAGTTTTTTGTTTGTAGTAAAATTCTTAAATTAAAAAGAAAGAAAAACGCATAATTGCTTTTATTTTACTAAATTCTTTATTTGTCTACTTTACAAATATCGATATTTCGGCAATAATATGGTGCCTTCTTCAGTGTATTGGCGTAATTAAATTTGATTAAGAGCTATATTAGTTATATATACTTTTTGTTTTTTTTTTTTTTTATGGGAAATAAAAATTACAAAATTAAATTAATTTTTAAATTTACTTAATTCTACCTGATCAAGAAAGGATTTATATTTTTATTTTCTTATTAATTTAAATAGCCACGTGTACCCATTACCGTGATCACTATTTAGAAGGGTACCTGGCGGTTGTTTTATGATTTCCAGACTTTCGCAAACATCTAGTTTTCTGGTGTCGTTGATTTCTTTGATTACCTCTAGGTCATCTATGTTGATGTCATGAGTGTAAGATTTCAAGAACATCTAAACGAAGCAAAAATTGCTAAGAAGGCAGATAAAATATCCAATTTCAAATCAACTGTAGCAGAACACATTGCAATCGAGGAACATGACATCAACATAGATGACCTAGATGTAATCAAAGAAATCAACGACACCAGAAAACTAGATGTTTGCGAAAGTCTGGAAATCATAAAACAACCGCCAGGTACCCTTCTAAATAGTGATCACGGTAATGGGTACACGTGGCTATTTAAATTAATAAGAAAATAAAAATATAAATCCTTTCTTGATCAGGTAGAATTAAGTAAATTTAAAAATTAATTTAATTTTGTAATTTTTATTGCCCATAAAAAAAAAAAAAAACAAAAAGTATATATAACTAATATAGCTCTTAATCAAATTTAATTACGCCAATACACTGAAGAAGGCAACATATTATTGCCGAAATATCGATATTTGTAAAGTAGACAAATAAAGAATTTAGTAAAATAAAAGGAATTATGCGTTTTTCTTTCTTTTTAATTTAAACGAAATATGTTTAGGAAATTGCTTCGTTCACCATAACACTATTAGAACTCATCAGTAGGTTTTTTTTTTTTAATATTATGGGTTAACAGATATGATTAATTGGGTGTAATTGAATTCTAAAATTTTACTAGTTCATATAAGTAGTATGTATTCAAAATGTTGTTATACTCATTCAACTATTATATATATATATATATATATTATTCTGCATTTATCTGGATGTTTGTAAGTCCGACGGAATACTTCAACACATATACAAATTGCATTAAGTATACAAATGGCTTTGGTACTCTTTTTTAACCCCTGTCTACCATGCTGAACCTTTGCATGAAAAAATACCATTGCATAAATATATTTTTTTAATTTAATGTTAGTCTTCTTCGCAAATAATAAGGAACAATAAAAAATAATATTAATAATATAAATAAAACAAACATTCTTTTTTTGATTTATAATAAGAAGGACTAATAGAAATTTTATCAATAGTTTAATATGGTATAATAACCAAAAGGCAAACAGCAGTTAACACAAAAAAAGAAAACATAATGCACTTAAAGGTTAGTCTTATTACTTAAAATTATACACAATGTGTCTACATATTTTTTTTTTTTGATTTTTTGTTGTTGTTATGATAATGATCATAGCATCATAGTTTTACTACCGTATGCATTGCCTGTACTATAACACTGTACTATAGGTATATATACTCTAGCCAGAAATGTGATGCCATGATGAGTTAAAATTGTTATTTATTTTTATTTATTTGTTTTTTTTTTGTTTTTTTCATATAGATGTATATATATATCTATATATGATATATAAATTTATGATCGGATATAATATTTAGTATGTATTATGGGGTTAGGTTTTGGTTCTGCTGATTTACACGTAAAAACAATAACAACCTATACATTTTTAGAGAAATTAAATGAAATTTTGTACTATTATTTTTTATTTCTTATCTTTGTAAATTTATAATTTTTAGGTATATTTGTTTTCTTCAAGTGTGTAGAAAGAAATGTATGTTGTAGAGACTTAGAGAGTGATGATTTTTTTTAATATAGTATGTAGATATATGTATAGGTATCGGTTAAAACATATTGATTGTTGTTCTTCTTTGTATGTTATATATAATAATTATGTATGAATTTTAACTTGAACAGTTCGATAATGAATTTTTTGAAATGAAATAAACTTTTAAATAACCGATCAATGGTTCACAAGTTATGAACAGTTTTGTAAATACCTATTTATTTGCAGTAAATTTTTTTATTTTAATTTTTTCTCCAACACGAGTTTTTATTTTATTCATCAAAATGAATATTATGTGTACCTACAATATTATTGTTTTTTTATATTTGCAATTTTATTTATTTTTGTTTTTAAAATTGTTTTCGTTCAAAGTTGTGGCTCATTATAAAATATTATTTGTTCGCTATAAACTTTGACGCTAGGCTTACGAAGCGAATGTTATTGAATGTTAACAGGATCAACTTAATTCTGAATTATACTTAATTCTGAATTATACGATAAATTTTTAATGTTGGCAAAAAGGATGTCGCTAAAAAGATCGAGTAAATGACCCTTAGGGAATAGAAAATTTTGCACCTTCCTACAAATATTCTGTTTATATGGTAATTAAAAGCGTTATAATACAAAAATAAAGGTATGATAAATTAGTAAGGAAATACGTAAAATGAAAACTCTAATGAAGGAAAGAAATGCTAGAATTGATTTTGCTTCCGTCATTTATGGCGGGTTACCAAGCTAGTAACTTAATCTAACAATGGAACATTTACTTACTTGTGAGAATAAGAACTGTTTTCTTTCTTAATAGTAATTTCTTACAAAAGAGATTTAATGGTTACTTTCGAATAGAGATACAATTATTTAAAAACACATAATCGAATGCTTTTGTTATGTCTTTGAGCCACAACATTTCTTATATTTTTCTCATGCAATTGTAAAAGTAAAAGTAAAATTTCTAAAGAGAAATAGTCTTTCATTTCATTTTATTTTTGTGAAAAAGCTAGATGGTAAGTTTATCAATAATTTGGAACCAACATTTTAAAATTATAATTTATAAATGTATAATAACTATTGTATAATTTTCAAAAATAAAAATTCTGTCCGCTATGGTTTATTCATTTTGTTTTTTTTGTTCAACTTTGTTTTGAAGTTTTTTTTTTGGTTATACTTTTTTTTTTTAAGTGGGCGATTCAAATAAGTTGTTAACATTTTATTTTCAATTGCCATAATTCAACGTTTCGCAAATACTTACAGAAAATAAAAAGAAAACATAAAAAATTAAAAGTAATTATTCAGAAAATATATCAAAAAAAATTATAAAAAGTAAAACGAAAACTAATTTTCATTCTATAGAGAAACTTTCCACCAAAGCTAAATGAAAAACAAAAACGTGTTGTAATAAAGCAGAAAAAAAATATAAAAACTCAAAAGAAATAAAAGAGCGTCTCCTAAAATGAATGTTGATTTGTTTTTGCACTGATTTATGCTTTAGCTTTGTGGTGACTTTTGGTGTTGATGGGCTTCCCTAAAAATTAAAAGCAATTTTTAATTATGACTATAGCATGAAACAAAAAAAAACATTTTTTTTTATATATATTCTGTTTTTGTTTTTTACCAACCACAAAAAAATTTAGATTGAAAAGGTTTAATAAATAAAACCAATGAGCACGATTAAAAGAGCTAGTTGTTTTCGTTTTTTTTGTTTGTCAACCTAATATTTTATTAATAGATACTACTAGCGGTGAAGAATCGAATAAGGATTATTGAGGTTTGAAATCTGTTTACTATTTGGCCAAGTAAATAAATTATTTGGGTGGAAATTCGCTCACAAGAGATCATTTGGAACGTTTACAACTTTTAGTGACGATACAGTAGTTCAGCCAGAGTAGTAGATCCTAAATAGCTACAAAGAAAACTGAAATATTATTTCAGTAGATTCAATAAAAGTAATTTTCTAAGCATAAGGTACTTTTCGAAAACTTCAACAATTTAACGATCATCAATTGATGACTTTTGCATTTGATTTTAGCATCATTGATCTTTGCAATTGTTTGCATTTGTCATTGACGTTTATGAATTATTAGTGACTTTTATTTTTCGAAATTTTTTTTCCGGAACAAACAATTGGACAGCTTTTAATAAATAAATTATTACAGTATAATAAAAAATTTAAAAAACTTTTTGGAAATGAATAAAACTATTAAAAACATTTATTTTAATAATGAACATATTTAACAGATTATTTTAATAATGAACATTATTGCAGAGGTTAGTGGAAGTATGTATAGCGAATTTTTAAATGACGAAAAAAGAAAAAAATGTTCCTATATTAAATTGTGTGAGAACAAAAGATATTAAAAAGAATAGAAAAGTTAAAAAAATATATCTTATATATTAATACGCTTAAACGTCTGTTAAACTTTTCACAAAGCTTTTACAACACAAAGCTTTTTTCAACTAGATTAGACAAATTTAATTTAAAGACATAAACCACAAAACAATAAAACCAAATAAAACCACAAACAAATTAAAATTAACCTAAAAACAATTCACCTATTGAGCAATAGCATTGACTATCTGATTATATGAATTAATTTTTAAAAAAAAACAAAGTAGCAAAGACAAGAACCGAATTATCAGAATATTATTATTATATCGATTTATAAATAATTAAAATAGCTTTGCTAAAATATTAGGATATTACGATATTACATTAAAAAAACTTACCGGTAAAACAAATAGTAAATTTAGAAAATATATTCACCCACACCATGTTCACAAATTCCAAAAATTTAAATTTATTTATTTTATTAACAAATAATTCAAAAGTATAAATTCAAATGCGCAGTAGCATTGAGTAAATATTATATTGTACATGGAGTATCATAAACCGAAATTTACGATCTGCTAAGAGCAAGAAAAACAAAATATGTTATGACATTTATCAAGTTCCATTTCAATACACGGCAAATTTAGTACACATAAAAATTTAAAAAAACTTGAAAAATCTCATACTACTCTTACCTACATCAGAGACCCTAGCGGGATAACAATATAAACTGAAGAATAAGAGAAAAAGCATAATTATTGGCTTTACCCGTAACTATAATAGTCATAAGGCGTCAATAAAAACTGAACAATAAGAGAAAAAGCATAACTATTGGCTTTACCCCTAACTATAATAGTCATAAGGCGTCATATGATGTCATATGATACTTCGTTAAATGGCCTATATGATTTGATATCATTTAACAAAGGTAACCATTTATAAACTTTACTATAATGGTCATACCTAATCATACCAAAAAGCAAAACCAAAATTTAAAAGAAGTGAAATAAAAATATAAATTCTATAAATAAATGTTTTGTTTTTTTATTTTGAGTTTTGAAATAGTTAGGGCTATTATGATAATTAAAAAAAACATAAAAAACGTATCTATGGCTATTTTAATGTGTTTTTAATGTGGGTGTGGTATGTATTCAGTTTAAATGCATTTAATTTCATATCTATACTGCCAGCGACATCTCTGATCGCCACATGTTGCTGAAATGTACGTCCCTATTAATAGTATTTGTTAGGAAGCGTTTAGACATCAGATTTTATTTCACGAAAGTTTTGTTTTACTTATTTTTATTACATTTACAAATTTTATTGCAATTACATCAAATCTTATTTCAAAAGTTTTAATTACATATCTCAAAGATAAACAAAAATAGTTGCAAAGTATACTATATTTCTTCATGCAAAATCCACTTTCTAAACTTGCAAAATACAAAGATACGAATATGCGTGACGAGTACTAATAATACATACTTATAAACAAATACAAATATTCAGTGTAATTTCAGAACATTTATGAAATATAAAAATTTAAATATCCCCTCGGTGGCGCAGTGGTTATGTAACAGGATCCATGACCGAGGGTACCCCGGTTCGAACCTGGTTGGTGGCGATTTATAAAAAAAAAAAAAAAAAATCCATCATTAAATTTGTTAATTGAAATTTCGAGATTAATCGAATGAAAATCATTAATTGAGATCGAACCGGTAATAAGGTAGCGCCACGTTGTTTCTAGGCAGCGGTAGATGGTTACTCCATCTCCTAGGACCGGTTACTGTAGGCCAATCACCCGCATAATCGGTAAATCAATGGATTCGAAATAATAGAAGAAGAAGCCTCGGATACACGAATGACTACTTGATAACGACCTTTGGCACTCAAAAAAGGACCCGAATTGCACAATGGAATGTAAGAACACTTAGAGAAGCTTCAAGACTCTCGCAATTGGAAGCTCAAATGGCTACTTACAACATAGACATCCTAGGTATAAGTGAAATGCGATGGAACAACACCGGAGAAATCAACACGGAGAATGGAAACATGGTAATTTACAGTGGAAGGGAAACAGGGGGTGAAAGTGGAGTCGGAATACTAATATCAAAGAAATTGAGACAAACATTGGTTTCTTGGAAGGCAGTCTCGGATAGAATTGTTATAGGGCGATTTCGAAATATGACAAGACATGTAACAATAATTCAATGCTATGCACCAACAGATGTCGCTGAAGACCATATTAAGGATGACTTCTACGAACAAATAGAAACAACGCTAGCACTCATAAATAGGGGAGATATCATAATATTAATGGGTGACTGGAATGCGAAAATAGGATCTAACAACAATGGACTTGAGGAGATAATGGGCAAACACGGGTTAGGAAGAGAAAGAAACAACAACGGGGAAAGATTGATAGAGTTGTGTCAGACTTTCGACCTAGCAATCGGAGGGAGTCTATTTCCACACAAAGATATCCACAAATACACATGGACAACACCAAACGGGATCTCAAGAAATCAGATAGATCACATATGCATCAGCAAGAAGTGGAAACAATCAATGTTAGATGTGAGAAATAGAAGGGGAGCAGATATACACAGCGATCATGAATTACTAACTGGGGACTTCAGAATGAAACTAAGCCAACAAGGAAGAGGCAGAAGATATAGAAAGAAGAAAATAAATATAAACAACTTAAAAAATCCGCAAGTAAGAGCTGACATAGTTACGGCGTTACGAGAAAATATTAGAAATAATAGAGAATACACTTGGGAAGAGATTCTGGAAATTTACAACCAAACAAGCGAACAAAATCTTGGAATTTCACAACCACAAAGAAAAATCTGGATAACCGATAACACATGGGCCTTGATTAAAAGAAGAGGTGAAATGAAGAAAATGATAAACAACAGGATGGCATCAAGAAGAGAATATGAAGAAATAGCGAAAACAGTAAAAAGAGCAGCAAGAAGAGATAAAAGGAAATTTCTACAAAATTTAGCCGGAGAAGCAGAAAAAGGAGCACAGCAACATAACCTGAGAGAATTGCATCGCATAATCAAGAACTTAACAAACCAGTCGGAACAACAAAACAAACCAATTAAAGATAAAAATGGTGCGCTCATCACAAACTTAGAGGATCAATTAAAGAGATGGAGAGAACATTTCCAAGAACTGAGCAACGAAGAAAGTACAAATAATGAAGCAGACATAAGAAACAGAGACAATGCAAATATCTACCCAACTGAGGGACTGCCAATATCTACTCAAGCTCCAAATATAGAAGAAATCAAAGCTACAATCAATATCCTGAAGCACAACAAAGCAACAGGTGAAGATGGAATTCCAGCAGAAATAGCCAAACTGGACCCTGACTTATTCGCAAAAACAATTGAACCCCACATCAGGAAAGCATGGATAGAAGAGAATATACCACCATCATGGAAGAAAGGAATGATTGTCAAGATACCTAAGAAAGGAGACTTGGCAAATTGCAGCAACTGGAGAGGAATCACGGTTCTAAATACTATTCATAAGATAATAGCAATTATTATAAAGAAAAGATTAGAAGAAGTACTAGAACCAATACTACGGAAAGAGCAGGCAGGTTTCAGACCAAACCGAAGCTGTGTAGACCAGGCAAATACTTTACGGGTCATAGTTGAACAATCAGTGGAATGGAATGCCCCACTATATCTACTATTCATAGATTTTAAGAAAGCATTCGACACAGTCAAGAGATGCGCAATATGGAGAACACTTACAAAGAAGGGAGTTCCTGAAAAAATCATCAACATCATCAAAGCGATGTATGAAGATGCAGAGACAACAGTTCAACACAGAGGTAAGATCAGTGATCCATTCTACACCAATATAGGAGTTAGACAAGGATGTCCACTATCTCCACTTCTCTTCAACACAATACTAGACGACATTCTAAGAGAAGTTTGCACTGGAATAAACGGAATAGAATGGGATCTCTTCGGAAACTTAGAAGACTTAGATTACGCAGATGATGTATGCCTCATATCAAAAAATCAAAGGGACCTACAGAACAAAGTCAACAGATTACAGGAAGAAGCAAAGAAATCGGGACTGGAATTAAATATCGAGAAAACCAAAGCAATGAGGACAAACAATAGTTACAGTGAGCCAATAACAGTGAGTGGACAACAGATAGAATACGTAGAAGAATTCAACTACCTGGGGTGCATTATAACATCAAGAGGAGGTGCAACAGAAGATGTCAACAGCCGTATAAATAAGGCAAGAAGAACATTTGGGAGCCTAATGAAGATATGGCGGAGCAACCAAATATCGAAAACAACAAAGCTAACAATATTCAGAGCATGTGTTAAGTCAACATTAATATATGGCAGTGAAACATGGCTCACTTCGGTCAGAATCAAACAGAAGCTACAAGTATTCATCAACAAGTGCTTGAGAATTATATGCAGAATATTCTGGCCGGCAAGAATTAGCAACGAAGATTTATGGATGATAACTGGAGAAGAACCTATCAACAGACAGATAAATAGGAAAAAATGGAAATGGATAGGTCATACACTAAGGAAATCAGAAAGTGATATAGAAAGAAGAGCTCTAGAGTGGAATCCACAAGGACAAAGGAGACCCGGCAGACCATACAACACATGGAGACGCACAATCGATCAAGAATTAACAGTCAACAATTATACCTGGGACGATATTAAGGAAGTAGTACTCAACAGAGAGGAATGGAGGTTCACTATCGAAGCCCTATGCTACCACGCGGAGTAATAGGAGAAAAAAAAAAAAAATAGTAAATCAATTATTCTAAGTATTATTTGTATTGATGAATAATAATAATATTTAATACACATTTTGTATATTTTTTAATGTATATCTATCAATATCAATATCAATATATTGGCATAACACAATTAGAAGTTTATAAATACTTTTATTTCCCTAAAAACACAATTATTCTCTATTTCACAGTTGCATTTTGCTTTGAGAGTACTATCTGTTGATAGTGTTAGTGTAGTATAAGATATTATGAAATGTTTGAATAAGTATTAAAATGTTAAACTATTGTTAAGATATTAAATAAAGTGAATTATAGTTTTAAGTTTTTCAATTTAACTTATGTAATAAAAAAAATTGTAAAACATTGATTCTTTTTAAGAAAATAAAGAAAATAAATAAATAAAATAAATTGTTTCATTTATAATGTTAATGCTAGACCGGCGAATGTTACGCCGGGAATAACTAGTAATTATATAAAAGTTGTTCGTTCGTTCTCGAATAGTACATTTAAATCACGCTTTCGAATGAAACGACAAATATTTCAGGTAAATTTCTAAAAATTACAAATAGAAGTATAAATTAAAAGCATTCTGTTTGTAGGATTTACTACAAGTATTGAAGCCATATTGGAAAAAGAAATGGACAGGGCTGTTCAAAATTAATTTGGAATTGGCATTATATTTTTAACCATGTGGCGATTAGGAAACCAAACCCAAACCTATCGTGAATTGGTTGACCGTTTTGGAGTTGGTATGGGTACTGCTCACAGACAGTAAGAATTTAAAGAAATTACAGAACTTCTTTCACATTTATTTAAAAATTTTGTGAAGTGGCCTACATCCGAAGAAGAATATCGAAAGGTGTGGAAAGATTTTCAAAATTTGCATCTTAATAAACAATTTCCAAAGTGATTTAAGATCCACACACCCAGGATCGTACACATATTCAAATACCGACCCGAAAAAGATGGAATAAGTTATTACAACAGAAAAGGAACATACAGTATAATTTTAAAAGTAATTCTATTTAACCTAAGTTTTGAAATGAAACTAAATTAGATTATTTTATACAGGGAGTATGTGAGATAAAACTACGATTTATTGATTTCGGTTGGCCAGGCAGATCTCATGATGCTTGGGTGTGGAGAAATATTCCATTGAGGAAAATATTAGAATCAAAAGATCTAATAATATCTCCAGAATCTCATTTATTGGGAGACTCTGTATATCTCATTCTTGAATATTTATTGGTGCCGTTCATAGATAATGGGAATTCAACTAATGGTGAAAGCAAATTTAATATTTTTCTCAGCTCTACAAGGAGTACTATTGAGCAAGCTTTTGGTATTCTGAAAGGCAAATTCAGAATATTAAAGTATCTCCCAATATACAAATTAAATGCGACAAAAGATATTATTCCGTGGTGCATAATTGTATTATAAACAATGAAGGTACGGACTACGATGATAAAGAAGATTTACAAGAACAAGAAATTAATGAAAGTACTAACTTACACCTAAGTTCCACAGTAGGGAAACAAAAAAAGAGAAGCGCTATGTAATTTATGTATGGCATAAATTATAATAAATAATATTTAAAAAATAACCATTTGTTTTTATATACATTTAATTTATTTTAAAATATTTCAATAATAAATAAAACATAAAAATGGCTTCTTGCCTTACAACATAATTCATCACCATATTAAATGTTTTTCATTTTTTATATACCTAGAGAACTTAAATTAAAAATATTTGTACTTCACGTTTCAGTTTCTAAGCATCGTTTGTAAAATATCACGCAGGCTTTTTAATTTTATTTATGCCTCTTTTCTGTCTCATTTGCTTCGTTAACAAAGAATTCCATCAATTCATCTTTTTTTGTTTTTGGACTCTCTTCTAAGCTGCTCCTTTTAGGCTGTTCCACGAAGTGGGATAAGCCATATACTTCATTGAAGTATTCGAAATACGGGCATAAGGATGAACTGTTCCCGGTTGAGGAGTTTTTTTTTTTTTAATTTTTTTATAAGTCGTCCTTAAATTTGTGAATTTGGTTTTGTACGGTACAATTTGGAAACTGAATGTACAGTCAATATTTTTTATATCTATTACAACCATTTTCCATAAAATATTTTTTTCCAGTAGAAAATTCATTTTCATATTTCAGTCTTGTTTGTATATTAGTAATTTTAGCTGCATGTTACTCCACCTTTGAATATCAGAACTAAAAATAAAAAAATTCTAGTTCTTATTAAACAATAATAGAAAAATAATTTACCTTAATTCAATATCAACCATTTTAAATCAAATGAAACAACACACTAAAAATGAAAACCAAATTTTTGACGTTCATTGCAGTAGCAATAATTCTAATGCTTTTTTGCGTTGATTTTTGCGAAAAGTTGACGATCAAATAGTTTATGAATTTATGATTGACGCGTCAACAACATTTATGAATTCTTTTCGAAAAGTACCTAAAGTGCCGTATTACAATTTTCACTACATAAATTGAAACGTATAAGTCTTTTCCTATATTTATTTATTTATTTATTAATTTTGCTGATACATAAACTACCAATTGCATATTATGGAAAACTAACTTTCCACTTTATTATGGAGAACTAGGTTTTATTAAATAACTTATTTTTTTTTTTAAGTTTATTACTAAATTATACTCTCAAAAATTTGTATAAAAATTTATTATTTTTTTATTACCTATTTATATTTGAAATAATTTTTAATGCAATACGCACAGTTTTACAGGGGATAGTATTTTGGTAGTATACGAAATTAACAATATAAGATAAATAATGGTTAATATGATTATTATTATATTTTGACTAAAATTACGGACTTGGGTAAAAAACAGACTTGAGTTCAACTAATCAAAAACTCAAAACTGTGTTATTTTATCAAAATTTCCAAAATGATAGAAACATTTTAAGTCTATGAATAACTCAAAAAATAATTTGAAATTATCAAATTGTTGAAACGGCTAAAAAAGATATACCAAGTATTTGGACTATCTAAACCGATGATAAAAATTTTTGATATTACCATTGTTATCACAACAAAAAGTAATATAATTCAATCATTTAGGCGAACGCTGTCCTTACAGTTTTATCATATCTTGAAACGCTTAAAATCACGCTGTTGGTGGACTAGCTGTCACTTCATCACTAACATTATCTTAGATATCGATTTCCAGTTGGATCCTTTTCTCTATTTTATAGAGACTTCTTCGGTTTGACAACATACACAGCGGAAATAAAAGTACCGATTTCCTCCATTAAACAATTCCAGGAAATAATAGGAGTAGCATATGTCAACGGCTATATTGTAGAAATACGAAGATTGCTTAAAACAACTTACGGAAATTCGTTCATAGTTCCAACTTCAATATATAATCACAGTTTTTCTTATGTGTTTCCGAAATTTCCAGAAATTTAAAGAAAATTTAAATACCTTTATTGTTCAAATTCCTAACTAATATATCTAAAAGAAAGTAAAAAGGTATGCTTTTATATTATATATTACCCAAACCAAAGCGATACGTTAGTGATAACAATGGTAATATCCCAACGCTCTAGCTTTCTATAGTCAAGAGAAAAAAAATGTGCCAGAAGTGTAAATAAAAATACAGATACAAAAAAATCAGAAATATTATTGAAAACAGAATGCAGAATGAAAAAGTGTAGCTAACGAGCTGACAAGAGCCAATTTTGATTTAATGTAGAAATTTTAGTTAGCAAATCCCTAAAGACCTTGAGATATTATAAAAAAGATAATAAGATAATAATTTTTTTTTTTTTATTGAAATAATTGAGAAGAGAATAATAATTAAAAATTACTTTTCTTTTAATAAAAAATATTGTTTTGTGTGATTATATTTATATTATAAAAATTAATATTATAAATTTTATAATAAAATAATAACAAAAAAAATTTTTTTTTAAAAAATAATAATTTGACTCAAAGGAGAATTGAACTTACAAGCCTTGTGATATTAACCAGACGCCTTAACCAACTGAGCTAATATAAAATGAAAATTTATTTTTAACCCCTACATCGCCCAATAAAATAAATAAATAACAATTGAAGCTAAATAAAAGCAAGTAAAAAAGTAAAACAACAAGCTCTAGGAGAGCTGAAAAAAGGAAAAACTTATTTATAATTAATCAAAGAGAAATTTTAATAAAAAGAGACCAAAATATTTTATATTTTATTTATATTTTTTATTTACTTTTATAATTTTTGTATCGGTTAATTTGTTTTTTTTAAATCGAAATAAATGAAAAATTAAAATACTAGGTAAACATTGTTTTTATGTTTGTTTATTTGGTTTTGTGGTATTTTTTTTTAATTGATTAATTGATTTAACCTCAAATAAGTTTATGTTAACATTTAGTGATGTAACGACCTTAAAATGAAAATGTTCTCTTACAAAATTATTGTTGTAATTATAATCATTAAATAGATATACACATTTTCACACATTCAATAGAATTTGTTAATCAATGTAAAATAGTAAAATACTGATACTTCATAGCACATTCAATAATTCCTCTTATTCTAACTTTTTAGAATATTATTATCAACAAGTTTTTTCAAAGAGTATTCCATTAATTTTATGGTTTCCGAAGGGTAACACAAGTTTTGATACCATTTTAATTTTTTAATTAATATGAAAATACGATGATGAGTATTTCCAATCATGATTTGAAAAAAAATTTAACTTTAATTAATATAATAAGGATGTACACGGCTAAGTATTTCTTCCTTGGTCTACGAAGTTGTAGGATTGTTGAAATAAAAAAAAATCTGTTCTTCATAATCCTGAAAACCTTCTACGTCTTACAGTCAGCTCCCACAATTTCTTTCCACCTAACCATCGCGATATCTCTACTGCATAGTCATTGAATTTTGTTTTTGTTTTACTAGATTGATGTTATTTAATCTCTTGGTTAAAAGTTATTAATATCTTGGTATCATCATTTCCGTTCATAGTACAACCAAAATAGGTTAACAAACTTGTGCAAAACAGAGGTGATAGTTGTATTTGCCCACTATCATGTTGTGACTTTAATTTGGTGAGTTAGTACATCATTCTTCTTTATATATAGTTATCTTCTTTATCTTAAGTTGTACAATATTTATAGTTCTGGACTATTGTATATTAGCAGTGCAGTAGCAAATTTTATGTCAAACAAGCATTTAATTCAATTTGATACATATTGCTCTGCTTTTTCAACACCAAACGTATATCCTTTTCTACTGCGATAAAGTGAATTGATCTCCCAGAATGAAAGTGTGCCTCATTTTGAAATATCACAAGCATAATGAAATATTGTTATAGTGTAAAAGTTATAAAATAGAAACTACCAAATTTAAGTTAATTAAAATTTTTAGAATTGGAAAAATCGGTTTCTTTTTTGTTTTAATTTTGTTTTTTTTTTTCATATATCTAGTCAAAAAAAAGCTAAATTCAAGTACTGAATTAATTAAATAGATATTCTTATACTTATATCAAATAGAATTATCAGTTATATATAATTGTATATATAAATGTATATATAGTTGTATGCCTGAATAAAAAAAAATATAGATGAAAATTCTTATAAATTTTCCGAAGCGATGAATATTTAATATTATTTCCCTAACAAAAATTTTAGCATATTAAATTAAATAAATGAAAAATTTACCTCTGTACCTACTTGCAACACTCTATTGTATGACATCCATCAGTATAGTACAAAGAATGAAAAAAAATGTTTTTGTAACTACCTATACTTTACCAGTATACTGGTTTGATTTTAAATAGGAGGGGGAAAAAAATTCAAATATTAAAGAAAAATTAATTTTCTTTGAATATTTTTTTTTATTTTTGTTTTTTTGCATTTTAAATTAAATAAAATGAAAATACTATTAACCACAGTATTTCAATTATTTTTTCTAGCTGAGTGTACAAGTATGAGAATTTATGCGCATTTTAATTAGATATTTTATTTCTGAATTTTTCGTGTAAAAGATCTAGGCTTTGAGATCTATAGGTAGTATAGATTTTAATGAATTAAGATAATTTTTAATAAAATATTCTTTCAAAAAAAAAAAAAAAACAAAAAAAAAATGTTTTAGTTGGTCTCGCCTATTATTTTTAATTTATATGTAAATCATAAAGGTCATTAGCTAGTTTCAGTGTCTCTTTAACAAGTTTGAATAAATGTTTTTTTTTTTTTTGTTTCAATTAATTTTAATTGAAAATTTTACCAGCTGGATTAAATTAAATTTGAAGCAGATGATATTTTTTTTTTATTTAAACGGTTTAAGTATTTATTGAATCTTTCCATTAGAAATTGACAATAATTTAGCATTTTGACTTATTCAGAAAGAACAAGTTTATTCAAATCCTACATACTAAAGTTGAAGACGTATAAGGCATCAATTCAGGTTAACCAAACCTACACTGCTAAGGTGCTCCTTTTTAATCTGCTCGCTAAAGGTATGCATAAAAGATTTCGCGCTAGATAGTTTGGATGGTTTGATAATCTGCCAGCATAGTTCCTTGTTAGTCATTGGAGTTCATTCGGAACCATAGGTATGTTTAGATCGTTGTGTATGTTGCAATTTTTTACGTACCAAGGAGCTTTGGTAATAATTCTTAGTATTTTTGATTGTAGTCTTTGTATAATTTCCACATTTCTTTTAGAGGTACTTTGCCATAATTGACAGCCATATGACCAGATTGGTTTCAAGATTGAATTGTATAAAAATACTTTATATAGTGAATATCGAGAGGAGAGTTTTTGGCAATTAGCCAGTACTATTTATTTTTAGCTTAATTTGTTCACGTTTTGTTTCTATATGCTTTTTCCAAGTGAGCCTTCTATCAAGATGGACTCCTAGATACTTTACTTCTTTTGGCTGTGGGATAGTGATTCCATCTATTTTTACTGGGGGACATGTGTCTTTATTAAGAGTGAAGGTGACATGAACACTTTTATTTTCATTTATTTTTATTTTCCATTTATTAAGCGAATTTTCAATAAGTTTAATATAGATCTGGAGATTTTTGGAAGCAACATAAGCGTTTATGTGTGAGCTCAAGAAAGCCGTATCATCTGCAAATGTTGATGTTAGTATTTGCCTACTATATAGTAGATCGGCAGTGTAGATTAGATAAAAAGCGGACCAAGCACACTACCTTGCAGTACATCAGCTTCGATAACATGTTCTTCAGTTACTTTAAATAGCCTATCAGTTGGGTACGATTTGATAATTTGATGAAATTCAAACGGTAGATTAGTTTGAATTTTAAAGTTTAGACCATCATGCCAAACTTTATCAAAAGCCTGTGCGAAAACTTTTCTGATTTGTGCAGCTATTCTGTGTACCTGCTCTATTGTACATGTAATGTGTTCGGCTTGAAATCCAAATTAATATAGTGGGATTACACCCTTATTTTTATTTTGGATATTAGTTTATATACTAGGACTTTTTCAAATACTTTAGCTAGTGTTGGTAAAAGACTAATAGGTCTATATGAATCTATTTTTGTTGAGTCTTTTCCTGGTTTAGGAATCATGTTTGAAAGCTTTCATAATGAAGGGAAATAGCTTTTTTCTATAGATAGCATTGAAAATTTGGGTAATATGAATGGAAGCTATAGCAGGAAATTCCTTAAGCATTTTTCCATTAATTTTGTCATATCCAGGTGACTTTTTGTCGTCAATTTTTTGAGTTATTATAAATTGCACTGTTTTATTCTTAGTTTTAATTGGATTTATTAAATTATTTTGGTTTCTTATTATTGGTAATTTATCGTTTCTATTGATGTTATGGGGTTTGAAAGTTTCTGCTAGATGTACTGCGAATGCTTCTGCTTTTTCACTGTCGCTTTTGGCCCAATCTCCATTGTGCAATCTGATTGGTGCACTGGTTTTGTGGTCTTTTTAGATTTTTTGCAGCTTTCCACAGTGAATAATTTGTTTCGCTAGTTGGAGTTAAGTTCACAAGGTAGTTTTTGAAATTGTCTCGGGTCTTTTGTTTCAGAAGTTGTTTCAACTATTTTTGTGCTAATTGAGAGCTTTTTAGCCGTTGGAAATCTACTAATTTGCCTTTTTCTTCTTAGACTACGTTTTTCCGCTATTGCTGCTTGAATCTCTGTTGCAGTTGTGATACTTTGTTTCTGGTTGGTTTGAGTCTTCAGAGTTCCTACCTGTGAGGCTTGTGTTAATATATCATTAAATTTAGTTAGAGCAGAGTCAATATCAGTTTTAGTTTTTAACGGCATTTTCAGGTCTATATGCGAACTAATATATTTCTTATATTTTAGCCAATTTGTGTTTTTGTTGGTTAGACTCGCCTCCGGTTTGTTAACTTTGATTACGACTTTATATTCCAGGATAACGATTAATCTGATCTGATAATTTTGAATGCCGACATTTTACTAAACCAAATTTTGTACGAGCGATTTTGGTTTGACCAAATTTTCATCTACATTTTTTTTACGAAATTAATTTGTCTGGATTCTGCATTTTTTAACATTGTAAAATGGTATTAATCAGTATAAAAATTCGTGTTTCAAACAACATTTTATTCGAAATGAATTGAAAATTAATTTTGTAAGAATATTGTTCCATAATTATAAATATTTTCGTCCTATACCCAACTGATGGGGTTACAGCACAATGATTATGAATCGTAAATATCACCTTTGTTAAATTTAGACAATTAACGAGCAAGACAATAAACGGCAAGGTCTACTTCTTGTCAATAATACTGCTGTCATACATTTGAGGGGCATGTTACTAGAGAAAATATCAAACCTGATATATTCTGCGACTGTACGAAACTAGGAAGAGCAAAACTAAGATAGTTGGAAGAATATTTGTTGCATAAACTAGGAGATATATCAGATATACCTTGCCACACGACTACTTGCTGGAAGTTGTTTTGAAATTAACTCACTTACTATCCAGCACTTTGAATATGGTGGAGTGGATAAAAATGATTCAAAAAAACTGTAATAATTTTGTGTCCAGGATTGTCAAAGAATAGCTGAAATGATAATATACATGTCCCAATTCGTTTAAATAAACATATAAACCGGATTAAACTCAATCCAAGAGTTGACAGGTGAAGTATTGTTTGGTGTAATAAAAATTATTATTCAAAGCCTAGTTGTACTTTACTTCATCTTCCTTCACTGTAAGACGCAATGTCAATTTCGTATAATTGTTACTGTATTATAATTAAAATCGCTTTGCCATGAAATTATCTATATCCAAGATCGATCATCTCAGTAAAATTTGTAATCAACAGTTCGATTATTGTAAAAAAAAAAAAAAATAATCCTCATCTATAATTAATCTACATAAATGATTTTTCTGCCAAAATTTTTCTATTAATTCAATAGAAGTTCTTAAAGAGAATATGTTTTACACAACAATACCTACTTATATATGTAGAATAAAATATAATCTAAAATTAAATAAAGAATAGAAAAAAGTCATGTCTCCTAAGGATAAAGGATTTAGGCAATTTCATCTCATTGAAACTCAACTATATTTTCACAGTAGAATTTTTATTTTTTTTCTTTTTGTTGTTATTTTTACTGAAAAATTTCATTATTTTCTTCTTGCTTATGATCTTTAATTTTAATTTTAATAATATTGCCCTTGACTTCTTGTCACACCTGTACAAAATAAAAAATAACGGTAGAATTATTAAAAAAAAAAAAAAAGAGAAAAGTGAAGAGAAAAAAACCCCTAAAGAGCTCTAACATTTACTTTTATTAAAAAGTATGGTGTGTTCATGGAGATGAAAAATGAAAATATTCTAAGGACAAAAACAAAATTAAATTTGTATGCAAATTAGTTTTTTGTTTTTTTCTTTTCTTATAATATCCTTCTTTTACAATGAACTCTGAATGCAAAAATAGGAACAAGAAAAAATATTTCTTCTACATTTTGTCCCGTGTACCAATGATTTGAATAAATGAATATCCTGGTTGTTCACTTTATAATAAAAACAAGTATTTAGACTTTTAGAATTGTAAATATCTATAATGAAAACAGAAAATGAATGAAAAAAATCGGTAGAATTTTAATATGGAATTTTTAAACGAATGACACTAAATATATTTTTTTTTCTATTTAACAAAGATTGTCTATGAATTCTACAACATCAGTGCAATATTCTTGATTATAAATATTCGATGTAGCTAGTTTCCTGAAATAATTTTATAATTTAATTGCAATTCATTTCCACACGAATAATTGAACATATTTAAATGAAGGAATTCAAATTTTGTAAAATATTCATTAATAGATTGCGATCGCAATTTTTTTCATTTAAAACTAGAATTTTAAATTATTTTGATATTATCTTTTTCATTTTAATATTCTTGTACCTATATAGTAAATTCTATTCCAACAGCTTTTAGCCTCTTTTTAAAATGGCAGATACAAGTTATCAATGATATTAATAACATAACTTAAAGCTGATTCTTCAAATATTTATAAAATTTATTTTCCGCCTATAACGATTTAAAATTTTGCAGCAATTTAGTTGTACTAATTTTGCAAATGGTCCCAGGCTCGTTTCCTGATGAAACGAAAAAATGCTTTATTTATTTTTCAACCTCAGGTCCAGTACCCTTTGTCATTGGGATAAAATAAATGAAAAATAATATTTGTAAGTATAATTTGGCTATCACTAAGAATTAAAATGACAACTATGCTATTATGAAGATGAAGTACTCTACCGCGTATATATAGTTTTCCACATTTTCCCGCGTAGACATAGTTTTCCACATTTAATGAGTTGATAAGCCAGTAATTTGATAAATAAATGCTCGAAAATATTGTAGTAAAATATGTAATAAAAATTTGCAGTACCTACTGTTTAGGATATTATTTATCGGCAACTAAAATATTTAATGTAATGTAAAAAAGTGTTTTATTTTGATGTATAATGCAATTGATATTTTAATAATATATTGTTCAAAGTAGTAGTCAATAAACACTTGAACTGATAATACGCATTCGAAGGTTTTGAATTTTTCATACTCTGTTTTTCAACAAACTTGTCCAAGGTAAGTAGTTCTACCTAAGCTACTAACAAAAACATAAAAACAAAAAAATTATGTATGGATAATTTATTTAGAATTGAAAGTGAGTAGAAACAAAAAATATTGATTATGAAATAGTGTTTCGAATTGCTATCTGAAGTGATCTATTAAATACCTATAAATACAACTAGTGTATCCTCTGTGCAATTGCACAGAAGCAGTTTTTACCGACACGACTTTATATAAAAAGAAATATTTGTTTTGGTATAAATGTAGTTTTTTGCTGAATCGCTTGATTCTTGAATATTTATACTTTATAATGAAATTAAATAATATATACCTAATATATAATAATTATATAATATAATACCTAATATTTTATGATGAAATGAATACTAATTTCAATATAACTTGACACAATAAAATTCCATTACTCTCAGCGTAGTAGATCGATAAATCAGTGTTTCAGCATAAGATATTAAAGTGGGTTTTACGATTTTATTTCAAAATGTTTCTGAAGCGATATTTAATTTTAAATATTTTCAGTATTCGCCACCGTTTTGTATATTTTTTATTTTTGGCTTGTGGACTGTTTAACTATTTCAAATGTTTACTATTGTAAATGTGTTGTATTATATATAAGATGTATTTTAATTCGTTTATAGTCAAAAACATATGTAGTCACAATTCTGTTATAGCCACAATTTTTTGAAAAAAAGTATTACTTTTTTACTTCATAAGTTCACAAAATCGATGTCATTTATAGTCATATTAAAATATAACCCCAATTTTTTCAATAAAACAAAAAAATAAGTCAAAAGTGAATTATTTTGATTAAAAAACTGATTTATATATTGTCTTTTTCTGTTCTCTATTACAAATTTATGTATATTGTGTGATTACATTAACAGAATTGCTATTTATGAATAAAATAAAGTTTAAAATACGAAATATATCTTATTGAAGTTTGTTTATGAAGATGCAATTTTTTTGACTACGTCTATGGTCACTAATATTACTGAAATTTAGGGAATGACTATAACCGTGTTTTACTTTATATATTTTTTTTAAATAACAGAAGCAAATGAACTAACATTTATTATACATATTTTTGAAAAGTTTTGATCTGATTTTTGTTTTTATGTTTTGTTTTCAATTTTTGTTTGTGTTTTTGTTTTTGAACCTTTGTCTATAAGTTTGTGTGCTTACTTAAAATGACAGAATTTTTCTGAAGCCTTTGTAAAAATTGTCTGCGATTGAAATTTATTTTGGAGTATAGATGTCGTCAACTTAGAAATACCTATCATTTATTTGGTGTAACTGTTTTAAATTATTTAAGCACCACCAAGAACTTGCTAAAATTTTAATATTTTTGTGGTGTAATTTACTATATTGAGCTATTCTTGCTTTGTTATTCCCCACATCGTTCATGTTGTATAAGTTGTGTATGAAAATAAACCATATAGCGAAAATTTAAATTATGGTAAAAATAATCTTCACTCAAGTACAATATTACTGCCAGATTCAAAAATGCTGGACAAGCTTCTACCTCCGATAAATCTTTTTTAATTGGAAATCTGAAATTTTTCATACCAGTCGATAGTGTTCATTTGTTCAACGAAGGTGTAGTATTTTTTGAAGATAAATGCCGTGGGTTTACATTGGAAGATTTTCTTAGCCGAATCTTATAGTCCCAATCGATTAAAATGATCCAGCGATAATGTTGTTTTAGTTTAGTTTGTGACAACAATTTATGTTTAAATTTTCAGTTTGAATTGTATTTCAAATAAAAGTGTCATATATATGATTCGTAAAAATAACTTAATAATGAAAAAGTATGTTATAATTAATAAGTATAATTTTTATGAGATACCATCAATGAGTGGTAACATTTCAGAAAACTATAATTATTATTATAAATAGAGATAACAGTATAAATAGATCAGATTATTAGAAGTATTCAGATTGGCACACAAAATTAAGGATTTTTCAGTATGACGAGAAAATTGCATTATATACGACTTATAATTATATGATTTTAGTTTATGACAGTCACACTACAATACTTTATTGACGTATTCGCTTCTGGAAAGTAAGTTATCATTGGTTTAAATTTTGTTTACAATTATTCAAATCAATTTTTTTGCAAATTTAAATTAAACAAATAATATCTATGCCTACAATAAAAATGGATAAATTTATTTTGATAATACCTTGTCCTTCACCCTCAGCCAATTTTAAAAACTTAAACAATTCTATCTCTAACAAACAAAGCTCTCAAAATCTGACAAGAGAAAAAAATTTTGTGCAGCATGAAATTTCATAAGGCTTTGTTTTGCTAATGAATTTTGTGTCATATGACTGTTACAATGTAGTTTATGAACTATTGCATATTGCATGCTACAATGTAGTTTATGAACTGTAAACAAATGTATAAATCATTTATGAACACATGACGACATTAATGTATTGTATTATGGGTTTGTGAAAAGGCTTTTCGTTTTTGTGAATGATAGTTAAAACCCAAGATGATTACAATTTTACTGTAACTAAAATGGTAACTTACAATTTTATAGATAATGAAATTATAACAACGCAGATCTGTAGATTCAAAATCAATGAAAGTTGTTCCATTTTTTGTACATTAAAAGCTTTAAATTTTTCGAGAAATTTTACGGCTTTGAAACATTAATACATACTGCATCAACAAAAAAAAAAAAAAATAGAAATCATGAATTAAAAAAAAAATTATATTTAAATTCTATTTTCCATAGTCAACTATAGAGAACGGTTCAAAAGGCAACAAAAAAATAATATTTATTCATACTGTGTTTTCATAACATAATTTTCTTCAAGGTCTGCCTGCATTATGAGTATTTACTTTTCTTGTTTGATTTTCATTACGTCATGTATAGATAATATTAATGTTGTGCAACAAAACACGTATCAGATTTGTTATACATTATGTGCGTGGTCATGTCATGTTTTTAACCCGAATTAATAATGTAAATAATTGTTTCTGTTTGTTTATTTTTCTTTGTAGTTACTGTGATTTCTATAATTACGTATTCTAATTTTAATTACAATCACAAAGGAATTTTTTTTTTTTTGTTACATGTACATATTTCCAATTTATATTAATAAGATTTTGCTGCAGGAAATATATATATATATATATATATTTGTCGATAAATTTACACTTTTTGTCTACTCTACTTGTTCCAAATATATTTTACTTCGGAACAATTATTTTTTTTATTAATTTATCTCAATAAGAGGTGATAAGAGCTTATAGCTTACTTAGAGTATATTTAAACAAATTATTTTTTGTTAAAAAATTAAATTATCAAAATAACAAAAGTAAAACGAAAGGAAAATTGATAATTACAAAAATAATTATTATATCTTTGACAATTAAAAATAGAAATAAAAATAATACCAATTAACTAAGATATATAAAAATTATTAGTAGTTTTATTAGTTATATTTAAAAGTATTTCATATGATTAATTCTTCTGCTCAGATAAATTTACTCAAATAATCATTGTACTTTTTTTATACAATAGCATTATAAATTGATTCTAAACCATTAAGGCACATGCTGACGTTGTATTTCAGCTGACTAAAATTTCTGGTATGATAATTGCGGACTTGATAATTTGTAGCTACAATCAAATCAAATTGGATTTAGTGTTGTTGTTATTTATGTTATGTATGTGTAAAATTTGTTTCATATCTCTAAAATAATACTAGTTTTGAAATTTTTTTTTGGTTATGGGATTTGGTTGGTAGGTGTGCGATGTGGAAGCCACTACAAATATTTTTTGACATTGTTCTGTATCTTTTATAGCATTTTATGGTGTCATTAAGAGTAACTCGCTAGGCTTACATACTAGCGAGTTACTCTTAATGACACCAGATTAAAGAATTATGAGTAATGAATTTTTTCCGTTTTTAATAAAAGTTTATCTGCGTTTTCAGTAAATCATGTTGATATACTGTTAAAATAATGAATAAATATGAATAAAAATCTAATCTAATGTTTAAATCTACACTAGTATTCGCCCGCTTATAGAAACTCGAGGAAGTTTCATAAAAAATATACCCAATTTCATTAATAATTTCAATTTATTCTTGATGGTACTAACATTTTGTTTCATTGATTTATCTTAGACAATTTCTGTAACAATTATTATTGGAATAATCATTTCTGTTTCTTTTTTACCATTTTATTCTTGAGCCACAATTGGCGTACCATAATTTCTTCATTCAATATCTAGTAATTTAGTGCGACATCTACATTTCGGTGAACTTATTTGAATTATAAAAATGTAAATTAAAATGTCTGCTTCTACTTTACTTTTGTTTTGCATTTGTGAAGATGTGTGTATATACTTTTATATGAGTAAAATTTTAAATTGAAATTTCTAATTGAAAATTAAAAAGTTTCGAAAAAATATTTAATCTCGCTACGATTCCTGTTTAATATCTATTTTCTACCATTAAAAAACAAAAATAATGAAAATCGCTTGAGAAATGGATCTTGAAATTGTTCCGTATTTTTTTTTCATTTACAGATTAAATATTATGATTTTTCGTTAAAATGTTTATTTGATACTACAGACATCTGGAAAGTGAACTTAAATTCATTTACAAAATTACCTTTCCAATCAAAAAATCTTTTGACTTTTTTGTTAAGAATTGTTTATTATTTTTTTTTTTTTTGTTTTATTTAAATAACCCAGAATAGAACAATAAAAAAAACTAAAACAAAACTAAATCTTTTATTCCCAAAATTTAAATCTCCTATTTTCAATTGAAAAATTAAGTCAAAATATTTTCATTCATCAAAAATGAATTTCTTATTAACCCCAAAATAAATACTTTCCCAATATTCTTAAGTCTTTTAAGCTCTCTTCCTTTGTCTTGGAATATTATTAATGTTGTACATAATAATTCACATTCATACAATTTATAAAATATATTGTATATGTACACTTAATCCGGGGTCAAAAATCGAAAAAAATATTTATATCTACTTATATATTTTATTATAATAAAAAGGTAAGGTAAGTCCAGGAAAGTTGAAAATATTTTTATTAGAAAATTGTTTTATTAGAAATTCGATTTTATTTTCCTTTTAAGAATTATAACCTTAACATATAATCACGAAAGATATTATTTTTTTTACTGTTTTTATTTGGATACATTTAGGTGGTCTAGGTATTATATTTTCATGTTTTTATGTTTTATATTATTTCTTAAATGTAGAATTAAAGTTACTGTTTATATGCGTACCTATACGTAAAGGTGTATAATTCAGAAACACATACACATCTTAAATAAAGTTTCATTTTGTATTTGAAAGAAATCTGCTACACATAAACAGATTGCTATTCTGAATAAAATGTGAGTGTTAGGTATAAAAACGAAAAATTCAAGATCAAATCCGATGAGTATTCCTATATATAGATTAAAGGAATTGTAAAGGTTCTAAGTAAGAGTTTTAAGATTAATTTGATACATACAAACATCCATACAAATTTTTATACTCAACATTATCCTTTTGAGGATATGAATTTTTGCTTCTGTTAAGTATATTTTTTGTTTTAATTCTTTTGAACTTTTTTTAGATTAATTTTTTCCTGTTTTAAAGACATAGCTATAGAGTGTTTTAAAATGGTATATAAATTTTTAGTAAATAAATGAATCTTAAATTATTAAAGGTGCAGAGATTTTGATCAAAAACATTTTATATTTAGAACCCAAATAAAAAATAACTTTAGAATACTTTTTTTCTGAAAATGTTTAGGTTGTATTGAATTCAAGTTAATAATAGATTTCGTTTTTGGCTCATTCTAAGCATATTTATTACGCATTATTACCTGCGTGGGACATGCAAAGAAAAACCGTCCAATAATTCAGGACAAGCAATACGGCTAGACAATACGTCAAATACAAATATAATACAAGCAATGTTAAGACTATTTACTAATGTTTCAATGCTCAAGAGCTTACATTTAACTTATTGTATGAGACTAGTGATAAATTCTAATAAATGCGGTTTGTACTAATCGAGCTTTGAGAAAAATGTTAGAATACTTTTAATCCAGTGAAAGTTATACTAATAATCAGAATCCTAAATTGACACAACATTTTTCTAAGACTGACCTAGATAAGCTGAAATACAAATTCTTTAGAGTTAAAATATCATTGAAAACTTTTAAATTTCTCTTTATCAAACCTAATCTACTAAACACTTTTATAAAGTAAAAATGTTTCGAAAATGAAAATTTTACATCAATAATTATTATTACACCTACATTTTTAATTAGGAAAAGTCTTGTTAAACTTGTAATACTATTAATTGTTGTAGTCAAATAGTATTGGATTAATACAGCGGTGAAAAGAAATTACAGCACATTTAGCAACATTTAAACACAAATTATTATAAGTAGAACAACTTATAACATTATCTAGATCACGTTGTAGTCAAATCATTGGCAAAAATTAAAATCATACAACCGTTTACAATTTGAGGTAAATCATTTTATCATCATAAGAAAAAGTAAGGGATCAAGATTCACTTCCATGAGGTACACCAGACAAAACTTGAAACAATTTGATTTTATATTCTTAAATTTTCCCATATTGCCATCAATTGTTTAAGTAAAAATGAAGCCATTTTAAAATAGATGAACAAAAACCTACTGCATTTATAGAATAATAAATTCACATTAACTCTATCGAATGATGTGCTAAAGTCCAAATATATGGAATCAACTTGAAAATCATTTTCAATCTCATTGATAACATTGGTAGAAAAATTAGCAAGATTACTTGTTATAGATATTTATGCCAGTAGTAAATTCATGTTGGAATGAACTGATTGCGATTTGAAATTTAATTATATTCCTCTGCATTTATTGATACAAAAAGTTTTGACATAACCAATAACTTTGCTATTTGTCTATAAATTTGAATACCGAACTTAACCGAACTTAAAAATACATGTAATTGAGGACATTTTCCACCTAACCAAAAATAAACTATCATACAAAGACAAGGTAAATATTTTACTTAATGGATGAGATAAAGACTTACATTTTTTCAATAATGGATTACAAGTAGAATCCATATCAGGAGTAGACTTGTTATAAAACTTTTCTATAGCATTTAAAATATCGTTTTCGGAGATTTACATCTGAATAATATCAGTTATGGGATCAAGATAATTAGATCTTTTATTTTCTAATTATTCGCTACTATTTACCCCATTTTTTTAATTTTCCCAATATATTATCTACGCATAATTAAAATAGTTTTTTCAAATCTGGCGGTATCATATATTTAGCATCATGACGAATCATAATATGTATCCCGGAAATAAATAGTGGCTAGGTCAGTGTCTGTTTTTATTTAATCCATTCTGCTAAGAAATGAAAAAAAATTATTTTAGAAATATTGTTTATTGATTTCCATTAAAAAAAGGATTTACCATAGTCTAGTGCAAATAAGAATTTAATTAAAATTAAAACATTACTGTTCGTAAAGTATAATCATCGGATCGGCAGATTTAAAACAATTTCGTATCTTCAAGTGATGACAGTGATCGAGCAAAATGGAGGAGTCAACCGCACGACCTAATTAAGGAAGTAAGTAACTATAATAGTACAGAACATACGAGATCTAAGTACAATCTTTACATTATATTTATTTTACTTTGCGGCAAGATTTAATTATATTTTTGTTATAATTTGACTAAATTGTTTTTTTACATTCAAGCTTGATTATTGGAGCACAACTATTTTGTTAACAAGGACTATTTATTGTATTGGTATTTGATAATAATTAATATGTTTTCAAGTTAAAAAATTTTTAATTCAAATTATTTCTGATTTACTATTATACATTTTATCATTCAGACTAGATCTGCCAGAATATAAAAATTAATATAATGAATTTGATTTATGGTTTGATTTTATAATGAGAGATATTCGATGAGTGCTCGTTTCTTGAATAACTTTTAAATTTTTCGCACACAACGAATGTTGTACTTCAACATGTTCCAACTAGCCACAATCCTTAAAAATTAAATTTAAATCATTCATTATTTTATTGTAAAGCATACTCTTTGTCACATTTCAATATTTCTCTTGTCTATTGACTGTGTATAATATTAAAATTTTCATTTTCCATATTTGTGTGAGGGAAGTGAAGGAAGCAGATATTTTTAATTGAATTGATATAATTCCATTGAATTTAAACAAAATATTTACATTACTTAATTAAGTCTATTTAATAATAAAAAAAAATATAATAATTTTTATAGATAAATGTATATAGACTTTTATTGAATGACTATTTCAAATTTAAATCAAAAAATATTATATTTAACTGATTTTTTTACTCTTGATGTGTTTTCGCAACACTCACTTTTGAGCAAATTTCAAAAACTAAAATTTTATCTTAGTTTTAAATTTTTTCTGCCAATAATAAACCCCTGAAATTCATAATTTAAATATTTTCTAATATCTTTGTTACTGCTCTAATAATTATATATAAAAATTTAAAGATTTGTTTTTTTTTTTTTTAAATAGCAGCCAAGTGGTAGGATTTAACCTTTAGTATTCAATTCATACTACTTGTTAGAATAAAGTAGGATAGGCAGAAAGAAGAAAGCTGTTGTGTAAATTAGGAGAAAGCCGCAAAATGAAGTTGATTTGAATCTTTCTTGAATTTTTGTTAGTTTCAAATTACTATGTGTACAGATTGTAAGCACTTTTAATATGCAAAAGAAAGTGAGGTGAATCTTTAGATTTAATGGTAATTTGTACGTTAAACTTAAGATAAACTGCCAGTTCATATCTAATACAGGATGTTTGCCAAAGTTTTCTGATGACAATAGTTTTCAATAAATATATTTTTAAATGAATAATAATTTATGAATAATTGCTGAACACAGATTTTCATTAAAAAACTCAGAATTGATTTAAAAAATTTCATTTATTTTTTTCAATGAGCCCACCCAAACTATGCAACTTATTTTATACATTTTAAATATTAATTTTTATTTGTTATAAATTGGTTAAAAATAATTTTAAAAAACTTAATATTATATATTGATCGAAAATGTTTGTGTATTACTCATTTATTGAATTTTTAAATTATAATGCTTAATATCATCAATAAATTAAAATTCACTAGAAATGGAAGTGAAAAAAACAAATTTCAGTGGTTACTAGTAATTTGATTAAACTATGAATTACATTAAATGTTTTTAATTAATTTATTTTACTTTCGAAACTCTTTTAGGGATGTACTAAAAGCATATCCAATATCATAAATTATAACAACCTTATGAAAAGACGTAAAAATTAAATAATTATGTGCTACTATACTATTGGTATGTATATTGAATTACCCAACATAATACCTAATCACCAATTTCAAAAACATAGACAAGTTTGCTATGTAATGCGGTAAGTTTGTTCAATTGCATACATTTTTAAGTATAGAGAAATAAAGAAAAAACCATTACGGCGTGATTCCCCACACATTCATTCATATTGTGTGGCCAGAGGAATTGAAAGATTGTTTAGTTTAACTATAGGTATAACTTCTTGTCGTAGATTGTCTTGTCGTAGATGACAGGATTATTATTAAATGCACACGAAGATAAAAAAATAATGCTTTCTGGATTTTACGACCTGGTCCAGTTCCCTTTATCATTGGGAAAGAAAATAGTTGAAAGTTTTGGTTAGGTATTATTAAAAATAAAATGGAATTATGCCATTATGAACACAATAAATATAGTTTTCCACATTTAAATTGGAAAATATATCATAAAATACTATTGTATGTAATTGTGTATACCAAATCTCTGTACTAAAGTAAATATGGTTAGGGTTTCCATCCCATAGACTCGGTATTATAATATATAAAATATATACCATCAACAAACCAAAAATTTTTAAGCAGGTACTAAAATTTGTTTAGTTTTAGTACATCATACTACTGATACATACATATTTAATATAGCGTACTGATATATCAAGAATTGTTACGATCAGGATAATATTACGGTTAAGCTGTATTAAACCTTACCTGCAGCTGATACAAAATAGAAACTATTTCACCCTTATTCTAAATTCCATCGTAAGCCTAAGTCGGAAAGAATCTACGAAAAAGCGATTCTAAATTTGGATAAGAAAATTTCTTCAAAAAATTTTTTCTTCGAAGTTTCGTAGCATGGCTATTTATTCCCAATTCCGACGTAATGTAAAACATATGTCAAAAGTCTACAACAGATATATTCATTCGTAGTAGTGCATTTTTTTTAATTTTTTTTGTTAATAGTTTTATATTGTTATACTTGGAAAAAGAACAAATTTTTAATAATAAATAAAAAAATTATAATTATAATTTTTTTTTTTTTTGTTTGTTATATTTTATTATTTATGTAAGTAAGTAATTTTTTATTTTTTGATTTTTTTTCAAAATGGTGTTTTGAAAAGTTTTTTTTTTAATTTAAATTGGCGGTGTCTAGACGGTCAGTTATTCAGTCAGTTTTCACTGTCAGTTAAAACTGAGAAGTGTCTACAGGTTCAGTTTTGAATGAAAAAATTTACAAATGGCGAAAACTGAGAATTACCATTAATGTAACAAGTGGAAGTGAAAATAAAAATTAATTTTTAGAATTTCCAACTGACAAATTATTCAATTGACTCTTCTATAAAACGGTTTTTTTCTGGGTTACGGTTAAGATTAGAAAAGTTGGGTATGAAATTCAGAACGATTTAAATCGAAAAACTGACGATAAGTTAAAAGCATTTCAACTTTTTTATTTTTTTGAAACAACAACAAAATACATGTATTTCAGTAAAAACTGACAGTGTTCACTAATCGTCTAGACATCTCCATTGAATTATTAAATTTATAGACAAAAAACAATTTTTATTTTACTTGACAACGCAATTGAATTTATTTTTGAAAACATCACCTTTACGATAACAATTTAATAAAAATTCAAACTAAACTTTTAATTTTGAAATTTCGAAAAAAATGTTGCCATTGAAAGTTATTATGTATCTCCGAGGGAATTCAGAAATCAGAATAGCTAAATATTCTCCGACGTGTCGTAGCTATTTCGTCGGAGAAAATTCACGAGGGCATTTAGAATAAAGGTTCCAGAACCAGATTGCTGAATTTATGTGAGGGCTTTCATAAAAATATATTTATGGAGACAACAATAACATTCATAAAGATATTAAGGTGGCTTACGAAATAAAACGAAACCACTATATGTTCGCTCTTCGAAATTCGACAATGTTTGATAAAATAAACGTATTCAATTTCATTATGAATTGTTTTCCATCATTTCAATTTATTCTTGGCACTATATAATTTTTTTTTATTGATTTATCTTAGACAATCACCGTATATGTAATAATAAATATTTGTAGATACCGTACTTTTCTCAATTAACAGATTAAATATATTAATGATAAGAAAAAAACAAATAAAAATTGCACTGCACGGGACCCACGATAATCAATATATTAAAATAAAGATCAGCTATATAAAAATAAGTCATATTTGGTCTTTGTTGTAATTTATTCATGTAGTCAATTTATTCGTTTTATTTGTAAATTATGAATATTATATAAATTTCTAGTAAATTCAGTTCGACTCACAGTTATATCTATTTTTGGATTTTCTTTTATAATTCATAGGCTAAAGTGTCTAATTATGTATTATAAGTAATTTTAAAGTTATAATGTATCAAATAAATCACTATTTTTATTTCGATTCATTCTGCATTCTTAAACAAAAAACAAAAATTACTACAATTTAATAGCAAAATGTCAAAATAATAATATTGTTGTAGGTAATTGAGATGTTGCACGATCAATCTATAAAATAATTATTGTATTTGAAATTGATAGAATTGAATTAAGTAGTTTTATTCAAACAGAAAATAAAATAATTGACTGTAATTGACTTACAACAGTTTGGTTAAAGTTTGTACATATACATATAGTCAATATCTATACTCCTCTATTGAGTGAATTACGTTGAAAATTATAGAGTTTTACTTTACCCTGCCCCTTATTATATTAAAATGTCTCCATTTACATCTAAAAACTTTAAAAATTATTAAACTTTAAGGTTTTTAATATAAAATAAATATTTCTTATTTTTTTTTAAATTAAATGATTCCATGTAGTTGCAGGTTTTGTTTTTCATAAATATATTTATGCTCATTTTCTAATAGAAAATTGAGAATGCACTTTCCTTGCTCTTGGATAAAAAACTAAATTAATGGTGTAAATATTTTCTATAATTAAACAAAAAAATAACCATAATTCAAAGTTTTATGTATACCATGAGTATTAAAAATAGAACAAGGCAACGATGACAAGCAGGATCTCAATTCAAAATGAATTGTTTGGGTACCATAAAAGTGAACATTTTCCTCCTAAAATATATTTTTCTTCTTTTGTTTCTCTATTTGTTTGTTGTTGTTTTTTTTTTTAATGAACTCATAATTATGACAAGAGTGATGAAGAAAATAACAATTTCAATTTTTTTCACACTTATAATAAAACAAGAAAAACAAAAAAAAAAAACACAAAATTAAAAACAGAACTCGAAGAAAATCTGTTTTAGTTTTGCCTAAAGGTAGACAAAGAAAATATGTCCTTTTAATATAAATATTCAGGATAAAGTAATTATTTATAATTACAAAAAAAGAATGAAAACAAATTGAAAAAAAAAAACAAATATGGGCCAAAATAAAATCAGTGACGACTAACTCGTACAATAATCGTGTTGCCGTACTCGTAATAATATTTTATATTTTAATGAGGAAATTCATTATCATAATTGATGTTTTAGGAATAGACTTTACAACATTACCACATAAGCCAAGTATTTTTAAAAATAAAATAGAATTTAAACCAATAGGATAATCTAGTTACCTTTATTTATTTGAAAAACTAAGGTTGGTAACAATAAAATTGCATTTGATTTTTTGGTTTTTTTTTTTTATATTTAAATTTTAAAGAGTAAATGAAAATTTTATAAAGTGTAAAAATTAGTATGTTATATGCTATGTTTTCCAGGATAACAAATTGAATGAAAATATCTAGGAAATCATAATATTTCCCATACCGTCTTCTGCAATACTAGAATATAAAATAAATTGTATTTTCTTTAATTCCTTAACCTTATTGATCCAGATTAGCTTTAATTTTAACGGTTAGTTAACGAGATACCAAACTCTATACTACGAGGACAAAAAAATGATTGCAGATAAGTTTCTGAAAATTCTTTAGAGACTATATTAGCTATATTAGCTTTTGATTCGCCTTGGGAGTATAGGCGAACTTCGCCATAACTCATATCATTATTTTCTCACCCACACCTACAATAATTTTGAATAAAGGAATCCTTTCCTAGTGTTTCGGTAGCGTGTTAAAAAATCAAATATGTATATATGTATATATATATAAAGAATAGCATGATTATACCGGGTGTTCCAGAGTATGCGTATCAGCTTTTTAAGAAGGGAAGGAGCCGTTATTTTTAAATTTAGAAAAAAGTTTGTTAATTAAATCGAGGGTGCTCTATCGATTGGTGGTATTTTTAACTTCCGAAAAGGACGCAAAAACTGGCCGAAATCGAGATTTTTAAATGGGAAGGGGTAATTTTTAATGCAAATGCAGATTCTACGACAAAAAATAAGAAAATTATGTTAAATTTAAAATTAGTAACAATAAAACAAAAATGCTTAATATTTTCCTTTGATAAACTAAATTAATGATGATAATTTTGTTTAAAAAAATTTGGTTTTGCATGTTGTCATATTTTTATCTCAGGATTTGGTTCGTACAAAGTTTAAAAAAAAAAAAAAATTTACTTTACAAAAGCTACTTATTTTTTGACGTATAATCCGAATTTGCATAAAAAAAAGTACCCCTTCCCATTTAAAAATCTCGATTTCGGCCAATTCCTGTGATTTTTGTTCTGAAAAAACCGATTTCCATTCCTTTCCTACCAATCGATAGAGCACCCTCGCTTTAGTTAATAAAATTTTTATTTAATTTTAAAATAAAGGCTCCTTCCACTCTTAAGAAGCTGATACGCATGGTCTGGAACACCTGGTATAATAGCGAGCAACACCAATAGTCTGATAGAGAGCGAGCGAATCTATTTGTACCTAAGCGACTGTTTAAATTTCTAATACTGGAATTCGTGTTTGTAAGATTGTTGGATGTAGAGGGATTGATGAATAAAACGTACATATGCATTTTTGTTTGCGCTATTATTGATTACAATATAGTGAGATTGCAAACTTTCTTTACCGATAATAGAAGAGATTCTAATAACTAAAAAGCATTCATAATTTTTATGTTTGTCATCTCGAAGTTTTCACATTTTAGTGATAGAATTATTTTGTTTAAAAATCTATTTGAATGTATATAAAATCCCCTACAACGATGATAGAACTGGTTAATGAATTATTTAAAATTTCAATTTTTGTAATTTCGTAAAATCAGCTCCGATTCGATCTGCTACGCTCCATGAAATATCAGTTTTGAGTAATTGGGATTTTAAAGATTTTGAATTTTACTTACGTAGAATGCGTAATTTTCTGCTCTCTCGGTTACGTAATATTCTTATGTTCTCCTGATTTTATCTCATACATGAAATTGTCTCAAGTTACGTAATATTTTTATCATCCTGATGTAACCATTTTATCTCCATTTAATCTCATACATAAAATTGTGTCGAGTTATTATATAATTTTATTGTCATTTCATTATTATTGGGAAACCCAATGAATAAGATTAGAAAAACACAGGATCTTTTCTTGGGATTTTCATTATTTATAGATTGTTGTTTTTTTTAGTTCAATTTTCTAGGTAGACAACATTCGTTTTTCTATTATTATTTTTCTTCGTTATTATTGTTATGTTTTCAGATATTGTTCATTTCCTTTTAAATGGTAGATAAGTATGTATGTAAGTATACTTACATGTAGATCAAAATATTTTGAGTCGCCATCTCTAGACTTAATTTTAATAAAAAAAAAAATTTATAGGTATTCATCGTTTGAATATGGAAGTCGGATCGGAGTTGTATTTTCCGATTTATTTAACCCTAAACTTCATAACATATTTTGTCACGTAAATTCATAACATGAGCCTGGCAGGCTCATCTTATAATGTAATAGAAAAAAATAGTTTTTAATATATTTTAAATTTTTTATTACAAATAAATTAATTTTTAGATGTTTAAAAATAACAAAAGCAGTACGAGATGGAATTGTAGCTTTTTAGTACTAGCACGCTTTTTTATAAGAGAATTTATTAAACTTTCACCAAGAACTCTTAGAAATAAATTTCTTTCATTGGAATGTTTTTTGTCCAATTAATGTTGATCTCTATTTTTACTTGGAAGAAATTGGAATATAAGTTTTATTTCGACGTGAAGTTCCTACAATCGTCAATCTATTAGATAAAAAACTTTTTGTAAGTTCTAACGTTGTGAAATAGTTATCCATTGTAATATTCCGCCCAGTTCCAAAATATGGTGTACACAAATTCTCCACTACATTTTGAGCAAGCCTTGAATTGCTCTGTTATTATCTTTGTCTCCAGTATATGGAATTCCTTTGAGTAGGTATGCCGTCTGAGAGTTACAAACCCACCAAATTTTAATACCGTACTTGTCAGGCTTTCATTGCATATGTTGGCATCAATTGTTCGTCTACGATAAGATTTTCCAAATTCTTATTTATTGTTTTAAACATGTCTCGAATTGGGGCGAATTTGTCAAATCTACGTCGATTACTTCTTGTGGTCTTTTCATCAAATTTAATAAAACGTAAAATTTTGTCAAAGCGGTTTACGCCTATAGTATAGCTTTGAATATAATTGAACCATAGGTTCCTAAAACGATCGATAACTTTGGTTATTTGATTTCGAAGAAGGCGTGCAGTTGCAGCAAAGGGTTTCCAGCACAAAATGTTCCTTGATAAAATGACCTTTGAGCTTATTTTTTACCATCTTTTGCAAAAAAATTTACATGAGAAATTATAATTTCACCGCTATTATTCCTAAAACGATCGATAACTTTGGTTATTTGATTTCGAAGAAGGCGTGCAGTTGCAGCAAAGGGTTTCCAGCACAAAATGTTCCTTGATAAAATGACCTTTGAGCTTATTTTTTACCATCTTTTGCAAAAAAATTTACATGAGAAATTATAATTTCACCGCTATTATCAGAATCATATGTTAATTCTTTTTCTACTTATGAAGCTTCAGATAAATGATCCTCTTCAGAGTCAATTGCCACATCATCAAATTCTATGTCGTCAGTCACTTCATTATCATTTATTCACGTCAAAACTTGCATTATTAAAAAATTATTATGAAATATTATATGAGAGCCTCTTAGGCTCATGTTATGAGTTTACGTGATCGTTTTTTTAAGCAAAACAAAAATATGTATTTTTGTAATTGTAATATGTAAATATTGACCTAAATGAAGATTAGAGAGAAGAATCGTTACAATATTACGAAAAATTTAGAAAACACATAGTTTTGAAAAAAATGAGCCTGATAGACTCATGTTATGAGCTTTACGGTTCAAATGTGCATTATCATAACTGAAAGGTGTGTGCAGAAAAATCACAATTAAATGTAGAATGTAATATGAAAGATAGAATGTATGTTTGTATTTATATATATTTTCTTCAAAATATTTTTTTGTAATTTTTCGATTTGTTAGTTTTAAGACAAGATTTTTTTTTTTATTTTCTTGGTTTTCGTTTTTGTTTTTTATAAATTTTATAAGTTCATTACCTACGCTTTTAATAAACTTTCTCTTTTGAAATTTTATTTTTGAAACTTATATTTAAGTAAATTTTTGATTTTCAGCATACATACGTATAGGTACATACGTATAGCTACGTAAGATAATTAAAAGTTAACATTTGATCTTATTATTATTGAGTTTATAAACTCAAAGAGACAAAAAAAAAGCTTTAACTTGTTTTAAAAATTACTATTGAAATTATTTATTCTCTTTTAATGCTACATAATATAATATTAACCCTTCTCCACCCAAGAGATTTTTATATCAAATGGACATACTTAAGTCGATTACAATAAAAACAAGCTATTCATAAGAAATATAGGTACTTATTATGTTTATTAAAATATTGTATCCTCAAAAGCTCAGAGGATACGTATCATATAGTAATCCATGAAGTTGGTAACAATTCAAACATGAATATTGAAATATGAAAATATGTAGTAGCTAGGTACTAAAAATTAGAAATTAAGAAACTATTTTAAAGAATTAGTGATATAAGAAGCAAAATTTATTATTGAAGTAAGATGCAGACAGTTTTCTAACAATACATAATGTTGCAATTTGGTGTTCAATAAATAATAGACTAACTATTCTTACATTACGACATACGAGTTTTTATTTATAAAATAAAATATAATCTAGATTTGAATTGAAAAACAAAAAAAAAAAAGAATGAATTTGTTAATTTGTTTACACTAGACAAATTTGAAATCTTTAATTGGGAGTTATAACTTAATTGACTTTTAAGTTGGTCTTCTGGTCTTCAAAGTAATCAATTTTTTTTTAAATCAATTAAAGTAAAAATGATCAGAAACAATTTTTGAGTACATTATGTTTCGATTAGAACACTATCATTTTCGTATCGTTTATAGCAGTAAATGATATAAGCATAATATTTCCGAATGGATTTGATTTGGTAAAGGCATTTTTTTTTTTTTCAGATTATTGTGTGATTAATTTTTTTTTTTTTTTTTTTTAAGTTTTCTTTAGTACAATGGCAATAGTTGGTACGATGCAAACAAGAGGTCCATCGGTCCGGTAGTCGGAACCGAAGACCTTGAATTTTGTTTTTGGCGTCAGTACAACACCCTTAAATGTGATGAAGACAATAATTCCGGGGTCCCAGGATTTGGGGTCGAAACTTAATATCACATGCTTAAATTGTATTTTTCTGAAAAAAGGTTCTTAATAAGTATTATAAAAAAATTAAAATTGTTTTGGATAGGCTTGACGGACGACCTTGAAAGTTTTTTGTTCTTTGGCAACAGTACAACAGTCCTTATTTATCATATCCCGTCAAATGAAAAGCAGGCAAATCAAATGCAGGCATATGATAGTAACCCAATTTTCACAAAATGTTAGCCAAGGCAAAAAGGTTGGGAATCTGTTGGGAAACATTACTGTCATTCAAACAAATATGATATGACAGTCAATGTGTTAAATAAGGATCTATAGAAAAAGGAGAAAATGAGAAAACATAAAATACTATAAAAGATTTTGATATTTAATAATTTTTACAAAGCTAGCTTGTTTTTTCATTTTAATTTTATAATTGGCTCCACTCATCTTCTATAATTATTTTGCTGCATGAGATTATTGTGAATATCGATAACGTCTATCTAAAATATATTTTCTATATTTAAAGCCATATTATCGATTTTTTTTTATTTAATATAACCTTTTCTTTATTTTTCATAAAATATAAAAGTTGATAAATAACAAATCAATAATTCAGCTTACAACAACAAGAATGAGAGAAAGTATCTTGTCATTGTCCTTCATGTATCTAAGTATGTCATTCCGCGTATAATTTAAAAATTATAAACGAAAAATTAAAATTATTTTAAATCTTCTCATACCAAGAGTAAAATACAGTTATTTAACACTGCAATGATTGTGCTACATTAGACATCAATCATGAATGACATGCATGAATCATAGTGAAGCTTACACTTAATCTTAGAATTAATATGTACTCCAATTTCCAACGGAAATAAATAAATAAAATTGTAACAAATTAACCATAAAAAATCTATACTAAGGAAGTTTTGAAAGTCCTTTTTTTTTGTAAATTGGGGAGTTCTGAGCCTATTAAGATCTATTATAGTTCCCAGTCTATTTTAGAATTGTAGGTCTATGTCCTTGATAAACGCTATTATTGCTTTGATGTCAAATTCAGAATCAGGCGATTTGTATACCTGCAAGTGTTTTTATCTTTTGCGAGCTATAGCGTCGCAATCAAATAGAATATGGGAGGAGGATTCTTGCTCTTCTAAGCAGAATCTGCATCTGTCTGAGCTCGATCTACCAATCTTAAAGAGTTGCTTGTTAAATGGACCATGATCTGTGATAACTCATGTTACCATTCTGACATTGAATCTAATCTCCTTGATTATCTGATTCAATCTATGAATATTTAGTTTGAAAAAGAATTTAGACTGCGTCCTTGGCAACTATCCCATATATTTTGGGTTTCTGTGGTTTCTCACTTGGAAGCAATCCTTGTAGGTAGGCGGTTGAACTAGCAATATTTGGCTCTGGTTCCTAGAATTGACTCTTCGAACCTGCTTTTGCAAGGATATCTGCCTCTTCATTGCCTTGTATTCCTTCATGTGCAGGAGTCCACATAAAAATATTTCTGTTTCGTTCGGCTAGCTTTATTAAGCTTCTGTAAGAGCTATGGATAAGATTTGATTTATCAATTGGGGAAGCCAGAGCTTTTAAGACAGCTTGTCTATCTGAAATTATGTATATGATGGCACCTCTGTGCCCCCTTTTACTGCACTGTAATGCCGATACCTCGATGGCATAGGTTTCAGCTTGAAAGACAGTGGGATATGTGCCAAGTTCCGCGCTAAACCTGAACCTTGGTCCAAATACCTCGGCACCGGTTTTCTCACTCATTTTTGAACCATCAGTATGCCATACTGAAGCTGCTGGAGGTAAGGCTCTTATTAAGCCTTCGACTTCTTCTCTTTTAGATATTAGTATATAGTCTGACAAAGTCATATAGTCTGACAATGCAATTGCTTCGATTCCCAGTTTGATTTTCTGCAGGGTCATGATAGCTATGTCCTGGTCTTTTGTGTTTGAAATTGTTTGTTAGATGCAGCTTTGTTGCTGTCATTCCTGCCGTCTTCATCAAATATAGATGAATTAGTGGAAGTTCCAGAATTTTTCCAGGGCTAAAGTAAGGCACGTTCTGAGTGCTCCAGAAGCCCCAAGGCATGCTATTCTTTGTATTTTTGTAAGTTTAGCACATGCTTTCGTTTGTTCTATTTTTGGTCACCATACAAATGTCGCGTCAGATATTATAAGTAGACTTGTAGAGCCATACAGTCATCTGTGGAGATAATTCCCATGTTTTGCCAAACATATTTTGACATGCAAAAAACGCCCTGTTAGCTTTTTTGTTTATGTTATCTCTGTGAGGATTCCATGACAGTTTACTGTCAAGTATTATTCCTAGGTGTTTTGTTCCCTTTACTATTTTGATAGCAACAGCCTTTACAATAGTTATAATTTTTTATAAAATATGAAATGCTTTAAAAATATTCATTATTGTTAAGAAGATAAATGTTATTCAATATTCAGATAGCTTTTGTATGCTTGCATTCATTTTTATAGTTTTTGTATGCCTTCACTTATTTTAGTGAACAACTCAAATAAACTGATACCATTTTTTAGTTCTTTCATTTTAAAAACAAAATAGCTAATATAAATAAAAGTTTATACATTTGGTTTATAAACATATCATATTGTACGATACTTACCTATGTATTGCAGGTATAAATATAAATTCTGTACTTTTACTATATATATACACACATACCATTATGAAGTATCTACCACATCCTTGTATGTAGCTATATAGAAAATATTTATTTGTATAGAAACTTTTAATTTTTATAAACTTTTCTTCAAATATTATTCCGGTATGTTATGTATAAAAGTTTAAGTTTAAAAACAAATAAATAAAAAAAATTAAAAACAAAAACAAAAATATTTACCGATTTTCTTACAAGAGAGTGAAAACTTTTACTCTTCTTACAATAATATTTCGTTTATGTAAATTAAATATTTTACATGGGTTTTGTTTGTATATCTTTATTTAATATTTTAATATTGGAGTGTTTAAATGTTTTTGTTTACATTTTGTTATTTCGTTTTTGGTTGTGTAGAAAAGGTAGAGAAATTGTCTCACGAATAAAATATAGAAAGAAAAAATTTTAAAACTTTACAAAGCACGGATTTTTTTTTTCTAACAAAACGAAAAAAAAATACAATTCAATTTTTTAAGAATTTTATATTGTAAAAGAAAAATCAGGACCAGACGAAAAGTCGTATAAATTAAATTACGTTATGATTGAATATATTATCTTATACTTATGAGGTTAAAGGTAGGAAGGGGGCAGAAAAAATATGTTATTCAACTATATAATGAGTACCAGCTCAAATCTCTTGGCATTATTTTAACTAAACTAATAATTATTATTCTATAACTAAATATTTTTTTCTTTTGTTATAAGTTATAATATAAAATAATTTCATGCTTTTTTTGGACCACATACCTTTAGAGTATTATGCACACTGCTAAGCAATACGACATTTTTCTTTTTTTTTGTAGATGTGAACATACGGTAATTGTCTGTATAACCAAACATACTGGACTGTTATTCTCTATTATCATAACTATAAAATTATTTAGAAATGTATGTTTTATTGTTCTTCAAAGTTCCTACCAAACTGAGATTCCATGACATGAGAAACTCAGATAGTTTCGATGATGTAAAAAAATTATTACAAATCCTTCACCACTCTTTCACTCTGATTTTTCTCAGGAGTAGGACCATTTTTACCTGTATAAATTTGGCCTTTTAAAGGATAAGAAGAATGAGCGTCACACACCCACCAAATTTTGATGCCATACTTTGGTGGCTTTTGAAGTATATATATAGTAAACTTTGTTCTGCCCCTAAATGGAAAAAGTTGTACGTCTACTGTCAAGGCTTCAGAAGTCTTATATAATGATTCCAAATTATTATTCATCCTTTCCCAAATTCCACTTATAGGAGCAGCTTTATCATCTTATAGTGTTTCTCGTCTATTATATGAGTTGTCAAAACCGAATGAACTGCTGATGGGCCAAAATCTATTGATTCCCGTACTGGTTTTGATCAATGGATATGAATTGATGTGCCATAACTCTTTTGAATGTTCAAAATTCGAATGTTTTACACCAGCAGTAATTAGTGTGCTTGAATAGGCATCAAATTCTTCTGAAGTTAATATTTTCCATTGTTTTTAGCTTTTTTCGGGATTCAAACTATTGTAATCTGCATAAGTATCTGTAGTTTTCTATTCGTTTCTCGAATTATAATGTTGCAAATATTATTATCCAATAAAGTTTTCAATATTTTTGAACTACTTATCATTTTAGTGTGCGCTGCTGGTCCTTTGTTTTCTCGCCTGATCAGATTTTGGCTTACTCCAACTTCAGGTGATTCAGGATGATATTTTTGGCATTTAGTACCATCTTTGGAAGAACAGAAACTTCTTGTTATCTCAATATTACTTTCTGTACTACATTCTTCATAACGAAAATCTTCCTCATCGTCGTCAAACATATTCTGAATTTCTACCACATCATAATGTTCTTCATTTAAATCTTCGGATTCTTCTGATCTTAACATTTTTCGTATTTCAGTAGCATTGAAATTCACTCTTCTAATCATTGTATCTTCACCATCTTCCTCAGACTCAATATCTGATATTTCATCGTTTTATTCCTGATTGAAATTTGAATTTTTTTTCATATAATATGTATTGCATAACAGGGTATGTTAAGTGTTGATGGCGTATATTTTTTAGGTATAGACAGAAGGGTTAATATACTATCTTTACATGCAAAATATATTACTACAACAAAATGCATAGAATTTACTTCAATAAAATTTTATTTATGAACCGAATTAATAAAAATCCTGTTTATCAAAAATATTCTAATTGTTCTTATTTCATTACGATGACAAAAACAATAATACTACAACCTAAAATACAACATTTCTTTCGAAACAGTATTCCGGGTTTTTCCTTATGGAACAACCACGTTACTTACTCTTCCTACCCTATAAACAAACGCTTTACTTAGTCTTCCTACCCTCGAACATCTCATGTATAGGAATAAAGATATGCCACAACCAGTTTGAATTTTAATCTTCAATGACATGAGAATTCAAACATGAGTTTTGATTATATTGTACGATAGTTTTGGTTGCTTCCAATTTCATGTAATCATTATTGGAATTTTGTTGGGGAGTTAGCAACTTAATTTGCGTTGGTAACTGTATCTATCGACTTATGTAAATACATATGGATCCTCTGGAATATTTTGTTATTCTAGTAGTAGTTTCTGGTTATTAAAACGAACTGCAACATTTTTTAGAGCAAAATTCAGATAGAAATTTAGTCATATAGAAATATAGTCAGATAGAAATATAGTCATTTAAAACTTTCATACTAATTCCTAAAATTCAGTATAATACGTTTTCAGTCTCTATACTCTTCAATACTTTGTACGGTTATACTGATCGTTGGTATTCAAATTTAGCCATTTAAGTCATCTGAAATTTTTCTTTCACCAAGCTGCATTCAATTCATTATTGCAAATGTTATTAACTTCAAGCGTGTCTGTTTTTGATTTTTAAACAAAAGCTATTTTGATTCTTCTAAATTATGAAATTACAATATTATGTTTAATTATTTTTATTTAGGTATTTACAATATTTATTTTTTTAAATTTATCAAACGAAAAATATATTTTTTTTATATTAGGTACATTCCAATTAGAAGTTCCATATTTCTAATATACTAAAATTTTGAGATTTTACTCCTGGCAGCTGTATGTTTAGCTACCCATACCAATCCGAATTTTGGAAAGCGGTTGAAAAGACTTCATTGCTTTTCAGAAAAGCTTCAAGTCAATAATACCTTTGGCTTTGAAAATATTCGTTGTATGTTTTAGGAGTTGTATGTTGCGTACTCGAATCAGCCTTTAATTTTTAATAGATCACCTATATTATGTATATAAATTTGATGTCTGTAACACAATTATAGTGTTTTGAATAGATGCGAGGAGTTGTATGACAGCGACCCGAACCAGCATAAATTTTCGAAATCGGTAGAGGTCGTATTTCTTTATCTTTAAAAGAGTATCTTAGTGTAAATTTTCATGTCTGTAACACAACTGGTTTTTGAAACATTCCCGACTGGTGCTAAGAGTTGTATATTGGCTAACCGAACTTGTCTTTGGTAGCTTTGTAAAGTATCGCGTACGATTATGTTTTTTGATCATGAATAATGGTGAAAAATTTCAAATCTCTGTCTTCAAAACTGTGGGCGTCTACAACGAACAAAACAAACAAACTTTACCTTTTATAAGTATAGATAACAAATGGTATAATTAGCTAATTTTATTTTTGGGGATTGTTTATTTTTTATGATTTTGACTCTATTTGTGACATTGTTGGTTTTTGTAAAAATAATAATCCGTTTATACTATTTCAGTGTAAGTTTTAAAATCCCCTTAACGAATTATGACGTTTGCGTCAGGTGATTTGAATGAACCTCAAGTCTAGGTCAGTATTATTGTTTACTATTTTTGTTTTCGATTTAACAGTTTCTACCACCTTTTCAAATTACTAACGTAATAAGGGGGAAATCTGTTGGATGAAACCCTTCAGCAATCTCAATGTAATAAGTATATATTTTGAAGGAAACTGATTTGTTAATAGAAACAAACATGTTTTCTTAGCTTAAACAGTAGAGTTGATAAAATAAAGTTGCTTCTCAAAATGCAATATCTTTTCGGTATTTAAATATTTTTTTGATAATATTAGTTACATATTTATTTTAAGCGCTAGTTTTGATTTTTAGTTCTTTTCTTTTTGTATTTAAAAATATTTTTATTTTTAAAATATGTAATTAAAAATATCAAATTGGTCAGTCAATCAATTTAAGTGGATCATTTTTTGTAAGCTATTTTCGAAAGCTGAAATTATATTTTTAATAACACTTTTTCTATTATTGTAAAAACAAAAATAAAAAAATAATATTTCAGTAAATCAAATGGGATTAAAAACAAAAGTAGATGTAAAAAAAATCATATTGAGAAAAATGTGTATCCTTGTTGATTTTTTGTTTTTAAATTAATTAAATTTTTTATAATATACATATATATTGTACAAACTGAAAAAAAAAAAACAAAATTAAGCAAAAAATATTTTCAAAATTAGAAAAATGTTAATTTTCGAAAGTTTTTTATTAACAAATAATCACCATCTACATATTATGTATAGTGAAGATGTACTAGCTCTTAATCTCGAAATAAATAAGTTTACTTTATGGAATGACTCTTGTGAATATGATCCCAAATAAGAACTGAATTAACACGACTGCTATCAAAATGTTTATGCACTATGCAGAAACATAACATATTTACCTATATATCAAAAGTTTCCAGAACCAGGCCACTCTCTTGCCCAAGATGTGAATGCTATTCATGAAGTCAATGACCGAGTATTTACAAAATATGGAGATTTATAGTCCGTTTAATCCGCTTATAAATAAAGCTACTGATGAATATGAAGTGTGGTAACGATGTTCATATTTAAAAAAAAAATTAAAATAGTCATCATAGTAATTTTAAATTTAATAAATTTACAACACTTTTCACAAAATCATATAATAGGGCATATGAATAGTTCAGCCATTCTCAAACTGATATATTGTAAGCTTATGTGATATGATCAACTTTTATAGACTTAGTTAATCAGTGTAGACAAGTATGTGATAATCTTTTTGTATGGTCGTGAGTAGTCTTCTGCAAATTCTTAACTTTTATATTTGATATAAAACCTTGTTGTTCCTTGCCAATATTTTTTTCTATTGTTACATTCAGATTTTTTTTCTGAAAGCATTGCAAGTAGCCGTGAATGAGCTTAAATATGAAAAAATATCTTGAATTCATTAAATGTGTTTTCGCTTATCAGTTTTTTTTATTATAGGTACTCTCTACTACTCGTATACTGTTGCCAATGGCTAAATACTGTTTCATGCAAATAGACTGCTATTTTTTCAAAAGTTTGACCTTGCGACTTATTTATGGTCATAGAAAATGGCAATTTAATAGGGAAATGTCAACGTCTAAGAATAAATGGCAGTCTATTCTAGGAATAAATACAATTACACCTATAGCTCTGGCAATTAAGACTTCCGCGATTATTAAATTGGATTTTAGATCTCAGTAGTATTATTATACTACCATCTTTTAAATTAAGTTTATGTGGTCCATTTGGACAGCCGCCATTTAAAAACTCTATAGGATAATTTACTGCATTATTTTCATCGCAATTATCAATTTAATTGGTACTTGGATAAGATATTACATTTGCCTCCAAAATATTTAAAACTCGTTCGTTGATTGTGTCAACACCAGAATTTTTTGGGCGAAATATTGCCTTTTTTGCCTTAAACGGCTTAAAAAATCCATTGAGTCATTAATTTGTGTTTTTTTTTTAGTTGTTTTTACAAATTGAAGCAGGGTCATTCACATTTTGAACCCGATTAGGATGAATTTTTGGGGGTAACTTCTTAAAATAAATACCAAGGTAACTACGTGGCCTGATTTTAGAAAATTGTCCTAGATTTCAAGAATTTATTTAAATATTGTTTTATAAAATGGATTGTAACTCAAATTTCCCTTAACATTCCAACTTTTTTTTTGTTTTATTAAAAAGTTTTATATTTTTGTTATTATATTTAGTAAAAATATTTTCATAATTTATTTTAAAAATAATAATCATAAAATATTTTTTAAAACCATTAAATTTACAAAAATTTATAAAATATGCAGCTTACGCACACTTAAAAAATATAGTTTTAACAAATTTCGCTACAGAGCTTTGGCAGTTATAGTACGTTTTCAAGCTCATGTTTATGGATAAACATGTTGTTTATGATAAACTGGTTGTTTACGTAGTGGTTTTCCCATACAAATTTGCTGAAAATCATAAACAAGTAGCGAGGTGTTTATATCATAAACCACTTCAAAAACATGTAACCCAACCATGAAATTTCGATTTTTTGTCGATTTTAAATTTTTTTTTGCATGATCCTTGATTTTTTTGTCATAAGTTCATTTTGTCATTTGTCAAAAAAAACAAAAACAAAAAGAAATCAAAATACCAAGAATAGATGAAATTATGTGAATTTGTGTGAAATTAGTTTAGCTTCAATTAATGATCATCAAAAAAACGAAAAATCAAGTATAAATTCTCAATTATCATCAGCACGATTAATTGGAAAATCTTGTATAACTTTAATAGAAAAAAGTGAAGAAAAATTCTATGGAGTTATAGAAGTGATTGAGAAATTACAAGACTTACATGGAAAGTTAACAGAAGAATTAAAACAAAGGATATTGTAGATTCATTTTTATTTTTAATTCACTTAATTTAATCAGTTTTATATATTAAAAATGTATAAATAATAAGGCTTTATATATAAGTAAAAAATTCAAATGGAAAAAGAGATAATAAATTAAAATGATGATTATTTTTTTTATATAATTGTAAATTGATTATTTTTGTATTTCGTTTTTGAAAGATTCTCAGAACTAAATGTTGAAGTGAGTAAAGTGGGTATGGTAATAAACTAAAATGTGAATTATTTTATTTGTTTCTCTGATATTATCATTTTTTTTAAATCCTCCATATTTTCTTTTATTTTATTCATTTATCGTATGACCAATTATAACAGCTTAAGTTCTACTCAAAAATAATACAAAAAAAAATTTTTATATAAACAGTAGTATAGTTTTATATAAACAATAAACAGCTGATTGTTTTCCAAAAAACCTTGTGAACACTTGACATTTGACTGGTTTATGAGCTAGTTGTTTATCCATAAACATGAGCTTGAAAACGTACTATTACGTAGCTAGAATCTTCTTTTTACAATGAATTCTACCATTCTACCATTTCTAATAAACACAAATGAATGTACATTTGGTTGTATACACCATACTAATTCAAATATTATTATCGTTGTATTTATTATTTTACCAAAGAAATATTCAAAGATGTTTTATGATATCTTACTGATTAGATATTTTATGTTCTAATACAATTTATTAGGGTTTGAAAATAAAGAAATATACATGCATGTGTTCACTTATTTCAGGTATGATGTATAAATTTTAACAGTACATAAATATAATAACGTTATTATAAAAAACGTTATTTTTGAAATTCTGTAATTTTTAAATATATTTTTGAATATGTCCACCTTAGGTATGTTAGCAACAATTTTTATCTATTAAAATTCGTTCCTAAACATTTTTGAAGAGGAAATAAGTGATTACGAGAAATATCTTGTTAACTGAAGCTGATTTAGTAAAGTTGAATTTTCTTTAGGCAATTTCTTCGTATAACAACAAATACCAAGTATATTATACTAACATCTACGACTTGAAATACAAAATTTCAAATACAATATGGCAAAAAATTGTCTCAAAACATAGATCGAATGATTTTTGGAACTAAGAGTTCGCTGAATCATTGGAGATCTAGTGTACTATCATATTAATATCTTGCCAAAGACATATCAAATGCGACATATCACAAATTTGGTCATCATGAAAATTGTGACAAGTATTTTTGTAAGCGGCGTGAAGAAGAAACCTTTGTAATTTTGATTATATCAAATCTATTCTTTGAAGAAATTACTACTGCTGTGTAACGTTTAGTCCAAAACTCAGACAGTTTGTTACTTAATATGGACTCAAATATTTGCGAATAGTTCAATAATAAAATTTGTCAATACGTAGGAAGGAACCGTATAAACCGTATTTCTCCGTGACAGTCTCCAAGTAGATGTTCAGCTGCTATTGACCAATTCAATACTAGGCAGGCTTTTACAGAGTTTTTGATAGAAATAAATAGGAGTGAAAGAAATACAAAAATGCTTATTCCAAACGCAGAAGATAAAATAATTAAAAGAAATATAACCAGACAAAATAAGCAACATAAGCTAAATAAAATATTAAGAAGAGCTAAACATCACTCAGTATAGATAAAAATTATAGAGCAGACACATGTGAAAAACCAGATATGTTACATAAAAGAAAAAAAATAATGCTGGAAAAGTTGAGAACAAATTTTGAAAATAGGGCGAACATTGAAATTGATACACGCGATCAATCTGGTATGGAATCACTGCCTCAGACTTTAAATTTGTAAAGTTCGAAGTAATTCTAGCTATCATAATATAACCAAATACAAGCTCTATTCAGTTGTATGCACAAACACCATTATTTATGGAATGTAAAATAAAAAAAATACAATATCAGAACCTTAAAAATTACATTTTCTTAGAGCTACTCCAAATGGACTGGTTGAAAATAATGGTACTTATGAAATAAAATGCCCTGATTCTGCAAAATATGATTTTTCAAAAGAAGCTATAGGCCAAAAAAAGATAAAGTATTTAAAATACAATACTGATGAAAATACAATTGCACTATAAAAATCACAGTACTATTTTTATCAAGTGCATGGTAATTAAACATAACAAAAATAAATGTTGGTATACGAAATTCACAAGACTTCAAGTATGTACGAATTGAAAAGGACCATACATTTTTTTCTAATAAAATGAAACCTAAATTGGAATATTTTTATAATAATTTCTCATTACCAGAATTATGTTATCCATGGATTCCCACAAACATGAGAATAAGAAATACATGAGTTACTTTAAATAATAAATTTAATTGTAAAATAATAAATTTTAAAATTAAATAACTTTTATAACATTAAAATATGTGTGTAAATAAATGTAATATAGCCAAAAAATACTTTTTGTTTTTTTCCTTCAAACAATTTTTTTTCCTTTGCACAAAAAAATATCAAATTAAAAATTTTAGGGTGATCTTTCGTTTTTATAAAGAATAATTTTTTACATGATTATAAATTTTTTTCTTGAAAATACATTGAAGTACGATTGTTTATCTGTATTCCTTCTTTTTATTCACATGTAAATTTTTACTATAGTGGTATATACTTTCAAGTAAACTGATCATCCAGATAGTGTAAAAATTAAAAGAAGCTTTATAGCTTTCAAATTTACATGCACCAATGTTTAAACAAATTTTTACATGAAGTTTGAGCTTTCAATTCTGTTTAACCCAGCCTTAATTGCTCAAATTTAGACCAAAGTTTGCTGAATTTTATGCAAGAGCTTATAACATCTGACTGGTTTTTATGGGCAATATGAGCATTTCAGAAATCAACAAATTTTGTTCATTAAAATTCATACAATAATTAATCATATCCCAAAAATTGGTGTATGGGTCATTTTATAACTAACAAAGTCTTAATAAAGTGGATTATGAAGCAATCTGGAACTGAATATCTTCGAAACGATAAAAGACAGCAAAAAACGGTTCCGACCAAAAGAAAGAGCGTGTCTTAAAACCTATGAATCTGTTTCTAAGTCAAAAAAGTGTAAATAATGTATTTAGATTTAGAGATGTGTTTAACATTTAAATAATTTATTATTCCGCTATTATTTAACTATTGAACAAATCAAAATAACTCTTGCGGCCTTACTAAATTTTGCATTGTCGTTTTGGAACTACTAATAGTTAAAACCATTGTAATGATCATGACAAAATTTAATACTACTTTATTTTAATACAATAATATTCATACTGTATTTGACATTATTGCGAATTGATATTAAAAGGAAAATTAAATACAAGATGCAAGCCCTCGGGTGCAATATTTTTCAATTACTTTTGTATATTATAATATGTAATTAATTTTTGTTTTTCGAGATTTTTTGTTAATATTTTGATTACCAATGTACAAAATAATTTTTTATGAAATTCAAATTAAAATTACAAATAAATATGAAAATTCATTGTGCGTTAAAAATTAAAAAAACTATTTAAATTTCCCAGAAATTTTTCATTATCCGATATAGTTGTGTAAAAAAGTTATTTCAAAATTTTTTTTATGAACAATTGAAAAATTGTTGTCAGGCATATATTATTTTCCAAGAAATTCAACATAAAGTTCTTTCTCAAGCTGGTCGACTTTTATAAATCCGACAAGTACTGGTTCCCGTATTTCAAAGCATATTTTGTAATTAAATGTTCTTCAAGAATATGTCTTTATAAAATATTCCATTAAAAATAAACATCTTGAGCCTAATTCAAACTCATAACTTTTTTGGATTCATAACACCTGTGTAGTGTGTAGTGAAGGCTAATAATCAAAACCATATTTTATTACACAATACAATGAAGGTGGATTTAATAATGTTAACATTAAACTGCTATTATTTTGTATTATCGTCAAAATATTATCATAAATCTGAAAGTAAAATAACGATGGGATGGAACAATAAAGGAATATCAAAACCTCAATAATTCCTTTAATGCAGTTATTATGTTAGCTACAAACATTAAAAACTGTATTCTGATAGAAAATTATTGTAAACTAATAACAAGATTACAACCTATAACATCCTGGTAGTTTTATATTTTACTTATTGTAGACCATTTTATTAAATATATTCATATAATAGTTTTAATAGATTTTCTAAGATTCTATGATGTGGAAAAGAAGTTAATTAAATTTCCAACAAGATAGAATTCAAACATATTATTTTCTTCTAATTTAATCTGCATGTCTAGTTCTAGAATTTAATGTTATTTTTGCGGTTAAAATGCAGCTGAAAACAATGTTGTATAAAAGTGTGTAATTTGTATATGACTATGTGAAATAATATAATATTGATAATATGATAGTAAAATAAAACTTAATCTTGGTCTTGATGAAGTTCTTAATGGTTACAATATAATATGGTTATAATTTAATGTGTGTGTGTTTTTTGAGACTATGTATACCTATAATACTGGTTATTTTCTAAATGTGAAAATTTTTAATTGTGGTTAATATAATATGATATTATATAATATGTGGATTGTTATTTTGGATTATTCTGTATAACAAATTGTGATTTTATAATTTTGAGATTATAAAAACTAGAAGACCCCTATGCAATTACATAAAAGTTATTCTGTTAAAAAATTTATTTTTAAACAATAGTATTTGTTACAAATTTCCTATTTTTCAAATTTTTTGATTTGCACCTTGTAAAACTATAATTTAAACTAACTTGCTCTGGAACAGTATATATTTGGTCCTGCAATGTCTTTAAGCAATTAAGAGACTCTTCAAGAGTTTGATCCTGACTGTTCCAATGTCTAGCCCTGAGATTTATTTATAGAAGATTTATAGAAGAATAGAGACAAAAGTATTGATATCGAATTCATTTAAATGGCAATGATAGGTTGTAAGCCATATCTAATGACATTATCAGAATAAATTTAATTGTGGGGCTTATGAATGAAAACTAGATGATGAATAATCAAAAGTACACTATAGATGATGAATCCAAAGTACAAGAAGAAAATAATCACATTGTTGATTCAAATCAATATTTTATTGGAAAGGAGGGCACAAAGTGGAATAAAATTCCATCAACATATCAAAGGGCTAGATAACAAAATATTTTGCGACAAAAATCAATAGGTCCGCCATCCCTTAACAAAAAGTTTAACTGATTGTGAAACATTCGCCGCAATTTTCAATACATCAATGGTTGACATAAATTTTTAATTTAACTTCGTATAAGAGAATTTTTCTTTTTTATAACATACCAAAAATTTAAAATTAAAAACATTTTTTTTCAAAAAAAATTTGTTGTTTTATTTATTCTGTTGTAAAATATATTAATTTTAGTATATTTCTATTTCAATTTAAAATATTTCAGAAACTTTTATCTTATTTTTCAACTTTTATCGAAATTATTACAAAAATTTTATAGAGTACCATACATTTTGTATGAATAAAAAAAATATTAACATACGTTAATCCTTCCCAAGTGAAGATTAGGTATATCACCTTTTCGTGCTTAATTAAGTACTGCAATCTTACACTACAATAACTACAATATTTCGAGTATTTATTTAACAAATTACTGACTCTACTCATTAAATGTGGAAAACTACTGCTATTGCCAGGAACCAAGCCTAAGTTTAATAGACAAAAAAGGGAATAAAAATTGAAAGTCAAGAAATGGTCGAAAATTTCATCCGAATATTTTGACGTTTTGCCATTTTATATTTACATTTTAAAATCATTTGCTTTTCTTTTGTATTTCTGAAATTGTAAATATTTACCAGTGAAATTAAAATATGTATAAGAACTTAAATTTACCTATATTATGAGAAGTAAATGGACAAAGGAAAATAAACGTCAACGGTATGAAAACTTAAGCATATTAGGTATGCAGTTAAATTGGAAAATGATCTGAAATTATCATATTTTTTCAATGTTAGGAAAACCGTAACCAAATAAGTTTTCTTAGTTAGTGTAAGGCCTACTTTCCTTCCTGTGATCTCTTGAAAATTTATAAAACATTAAGAATACCCAAAATGGAGTACGATTCTCATATATATTGTGGCGCTTCTAGAAATGCGTTAAAATATTTGAATAAAATTCCAAAAAGGGATATTCCGTTCTATAAATGACATTTAGGTCATATACACTAAATAACTATAACGTTAAATATCTTAATACCAACGTCGTTATGACGTCGTAAATTAAAAAACCAAAAAAGTTTATAGTTAAAAATGTAAAAGTTATAATTTATCCGTCAGCACGATTACAATACGATGTTTTATTTTATCATTCGAAACAAAGTTATTTTATAACATGTAGTTCCCAACTTTTTTTTACATTTTTACAATTCTCAACCGTCGTCTTGCTTATAACGTCGTATATACGTCGTAACATCTTATATTTTATAACTATATTTTTAACTGATTGATCATATAAAATTTAATATATACACAATTCAATCAACAACTGCTGACATTAATAGGTTTATATATTATTTATTATAATTTATTATAATATTGATTATAACTTTTTTCAAAAACTTCTGGTTTTTATTTAAATCTATAAGGATACAACAATATACAGTTGCAAAGAAAAAATCGAAATGTCAACGAGAAGCAAAAATTGTTAAATTTTTTTACAGCACGTAATATGGGTGATACTCAGCGAACTAAATAGCTCTATATATTGTTGTGATAACCAATATATTGCTAAAGAGTTCTGGTCACTACATTTCAGAAATTCTGAATATCTCACAGAGTATAAGGAAATATAAAAAGGCAGTTTCAACTACCTATCTATCGACATTTATGTATGAGAAAATTTGCTTCACATTAATTTCTTTCATTCTGCTTCATTCACTTACAAAAGTAGTCAAATATGACTATCCATTAAGTTTTCCATAACTCTCACGGTTATATTCCGATTTTCTTCATTTTATACCATTATCATATTCAACTTAGCAAAGACTTATTTAATGATTAAGGATTCTAACCCAACGCAATTCGAAAGGTTTTTAATAGTTTTAGTGTTCTTTACAAAGTGAAATTATTTTATTGTCAAATTATTTTCATCATAACACCTTCAGTTCTTTGCATCTGGCTTTTCTAAAAGAGTTCACACGAATATTTTCTTTGGGCTTTTATGGTATTTTTTTATAACGTTTTGCATATAACACACTAGATATTTTCTATATTTTCGGAAACTTCTGTTATTGCTTTTTCTTATACATAATGTTATACTGGCGTATTGCTTATAACTTTGTAATATTTATTATATTTTATAACTATATCTTTAGCTGATTGATCATATAAAATTCAATATCATTCATATAAAATTCAATATTTACAATTGCTGAATTTTATTTTATGTTAATCAATTCTACGATTTCAATATGGTATAATATTAATAGAATTAAATTCAAAGTCAAACTAATAATACAGTTAATGACCTTCAGTTAAAAAACCGATTCTCATTTATCAGTATCACCCAAATTTTCGATATATGCAATTATTTGGAAAATAATATGTCAAAAGTCAAAAATATTTACACAAAATGTCTTTCAAGTAACTAAAAAAAAAACAAAATTTCTTTGTTGATTAATTGAAAATGTTTTTATTTAGTTCACAAATGTGTTTCTGTGTTTTTTAGAGTTACATTTCAAACATCTTAAAAATTTTCTTCAAAGGTCTACTAAATAATTAATCATTTTCTTTTACATAATACAAAATAGAAAAGAAATGCCTGGATACCCCCAGAACTTTTTAAGTCTTTTTACAAACAAACAAAAAAAAAGGTACAAAAAAAACAAAAATTGTCACCAGATGTTCATGATTGTAAGAATATAAATTATTACGAACAAGAACATAAATTACAAGAAAAAAAGTGCGAAAACTACTGTCAGAACTCCAATCTCACAAATTTTAGAAAAAATAACTGGAATTATCAAAATATTACAATAACAGTATGTGTATCAGTTCAATGATACTTTAAGAATCTATATAGCCATATTTCTATAATATTTAATGAATCTTTTAATTGAATTTTGTTTAACAACTCAATGGTATAGTCTAGGCCACATGCTAAATATTATTAAAATGTATTATTGTACTAGCCTCAAAATTAATGTATAATTAAAAATTCATTAAAATAGTCACGTCCACATCATCCTCTGCTAATATAGTGATACCTCTACCATAGTACAAAGAATAAAATATCATTTCTGTAATTACGCAATATAAAATACTACAATATCAATAAGCCGACAATAAAATAATCTCATTTGAACTTATTTCGTTACACCCGATGTTTTGTTTTATTCCAACATTTATAAAAAGCAAATAAACGATTTTTAAAACTAAATGTTGTATTAAATTAAACTTTTGTTTATTTTATTTTTTAAATTTTTAAATTGCATACATATCACACTGTCCATTCTAGTAGATAATAAGTCGAACATTCCATTTTTTAGGACAGCGATTTAAAGACTTAAAAACTTCCTAAGCTTTTTCTCTACTTATATACAAGACAGAAATTTGCTTACTGCGGGAAATGAAAGAGATTTTGACTCTAATAAAATCTATATTATAATACACAAGAGCCCGATTAGTGAAGACACACTTTTCGTAGTTTTTCATGTGCCTTCGTTTTTCTCTTTATTCAATCAATCAATGATGTAGGCCGTGAGGCCTTGATACATCAAGAGGTCATGTAAATATGCTGTTCCATTATTTCTTTCCTTGAATCCCAACCCGATATAAACTGATGTTCTCATCCATTCTATCGACGCCACTTATGTACTTATTATATTGCGTATATGCGTTTTTTCGAAACGGCGGAAGAACCATTTAAAGTTCCAATTTCATTTGGTGGTTCAATAAATATAGACTTAGGTACGTCCGTACATAATGCTGTTTTTACTGTTTCTATAAAATCACAAAAATAAATCACATACAATGATATACTCTGAATAAATGTTTTCTTTAATAGATTAGCGGGTTACCATTATTGGCAACAGACTAATGATACAGACAATAATACTAATGAAAAAAACCTGAATAAGATACTTTTTGAACTGAAAAGTTTCTACTTAACAAATAACTACATTTAGTTAAAATAATTATCCAAAAATAAAATTTAATCCTTACGGTTTAATATTTGGAAAAATAATGCAACTTATTTTTTCATGCCATCCATTTTTCACAATTTTTTTTTTTTACTAAACTGTAACCCTATAACTATGTACTGCACTATTCCTATTTATGTCATTTTAATATCAAAACCTAATATGAGTAAGTACATATAAATAGGTAAAAAAAAGTACAATACGATTTTTATTAAAATAACGGTTTTTATCTCAATAAAGCAAAAACACCTATATGTTAGTTGTTGCAATATGGCAACACAGGGCCAATTTTTTTTTCTGTTTTAATTCGGGTTAGTTTTAAAGGAAAATTTATAAAATATAAGTATTTCCTTTTCAGATACACGAAATTTATAGGAATTTATATAGTTTTACAGATTAAAACATTTTAAAGAATCATATATTCACCAATACAAAAAAGAGATAACTGAAATGATGTGATATATTATTATGTTTATCGAACGTATATTAAAATTCTATAGTTCAAATTTATTTTACAAATACTATAATAGTTTTTTTTTTTTTTTTTCTTTATTTATCTGTGTCCACTTACAATTTTAATAATTCAAAAATAGTTACAAATTAATTCAATATAATTGCAAAACAATTTTAAAGTTGTAATTTTGACACACATTGTATATAAGAGTTTTATGACCGTAGCCGAAGCTGCCTGGTCTTATAATTTATTAATAATATAAAAATTCAATTGTTTGACAATAGTTTTTTTTTTCTTTTAATATAAAATATAAAATAAATAAAATCAGTTAGAAATTCATTAAAATTTTACATTAATTCAAATATATTTAAAAATTTCACATTTAAACATTAAAAAGTTCGACGATTTTTTGTTTGTATTGACATAAATTATCATTTGACTTAATATTACCAGATAGATCATTAAAAATTTTTAAACAATTGTAGAGACAGTTTATCTTTTGACGGTTTGTTTTGAACAGTGATAGATAAGAATTGTATTTGTTTTGGGTGTTTTAATTATGCACATCTACATATCTTCGCAAAATGAAATAATGCTTAATTTGATTATTTATAATTTTAAAGCCCAGAATGTACAATTCACGCTTACATATATTATCGAAACTAAGGTACTTATCAGAATAAATCATACTCGTTGGGTTCAATATTGGGTAATTATGAATTATTTTAATAGATTTTTTCATTAGTATTTCAAAGAGTTAATTTTAATAAAAAGTAATTGCGGATATTTGGCTTGATGATTATATGTATATACATATTAGAAAACCCCTTGGTAAATCTCCGGTCAGTAAAAATAAAGAAATTTTGGTGTAAAACGGCACAATAAAATGATTTTTATGAACATTTGATATATTTGAATTATCTGAAAACAATGTATAGAATAGTAGTATTAATAGCAAACCACAAAAAAATAAAAATTATTCAAAGTTTTAAGTTAATCTTTATAAAGTTAACTCTTTTACTTTTATTTTTTATAAAATTAACTCTTTATGTAGTCTGACCGATTTCATCCTTTTAAAACATTTTAAAGGAGTGACGCTGTAGTTACCCAATAGAATATAAACTTTCAAATTTATTTTCCCCAATCGAGTTAAAAACGTAATTGAAACACAGAATCTAAACATATTTACATGGTAGTCTGAGGACAATATTAAATTTAATATACTCTTAAAGAATGGTGATAACAAGGCTTTCTTTATAGCTATATTTGTGAAGACAAAATACGATGACGTTAATTTAGAAATAATAATCAGATATATAAATTTTATATAAGTAGGAAATTCCAATTGAATTTTGTTTACTAATTATTTAAATATTAATCAAATTAATCAAATTTTATGTTGTGCATCAATTAACGTATACATTGTTTCACATTTTAAATCTGCAATTTAAAAATGTATTTTTTTTATTTATTTAAAATTGGTTAATTTTGAAGGGCAATGTATTTCCAAAGTATTATTATAATAAATGTCAATAAAATTTCTTTCCCAGCCAAATTTTGAATTTTGGTCACAATAATTATAAATATTGATATAGTTATTCTTAACTGCAAATTATTATTTATTCGTAAGGCATTTTTTATATTATTATAAATCATTTACACACAAATATAAAAAAGATAAATAACTATCTGCCTTTCTAATGAAATAAATTTAAACTCCATAAAATTATTATTTTAAAATAAAAAATAATACCTTTCTCATTCTCGCATAACACAAATTATTTCAAATGAATTTCATTTCAAAATAAAAACATATATACACTAATGCATATGTATACTAATCACAATGTTACAGCACTTGCTATCGTGCGTTATGTTATGGGAATATCCATTTTAGTGCTATAATGTATCTATAACGTTTCGGAACAATTGCCAAACACTTAATTTAACAATAATATTGCTATACGAGTGTTTAAAATAGTGTTAAAATAAGAGCTCGCAAGAGTCTTATAGCAATAAAATTATTAAGTGGGATATGACCACTATAATCAGATTTGCAGATGTGTTATTGATGTATTAAACCACATTTGGGTGTAAAGCTCATTTTAAAAACAAATTTTGTTTCTTCTTTCATCAGGCCAACGAAAGGCATGTCTTCGATATCTTTTTATCTGTAATAAGTTTCAAAATCAATGAGCATATACATTCATACATCGTGGATGGTACTAGTGATGTAAAATAATACTGACTGTTTTATCTACTAATACAGCCTAATTTATTGGTAAGAGCATTGAACAAAATAGAGTCCATAGATTTGACAAGCATGAACACTATTTAAATAACAATATTAAAATAATCATAACCTATTTGAAAATTAAGAGGTAGTAGTTTTCGTACTTTTCCATTTGGTTCCCAATAAGAAATATTTATTTATTTGTTTATGTATAAAATATGCACATACTTACTTTTACTTGGTTTTTGAGCACCAAACTACTAATTCTTTCTACACAAATCCATTGGTTGGCAAATTTAAATTTACTTTATGTTATAGCTTTTATATTTTTTAATGGTTAACGTAAATTGGTTCGGATTATTAATTCGAAATGCATAACAGTACTCAATTATGAATAAAAGACAGAATACAATAATAAGCAAAAAATTCTATTTTGCAAATAAGAAGCTATTGCAATACCAAAATTTTGAAAACACAAATAATACAATAAAGCCCACTTAATTTCAATATCAATACTTAATTCAAAGTAATAATTATATGATAGCAAATTTAATCGTACTTAGCTTTTAGAATTTTCTTTCCACATTTTTGTAATTCTTCACTCAAACGTAAGTATCTATATTACAAAATTACTATATTTAAAATAATTAAATTTAAATTTCTGTACTAAGACGATAAATATTTTTTTTATCTCTGTTTTATCCATTTAACTTTAATTTTTGCTTTTAATCCTTCCAAACATTTCACGAAAACTTTATTTGTAGTCTGTTGTTTTTTTCTTTTTATTATGTATGTGAAAATTAACTGAATGAAGTTATTTAAAATATTTCGTTGTCTTATAATCTGTAAGGTTATCTCATTTATACTTTATTCAACATACAACTTAAAAAATATACATATATATTTATCTAACTGTAGTTTATATTTATTATGTAATATTGTATATATTTTTATAAGTACAAAGTTTTTAAATTTGTTATTATGTGAAATGTTTTTCTCGTATTTTGCTAATTAATTTTGAAAGTTTTCCTTCAAACTTTTTATTGAAACATGCACATCAAAATTTATAAAAAAAAAAAAAAGTGAACAGAATATAGTGGTACATCAGTTTTGTGTTTGATGATAATATAATATTATATATTAAAATATCTTTGAACTTTAAATTCTTAAATTTCAGATCAACAAAAACTTTATTACTTAAATGGCTTCATAACTATAAGAATATTTTTGTTTCAATATTCTATTTCTAAACGACTTGAATCGACATCTTTATAACGATAGTTAATTTTTTTATTTACAGAAATATTATGCAAGTCCAACTAAGTGTATTTTATTCTTACTGTTTTTGTTACAACCTTGTTTCACACAGTACACATCAGTTAGGGTTAAGTACGAAATTTTATGAGAACAAAATATATAGGAATAGTACTTATTAACATTATTGTCACATTAGATACTCCAAATAAAGAAAATAATTTTAGTTTTAATAGTAAAAAATTAAAGCATATTATAACGAGAAAAGCTAATAAAAAAAGTGCGACAATGTCGAACAATAAAGAGTGAAAATTCAACTAAAAAATTTAGAAAAACAAATAAAAACAATTTTAGCAAAACACCATAAGGTAACAGTTTCTGATAAAGAACAAACATATGTGCAACCACATGGAAAAAAAACCGATACAGTGCTCTAATGAAATTCGAAGACTTCCACGAAGAAGATAATGATGTAGACGCCTCTCAAATTCACGAACCTGATAATGATAAAAACGAATTTGAAGAGTACATAACAGTAATCTCACAAAAACATTCTAAAAACAAACAAAAAATAAACAATATCAACAATGTCAACAATGACAACGATAGTGTGATCAATAATAATAACAATTATTATTAACATAAATAATAACAATAACAATAAAAACATGAACAAAAACATGCCACCAATAAGTGTATTCAACACAGAATTTAAACTTTGAAAGTGATTAAAAAATTATCAAATGTGCATATTATAATATACACAAACCAAATTACAGACTGCAAATGTATACAGGAAATTTTTTAAAAAACCGAAACAAATTATTACACATATACTCGAAAGGAAAAAAAAAGTTACCCCTCTACTGAAAGGATTAGATGGGACATACGAAGAGGACGAGGTTTTAAGTTCTCTAAAAACATTGTGAAAATGAAAACATTAAATTTGAAACGGTCAACAGACTTAACACCAAAAAATCATCCGATAATAATAAGCTCCTATCACATTTTATTGTTCAAACAACCCCGGACAGTAAAATAAATTAAATTAAAAAAATAAAAGCTATTGACAACACAATAGTATACTGGGAAAATTTAAATAAGCAGAGAGAAACGCAATGTATGAGATGTCAGAGATTCTGCCACTCGGCAGTGAACTGCAACATGCAGCATCGCTCTGTTAAATGCGGAAAAAATCATACTGCCGCAGAATGTCCAATAAAAAAGATGAAGAAAAAAATGTTTTGTATTGTATCTTGTGTAAACAATACGGCAATCCAGCTTCTTACAGGAGCTGCCCGGAATACATTAAACGCATTAAACAAAAAGAAGTAACAAAAAAAATTAATGAAGAAAATATAAGAAATAGGTATGAAATGTATAATAAATTCACTAACAAAAATATTTCTTATCCTAATATGTTAGGAAACAATACTAATAACGTAAATAACTCTAATAACAATAATGTTTATAAAACAAACAATAATATTACCAATAACAGCAATAACAATAACGATAAAATACTTGTTAATTTTGTTAATTTAATTGTGTAATTTGCTATCAGTTATAGAAAAAATAAACACAATAGAAACAAAATTAAGGAAAACACAAGTGATATTAAATATTTATTCGAAATGTTTAATGGAACTAACTATCAATAATATGCCACAGTCCACAATTAATAACATTAATTTAAAATTGATTTCTATTAATGTCAATTCAGTGTAGTTTCTTACAACAAAAAATTTTCACTTATGCATCTCACCGAAATCACAAATCCTGACATTCTTTGCCTAGGTAAAACCAAACTTCAAAACAAGCACTCTCTAGAACGATCGAAACGATGGAATTAATCTCAAAATTCTTTCTATCTCAAAAATAATAGAAAGCTCTTTATAATAGCCATCTATGCTTCCAACAGAAACCAATCTAAGTTCCTAGACGAATTAATTAAAGTTTTTAATTTGTTAAATTTATCAGATAGTAATCATTATTATATTATTGCAGGAGACTTAAATGCTAAACATATCTCCTGGAAAAATATGAATAATAACAATATGAATAATCCACTCGACATAATTGGCTTAATACCAACAAAATTCAACATAAATCTAGGCTACTGGTATCGGATGCACCTACCTACCCAAGGAACAACTTATACTTAGATCTAATTTTAATTGCATTTTCCAGCAGATTGCTGTTTTCAGAATTTCTATATCATTAAAAATGACAAAAATACAACAAGTGTCTATAGTTAACCAGAGTGTCCGTCAAAGGGTAAAGACTATTTTTATATATTTATTAGTAACCATTTGTTTTATGAATAAATAATAATTGTAAAACCTAAATAATAAATAATTTTATGTAATTGTTAATTTTAACTTAATTTAGTATTAATTGTAAAAAAAAAAAAAAAAAAAAAAGAAAAAAAATTTGAATCTTTGTGCAAAATACCAAAAAGCTATATAAATTTATATTTAGATTAAGAACATACTGTAACTGTTTGAATTAAACATGAAATAAATAAATATAGTTTATATTGTTCAATGAACCGGCACTAGAAGAAGGAACTGGGAGGCCCATCTTCAGAAAATATCGTTTTTTGAAAAAAACATAACTACTTCAACCAGTGTTAAACTATTAACCGGAAAAACCACTAAAAATATGATATGAGTTCTTAATCTATTACAAAGTATAAAAACAAAGCAAACGAAAATCTTGAAACAAACAGGTAACACTGATGGATGACAAAGAAGAAGAAGAATCAGAAAAACATAAAATACGATTGGTGTTGTATAAGTGGAGAAAATCTATACAGTAAAAGGCATGTATAGTGAACAATTATTGTATACCTTATTGTATGTCCAAAGTATTATGAATACCTCTCTCATCTCATGTACTAGGGTAAATATTTTTTTTTATTAGAATCAATATAAATATATAATTAAACCGACTAATCTCTTTCACGTGTCATTCTTAATAAACACTTTTGATTATAATTAATTAAAAATAAAACTAATTTTATATTTAATTATTACTCTAACTACGCGTACCTGTACACAATTTTCACAAAACTCTTTGATTACAATTGCATTTTCTAAACAAATATATTATTTTTAAGAATTTAATTTCTTGAATTGAATCACAATTTTTCAATCCTCAACTATTATTGCTTATAGAGTCAATTTTACATAGAAGTATTCAAAAATTTTAGAATTTCTGATTCAAGAGCATCTCATTCTCAACTAAATTCATTTTAGTGAATGGAGGAGGGTTTAAAAAATATAATAATAATAATTTTCAATATTCTGTCATAATTTTAACTTGATATTTAATAATTTAATCATATTTTTACTTATGTTTTTGTAATTTTAATTATATTATTTTGTGTCAAGGACTTTTAAAACAAAGTTTAAAAGTCCTTTTCTTTATTCAAAATAATAATAAAAAAAAAAAAATGAAAAAATTTTTTTTTGCTGCCAGCATTTAATATCCTGAATGGTCTTTTGAAGTTATTCAATAAATTCTGTTTATTTTTTATTTTTTTTTTCTCAACTGTTGAGGTTTTTTTTTTCTTTCTATTAAATTATTTCTATTCAAATCAATTTACCGAAATTAATTTCAAGGATTTCTTTACTCTTATTTGTTCTTTTAATATTATTGAATTTGGAAAATTTTCTTAATTATATTATTTCAAAAAGAAAATTAATTAAGTATGAGAATTACAATTAAATTTCGAATTTGATTTAAATCATTTTATAATATTATTAACCCCGAAACCATTTTAAAAGTATTATTAATTGTTTGACAAAAAAAAAATGTGATTGTCACAAGAATTCACATTATGATGTCAAATAAAAACTTGAAAGACTAATCTATTCTGAAGGAATTTTGGTTTGAGTATAAATGTAAGCCCAACCCAAAGAATATAATATAATAATTGTTGGTAGTGTCACGTTGACTTGTGATCACTACATAGGTTTTCAGAATGAACGTGAAAAATTAAAGTGAACCAAAGTTATTTTAGATAACCTACTGAAAAACATTCAAATTTAACAGAACAGAATATATTATTAAAATAGACTAGTGAATCCCCTGTGCAATTGCACAGAAGAAGTTCTTTCAGGTACAATTTCATATAAAAAGAAATATTTGTTTTTGTATAATTGTTGTTGTTTTCTAAATCGCTTGATTCTTGAATATTTATACTTTGATAATGAAATTATCACCTAATACTTTATGACGAAATTAATACTAATTTCAATATAATTGAATACAATAAAATCCTATTACTCTCAACGTAGTATAGATCGATGTATTTTAATTCGTTTATAGTCAAAAACGTTTGTAGTCACAATTCTGTTATAGTCAACACTTTTTTTGTAATAAACTTCATAAGTTCATAGAATCGATGTCATTTATAGTCACATTAAAATATAACACATGAATGACATTAAAATATAACGCGAATATAAGTGAATTGTTTTATTAAAAAACTGATTTATATATTGTCTTTTTCTATTTTTTATTACAAATATATTTTATGATTACATAACAGAATTGCTATTTATGAAAAAAATAAAATTGAAAATTGTTATACGAAAGATATTTTATTGAATTTGATTTTGTTTATAAAGATGCAATTTTTTTTTGACTACGCCTATGGTCACAAAACGGTTATAGTCAGCAATATTAAGGAAATTTAACGAATGACTATAACCGTGTTTTACTGTATATATTTTTTTTTTGCATAGAAGCAAATGAACTAACATTATTATTATATCATTTTTGAAGAGTAGGTCCTGATTTTTGTTTTTATATGTTGTTTTAAATTTTTGTTTGTGTTGTCGTTTTTTTACTTTTTCTTATAAGTTTAAATAAAATTGAAATTTATTTTAGAGTATAGATGTCGGTCAAGTGGGAAATAACCGTCACAATTTGGTGTAACTATTTAATATATTGTAAGTATTGAGAACCAAGAACTTGCTCAAATTTTAATTTTGTGGTGTAATTAATTTACTATTCAATTACATATTCATGGTTTTTTACTCACCACGTCCTTCATCTTGTGTATTATATATAAAATATATAATAATAATACTATTCTATTGCAAGAAAGTTGTCCGTTATCTTGTTACACCTTCCAAAAATTTCAGTAGATGAGAGATAAAATAAAATTTTTATCGCATTACAACATTTTTTACTGTAAATTTAAAAAGGTAGACCAAATTTTTTGCATTAGAACTCGTAAAAAGTTCAAATTAACCGGACTTAATTACGCTTAATATTATATGCAAATTTTATATGAAAGTATCAAACTTTGGAATTTCTTTAAATTGCATTAAGTCCACCTTGTCCAAACCTTAATACAGAGATTTTTTGGAGACGCGTAAATGAAATCAGACAAAATTTTAACATTTAAATTAGAAAAATTCTCTCATAAATGTTCTATTTGAAATTTATTTCAATTCAATCGAATTATAATAATATTGACTTTTATTGTTCACAATATTGGAGCGGGGACGTCGTTGACAATGAAAAAACGGTATGTTCTAAGTTCAGAATTTTCTGTAATAATTAAAAAAAAATATTTTATTTGGGGACCAGGTTTTTGAAAAATATTCTAACATACCCAATTATCTTTTTAAAATTATAAAATTTTTATGTATTCGAATTTTTATTATACATACAAAAAAACACGTTCCGTAAGATAATCCTTTCATTAAGAATGATTTTATGATGCTAGTTATACAGGGATTTTCATAACTTCAGTAGTTATTTTTTTATTAATATTTAGTTATTATTTGACTGTGTGGTCTTTATAAAGTACAATCATTTGATTGAGATGTTATCTGTTTCTAGTCTTTTTGGGAATAAAAGCGAATTATATATACTATATACTATATTTTATTTAATTCTTTGCCTTTGAGATAATTTTCCTTAAACAGCAACGGTCATTCTTCGTGTGAAAAGACAACACCGGCGGTGGACGGCGACGGCGAACGAATTTCGTGGTTGTAGACACATTAAGAACGAAATTTTGGGGCAAAAATATCTGTTTTTGTTTTTATTAAATATTTTATTGAACATTCAATTTGAGTATAAGCAATTGACAAAATTTTGAAAATTATTAAAATAATTTCTATTCTTGCTTCAATCTGTTCAATCTATTGCTTCAAACGCAAAAAAAAAAAAAAATTTCTTAGACGTAGTTGGTGTATTAGAGAGGTGAACCAGAATCGTGAAGAAGATGGTTTTTTTGGAGAAATGTTACAAGCAAATAAAGAAAAAGGATGAAGAACATTTTTTTAAATTAACAAGGATGGTTGTGTCTTGATTTAACTTACTAGATTCCTTATTAAAAATTAATTTAGAATATTATTTCTCATATAATTACCAGTAAAGTAGTAGTACACCAGTTTATTCTGAAACTTTTTTGGCAATAACATTATAATGTAAGTAACAATAATACTAAATAAATACAACTGATAGTGAAATAAAAATTCTGATATTGCAGTTATTTAGGACATAGTTACAACGTGGAAACTTTAACTTGGAGTTTCAAAATTGGGATTTCACCTAGTTGTAAAATAGTTTATGAAACATGTGAAATTATTTATATCGAGCTGCATCAAATATATTTACCATCACCAAATCCTAGTGAATATTCAAAATGCGCTACATCATCCCCTACAACTTTTTCATACACAACTTTCATATCAGACTTGCCGTTTTTCATATAAAGTCATATAAAATTTCATTAACCCTAACTAATTTTAGTAATTTTAACTAATTTTGACTAAAAAATAAAATTGTTACAATATTCAACTAAAGTTGTGTATGAAAAAGTTGTAGGGGATGATGTAGAGCATCAACACAATAAAAAACAAAAAAAAAAATAGCGAATTTTTTCAAGATAATCAACGTTTTTTACAAAATTTTCAGTTTTTAAAAGCAAAATTTTAAGTTTATGCAGTTATTATTCAAAAACGGTAAGTCTGATACTCATTCAACATATACCGTCAATTAGGTGTATTAATTCGAAAAAAAAGCTATCCTGAAAGTGTTGCTCTAGTTTCAATTTCTTCTGAGCTGTAGTTGATATTCCTTAGACATAATATTTCTAATCCGATTTTCTTTAACCCTCTGTAGCCCAGGTAAATTTAAAGGTAGACCTCTCTTCTAGAACAATTTTTTTCCTAAAATACTCCAAAGAATCACCCCTTAAAAACTTTTTGCTCTAAACCGGACCACCCTGTATAATAATATTATAATATATTATTCACATTTACTTTTGTAAGTCAAAACAGTCTTTGTAACACCCATTGAATTACTACTTCTTGCTCTATCAATAACTTTTCAGTTTCAGAAATATTTGCTTCCTCAATTCTTTGGGCTAGCAATATAAAATGAGCTACTAATGATGAATTTGAAATTTGATTTGTAGGCTGTAAACCTTTATCTATGCCCTCCATAACACTTTTTAAAAAAGATGAAAATTCATCTGTTTTACTTCTTCTACATCTTTTTCTTTCTTCATTAACGGTGTCCGAAAACGACAAATTATTTATAGCTTCTGAATGTAAAAAAATTGTTAAAACATTGTTTATTTTTTTATTATACCAATTTCGAATACATCAGGTGACGATAATGCATCTAATGACTGTTCTCCAAAATAATTTTCTAGGTCTCTGCAAATTTAATTGTTTATATTTTAATGATATTATAACTTATCTTACCTTCTTTTTTAGTTTTTTTTTCCACTCTTGACAGTAACTTAGGTACAATCACTTTTACATGCTTAATTAAAGTACGGTACTACAATTTTTACTACAATATCTACAATATTTCGAGTATTTATTTAACAAATTACTGGCTTGTCAACTCATTAAATGTAGAAAACTACTGCCATTGTCAGAAACTAAGCCTTCTTAGAATAGAATAGTTTCATTTTATTTAATTTGTTACCAGACTATACTCTCAATTATTTTTTGTTATGTATTATATCCCAATGAAAAAAGGTACAAGACCAGGTCGAAAAACCAATAAAGCATTTTTTTTCTTCATCGGAATTCGGAACCTTTCGGTTGAAAGGCAGGCACTCTACCCCCATTGCCCCACCCAGCGAGTGGTGACATCAAAATCATCCAAGAAAGACAGAATATCATAGTACTTCCACTTTTTTGTAAGTATACGGTCTTGACTTGAGCTAAATGGTAAACTAGTACATTTTTTAATTTTTTTATATGCGTCCCTTAAGTTTTTCCATTTTTTTCCGACAATTCTCATCTACAAAGCACAAAGTATGGTTTTAGTTTTATATTGCTTTTTAATTTTACATGCAACATGCTAATACCAACTCACCAGTTTATTTTATTATTTCCTGGGCGCTACAGACCTTTAAAGTCCTTGGCCTGACGCAAAATTGTCCTACACTGGCTGCGGTCACATGCGGAATCTCTCCAGTTTGTGATTTAAAGTTTTTCATGCTGATACTTAATCTGTCCAACCAAAGTGTGGCCTTCCTCGACGACGCGTTTTCTGAGGCTTGGATTCGAAAAGTTTTCTAGCCGGAGCATTTTCATCCATACACTCTACATGGCCCGTTGAACCCTTTCGTCAAACACAGGACCATAAATGCGACGATGAATTTTTCTCTCAAAGATACTAAGTGTATGCTCGCTTGCTTTTAATAATGTCCACTATTCAGAACCATAAGCAGCACTGGAAGGTTGAGCGTTTTGTATAATTATGCTTTGGTATTTTGAGATAGGAGTTTTGAACCCAGTTTCTTGGAAAAACCGAAGTAGCACCGGTTTGCAGAGATAATTCTTCGTCTTACTCCAACATCGATGTTATTGGTGAAGTTAATGTTGGTTCGAAGGTAGACAAACTCCTGAACTACCTCAAGTTTATATGAGCCGACAGTGATATTGTGTCCTATATGGTGTTGTGAGGACATTTTATTTGTCGATAGCATATATTTTGCTTTATTCTCATTTATGAGAAGACCCACTTTACCTGCTTCCTTTTCAATCTGTGTAAAACCGCCGGCAAAATTTCGTTCTTGTTGTGTTGGCTTTGATTTAAATACATGAATTTTAAACAGTTTTTGACATTTCGCCGCGAAAAACCGCCCGTGTTGTGTTTTTACCTTAACCGAATGTAAATGAATAATTTTGTGACACGTGTACATTGTTATAGTTCTAATGTTAAACTAGTATTAAGAGATTTCATTTTAATAAAAGATATCATTATAAGAGATTTTCTGTTTCTCTTCTAAATCAACTACTTTACATAAATTTAAATTATAATATTAAAAGAGAGCTTTATAAGTATTATTCTTTTGAAAGCGTATAATATCTATGTTTTTATTTCACTTCTATTTCAGACACGCAAACAAATAAAATATGTATTATTATTTTGTATTATTAATAACAATATAGATGAACTTTGAATTGATTCAATTCACGCTGTTTTATTATATCGTATTTCAAAAGCTACATTGATTTAAAAATGAAAATCTCAAGGAGATCGTTTTATGTAATTTAATATAAAATCTTACATAATATTATTTATTTTTTATCTACCCCCAGTTACACAAAATTTAACTCTTAAAATTTTCAAAAGAATATTGTGGCGGTAGAAGGTAGACGTGGAGAAATCACAAAAAAAGAAAACAATCTGATTTATTCAGCCATTTTGTTTATTTTTTCTTGTTTTTAATATTTTTGTTGTTATTGTTATTACTCGTCATGCTTTTATATTCTTCTTTTAGAATATTTTTGATATTATAACGATGTCACATTACCAAGTTTTTTTTTCAATAATAATATTACTTACATTCTCACTAGGATTATACAAATAAAACTTGTAAATAGTAAAAGAAACTTTTTGGCTTTAATATAAAGTGGAACAAGATTATTTAGTGACAGATTTGAATAAAAAAATATTATATACGTATATAATTTCTTTATAGATTAAAGATTTAAAGATTTTGTTTCTTTCTACCGAATTTTTCACTTTCGTTTTACTTTTTGTTTATCGTCTTGAACAGCTGGATATTCCTGCGATAACAATAATAAGAAAAACAAAAATAATAATAATGGTTATGAATCATATTAGAGAATGTTTCAAATGTTGTTATTAAAAGTCGTTGAAGATTGTATAGCAATATAGTGTATAATATTAGCTGGCAATGTACTAAACAATAAGCTAACCTATAAAATTTGCTTTAAAAATAAAATAAGAGCAAGCTAAATATTAATAGTTCTAATAAACAAACAAATAAAATATTTCTGTTTATTTGTCTTTGAATTTGAAATTTGAATTTTACTGAAACAATTTTTCTGCTCGCTATAATCACCGCCAGAGCTTGATTACTTGAACGAATATTACATGAATGAAATTTTAAAAATCTCTCCTAAGACAGTGGAAATTGCAGAAAGTATTGGGAATTGATACTGAAATGGTGGCATGTGTTAAAAAGAGATAGATATTAATTTTGAAATTGATATCATTATAACAGATACTCCCTGCTCTTACCAAATGAAGATTCAATTAACAGATAATTGATTCTATCTAATCAAAACTAAAATATATTTTAACAAGATGGATTAGGTATAGTTGAAAGAAATACAGTTCGAAAATTATTCATTCGCATATTAATTTTAACATAATAATCACTTACTATATTAATCACTTGTTTATTTACTTATAAAATGAGCATTACAAGCTTTGAATATGAATTTAATCCATTTGTATCCTTAAATTTAATTGTGACTTTCAAAACTGAATTATTTTAAAAATGTTTTATATAATGTAGACAAATTTTCTTACAATATAGCAAATTAGTAAATTTCCATACACTATTAATGTCAGCTTCCATTTTAAACGATCATAGCAAGTTGCCCATTATGGTCAACAAAATATTACTTTTAACTCTTAAGTCAGGTCATGAAGACATTGAAATTTTCGAAATATTTAAAATTTTTGAAACAGCTATTAAGTATAGAGTTTTAAAATATTTAAATAGGTTACATTTTTTCAGCAATAAACAATTCGGCTTCAGGAATACGGTTTCTACTTAAGACGCCCTGCTTCTATTCTGTTCAAACATTAACTAGGGTTTAGACAATAGACAGCATTGCGCTGGAAATTTTGTTGATGTGACTAAGGCGTTTAATATGGTAGATCATTCTATTCTTTTGCGGAAGTTATTTGCTGTAGGTTTTCGAGGATTTATGTTTAAGTGGTTTGAATCATATTTAAAAGATAGGTGCCAATGTATATAAAAATAAGTAATAGTTACAGTAGTTCTAAGATAATAAATTTAGCTGTACCGCGTAAGGATCTGTGTTAGGCCCAATTTTATTTTTAATTTATATTAAATCACTTTTTGAGCAAAACTTTCAGGGTAGTCTAATAACATTTGCTGATGATGTTGGTGTGTCATATTGTTGTGATATGTTTCTAAACTTGATATGTGATATTAAAAATTACTTAAATGTTTTTAGAAATTGGTTATCTAAACATAGGTTAATAATTGTTAGCAATAAAACTAAGTTCATATTTTTTAGCCTAAGTCAGAAGGAATCGCCTGATGTAGATTTTATCTTCCATGCATCTGATTGTAACAAATATGTCATGAATAGTCAGAGGGGGCTGGATACTTTCAATGAAACCGTTCCTTGTAACTCTTGTTGTTTCACTATTGAAAAAGTTGATGATTTTAGGTATATAGGTGTAATTATCGATAAAAATTTTAGTTGGTCACAACACACAAATGCACTAAAGTCATATTTACGTTGCTCTTTGAGAAAGTTTTATCGACTAAACAAATTATATTCATTAAATGTACTTAAAATGTTTTATTATGGAATTTTCTTTGAATTACAGTACGGAATGAGTTGTTGGGGTGGTACCTATATAGAAATAAAATCAACCCACTATTAATTTTGCAAAAATGTGTCATCAGAAATATGTGCAATAGAAATAAATATTTTAGCAGTATAGATTTATTTAGGTTATTGAAAATTCTTCTTGTTAGGCAGCTGTATTACTACAAAGTGTTGAAGATATTTTTTTTACTAGAGGTGGATATCTAAGTAACAGAATTTCTAATGTTTATGCTCTACCTTCTAATCTTAGGTTCTTTGTTAATGTTCCAATTTTGAGTACAATAAATTATCGTAATTTTTATGATATTGTATTGAAAATTGGAACTTTTCGGTTGTTTAATAAGCTACCTGAATCTATACTTAGAAGTGTAAATGAATTTGTTAAAGTAAAACTTTGGCTACTAAACTTTGATTTAATATATATAGTCATTACTGTGTACATGTGTATTAATTAATTAATTATTTATTAAAGGTTTTGTTTGCTTTTTGTATCTTTGTTCTTGTCTCAGCTTCACATTATTTTTTGAAGATTCTGAAAATTATTACTCGCTTCTTGTTTTATTCCTTTATCTATTTTAACTGTTTTTTGAATTTTTTTTTTCTTTTACTCCACGGAAAAAAAGTATGAAAAAATTAAAGAAATTAATAACCATTTTTTTTTAAATTATTTATTTATTTTTTAATTTAAAAGGCATTAAATACTATTTCTATTTTGAATAATATAATGCTTCTTCTTATTCTTCTAGTTTTAAGTAATAATTTAAATAATTATTGTCAATGATTTATACTTTCTTATTTTAATGTTAAATGCTTGTATTATAATTAAACCAATAAATTTTTTTGTATCTATCTATCTAATGGCTTATGAGAGTAGTTTATCTTGATTTTGGACCCGCAAATGGCCATAGAATCAGAGTTTAATTTATGTGCGTCATTTTATATTAGAAGAATACTCACCGGGAATGAAAATGTTTCACAAAGTTAATTTAACAACCTAAACAGGTTTAGTTAAAAACAAAAAGGTGCTTTATTCTAATTGAATAACTACCATTAAATCAATATTTATTTAGATAATTTATTATAAAGTTAGTTATTTTTGGCTAAATTTGATGTTTAGTCAAAAAAATTAGAAATTAATTGAAATCAGTTTTTGCACTAAAATTCCCCATCAAAACATGCATAAATATATTCTATACAATTGTTTTTTTTTTTTGTTTGTGATTTTATGTTCATAATGCATAAATCATAAATTAGTTTTTAATATTGTTCATATGTTTTACTTTTTTCTGTTTAAGTCACACACTAGGGTATTTGAATTCAAAAATAAAATAAAGTAAATGCTTAACGAAAAATAAAAAATGAATCCCTAAATATTTGGGTTTTTCTGTTTTTATATTTTTGTTTTAAAATTTTTTAACATATTTAATAAGAATAAAACTTTTACTGATATTTGGTTTCCAATAAAGGTAACATCTCTTAGTTTATAACTAAAAAGTAAAAAATTCGCTTCCTTTTTCGAAGGGTATGACAAACTTTTGGTAACAAAATTAAGTGTAGCAATAAGGGGATAATTAGTTAACTTCAAGCCGTTTTAAAAAATTTTTTGTGTCATAACAAAGAAAGGTAGCTAAAGTTTGTAAATATGTTAACAAAGGCAGTGACATGGCCATTTTCTGAGTAGAACCAATAAATTATTAAGATGAAATATGCCAATATCAAATGAGAAGATACGTCAGCGGTAATGAAGCAGTTTGGCGCATATTGGAATTTCCAATTAATGAAAGATATATACTGTAGTCCATTTGGCTGTTCATTTAGAAAATGGTCAACGAATTTATTTTATATAACAAGCAGCACATCCACCCGTTACCACAATGAATACTTTCTTTCATTGTGTCAAATAGATGACTTGACTAAAACGTTATTGTATTCAGAAGTTCCATGATATTTCACTTGGAATGCATACAATGCCTTAGTTCGACTATATAATGTGCATGTCAATAAACCTGACTGCTATTGTATGCGCTTGTTACTAATTAATACAACGTGACCCAACATCATTTCCAAACTTAAAAACCGTTAATAAAGTATTATGCGAAACATATCATGACGCCTACCAACATTTAAATTTACTTGAAAACAATGAACATTGGGATAACGCACTTCCGCATCAGTCATTACTTTTGCATATCAAACTCGTACATTATCTGCAATTATAATATTAACATTTTTTCCATCACATCCGCCACAGTTACGGGAGAAATATAAAGATGCTATAACCGATGAAATTTTATATCATGTACGTAATACAAATGCAAATTTCGATTTACTATAGTTCGTATGTATAATCAAGCATTGATTTACATTGAAGACATTTGTTTAATGATGATAAATAAGGTAGCGAATCAATTGGAGATGCTATTATGTAATCGAATCATTGTAGACGCATTAAATCGTGAAAAACAACCAGAAAAAAATACGATGCTGATGCACTGAATACATTTGTTCAACAAAATATTCCAAGCATGAGTGAACTGCAAAAACAATTTTTTTTTTTTTTTTGTTTTTTCATTCACAATCTGTATGTTAATTAAAAATAATACAATAAATGAAAATGTTTTTGAATGAATTACTTAATAATAGACATGTGAAATTACAATCCAATAAAAATAATTTCCTTATAATGAAAAAATATAAATATATTAATAATAATGTGAAGAAATTTCTACAGATCTCCTGGTGTATTTCGTTGTAATTTTGTATGCCGTGTAATATTCAAAAGTGTTCTTGCTATTACATTGGGATGACTATTTAATATATCACAATATCTCTGGCTGTGTCGGTGAATTTCGTTTTGGACCGCGTCGACACTTGCAAATCATTGTATATTATGTAATTTGGCACAAACCAAGGTGCATCAACTAAAGCTCGCAGTACTTTATTTTGGAAGCGTTGTAATATTTCATTATTTGTTTTTTTGGCTGTTCAAAAGCAAAAATTTTTGTTTTCAAAATCTTCATTTATTTTATTTACAATTCTATGTATTGTTCCACACTGTGGAATGCTTATGTCTGAAGCCAAATTGGTGTGCGGGGATTAATTTTTTTTGCTCAATTATTGGTTGAAGTCGTCGTAGGATTAGTTTTTCGATCACTTTAGATAACACTGGAAGAATACTGATTAAACAAAAAATATTGTTTACCAAAGAACATTGCAATAGAACAGTAACATAATTTAAGATTTTAAACTTCAAAAATTTAAAGTTCAAAATATAAAGTTATTATTATGTATTTTAATAAAGAATTAGAATTAATTTGTACGATTTTTATATTAACAAATAAAATTTACTTTAAACCACTTCCTACATGAATGTATCACCGTTTTATGTGTAATACGAAAATTTTCATCAACTGGATGTCGCAAAGCGCACCGGGTTTGCTAGTGATTATTTAAATATTAATCCTAAATTTAAAGTGCCATTAAATAATTCTTACAAATAACTTAATTTTAAATATGGAACATTAGCAATTACCTATTGTAGTGTATGATAACAGGTTGATCTTTAAAAATATTAACAAGGATACTATACATTATACAATATTTACCTAGAGATGAGGTAAATTTCTTTTTACGCTTTATGGTGGAAATTTCCAGTGAATTGAGAAAATTTTCAAAATATACAAAAAAAAATTTATTTATAAAGAAAATAAAAAGTTTTTTTATGGTTTATATAAGCAATTTCTTTCCGCACTTTTCCTAATCATTAACTGTAAAAAAAAAACACTCAAGCTCAAAAAATATTTTAGTAAAATCTACAAGGAATTTTTTTTCCCTTTACATTGTGTTGAAGTTCCTAGTTTTTTTCTGTTTTGTTTTTCTTTTCTATTTTAAATATACTGAGGATGAGGTAAAAACAAAAACAAAAGAATAAAAAAATCAAAACAAACATGGCGTTGAATGTTTCTTATACATTGTTTTTATAGATTGTTGTTCAAATATTATATTGTATATGAATGGGTATGTTGTTATATACATATACATATTACATACTATATATATTCTATATTAAAGTCTCATCAATCAACCTATTCAATGTGTTTACAAAACACTTTTTATCCACGCATTCATCTGACACATTAGATCTTCAGTTTCTATTTTTTTTTTTTTTTTATTTTGTTAACGTTTTTGAATTGAGTTAAGCTGTCAGGATAATATCGTACGTTGTGTTATTTTTTGATATTTGACGGATGTTTAAAGAATTCAAGAATACAACTTAACAAAATATTGGAAACAAAAAAAAAACGGAAAGAAAAACAGTTGATATTTAATCGAGTTGAATGAGCTTATTTTTATTTGTTTCTTTGTTTTTTCGTTTTGGATAAAATTTAATTTAGAAATGGTTAAGAAATTAAATTTTCCAAAAATTTAAGTAAAAAACGCTTACCATTAACTTTACAATAACTTTAATATTAATTTAATTTTAGTTAAAACTAATATTTAAACATATAAATCGTACTTTTTTTAGTATACTACAGCCAAACCTGTGTTTGATATTTTATTCTGAAATAATGTTGTTGTTTATTAAGCTTGTCGTCTGAATAATTCCGCTGCAAGTCACGGCATAGTTCTAAATTTGTTAAATGGAAGTGAATAGAATCGACCATTTCACTAAATAAACTCCTAACAATATTGTAGTTTCAGCGAGTCGATTAATTTGGTATAAAAAAGCGATGGCCTACATAGTACGTTCTTAAATCGATAATGCGTCGCAATTTAATATTTAAGTTTAACCAGCAATAGATGAGTTAAAGATTTTATTTATTACCATTATCAAACTTAGTCAACCTAAATAATTTAAGCTTCAAATAGGCACATCCCTTTAATTTTTTGTTTTACTTTTAATCTTATAATTCTGTATATGTGTATCCTTTAATCAATAGATACAGTATAATTTAGATTAACAAAATGTATCATTTACATTTAAGGAAAAATAAATGGAGTAATCGTCATGATTTATTTTGCATATTTTCTGATCTGTTTGAACATTTAATTTGAATATTATCCTTTTTAATGTGAAAAGTCGTTTAGATTTTTTTTTATGTTTTTTTTTTTTTTGTTATTTTAAATTGAAATTTAAAATATTATTAGTAATCAGCTTAACTGTGGGATACTATGTTACAGAAAATAAAATAAAATTTTATTAACATATCTTATGTAATGTCATGTTATGTAATATAATATTAAATGATCGCAATAGATTTACTGTTTATTGGTCATCCCAACGACACGAGTAATTAATGAACCTTCCATTGGAAAAAAAACTCTATTTTATATTTATGAAAATTAATAAAAATTAATATTAGAAAACAAAAAATTTATTAGTAAAAATAAATGATTTTTATAGTTGTTTTAGCAGAACCGCGCTGAGGCAATAGAACAAAGAAAGACGTCCTAAACCATATTTTTTTTCAAATTTTTAAAACTAATATGCTGGAATTACTCAAAAATGTTCAATTATAGAAATGCTATGGAAATAAGTACTAGCCCTGTACTTTTTGTTTTCATCCCATTGATGACAAATCAAAAAAAAATTTGAGACGCCGGACTATAATCTTCTGTGTACCATTTGTGAGTGCCATAGTGCTAAGAACAAGTTATACGAAAAAAGATATTCAAGTCGACTGAGCTAAGCATACTTGGGTTTTGTATTGACCAGGTTAAGTGTCAACAATACTTTATAGTTTTATACCGTCGATGGACAATATAAGACTAGCTGTTTTTAAAGGTAAATCGCAAATTGATAGATGTTTAAAGAGACACTCATTGTCTTGTAATTGGAAAAGTGTTTATAGTTCACCCGGTGTATTTTATTTGTGGGTATTTTATTGATATATATATATATGGTACTAATATGAATATTATTGTTAATAAAAAATAATGTTTATTTTGTAATAACTAAATTGTCTTGTAATTCTATGCGCAATATTTTGTTACGAAAGATATGATTATAATAAACTATAATAAAAGTACTATAGGATAAAGCAAATTATTTTTATAAAATAAAAATTTAAATTTTGTAGTTTAAAACTGAAAATATTAAAAGTCAACATCGACTTTGAAATGAAAAGAAATATCATAACAAAATAAATTAAAGTAGTAGCGATCCACTATGCTGTGCAAACTAACCATTTTTAGACATTTTTACACTGCACACAGCTATACACTACCCCTTTTCAATTGTGTAAAAACAATGGTTAGTAACGATCTACTTTGCGCTAGGTATTGAATACAATATTTTTTGTGCTGAATAATATTATTTGTGTCATTTTTATAATTTGAAGTTTGATATTGACATTATAAATAAACAAAAATTTAAATTGAAATATTTTTCAACAAAAAAAAATAATTTAAATGTGATAAGTAGCCAATTACCATTATGTTTTGCTCATGAGCATAAAATGAGCGTTCTTTTAATACTCTATACTCATGAGCAATTTACACAGCTTAATGGAACGCTATTAGTGTTAAAATATAACAAAATCTAAAAAATATTTTATTAAAAAAAGTTAAAGTTTAATATTATTAAATATCAATAAAAATGTCTCTTATTATGGTAGTATAAGATATCAAAATATTAAAATAATACTTACATAAAAATTGTCGGAAAATCTGTCCAAAAATCTGTCCGTTATGAAAAATAGAAATCACATATAATTCACCCGAAAAATTTAATCTTTTTGCTGCAAACATCTTTAATGTAATCATATCACTTGTATGCGGCGATAATAGGTTCCTTTTAAATGTTATGGGTATATAAAAAAAAATATGATTTTTCAAAAATCAAACATTGAAAACCATTAAAACGATTAGCCTTGATAAATCAATATAAGGGAAAGAATAATTCGTTATTTTGATAACGAATTTGACCTAGATGAATGTCACCAGAACAACGGAAATGTCGTCGGAATGGAATAATTCTGAGTAATATTATAAATGGAAAATAAAATCAGAAAAACACAAATTGAAGTCCTTTTCTAAAGTAATAAAAAATTCATCAAAACTCATTGGAATTCCAAAGAAAAATTAAAAATAAAAATGGAAAAATGTTTTCCATGGGTCAGCAAAAAAAAAAATTCTTATTCTATTTATTCTATTCATAGAATTTTCTCTTAATAAATAGCTATTTCCCAAGAATTACAATATTTAAATGACAATAATCTATTGTTATCAAGGAAACTGTTAACCACAATTTTTGTATTTTATTTTTCTTATATAGAAAAGCATTTTTGTTGTCATACATTTTGGATATTATATGCTCAAACGACTAGCAATAAATTATTAATTTCGGTTTTTGTGGAGAAAAGTTAAAGATTGATTTTTTGTGATAGAAAACCTTGAGGGTATCTATTTAAAAGATGCTTATATACATTATATTGATAATATTATTGATATTATATTGATTTCTAATAACTGCTTGAGTTGTTTAATAAATTTACGGTTGAAATAGTACAAAGTTGGCATTATAGAATTATGATAAAATCGTATATGTCAAACATTCCAACAAGGGTAAAGCAAACAGAGTAGTGTTGAGTGCGCAAAAACTAAACGCCATTCGAACTTATTCTAAAATTTCAAGATGAAAGCTTAAAGCGACTAAACAACTTAATCGGAATGCGTGTAAATCAAAATATGCTCCGAAATTACCAAACTTTCGATATTGCGAAAAGTGGCGCACAATGATTGGGTTCTTAAATCGGTGTAATGCATATTTTTTAACTAAAGGTCTGCTTGCACCATTCGCCTTATAGATAATGTAAATGTTTCATCAACAATTGCTCCCAATGATCATCATCGTATCATTGAAGCACTATAACTCTATTTTATAGATATCTCGTGGGAGTAGGCACATGCTCGAAAGAACTGAAATTTTCGCATCTTAAGCAATTCCGTCGAGGAATGCGAGAGGCCACAAAGGCCCACCCCTAGATCGTGGAAGTACCAAAATGGTGGTTAGACTGGTTATGGAAATTCGCTTATAGTCAGCACTTTTAAAATATAGAATCGAACTTCACTTCAAGCATTTCCAAGAAAGTGTAGTTTTTATTTGTTTAATTTACAAAAACTCAAAGTGAACATCAATAATATAGTTTTTCCTACTTCTTTCTCTTTTTGTTCTCTCTAACTGTCACTTTTCTTTTTCAAAAGTCAGCGGTACGAATGTGTAAAGGTTTCTCTGACCTAAGTTTTGGCAAAAATATATAAAAAAAAATATTAGCAAAATACAGATAATCAGATACAAAAAGTACCGGTTACTAAGCACTACGAGCTTAGCTTACTATGCACTACGAGGTAAACGTTTATCAAAATACCGACAATTCAAAGTCTGAGAAACAAAATGTCGCCAATTAAAATATAGCTTTTTTTTCGCCTAGCTTTTTGCCGTATTTTATGCCCTAGATATTTTATCATTTTGACAATACTATTTTTAATTATTGGAGGCCCCCGATAAAGAAAAGTCTTACTTCCTATTTGTTTTCTTTCGTTAGAAAAAGCGATATTCCATGGAACTAAGGTGAGCAATTTTTTTTTAAATTTGTAAATTTTTTTTTTTTATTTTGTCGGTTGCATTACATTTCGGAGTGATTCAGAGAGAAACGAGTTAATTATTATTAACTGAGCAATTAAATTAAAAATAAAATGGTTGATAAACATCATGAACAAGTAAAGCATCCAACTACTAATAATTATTATCATTCAAAGATCTCAAGACACAAAGCAAAATGAAATTAGAAGTAAAAAGTGTTAACAGATAGAATACTCGCATTACAGGACTATGTGTGGAAAGGACAAAAATAAATCTCAATTCAATCTCCATTCAATTTAATAAAAAATTGACCAAATTCTAGAGAAAATGAAGAAGTTTAGCGCCGGTTGTTGAATGACTGAATGAGATAACATCAAATAAGTATACTTTGTTAAGCCGATGATGCTAGCTTAATTGGAAAAATGTTCAAAAAGCTTCATTTATCTTTAAAAGAACGAAAAACTGTAGCAATATGAAGATATTAGTACAAAAAACAAAACCCATGATGTAAGCTAAAAACATGATCAGCTATTGAAAACCTACCCATAGAAAAATATAAATTTGAATATAAATGAAATATGAATCTCAGTATCCAAACAGATACTTTGAAATTTGAAAGGTAGCAAAAAACAATGTCTCACTAATTTTGCACTGCACACGAAATAATAACGAGCATATAAACACCGCAAATAAAATTTACAAAACATAATGCATAAAGTTCACTATAACCTACATTTCAGAGTGCTTACGTTAGCTACCTTAGTCATGAATTATCGGAAATGATATGTTAGAGACAAATAGTAAATAAGAATATAGCAGGTTCTAAAAAAAAATATAAGAGAGAGATATAGTACGCTAGCACCAAAAAGTTCCACAGAAAACATCAATGCAGTGGTCTGGTTCAGGTGTATGAAAACATAATATTAAAAATCTAGTCATAAATTGGATAAAACGAAAACATAAATTTAGCTATTGCGCAAGTACGTCATTTGCGACACATTTCTCTTCAGTCTATTTGTAATTCTAAAAATGCTGATTTTTACTAAATGAATCATTAATCAAGATAATTGTCAAATTATAGCCAAATTTTCTATTATATGTATGTATTCCATAGATTTTATGTTTCATTGATATTTTGACGTTTGAGCAAAAAGAAAAATTGTTGCTGTAATTGATTTTCTTATGTTTTACATTCAGGTTTAAAAGATGTCAAACAGTTTATGTGCCACATACAATTTGTTTAAGTGTTTCCCATCAGATGTATAAGATAGTCTCAATTTGTGATTGGGTTCGATATTATTTCTTCCATTTCGTGATTACTAAGCTATTCTAATTTATTTTATTCATATTTCATAGAAATATTTTTACAGTAGTTTTAACGAAAAATATTTTACAAATCATATAAAATAAAGTAAAAAAAAAAAAATTGTTTTAAAAGTTTTACGGCCATTATGCTTAACAAATCTAAAGTTATAATAGAAAAAAAAATACACACAAATTTTATTTTACTAAAACATTTGTGGAAAAACTTTACCATACTTTTGTCATATTAATAAATCTATAGCTAAGTTGATTGTAGGTTATCCCTTTAAACCAATGAACCAAATATTCAAATAAATATATGAAAATCTTTATTGTAACTTGTTACAAAGAAAATTAAGGACTCCCATATGAATGAAATAAAATAATTTTTAGTTTTTAGTTTACATTTTATTTTATATATTATAAGATGTGGTCATCCGATAGTTGTCTCCTGTGAGTAGTTTTGTTTAATTAAATTTTTCATATAATAATCTGATGACATCATATTATTATTACTATAATATGCTTATGTATAGTAAAATTTAATAGGAATACTCGTATTCGGATAGCATCGATTAAAAATAACAAGAACATTTTTGTTCTAACTATTTTTTGAACCTAAATTTTGGGAAAAGTTTTTATATATATATATTTTTTTTTGTAAAATATATTCAAATTTTTATGGCATTTAACCAGTGGGAAAATGGAAATTAACTTAACATATTTGAAAACTTATAATAATGAATGCTTAATAATAATTAAATGGATGGAATTTTAAAAATATTTATTAAAACTGAAATTCTTAACATCTGAATTACTAATCACTTGATTTTGGAATGAATGAACGATCGGTTAAGAACAGCAGTTTTTATAATACAAAAAAAACTAAAATATTGTGTTCTCAAAAATAGAAAAAACATTCAAATTTGAAATAGCTTCCAAAGATATTTCTTTTATATGCAAGAAGCCTCACCGTTTTGTTTTTATGTACAAGTATATTAAACTTATTGAAAATTGGCTTAGTAAATGGAAAATAAAAATAAATCAAAATAAAAGTGTTCATGTCACCTTCACTCTAAATAAAGACACATGTCCCCCAGTAAAAGTAAATGGAATCACCATCCCACAGCCAAAAGAAGTAAAGTATCTAGGAGTCCATCTTGATAGAAGGCTCACTTGGAAAAAGCATATAGAAACAAAACGTGAACAAATGAAACTAAAAATAAATAGTATGTACTGGGTAATTGCCAAAAACTCTCCTCTCGATATTGACTATAAAGTACTTTTATACAATTCAATCATGACACCAATCTGGTCATATGGCTGTCAATTATAGAAAAGTACCTCTAAAAGTAATGTGGAAATTATGCAAAGCTACAATCAAAACTACTAAGAATTATTACCAAAGCTCCTTGGTACGTAAAAAATTGCAACATACACAACGATCTAAACATACCTATGGTTCGGAATGAACTTCAAAGACTAACAAGGAACTATGCTAGCAGATTATCAAACCATCAAAACTATCTAGCGCGGAATTTTTTATGCATACCTTTAGCGAGCAGATTAAAAAGGAGCACCTTAGCAGTGTAGGTGCGGTTAACCTGAATTGATGTCTAATCACTGGATTATACGTCTTCAACTTTAGTATGTAGGATTTGAATAAACTTGTTCTTTCTGAATAACTCAAAATGCTAAATTATTGTCAATTTCTAATGGAAAGATTCAATAAATACTTAAACCGTTTAAATAAAAAAAAAAAAAAATATACAAGTATAATGTCCTGAGTAATATTTTGTGTTTAATTATTTCGATCTTTTAATGGACAAATTCTTTAAAGTTAGTGTTTGATTCTAAACATTGGACAATTTCATTATGTTGACCTTAATCAAATCAAAATAAATACAAGTATTTAAATCCTAAATTTTTCAAAAAAAAAAAAACAGAACCAGAATAGAAGTGCCTCTGTCGATGATAAGTGAAATCTTTAACGGTATTAGTTTGGTAATAAAAATTTTGATTATTCTGAGATATTGATTTTGAGTCAATTCTCTAAGTTTTTAAATTATATTTTTAATGTGAAAGTGACATTAAAATATACTACAGCATGTATCCCAGGGTTGGGGTCGAAATCTTATTTTTGAAAATCTTATTTCTGAAAATTTTACTTCTGAAAATCTTATTTTCTGAAAATCTTATTTCTGAAAATCTTATTTTGTATTTTTTGTTTTTTTTTTTTTAAATAGGAGCACATAATAACGCAACGGCACAATTTTAGTAAAAAAGTATGTTTAAAAAAATTATTTTATTTTTAAAGTCGGGGGCTACCGCTCCCAAACTCGCACTACTTATTTATTGAAACTCTGTTTTTGCCGGCGGCAAGTAAACGAATACGAAACTCATGAAAGCATGTGATATTAAGTTTCGACCCCAAATCCTGGGACCCCGGACCTATTGCCTTCATCACATTTAAGAGCTGTTGTACCAAATCCATTTTGTGTACAAATTAAATTTCACAACAAAAAAAGATTAATATGGACGAGAAAAAAATTTTACAGGAAAAAATAAGATTTTCGGAGAAAAAAATAAGATTTTTAGAAAAAAATAAGATTTTCAAAAAATAAGATTTGCAGAAATAAGATTTTCAAAAAATAAGATTTTCAGAAATAAGATTTTCAGAAATAAGATTTTCAAAAATAAGATTTCGTCACTATCCGTGTATCCCAGTAGAAGATACATCATTTGCAAACCAAACTAGTCAATTATTAATATAATCGTAATGAACGAAGAAAAATATATTCAATCACACGATGGGACAAGCATAAGTCGTTTCGAAAAATACGATTGACAACCAACGGCCGAAAATTGTATCGCGACCGACACTGAGTAGGACTGTAATAGTGAATTAGAAATACATTGTCTCTAAGCTATACCGAAAATCTATGCTCTTAAAAACAATGGGAAGGATAAATGATGATGAAGTGCTACCAACCCTGCCATGCTCTTAACTTAATACAAAGAACAGGTAAATTCGGAAATACAACATTGTCACTTATGATGCGACATCACTGAATTGTCTCAGTACAAAATTTATGATTCAATTCGGCAATGATGCTCTGTGCTGCTGATGCAATTAATAAATTTTAAAACTATCAAAATTGTAGAGTGATGCTTTGAAAACTTAACTAAAATCAATAAAATATTATTTAGTATCGATATTTATTGAATGTATTTTTGGGAAATTGTGCACCATCAGAATAATATGATGATACACTACTTAGAGAACATAAACATTTGTTAAGCAAAAAGAAATCGTACTTTTGTTATAAAATTAATCGGAAAAAAATAAGCAGTATACCTAAAAACAAAAAATTATTTTAAAATAATTAGCACTTTTATAGAAAATGTATTTTATTTAAGCAAATTAATTGAACGAATAAAAATATCAAAAATCTGTTGATTACAATAGCGAACAACGCATAATAGCGAGAAGCTCAACACCAGCCTGCATCAATCTGGTGAAGCTACTGTTGTAGCTCTGGATATATCTAAGGCTTTTGATCGAGTTTGGCATTCTGCTCTTATAGCAAAATACAACGCTGTAGGCCTTGGTTCAACCTTTTCTAAATGGATTGAAAGTTTTCAGTTGACGGTTCATAGTTTCAGTTGACGGTTCTTTTTCCCACCAACTTCAAATCAATGCTGGTGTTCCACAAGGCTCTGTCCTTTCCCCCACCTACTAATGCTACAATAAACAAACTAATGCTACAGCTTCCACAGTCACCTCCAAAAGAACAATGATGTCCGGCGCGCTCAATCACGACCTTGCCAAAATTTTCGACTGGGGTAAAGCTAACAGAGTCAAGTTTAACATTTCAAAAATTCAAAGCTGTCTTGTTAGTAACAAGCTAACAACATTCGAACCAATTCTCCGGCTTCAAAATGAAGGTAGCCACTCAAAGATCTGAACATTCTCGGAATGCGAGTGAATCAAAATATGCACTGGAATGAACATATTTTCGATATTGCGAAAAGCGCCGCAAAATGTTTAGGCTTTTTGAGCCGCTGCAAAACTTATTTTTCAACTAGAGACCTTTTAAAAATCTATAAAGCATATATACGACCCAAGCTCGAGTATAACTCACATTTATGGGCAGGTGCACCAAAAACTGCTTTAAATTTTTTGGACAAAGTTCGAAATAGCGCCATTCGTCTTATAGGCGATATAAATGTGACCTCATCCCTTATACCACTTGGTCATCGTCGTATTGTTGGAGCACTTACTCTATTTTATAGATATCTGCTTGGTGTTGGCATTTGTTCCGAGGAATTAAAATCACTTCTTCCTCCTCTTAAGCAATTCCATCGCACAACACGAGGGGCATCAAGTGCCCACCCTTTCACAGTGGAAATTCCGCGGTGGTTTAATTCCGGCTATGGAAATTCTTTTATATTAGGAATATCCTTCCCAATGAGAGAAGGATTTTTTATTTATGACTTACAGAGATTTAAGACGAATATTAACAACATTGTTCGCTCTTTCCCACAAAACTTTTCTTCTTCCTTTTTCTTTCCTTTCCTCTAACTATCCTTTCCTTTTTCAAATAGTCAACGGTACGCAAGTACTTAAAGGTTCAAAACCTAAGTTTTGGCTATAATATAAAAAAAAAAAAAAAAATAATACAACTCTATGCTGCGATGTCTACCCAAGTTTAGGTATCACAAACAGTAATGTTGCAAAAAAGACTAGATGGTTTCAGCAACATTTTAATGTTGCATTTTAGAATATGAAACTTTTACGATGCGTGATGTTGATGCATTTCCTAATGCATTTGGTATTCCTCACTATAGTGTTGAGGATCCTAAATTATTTTGAACCTAACAGTATTTCATAACATTTCTGCGAGGCTTTGAACTCTTCCAATGTTTTTTGTTGATTATAACGATTGATTAATGAAACCATGAAGTAAGATAACTTTCAACCGAGTTAAATTTGAAATCAAAAGAAAGTCATTGCATAGATTTCCCAGTTAAGCATATTCATTAAACCATAAATATATTTGAAGATTTTATTCCTTTATAAATAATTAAAATTCTCAATTAAACTTTTTATAAAGATGTCAAAACAAAAAAGCAAAAAATATTAACATAATTTGTTTTTTTTTTTTTAAAGCAAAGTGTTCAAATCAGTCACCACCACCTTATAGGACCTTTATCAAAATAAACATATGTGTCAACAAAATTTTTAGCGCCAAAAATTCAATTCGCGAATATAAATTTTATCTTTTGGGGATTTTCCAATTTATAACAAAAAATAAAAAACAAAAATTTAGTGTGTGTAAGTTGAGATCATTCAAATTTATGCTTGTATATGTTGATTTATATGTTTTATACCATGTCCTTGGTTAATTTTTCCCAAATATATTCCCAAAAATGTTTTAATAATAAATTTTTTTTTCCTTTTGGTTTTTCTTACGTTTATTTTTTATGAATTTTAAAGATATTCCGACATATTTTTTTTCTATATATTTTCAAAATTTTAAAATTGAGGAAAGTAAACATTTTGCTTATATAAAACTGTTTTGAAAATATAATTCTTTATTCTACAGAGAATGTAGAGGTTTGTTTGTTCGATTTTGATTTTTCTAAAACAAAAACAAAATAAATTTACTAATAGTCCTTTAAAAAAAAAAAAAATTAAATTCTAAGAAATTCTTTTGTTTTGATTATTGTTTATATGGAAGGTATGAAAAAAAAGGTCGTAACAATAAATCAAAATTGCCGTACATAGATTTCAATTACAGTGCTGAAAATGGTTTTTTTTTTTAACTTTTAGGACAGTTATGACATTATCTTTGAATGAAAATATTTCAAATTTAAGCATTATTTCAAGTTTTACTGAATAAATTTGATGAAGGTTTGATTGTTTTCGTTTGGTAGCTGAGAGGTGGAAAATTTGACATGTTTTTTTTTTTGTAAAATATTTCTAGATATTTAGCAACCCAATTAGTTGTATAAAATAAAATGAAGTTGTTTATTTTCAATTTCTAAATTATTTCAATAAAATTTGGGACTTCTTTAAAGTATAATGTAAGTATTTAAATTATTGATTTCAAATGAATTTATTGAGATGATAACATTAGAATGTAATTATTTATATTAAATTTAAACCCGAATAATAATATTTAAGGATTATGTAGGCGAAACAATATGGCAGGAAATTAAAAGAAAACATAATGCTTGTTTTAAGAATGTTAAATAATTTATTGCAAAATACAAATATCAAATAAATTTCCGAGATTGTCAAAATCACAGATTAATAAAGAGAAAAACGTAAGAATATAATTAGTGTCTCAGTACCAGAATGGCCTGATCCCATACAAACAAATTTTTTCATGTAAAAACATTTTCATGTCAAAAACATGTTTTGGCTTTATACAATTTTTCATTTTTTTAAAAACCAAAGTGGCTTAACCCACAATATCTCCATACAAAGTAAGGTAAGGCCACTTTGGCTCGAAAAAAAAAATAAATATTTTATGAAGTCAATATAAAAACTTTTAGAATTAAGTAGTTTTGTAAGAGATAGATTTTCGAATGAAATTAAACTAATTTTGAGTTAAAAAAAAAAAATACAAATTTAAACCTTTTACTAATTTTATAGATTTGTAAATTATAAGTAGGATTAAGAATAACATTATTTTTGTGATTGTAATTTTAAATAATAAAAAAAAAATTAGTGAAAAATGTGAATTGTAAGAGAAGAACCTTTATTAAAAGCTGAAACTGCCTGAAAAAGCATGAATTTTAACGATTAAAAATATCAACAATGCGACCCAACAACGTAGTTGTTTTGGACTTAATGAAAAGGCTTCCAACACCAATTCTAAAACGAACATTTGCTATTACAAGCGGCTATTATGGGCATACTACCCAGGTGTACATAATTTAGTTAAATAAGACAATATTTGAAATTTTAATAACTAGCTAATGGTTTTAGTAGTATTTTTCATATTACATCTTTAGGCAATAATAGTGCTTCTTATATATGGAATGAAACCATAGTTTCAAAAGGTGTTTATGTAGTCGCCATTTGCCTATAACATTATATAAAAAATAACGTAACATCATCCAGTATAATTATGTACTGACTAATGTGTCTGTTGACTATCAAAACAAAAATATTAAGATGTCTTTATTTTGTCTGAAAATGATTTTAAGTGAAAATCATAGAATTAACTTAGATTGAATAACCTTTTCGTGCTTAATTAAGTACGGTACTGCAATTTTACACTATACAATTTCTACATTATTTCGAGTATTTATTTAACAAATTACTGGCTCTACTCATTTAATGTGGAAAACTACTGCTATTGTCAGGAACTAAGCCTTCTTAAATAGAATAGTTTCATTTTATTTAATTTGTTACCAGATTATACTCTCAATTACTTTTTGTCATTTATTTTATCTCAATGACAAACGGTACTGTACTGGACTAGATCGAAAAACCAATAAAGCATTTTTTTGCTTCATCGGGAATCGTAAATGCGACCTTTCTGCGACTGCGCCGCCCAGCGTGTAAGATTGTCCACAAGTTCCTTGTTTAAGATTTTGGATTAACTAAAAAAGAAATAAAAAATATTTTAAAAACATTTATGTACCCATCAATGACTCGATTGTACAATTACAGTAATTAAAAATGCGGACAAAAAAGTGACATCTAAAGTGGTTGAGATGAAGCCAGAAAATTTGATTTCATTCGAACCAGTGATAAATTCAAAATCATACCGGATTAAAGCCAAAAACAAAAACTCTGTCAATTGGCTCAAAATTAAATACGAAAAAAAAGATCAAACTAAAAAAAAATTTAAATATTAAAATATCTCAGAAGAAGATTTTTCCATTTAAAATATCAAAAACAAGGAAGGCTTACTACCGATTTTGAATCTAAAACGTTGGTAGATCCAAACTGGAGGAAAATTTTAAAATAAAAATAAAAAGATTTGATGAAACTAATAAAATATCTTCCACCAAGTCAAGAATTTTACACAAATCTTCAAACACTTACATGTATCTTTATTTTCTATAATGACTTTGAAAAAGTTCAAATATTGGCCTAAACCACTAGTTTTTTTTAATTTTTACCATTTATACGGGATGCCAAAGTGGCCTAACCCTCAAATTTTAGGGTATTTTTCAAGCTAGATAGTAATAAGTGCAGTAAGTACTGACAAAACTAAGGATTAAAAATGTTTGTTGGAAGTTGTTATCCTAAAAATAAAGATTTTAATAACATTCTAAAATTTCGTATTTTTTTAAATTAATTTTTCGCAATAAAATGTTGAAGTGGGTTAGGGCACTCTGGTTTTGAGACACTCATATGTACTTACATTATACTCTGGAGTCCCGACTTCACAAATTCTATCCCTCCGTCCCATTTTAATAATCTTAAATAATATAATGATACTCAAAGAGAAAATACCCTTACCCAGAGATTTAAATAATAACATGATGATTTTAAACTATCGGCAAGAGACATTTTTGGTTAATTGACTTATCTATCTGTAAAAAGTGTACAAGAAATAGGGGTACGATAAAATCGTTTAAACTAATTTTGCATGTTTACTAACTAAACTCGTTTAATTAATTTACTTAATTTATTAAATTTCTTAATTTAGTAATTAATTCGCTTTTGTGTAGAATTTTTATTCCCACATATATATTTATGGAAATAACTCCCAAAAATTTTGGTCCCTCTTTTTAAAATATTTAATAAATATAAAAAATAGAAGAACATTGATTCAATTTTTTAACAAACCTAATAAACTTACTAATTATAACTTGATTCAAATCTATGAGAGTCTCTTGAAATAACTTCGCAGAAATCTTTATTACAAAACAAAATGGAGATCTTAATAAACAGGAAGCTGACCAAATATTTGGGCAAACATTTCCACAAACGCAAAATAAAAGTAAAGTAGAAGCAGTCATTTTCATTTACATTTTCATAATCCAGATAAGTCCACCGAAATGTAGATGTAGCACTATATTATTAGAAATGAATCAATGAAGAAATTAAATAGGGTAATTGTTGTCCAAGAATGAAATGGTGAAAAAGTGTTTCAGAAAAATAAATACTGATACGTATAAATACTGATTATTTAATGATTGAAATGCTCGCTTTTTTCACAACCGATATTTTTTTAGAAAAATATACTATATAATGTAGTACCTATGTAATATGTCCATATGTTCTATTAATCTTTGGTAATATACAGGTTGATTATTACATTTTTCACAGTGCTGTGTAAGCTGAATTACATTTGATTAATTTCTTTTTTGCATAATAATCTTCATTTTTTTCAGAAGTCGTATTTTTTTAATACTGATAACGAGCTTGAAAATTGGAGGTTTTCTATTTTTTCATGCTGGAGTTGTTGACATTAAGCTCATAAATCACCAACTACAACGTACCATAATGAGAAGGAAAAGAGAAAATAAATATATTGATTGTTATAGGTAGAATTGCCAGATTTTTACTGAGACGAGTAGTCTAAATTTTGAGAAAAAGTAGCCCAAAGTAGGCTTTATTTAAAAATATTGAAAATATATTATAAGAGTAAGAAAATTTTTTTAATAACAATTTCATTTTAACAAAAACTATTCTTATATTGCATTTAAGTTAAATATTCTGTATCAGCAGCATCGGTTTCTTCATTATTTTCGAATTGCACATTTTAATATTTTTTGTTAGGGTGAAAAATTATTACAGTAAATATTTTGATTTACTGTTGTATTTATTCAAATTCTTATGAAAGCATTTGGAATTGAATGAGAAAATAAATTAAGTTTAGTCATGCCATTTAGGGCTTAATCGGATTAAATGGGAAATAATTGTAATTATTTTTATACATTTCCCATTAATTTCTAAACAAAGTTTTTAGTTCTAAATATTATTCTCAACAAATGTTCAGTCAAACAAATGAAGCTCAATCTAGCCCACAATTAAGAAGTAGCCATTTTAAGAATTTATGAGAAAGAAGTAGCCAAATTCGGCAGCCCTGGTTATACTTAATCTGTAAGCAACTGACAAAATTACAGTACAAATGTATGAACCATTTCACAACCGCTTTTCGGTACTATTCTTTTAAATGATAGATATTTAAAAGGAGACGTAGTGAATTCAAATATTTTTCAAACTTTATTAATTTTGAATTAGAAAATTTTAATTTAAGTTTCATCTCAATACTTATACAATGATATACGTCATACATTTTCACATACAAAAATTTTAATTTATAAAATTGTAGCAACTCACCCATGCACATAGCTTCTGTTTTTTCTTGCTAGAATTAAATTCAAATTTGATTTGTTTTTTAAAATAAAATATAAGAAAATATGGTTGTTGTCTAAGATAAATCAAAGAAAAAAAATTATAGTACCATTAAGAATAAATTGAAATTATTAATGAAATTATAATATAATATTATTAATTCAAAATGAAATTGGGTACAATTTTTTATGAAATTTCCTCGAATTTCGAGGAGTAGGCGAATACTAGTTTTATATTAAACCCGGTTTTCTTCTAAAAAAAACTCTCTATCTACATCCGCCATTTCAAATTTTTTATAAATTCCTAATATTCCTAATATACCATGTTCGGACATTCTGATACAAATGCATAATATTATATATATATATATATATATAGTATATAATACATATATCTATTTTTAATTAATAACGTTTCCATTTTGATTTTTTCAACAAAAATTCTAATTTAATTTTAGTTTCAAATGCTTGTCAATGATTGTCGGCTTTCTTGTTTCCCAAACAGAGCATGTATGTTTTAATTTTGATATTGCAAAGTGTGAAATTATTGAAAATAATCTAACATGTAGGACATATAAAATTAAAGTAGAAATATTGTCAAATTCATTGAATTTGAATTGTAAATTAAAATTATTTCAGTGATATCACCATCAATTTCGTTGACCTCATTTTCCCCTCTGCTCCTATTTCAAAACAATACCAAGAGAAAATACAAAATTCGAAATTTAAAATTACAGTATTTACAAAGCAATTCTAACTTTATCTACCTAATAAATTTCTATGTGATCTATTGTCAAAGTTGTACTAAATTTCTATGTGATATATTGTCTAAACGGTTCTATGTTGATTAAAGGACATTCCAATAAAAATAAAAATATAAACAAAAAAAAAATCGAAAAAAAAAATAAATTAAATTTAACAAATTGCATTTTGATAACTCACGTTTTATATTGGAATACACAGCTAATGTATTTCACAATAAAAAAAAATAAAATAAACTCAAATCACTGCCATTCTCTTTAAAAGAGAGAATTCAACAATTAAAATTTCATATTAAATACGAATAGAGGAGTGTATATAATATAATATAATTTTTTTTCCCTGAACACGTACAAAATTAATGGCCCGCATAATTAAATTGAGAATTTATTGTTTAGATTTGAGAATTGAAGAAAAAAACAGAACAAAAATAAAAATAGAGAATAAAAGAATAGAAACGGTATAAAAAACATTACGGTTTTGATACTGAAACGGCCTACACTGTTGTATTATTGAAAAATAAATAATAAAATGTTATAATTTGTAATGATGAGCATTTAAATTTAAAAAAAAAAAAAACAATTTGTTTTAAATATTTTCTTCCTAGATTCGCCACATCTACATAGTAGGGTCTAGTGTACTCCTAGAAAATTCTGAATGTTGTTATTTATTATTATTTATAACTTTTGGTTACTCATCAACGTAGTTAGCTTTAGAGAGATGATAATATATGACACTTTAGCGTAAAGAAATTTTGCGTAGATTAGTAAACTATTTCGTTTCGAATGATAATCTAGCAATGTACATTGTTTCATTTCAGTCCTACTTAGTTTTATTTATATAATATAACATTTGATTCAAATTAGTCGTCCATTTTAATTAATTTATATTACATTCATGTAATAAATGACGAAGTGAAATTTAATGATCAAACTTACAAATTGGTTTAACTGTAGTTTGGTCTTTTGGTAGGAACCTATCCAAAACAAAAATATTTTTTCTTTAAAATCTAGATATTCCAGATTTGCTACTATACATTCATCACATATTTGTAAATGGCGCTACCGATAACTTAAATTGTGTTTCCAAAGCTTTGGTCGGTATAATTCGAACCATATTTTTGTATTTCTTTTTATACGAAATTCGAAACATTTTGACATTCAAATTAATTATTTTTAAAATATTAAGGGAAAATGTTTAGAAGACTAATACATCTTTCTTACATGCTTACATGTTGAACGCTACAGACCTTGGAGGTACTGGGCCTGACGCAAAATTACCCACACTAACTTCGGTCATTAGCGGAATCTTTTCAGTTGGGGATTTGAAGTTTTTCATATATCTGCTGATACTTCATTTCCTCAACGAAGGTGTGGCCTCCCTCGACAGCTCGTTTCACGGGGCTTGGATTTGAAGAGTCTCCTAGCTGGATCATTTTCATCCATTCGCTCTACAGGTCCTAGCCAATGGAGTCGTCTTATTCTGACTTTTTTGGCTAAATCTATGTCGTTTAACAATTGCTATAGTTCGTCATTTTATTTTCTTCTCCAAACCCTTTCGTCAGACACAGGACTATGCTTTTGGTAATGTCCTTGATTCAGAACAATATAACAGCACCGTTTTGAGCGTTTTGTATAATTGTACCTTAGTATTTTGGGATAGGAACTTTGAACCCATTTGTTTGGACAACCCGAAGTAGAATTGGTTGATATTGGTTCCAAGATAGATAAACTCCTGAACTACCTCAAAATTATATGAGCCGACAGTGATATTATGTTTATATAGGATTATACAGTATGATGCTGTGAGGACATTTTATTTGTCGAAAGCATATATTTCATACGCTTTACCTGCTTCCTCTTCAATATGTGTAAGGCTTCTATGACTTCTCGTCTTGATTTCCAGATCATATCGACGTCATTAGCGAAACCAGGAGCTTCACCGATTTGTAAAATATATTGCTCTGTGTGTTCACATCCGAACGGCGTCGCACTATATGCTCCAACACCGGATTAAAGAACTTGCATGACAACGCATCGCCTTGTCGAAATCCGCAGCTTATTCGAAATGAATCAGAAATTTTCCTCCTAATCCGATGTATGCATCTTTCCTACTGAGGAGTAAATTATAGAATCTAAAAATTGGTTTTCTAAATAATATGAAGCTGATCATAATACTTCCGCAATATTTGGCCATCTTGACGACTATACTAAAGAAAAAATTGAAGATAAAAAAGTGAATACGGTGATTTAATCGATAACATTTTGAGTGAATCTGTGGAAGCAGAAATCCAATTAGTCAATGAAGATTAATTGTTTGTGTACGAAAATGTTGCTATTTAGAGTAAAACACCTGCTTAAAGCGCTTGTGGTAGGGAGCGTGAAGAAAATATTATAACTTCACATCCTAGAGTAACAATATATTCAATATTGCGACTTAAAAAGCTATACTTGAACATAAATATAGCTATTTACGAATTGCAATGAAAGAAAAATAATGGGAAAAGGCTGTTAATTTATTACATGCATATTTTTTGTATTTTAATAATTAGTGGTAAGTCAGCTAGTCTTTCTAATTTCAGGTCTTTATTTGTTTGACAACAAATTCAATAAAATGTAAACAAATTGTTTGATACCAACTTCGAATTTACTGTTGATAAACAGTTCTGTGTCGTGCCTTCGTCAGGAAGACCTTTTATTCTTTCACTAAATTAACCGGAAAAATGCTCATGTCTTATTTTATTTAAGTGCAATAGAACTGAAGAAATTTCACAACAACCTGAAGGTAGATGATGAGAATTTGTAATATACATAAAGACAAAAAATCGAAATCGATTTGTGTCCAAGCCTATAATCCTGCTAGAAACGTTACATGTGCCCTGTTTTTATAAATTAAAATAAATATTTAAAGCAAAATATTTACCAAAACCTCCTCACCATTTTATTTTGATATTTTTGTGAACGAGATAGTTTTTCTTTTTTAAATCTTTTATTATCTTATACAAATTACATATGGGTAGAATTCTACTCATAGTTATGCAATTTTGATCAAACTAGGATCAAACTGCGGTAATCACATTTAATTTTAAAATTATCAAAAATATGTGCAAAAGTGAGTTTAATTTAGGGATATCTAAGTATCTACAATACACATTGCGATGAAAAATAATTACAAGATTCAAATAAGAAGATTAGGAAATTATTTTTTTGCATGACCTTATCAGGTGGTTTACATTTTTTTTTTTTGAGAATAAACGTTATAAATAAATTGAAACATCTTGTCAGGTTATTACGCCAGTATAAATCAAATATTAAAATGTTTTAATTGACATATTTAAAATTATAATAGGTATACATATATATACAATTACAATACATATACAATTCATTTCCGAATATTTTACAAATGTTAATTTTTGATAAAAAATTACTTAAATATAACAGTTCAAAACATCACCCATGACGTGTGTTCTCGATACATCAATTGTACAGGTTGCTACAAAAATAATTGTAAATTATATGTTATAAGTATAGTAGATTAAATATAGTGGCAACATCCTAAAATTTGTATCAGGATAGAGTCTATTCTCTACTCTCTACTCGAGATATGATGAACCTGATGAGTTACCTATTTCGATTCCTGGGAACAGCGTTCCCCGAACAATAGGACCTGTCCAGTACATCATTGTAGAATATCCTGACTGTGGTCACAAAACTAGGTATCCTTAAGGACTTAGAGGTTATAACTAGATGATTTATATAGCACTAACTAACACTAGATGATTTATATAGCACTAACTAACACGGGTAATCACAACGAGCCCATTTGCGGATGCGGTGATATAGGGGCAAATCTCCACTTGAAGTTACATAATCTAAATCTTATCTATTTAATTCGGTTTATTTTAAGTCGAAATACCGTAAAGCTAATTTCATATAAAAATAACATGGAAGTATTATTATCTGTGAATAAAACTGCTTAAGGGTTTTTTCATCATGTAGAAGCATTGAAACCTGTTTGATTGCCTGTATCTAATAGGTCTTTTCATTTACGTAATATTGGTACATTTTCAACTCAGCAGAGCTCATACTCGTAGACCTCTTAATTGAAAGATAATTGTTTGTATTAAATTAAATGATATATTGTTTATTATGTATGAATTCTTTAAATCATAAAATATCATCTTTGGATATACATATTAATTACAAAACTACTAGGGGCTCCTGTTGAGTAATTATAAATCAAGTTGAAACCAAATTTAAAGTTTTTAAAAAGCCAGGAATTTATACGTACTGACATAGACTTCTTACGATAAAGCACAAACCACCCATGTTTAATATAAAGCCTTGAGGTTAAAAGTTTTATTTTGGACCCCTCCCTCATATACTGATTCGTTTTCGATATATTCCCTATAAGTAGTCAGTGGCATTTAATAAGAGGTAATTAAAGAGGTGTATACATCATATATATATTTTTAACCAAACCATATTATTACTACAAATGGCCAAAATATATTATAAAACAATAATTCGAGACAGTTGCTTTAAAAAATTAATAGAATAAATTTCCTTTAATTATGTATACAAATAATAAGATGTTGAATGATACAAAATGGATATATCTTATTTAAAAGTTTGAATATTATAATACAAAATAGAAATTTTTTCAACCCGTATGCGCATATCTGTTGTATATACAACTTATTTATATATTAGGAGTTCATTAAAGAGAAGCGAAATAAAATGAAAAGGTCTACTGCACACTAATGCTTGCCAATTATAATTATAGATATTTATATTTTCTGTGAAGATGCAGGGTGATTTTTTTTTTCAGATAGAAGAAAATTATCATAAGAGCCTTCTACATTGTTCTATGTAACTTTAACGCACTAAAAACTCCCATCCTTTTGTTGATTTTAAAATCATAGTCTATAAGGCTAACCATTAATACAATTTTGGCTCTATTACTTCAGATATATTCCTTTAAGAATTATTGTAAGATAAAAGATTTTATCATAAGACAGTTCGAACGGTTTCATCCGTTTAAGTTTGCTAACAAAGTTTTGACTGTCAGCTAAACGTCGAAACTTAGACACTGACATGTTGAGAGAGACTACTTTTATAGCGTACAGGCATTTTTTTTATTTCGTCTTTTATGACAGGTACTCATGAGTAACCCTATGAATAACAGCATAGCGAATAAACCATGGGACATTAACAATGTTTCGCAATACTATGTTTTGGAACGTTTGGATAGTTTGAATATAGTTATTTAGCACAACCCCATATTTAAATAATTTCAATACCGTATGTCTAGACTGGCTTTAATATCTGATTATAAATCACAACTTTGTTATACGTCGAAAGCTTAGTTGTTCGCCCAATTAGCCAATACAAAATGTTTAATTTTCAGACCCAGTTCTAGTTTTTTTTTTTCTTAACGAATTCTTTTCATCTAAGCTTTGCGTCAAGCGTCGTACCAAAATATTTTGCAGAATTTTGATATGGTGTGATGACATTGTCTATTCTTTTATTTTATTCGTAATGTTAACTTGCGTGGATTTTGCTACATTCAGTTTAATTGTCCACCCTTTGCTCCAAATGTAGATTTTGTTATTGGCTAGTTGTAATTTATTTATAGCTTCATTCTATCTCTGAAATATCACTAGTGTATAACAAATATTCTCTTGCGTGTTTATTTTGTAGAGCAGAGTATTCTTCTCCTTGTTTAATTTTAAAAAAGCGACGTAGTTTCTAGATAAGCCCTTCATGCCATACTTTGTCGAAGGCTTGCGCAACATAAAGAAACACTGAAGAGCAAATGCCTTTTCCGTCCAATGTTTTTGCGATGACGTCAGTTATTCTATGAACTTGTTCGACAGTTCAATGTTGTTTTCTAAATCCAAATTGATGATTTGGTATAATGTTTCCGGTTTCAATCACAGGTTGCATTTTTTTAAGGAGTAGTTTCTGAAACAACTTAGAGATTACTGGTAACAATGAAATAGGCTTGTAGGAGTTGGTTTATAGCCTCGGCAATTTTTCATATACCTGGGACAAATTTTTGTTTGAGTACTGCATTCATTATTTTTGCTAGAACTATTAAAGCTTTTTGTGGGAATTTCTTTAAAATATCAGCTGAGATCAAATGGCATCCTGGAGCCTTGTTTGATTTTAAGCTTTTAATTTCTTTTATTATTTCCTTTCTTGTAAAAAACGTTATTTACTTATCTACTTGGGTATATTTTCTACCAGATTTACATCTATATCAGATTCTTTATTATTTGGGTTGAATGTTTCATAGAGGTGATCAACGAAATATTAGCTTTTCCCTTATCGCTACGCGCCCACGTTCCGTCACTTTGTCTAAGTGAAGCAGAATACGTAATCGGTTTTTTTCAGCCTACTGGTTACTTTCCAAAGTTAATTTTTACTTTCTTTGGTAGCAGATAGTTCGACATTGTCTCTTCTTTCAGTAGCTTTATTTCCCTTTTTGACCCTTTTTAAGCCTCCCAGCTGGATCACGTTTCTGTTGCCACCTTCTTCTAGCTCTTCGTTTTTACTTTATCTTTTCTTTAATATTTCTAGGGGAATTATATCCAACTTTTTTGATTTGCAAATATTAGTGCTTTTCCACGCAGTATTCTGGATAGCCTATGCAAAATTTTCACCAACTTCTTCCAGTTTTTTTTTGCTGCATTCTTCCAGGTTTGATCTAAAACTGCACCAGTTCGTTAATGAACTCAGGGTGCACTAAGAACATTTTTGAAGGCTTATTCAAAGAATTTTAAAATGTTAAGGTACTTTTCCGTGTACATCAATTACCAACAACAAAAAGAGTAAGAGTAACGAAATAATTGAAAAAGATTATTTAATTGAAATTGAAATGTGTCTTTGTTTTGTTTTATCTATACATTTAAGTTATCTAGTAAACAAACCAAAGTTTTGATATCGGAAAAGCGATTGAGAATAAATAGATTTTCATATATTTCGAAATATCTCTACACTATTTTTCTCTTGTTACAACCTTTCAACAAAACAAATTGAAAAATTACAATTACAAAATATTCTCGTGATACATCCTGTTTGCAAATATACCTAATTATACATAGAAAATTTTTGATATTATGGGTTACAACTATTTTCTTAAATCTTCTAATGAAGTTACGAAAATCATCTCCTTCAAACGTTTTCCTTTTACCGATATCCTTTAAATTCACAATACGAATCACATCATGCTGTTTTATGTTTGTTTTTTTTTTTATTTTATTCCAAACCAAAATCGTTTTTGTCATTAATCATGTAAGAAAAATATTTTACTTTTACATTCTTATTTGAATTCAAAATGTCTTTTACATGGATTTCTATTCATGATGTTTCATTAGATTATATATTATTAAAATATTTCAAATGCATATTTTGTACAACGGTATACGTACGGGTGTTGTGTTATAAAATGGCGAATTATTATTAAAAATAGCGAAACGGATATCCTTGTTAAAATTGATAATGCGATGATGATCTTGACATCCTGTCAAGATTTTAATAGAAAATATATTTAATTCAGATATTTTTGATTTATAATTTTTTTGTTATAATTTCCTTTTTAGAATCATGAACACATAATATTATTATCAGATGATTATTTTGTCCTAATTTAAATTCTAGGTTAAAATGGATAATATCTAATTAATATGGATTTCAATTATTTAAATTTTATTTATTTTTTTTTTTTCAATTTTTCATCCTGTCATCAACATTTTATTTAGATAAAATAAAAGAATCAAAATATAAAATAAATTACATTTACTGGTTTTAGGTGACATCTAGCAGTTCATAAAAGAATTAATTTAAGGGTAAATCTTACACCTATAGTTTTGCTGAATTTGTACGTATTGATCGTTGTTGATTTTCTCATTGGCTTATGTTTATTTTCCTCTTTCTTTTCAATAGTTAACATCCTTGCAGTTTTTTACTGACTACTTTATAAAAATGCTTTTTAAAATTTAAACGTGTTTTTGTATTAAAAGGCTCAATAAAATAATATTTTCTGTATACGGTTTTATATGTATTTAAAGTTTTGAGCATATTGTGAAGAAGGAAAGTAAGTATGGGAGATGATGGAGGGAACTGGATTATATTTCTTTTAGATGATATTCTAATTAAGCTCGATATTAGCGTCAATCTGTACAATTCAATCAGAATCCAGAGAGAAATGAACAAGGTAGTTTTATATACATACATTTTGTTTTGATTGTAGATTGTGTGAGAAACTGTCTCCTATATTACCGAAGCCGCAAACAGGTTTTTTGTGTTTACCTTGTTTGTTAGTTCTAGTTATTCATCTGAGTCTTTAAGTATACATGATTTTAACCTTAAACTCAGGACAACATTCTTCAATGGTATACTGGGTAGCACTCATTGTTCGGAGAACGTGGTTCCGAAATGGCGGCGTCTGCTACTCGAATGATCCCTTCGCATTCACGCAAATGTTTAATAGATTTTCCTTCTATTTCACATATTCTACATAAGTTGTTAAACCCATTTTATAAAGATGTTCTTTTATTAAGCCGTGGCTTGTTATTATTTCTGCCATGGTACGTCCATATATGATGTTTCCTAGTGAAACCTAGATGAGTTTTGGTTTTCTTGAGCGAGCGTTTTGTGAGGCATGAACATTTTTGCTTGATGATTTCCAGGAACGTTGATTATTTGCTCCACCCAAGCTTTTAATAATTGCATCTTAACTGTGTTCAGGGGAATCCCTTAGAAAGAACTTGGTATTATGAGAGGCGTCTTTTCTTACTAGATAATTTTTTGTCAGGGCTTGGAGTTGATGGTGTATGAATCACTGTTTTGATTGCGTGGATACTATTGAAAAGGTATTCGAGTTTCTTCTAAAAATCTAATATTATTATCATTAATTTTTGCCTTCTTAACCCATTTTCGGCAGCTGTTCGATTTTTCGAACAGCAAAATTGCCTATTTTTATTAAAATTTTTTTCTGTTATAGTTGTATATTTTTGACTAAAATACAACAATAAACTTTGCACTCTTGGCTTTTAAATAAGTGTTTTAGATTTAAAATTGACTCACTCGTTCTCAAGATAGTGGGGGTGTGAAAAGCTCCTAATTTTAACGATTTTTTGGAAATGAAAACAAAACAAATTTAAATTTTTAATTCAAAAAACCAATGATGAGGTTTTCTTGTGAAAGAGTCATATTTTCCATATTCTTATATTTTTGGTCGATTTTACCCCACAAAAATGTGTCATATACGCATAAATATTGCTGTTCGAAAAATCGAACACTGGCCGCTATTTGATATTTTTCTTTACGACTACTGTTTTAATATTTTTTCATACTTTTTATTTATTTATGATTATTGTTAAATTTTTTTATCCCGGAACAATTTTTTTTAATCTTCTAAGTCTTAAGTCTATAAGATTACCAACATAATAATTTATTAAAATAACATAAAATTCAGGTAAGAAAAAATAGTAACTACGAAATATCTTTTGTAATCAAAAACTTGTAATTATTTACCATAAAATAAATAGGTAAAAAAATAAACTTAAATAAAAAAAAGACAAAAAATTGAAAATATTAAAAATTTTGCCGGAAATAAATCAATTTGATGTTTGGTCTGAGAATCTTTCAATAGACGAACAGTTGGTGTCTTATTTTGGTCGTCACTCCTGTAAGATGTATATTAGAAATAAACCAATCCGTTTCAGCTGTAAAATATGGTGCCTATGTTCTTCTGATGGATACTTTTTCTCATGCATACCATATCCTGACTCAAGGGACAGCTATAATAAGTAAATTACCGATATTGTCATGTCAACATCCAAATCGACACAAAGTGTATTTTGACAACTTCAACCATTACTACCACATATCGATTACCACGTGCGGTCTGCATGATAATGGAGTTGCAAATTATCGCATCAATATCAGAACAAAAAATAGTCTTGGCCATTGTGGATTCCTGGTTTGAGTTCTTCAATAGTAAATGCCTGGAAGCTACATAGTTTTGTATATTGCGAAATATAAAAATGAAAAACCTATTCCACAGAAAAGTTTTCGTGTTTTCGTTTGTGAAAATTTTTTATTGGCATTTGAATATGAATCATCTCAAGAAGAATATCAGCCTCACAATTTACCAAAAGAATCAGACGGACATGTTGTTGTTTCCAAGGCAGAAGGAAAATATCGTCGATATCAATTGAAAAAATTCAGCAAGCCAACGTAATTCATGTGCAGGAAGTGTAACGTTAACGAAAAATAGTTTTTGTATTAAGATTACATTATTTATAACATTTTATATTAACAAATTTTTCTTTAATTATCTCAATAAAGTTTTTGTTTAACTCTATTTCATATTTTCATTCATTGTTAACTTTAATTTCGCTGAAATTGAGTCAAATTGCTAAAAATATAAACTTAATTTTTAATTTTCATGAACAAACAAAAAATGTCAAATAGCGGCCTGTGTTCGAACAGTCCTTTCTCAGGTTCTGGAACGCGCTAGCCCCAATCTGACAACGGATTTGAATTTTTGGGGCATCAATTATTCTGAAACCAATTTAATAATTATTAATCAAGATATGTTTTTTTTTCTGGCCGAAAATTGGTTAATGTCAAGACTCGAGTAGCTTTGCGTTTGACTCAATCCATTTGTTTTTGTTGTTCATCTCTTTAAAATGATGTTTCATTGAAACTCCATATTAGAACAAAATTGTACAATTAAGGAATTCAATCAACCTGATCTGATTTAAAATTCAACTAAATTTTTTTCATCAGTTTAATACAGGTAAAGTTTTAATAGCGGTCTGACTATTCGTGAATATAGTAAGTTTTATTCTGGTTGTCTGGATACTATTGACATTCCTAAATGATATGATGATTATTTATGAAAAGTATATTAGAGGATATTAATTTAATGTATCTTAAGTTGTGTTAAAATCATATATTGTGAAATTATAATGATATTGTAAAAAATAGCGAATTATTGTTTTTTTACAAAACACCATTATGACCTGTAAATGATTGGTTTCCGATCACTATTGTTAATTATTATGCAGTTATTGTAGGTAAAGTATTGTAATAAAAATATTTTCGCTATACAATTTAATCATAATTATGTACTCCATAATGTTGCACTTAAAACAACACATCAAAACTTTTTTCTCTCCTTAAAATTAAACTGTTTTATACCAAAATTTGTACTGCGATTTAATTAAAATGAATTAATTTGATGGAAAGTGATATTTAATAGTTTAACAAAATTAGACATCTATATTTTTATCTGTTACAAAATTGATGAACTCTTCATTCACATATTATGTATACTGTATTTATATAATATAGAATATCGTTGCATGAGTACGTAATATATTGTCGTATGTGAAAACTTTAGATTTACTGATTTTGACTGATTCTTTGGTTTTTCGGCACCTTCTTTTAAAGGGGGTAATCTTTTTCTTCTTCTTCTACTTCTATTATACGTTAATTAAAAAAAATTATAACTGTTTTATTATGAAATGTTTTGAGAAGTTCAGGCTTTCGAGGTTGCCAGTCACCAGAAAACCGAAAGACTCAAAAGCTGCTTGGTGGAACAAAAATCTGGAGAAGCTAAAAAGGAAGGTCTAAGAACTTCTGAATAGAGCCTTAAAAACTCACGAAACAGATGATTGGAAATCGTATAGCGAATTCAGAAGAGAATACAAAAGGTTGATTCGGAAATCAAAGAAAAACTTCTTTGAAAAGATGGGATCGAAGATATTGCAGATGGAACATTTTGGTCAAAGGATGGATTTTTTGGTTCTCAAACTGGCTATGCTTAAAATCCTACAAAAGGAATCCAGTAGAAAAGTTACACAATCTACAAATATCAGAAGGATCCTAAGTCCTGTTGGGAACACACTTTTCGGAAAGAAGACTCGAAAGCTCACCTCTAGAGGGTAACATCCAAGAAGTCACCATACCGAACCGTTCGGATTGGTCTACGGCAAGAAAGATAACATGGCCTGAGGCCTTAGACTAGGTTATCAACTCTTTCGAACTCTACAAAGCTCCTGGGCCAGATGGAATGTGGCTTATTATGCTTCAAAAATACAGGAACATAGCTTTTGGACACATTCTAAAAATATGGAGATCCGTGAGGGTTGTTTTCATTCCTAAACCAGGGATTCCCTAGTAGGGACTAGAACCATGCACTCCCTACTAGTTTCATTGAAATTCTGTTTTTTAAGTTTATTGAGCGCGCCGACAATACAAATAGCAAATACGATTATGCCTATTTATTTATAAATTTGTAGTTTTATCTCTTTTCCAAACACTATAATCTGCTATAGATTTTCGATATTTCAGTTCCCGTTTCTCCTTTTCTTTAAATTAGATTAAAAAGAAAAATAAAAGAAAGGGAAATATTATATACCCATTCTTTCAATCATCCAGCGAACTTTATTTATGTCAAATAAAGTGTTGAGTATATTATGAAATATTATTAATTTTTTTGTATTAGTTTTAAAAAGCAATTGTCGCATTGTGTATGGCAAGCAAACAAAAAAACGTTTTCAAAATGCTACATACTACAATGGCTTATTAAAGAAACTGGCATATAATTTTTACAAAGCTTACAGGATTCACTTAAAAATTTATGTCTTCATAGCTGTAAGCAAGCTTTATACAAAAGTACACGAGTTTCTATCGTGCAGTTTTTTTTTTATAAGGCCGCAAAACTTTAAATTCAAACACCCTAAACTTAACATTTGCTACATACGACAATATATTATTCATGCGGATGCGACGATATGTTATCACATCTTGGCAAACTTTCCAACCAACACACAGTTTCATTTATTTATTTATTTATTTATAAGTTTTTGTGTTTGAGGGCTTATCAACCACCTGAGTTTTATCAAACCCGTATTCATTTCGGTTGTATACATAAATTTATTATCTTTTTGTTAAATTTTATACCAAAATATTTTGAGTTTTCCTCTGGTTTTTTTTTTTTTAATTTTGTTAATATTAAGTTTTATCCTAAGTTTTAGGATTAAGTTTATTCAAATTCAATTTTTTTTTTTTTTTTTCAAATATAGATTAATAGTTTCTATTTTAAAGTTTTTAATTTTGATTCAAGTTTAATTATTAGAGATATTATATTATGCAATAGTTATTTTGTTTTTAGTTTTTTAATTATTAACCTTATTATATTTTATACAAGAAACTAGTTTCCCTGATGAGTTCCATGATTTGAGTAGTTGCTTCTGTAGTATCTTGTACGAGTATTTCAAATCCCGTGATCCCAAGTTTAACTCTTAGTTCAGCGTACAAAGGACAGGTCTCAAATATGTGTTGTATAGTGATTACTGTACCTGGAGTACAGTGACATGTTGGCTGTGCGTTTTGTGATCTATCAAAAAAAAAGCTGTGCGTAAATCTCGTGCGTCCTATTCAATTCCTAGTCTCTTCAGGACTAAAAAGGTTTTTCTGTTGAACTGATCGATGCTCTTCCATCAAAATACATTGCTTTTTATAAATTTCAGTTTATTGGGGAGTAGTTCATTTTGCCAACTTGCGTTGTGTATATCACATAAAGTTCGATCTCTTTGAAATCCCTGTAGTACATGTTTTGTCGTTCGGAAATTGGTTCTAGGAGGCTTTCCTTTGCCAGTTTATCTGCTTCCTCATTACCCATGATGTTTGCATGTCCTGGGATCCACATAAATACAATATAGTTTCTGCATAGCTGGAGTTGATGTTGGATCGCGATAATTGTTGGATGGTTTGAAGTAGGAGGGAGCCAGTAAGTTACTAAGGGAGTCGGTGCAAATTATGAACTTTGTTCCGTTGTAACTTCGGCTCACATAATCAATTGCTCTTAGTATGGCATACAGCTCTGCCCAGTACACTGTTGTCTGTACTTTTTGTCATGTTGTGTACATTTAAATGCCTATCCTGCAATATTATTTTGTTTTGCTTCATCTAGGTAAATTGGTATGTGGTTTTTATAGGTAGTATTTAGCTTAGTTTTAAATAGTTTCTTGTATTGAGAGTTGTTTGTTTCGGTTTTTTTATATTTACCTATGTCAATACGTGGTAATTTGAGCAATCATGGTGGAGTTTTATTTATTTTTGTTTTATCGAAATTATCACCTGGTACAATGTCAAGTTCTTTCAGCGCTTGTCTAAATCGTACGTAGCATGGTTGGCGTTTTATGGACCTGATTTTGTATTTTGTATATAGTGCCGTGTAGTTTATTAGTTCCGTAAGGGTATGACTGTTAGTTGATAACAGTTTCATTTATATTAATTTTTTTCCTTCTGGAATTATAAATTGCTTTTTTAACATTTTGTTATTTAAATAAAAATTACATACATTTTTTCATTCACTTTCAAAAGATAGATACTTTAAAACAAAAATTATATGAAATTAATTGAATATTTATGTTTACTTAGAGTTTTTTAAATCTAAATTAGTAATATTTTAGTGTATTAATTTTAGAATATTCAAAATTTTTAATTTTAATTAAAATTCTGTTTTTTTCGAATTTTCACCAAAAAAATTTTGATTTACTTCAATGCTAAATAATTGCTTATTTGCTTTAATGAGCTAAATAGTGTAAATAATAGTAAGTAAATTTAATTGAAAATATTTTTTAGTTCAAGTAAATTTTTGTTCTAAAATCCTGTAAGGATTAATGATGGATTACTTTCATTTGATGATGAGGATATACCGTTTATGTTGTAATAGAGTTTTGGTTAAGAAATTTATAATGAAAATACATTTCATGGTAATGTGATATTTTCTCGATATCATAATATTGATTTTTATCGAATGGCTACTTGTTCCGAGTACCGAATACCAATCCATAGTTAGTTGTACAGTTTATTTTTTTACAACGTAAACAAAAATAAGATGCTTTCCTATCTCAATTAATTTTTTTTTAATCAAATGATATTAAAGTATAAATTTTGTAAATATATAAATGAATTCTCGCAAAGAATATCGATGAAGCACTCTAAGGATGATAAAATTTAATATCCTTTAATACAATAGATTCTGTTACAACCTGAGCATCATTCTGTACGAATGAATCCTAGACAGTAACTAGGTACACAGGTAATTTTATGATATAGGCCAGGGGACTGATTAATGTTGTCTAAGTATAATATTATTCATGGTTTCATTCACATCTATGATTCCCTAAATAATGAAAATTTTCACAAAATTTACATTACACCAATTGTTATAGTACCGTTATTCTGAATAATAATTGCAATTTTAAATTATTAAGTATAATTTGCTATAACAGTATTTCACTTATATTTAATTAACAATGAATAAATTCCATTAAATTACATTTGAATTTACACAACCTCTTAAATTATTTATAAACAAAAATAATAATATTTATAGAATGTATTGTTGTCATCATATTTCATAGAGAATTTGGAATATAATTAATGTACATGCTATCCTAAGTATTATATCACATTGAAATTGAATTTTTAGAACAGCATAAAACTTAATATAAAATTAAGACTTAGTTATGATACAATAGAAAAATTAAAAAAAAAAAAAATAATAACAAAATAGTACTATCAAACGATAGAATTAAATAAAAATTTATTGAACTGTCCAAATAAGGACATAAAAAGAAATAAAATTTGGACATTTTCCAAAAAAAAAAATGAAAAGAAGCAAAAATACCAAAAAAAAAAATAATTTAAAAAAGAAAAATAATTTTATGGGATAATCCTTTTGTTTTTTTTTTTTTTATTTTCATGAAAACTTGGAAAAACTATAGAGGCGGCTTTTATGAATTAAAATTGTCTGGCAAGAAAAGCTAGTGATATTATAATACTAGTATAAGTATAGGACGGACAAGGCAAGAAATTATGTTATACTTTTCTTTAATTTTCCCTTTTGTACATTGCAACAGCAAGACATCCTTTTTTGCCATTTTTATCCTTGTTTTTTCTTTTTGCAATTGGTGTATTTTATTTTTCTTCTTTCATCTTAACAAAAGCCACAAAATACACTTTAAAAAGTTTTTGACACTTTTCACCCCCTAACAACAAAAAAATTAAAAAAATAAAAACAAAACTAAAAGCAAAAAAAAAACAACACAAATTGAACGGATGTTATAGAAAAATGTCTAAACATGAAAAACTTTTATGGAACATTAAATGTAGAAAATGAAAAACAAAATAAAAAAACAAAAAAGGTTCAATTTTGTTAAGTTGTTCAATTTAAGGAGATGCCACTAAATAAAAAAGTCGATTTGTGGTTTTACAGTCTCTCGTTGTGGTTTAGACATCCATGGTTTTAATTATTGTTGTTTTTCTTTTTTTGTTTGTTTGAAAATTTCCATCGCGTCCAATTTAAAGCATTTAAAAGTGTTTTTAGAGAGATTCAAAGAAAAATAAAATATTGAATCCAAAATAAGTAAATAACTTAATTGCAAAAGTAATTTTAATGACACGGGTAATGGGTCTCTAAAAATTCAATGATTAAAAAAAACCGTAATTGTGAAAATTAAACCCTAAATGAAAAAAAAAATCAAATTGTAAAATAGGACCTTGAAAATAAAGTACACTCATCCCTCGATTTACGGAAGCGTTTCGTTTCCGAAAAGTTGTCCGTAAATCGAAATTCCGTATATCGAGTTTTTTTTTAAATATGTATATGGAATTATGTACATAAGGTGTACAAATACTGTTATATGTACTATATACCTACCAATTATGCATGTACTATGTAAATATTTTATAAATTTTCATTTTCAATAAGAAAGAAAACATTCACAGTTCCAGAATTATTTAATAGAAACACGATCTTGCACCTCGTTCTCTGTAGCAGCAATCAGTTGTTTAAAAGTTCTACAAATAGTAAGAATGTAGATATCGCGCCTTGATCCATTGGGTGAATCAAAGCTGTAGTATTTTAGTGAGGTACTCAATCCTCACATTATCAGACAATTCAGACAAGTTCACAGAATCCGCTGGAGCATTGTCCATTAACAACAACACCTTATTGACAAGGTTTTTCTCACGCAAATATAATTTCATTTCGGGACAAAAGTAATTTTTTAACCAATTCTCGAATAAGCTTGAAGTCATCAAAGCTTTTTTATTGGAACTTCAAAAAACAGGCAAGGAGAGTTTATTACATCCTTTGAAAGCTCGTGAATTTTCCGAGAGATAAATCAAGTGTGGCTTTAACTTCAAACCCCCAGCAGCATTGCCTCGTAGAAGAAATGTTAAACGCTCTTTTGTCACTTTGGATCCTGGTATAGACTTTTCATCCACAAAAATAAAAGTTCTATCAGGCATACGTTTCCAATAGAGAGGCCAGTTTTATCAACGTTGAAAAACTGTTCCGGAACGTATAATATTTTATAATAATATTTTTCAAAATGTTGTAATATTCACGAGCTGCTGTAATATCAGCACACCGACCTTCATAATACAAAACAATTTTATGACTACGTTACGTAGTACGTGACTATAAATATTAATTTTTGCTTACAAAAACGTATGAGAAAACAGATTGCATCGCCTACTACGATTATGCTTATAAATTATTGCGTACATAAATAAAAAAAATAATTTTTCTATTTTCCGTAAATAGAGGTTTCTTCCGTAAACAGAGACATTTATTTTTAATTTTTCAATTCAAAAAAGAGTTTCCGTAAAACGAGGGATGAGTGTACAATTTTTTAAACAATACAAACAGAATTTTTATTTCTCTTTGTTTTATTTCTACCTTTAGTTGATGCGTTAAAAATATTTGCGTACTTGGATGGTTATGTGCGGTGCAATGGAACAAAATTTTTAAAGTAATTATTATAAAATTACAATACATTACATTTTTTCATAGTTTTAAATATTAAAATAAAACTTATTTAAAAAATAATATGAATATGTACAACAAAATATCATACCTACATAATCAGAATAAATTAGCAGTCTTGGAACTCATTTTAAAATTAAACCCCAAAACGGAATATAAAGCAAAATAAAATTTCGATTAATATTAGAACGTTTGCTACCCAATGTATCTCAAGTGAAGTTCTCCATTTTCGTTATATTTAAACTTTCCTTTTCTCGAATAAAATAACTTCTACTTCTTTGAACACTCACTCATAGATTTAATAGGATGTGATAGTGGCAAAAATTCGAATTGGGGTCATTGGACTCAGTACATCAATTAAGAACACATTATATACCCTGGTTTGCTACTTTCGTATTGAAAATCTTAATTGGCTGTCTATCTAAGCGCAGAACCATGAGAAAAAAGACAATATACTAAAATAGAGCAAAATTTTTAGAATAACTTAGTATAGTTTAACCACTTAACCAAATGACATGTCAATGATAGGTATATTATTTTTTTATAGATCCAAAATTTTTATCCATCTTTCTATGTCCCACTCTGGGCAATTAGCAATTTGATAGTATCAATCCTTATGTTCTTTTTATATGAAAAATAATATTTTAAATTACCTCAGAGTAGTTAGTAATGGGCTAGTGTTATTTATTATTGTTGACATATATATACTTTTGTACTCTTTTTCAACGGCTAAAACAGTTGAAAGTTGAAAAAAAAAATACTTTACTCGGTTAAATAAACAATAGACAATTTTTAAGGCTTAAGCAGTTCTTAATACAATAATGAGTATTTTTTAAAATTTATTTTTGGATATTTTGACTAAATATATGCCTAGGAAGACTTTAAAAAACAACTGTCTACGATGGCAAGAGATATTTTTACAAAATTTAATTAGTCTCTTTTAATATAAATTCAGTTGAAACCAGCAAATGTAAATACATTAGTATAAGTGCTAAAAATTTAGAATTGTCAAAAAAACTGTTCAAAATCAAGCAAAAAACAAGAAATATGTATGTATTGGTTAATAGGAAGACAGTCAAAACTAAGTCCATACTACAAACTTCAAACTCTAAATATACAACAGCATAATTTATCACATCTTGACATAGTATGGCAGACAACTTTGCAACTGTACTACGAAGTCTAACTTGTTAATTGTACAGCGCATTATACAGAAAAAATCCAAAGAGATCTGAAAAGAAAAAACCATTACTGAAATCAATCACAAAAACAGATTAATCCATCATATTGGGGATCAGAAATATTGATTCCTGTAAACCCACACGCGTCTCGTTTTTTAAGCACATTTTCAATCTATATAGTAATAATTTAATCAAATTTGTAATAAGATCGTATTATAACAAGCTAAAGGTTGTAAAAAAAATGTGAATTTGTATTAACACCATTAATAAATTACCAATAATTAATTGATTAAATCTTAATTGGGCTGACAGAAACCAACAATATATCGGTAGAAAATAGATTTGATTACATGATTTCAGATCATGAAGCAATACTAATCTGAATAAACATAAGTCAACTGAAATAAGCTAAAAATAAATAAATAAAGAAGGTTAGAAATGTTTGACGAGTTTTTAAGACCTGAAAATTTTCAAAATATAAGAGGATGAGAATAGCTATTTGTGCAAATTTATTTAAATTAATTGTGAAAAAGATTGAAAATTTATTTAAAAAACACATTGTAATTAAAACTGAGCAAGAAAGGTTCAATAATGAATTGAGAATTCTTAAAAATAAAAAAGTAATAGCACATCAAATAGCGTCTTTTATAAGTGATACTTATTCATTAGAAGTTTATAATAATATTAGAAAAAAATTAGTACAAAATTGCCATAAATAAGACCAAGAATCAATTTATTGAAAATAAAATAAAAAGTTTTGAAGGTGATAATAAAGCAATGTGGAAGTCAATTAAAAAATAAATTACAAAATCGGATGAAAATCAATCAATAGATTATACAATATAGAAATTCAAGGGGCTGAAAATATTATAATAGTTAATAAATTTAATAATTTTTTTATTGAAAATATTAATGAAATCAGCAATACTATACCTAGTATTGAATATGAGAATCAAATAAAAGAACAAATAAATATTTTCAAATTTAGTGAAATTAAAAAGGAATTATTTGAGATTATTAAGAGAATTTTTTTTTTTGTGTTTGTTATTTCTAAATTAAACATTACAATCTGTCTCTAAAAGAGATATTAAGTAGTTTGTATGAAATTTTTATGAAGGTAAATAGCACAGACTAGCGGATGACATAACCTAGTGGTCAACAATCCATGATGTCAACATTATACTCCATTGTATTTCTGGACCCCGATTTGATGAAAAGTACGATGTATGACATCATTATTCACAAAGCAAGGCACCAACTAGCATTCTTAATAGTTTTGATTGAAAACACTGCAATATTGCAATATTTGAATTGTTGGCTACTCCCGTCAATCGGATTCCATAGGTCCATATCGGTTTCAAGACAGCTTTTTAAGTCAGCAGCTTTTTTTAAGTGACAACGGCGAGTTGCCGCCAATCATCCAATAAAAAAGAATGATTAACAAAATAGATTTCATGAAAACAACTTCAAATATAATTAGAGATACCTTTAATATTTTTGGTGATGTGCTGGTGCATTATTATAAACACATTAATGAGGCATGGATTATTTCCCAGTACGTGGAAAGAAACGATTTTACGGCCAATTCCTAAAAGTTGTAAACCAAGATTATTAAATGAATTTAGACCAAATAATATGTCTCCGATGTACAAAAAGATTTTGGAGAAAGTAATTAATTCTCAAGTGCAACCTCAGTATTTAGAAGCGAATAATATTATTTGCGATGAACAAAGTGGTTTTACAGGTAAAAACTCATGTGAAACAGCTCTAAATTTTGTACTATATGAATGGAAACTAGCAAAAGAAATAATCTAGTAATTGTAGCAGTTTTTTTAAACTTGAAGAGAACATTCGGAACTGTTAGTACAGATATACTGTTAAAAAAAAATTGAAAAATATGGTTTCCAAGGAAGTGACTGTAGTTTAGAAGTTTTTTTGAATTGAATTCATAATTTATTATATGAAGTTATTAAAATTAAATATTTTCTATTATATTCCTTTTTTTTTTTAAATATTTTTAATATTTTTAATTTAACATATTTTATTGTTTTTGTTTCATTTTTTCTTTTACATTGTTTTGTATAGTTCAATAGCTTTTAGGAAATTTATTATCTTTCTATAATTGGTTTCATCACCTCTCTTTAAAATATCTAGACTATTAGTTTTTATATATCTATCCCAATCTCTTGAATAATGAATACAATTTCCCAACAGATGCCTATAAATAAGGTTTGCGCCACAAGTACAATTTGGTGGTGTTGTTTTTTCAAATATAAATTTATGTGTTGAATTAGTGTGCCCTATTCTTATTCTATTAATCACGGTCGGCTCTATTCCATTAAGTAAACTAAGATTTTTCCATGGTCTCGTATTTGACTTAACAAATATGAATTGTTTTATTTTTTTAATTATTTTATTTTTTATTTCTTATTATACAGGGTGGTTTGGTTTAGAGCAAAAATATTTTAGAGGGTGAATCCTTGAAGTATTTTAGGAAATTATAAATTGCTCTAGACGAGGGGTAAATCTTTTAATTTTACCCGGTCTACAGACGGATAAAGAAAAATTATTACTAAACAATATTCACTACAGCTTCGAAGGAATTGAGCAACATCTAGAGCCATAACTTTTTTTTAAAACTAATACACCTAATTAACAGTATATGTTGGATAAGTATCAGACTTACTGTTTTTTAATAATAGCTGTACAAACTGAAAATTTTATAGAAAATGTTGACTATCTCGAAAAAATAAACTCGCTAATTTTTATTTTTTTTTCTAATTTTTTAATATAAAAAAACGGCAAGTCTGATATAAAATTTATGTATGAGAAAGTATGTATATAGGGGATGATGTAATGCATCAATACAATATCAAAAAATACATTATATTATAAAAATTTAAATAACATAAGAAATTAATGTGAATAAAATCTATACAAAAAAAAAGAATATCTTTTTATAAAAATTTATATCGTAAAATTGTGCTAATTAAAATTTTATAAAAAATTCAATAAACGAAAAAAACAATTCCTATAATTATTATTAACACACTTTAAAATTTTATCGAATTATTTTACTTAGTTCCAACTTAGCTCTAAATTACCAAAATTTTGTAAATAAAAATTATTTTCGCTTAACAACAAGCGTACAAAATTTACCGTTTAAATTTGAGTTTTGTTTTTTAAGTTTTTTTAGTCTATTTTAAGTTGATGAAAAAATTTTTAAACTAACAACATTAACAATATTTCAATCAAATGGAACGAATTCAATAACTAAAAAACCAAAGAAACAAAATGAAATTTAAATCAAGCGTTAAAAATTAATTTTTCACACTAATATAAACTCTTGTTATCCCTGAAATTACAAAAACAAAAAAAAAAAAAAACAAAAAAAAAAAATCACAAAAAATTCAATAGCCATTCAATTTTAAATTTTTAAATAATAATTTTCAAAAAACTACAACATATGTTCCAATTTTTTAAAAATATAATGTAAAAAAAAATTTAATGAACGAAATTCTAGGTATATAGACTAGGTAGGATAGGTATGTATTGATCTTTAATTCTCTTTTTTTAAAAAAAAAAACAACACAATCTAAAAAAATGTATTTTCAATACCAGCAGAAAAAGATAGTAAAAAATAATTTATTTTTATTTTAAATAAAAATTTAATGAAATTTGAAATCCGTAACTAATTTTCTAACAATTAAGAATTTAGGAGTTTTCTTTTATTGGAGAAGATTTGGACCTTTTTTTAGTAACAAAATTAACACCGAATATTGTTCTCCTTAAATAAATGTGAATCTAGTCTAGCAACATTATATATTATGTGTGGAACTAATTATTGAATTTGAAAATTTCAAATCCTGATTGCGGTATCATTATCCTTTTTGTTACTTTTTCAATGGTTGTTGTTTTTGTTATTATTATTATAAAGAAAATAATATAGTTTAAGTCAGGAAGCCGTTGGATATAATTATTAGTGTGGTTTGATAAAAAAAAAATATTTCTCCAATGAATCGAATATAGAACCTATACCTATTAATGTTATGAACTGCTTTTGTTAAATTTGGGACTAGACTCACAGTTAAAACATTGATTTCAATAAATATTCAATTGAAAATTGTCGTTTTAGCTTAAATAATTATAATGAATAGTAAAATTTTGTTTTAAATTTTTTTGCATAGTGTTTCAAGTTTCAAAGATTCAAAGATTCATACCCAATTATTGTTTGAAGTAGGAATGTAAAGAAAAATTCTGCCTGACATTTAATGTGGGAAAACGGAGACAGAAAGCAGCAGACTATTAGGTTAAATCAATTAAAAAAATATTTTATTTTTGATTATTTAACATAACTTAGGCTGTACAATGTAGAATGTAAACTTTAGACTAATAGACTATACAATTTAATTAAATTTCTTGGTAAACATTTTTTACTAAAAGTTATAAACTACTATAAACTAAAATGTACAAACACAGGAGCCACAAAATATTATGTTATATGTTCACTTCACCTAACATTGAACTTCAAAGCTTTGACAAACGACACAAAAAACTGGGGAACTGCCGATATCAAGTTGTAGTACATTTCGTCTCTTTACGTTCCCACAACCGCTTTAAGTTTAGGAAAATCGGCTTATATACAATTTAACTGAAACATTCTGTTCCAATATCGTTATTGGGGTCGATTGTGGAACATTGTGATCCAATCCCGTTGGCTATACGCCTGTTACATATAATTTAGGTGAATTAAATTTGCTCAAAGATGAATATAACAACTGATTCATTTTAGGTGCTAAACACTTATTTGTCTTTTTTGAATTTATATTTTATAATATTTTAATACACATCATAATATTTTTTGCAACACTATTGTTGAAATAGTTAAATATAATGCTATTATTTAGCTATTCGGTTGTTTTGTGGTGGTAAATGGTGCTACAATATAATTTTTATTGTGTGTGAATTTAAATTTGGCTTGATTCGACAGTTTGATACTACCCGTCAATAAAAATCAACTGCTGATTAATATATAGACCCATTGTATGTTTAACTTTGTAAGAAGTATTTTGTAGATGAATCTTAAACGTTATATTCATAAACTATTTTATAAATTTTAGAGAGATATACTCGATGTACAACAGGCTTTAATTCTTCCCTGATTATTTAAATTTTTTGGCGTTTATATCGTAGATGATAATAATATATTTAAATACTGATAATAATATAATTATCCATAATTGGCCATCCAGAGCTATGCAGTAATATTTTATAATGAATTTCATGATGCATATGGTTAAGATTTTCACCGTCAAGTTTCGAGGTCACAATAATTTTAGTATATTTTTTGAAAATGAAATTATATTGAAATGTCTGGAAATTTTAGTTAAAATTTATCATTGAAGTTCTAAACATCACTAGCTATGTTTGCTTGGTGTAGTTGATTTACTTAAAATATATAAAAAATTATTAAGTTTGTTGTAAGTGATATGAATTTTAAAAATCAAATTAGTTTAAACAAATTTCTTAACAAATTTTATCTTTCATTTACCTTCAAATCATGCATGTATACCTTTTTTTTTATTTATTTTTATCCTTAATGCATTAAAATGTCCTTTTTGATTGTTTGTTTCTTTTTTTGTTTTTGTTTATAAAATATAATACTCGTACTCTATACGCTTTGTAAATTTCTCAGTCTTCTTGAATATCAATTTTTAAGACAAAATGTTTGTGTTAAACGCCGGCCTTATGTAAATAACGCCAGGTATACCTAATTTATTTTTATTGTTTTTGCTTTTTTTTTTTATTTTTAACGCGGATTTTCCTTTATTTTTGGGCGGCTTCTTTGTTCTTATCTTAAATTTATTTATTTATGTTGGTTCATGTAAGTAAACTTAATTTTTTTTTATTTAATTTGAAATTCACGCATTCGATAGTGTTTATCACATTATTTAGATTTGACTTCAATATATGAAGTTGACTTTAAAAATATTTTGTTTTGTTTTTTCAATTGTTTGGGTTTGTTTGATTAAAAATTTAGGTTCTCTGATTTTTAAAGTATTGATTGGATCCTTGATTAAGATAATATTTTAAAATTTCTTTTGTCGGCATTTGATTTGAATTGTTTGTATGAAAACGACAAGAATTAGCAATATACATTTTATATTATACTAATACATATTGTTATTCAATGATTTACAAATAAATAAATGATTTTTTGTTAAATATTAAATTAGGGGATGATTTAAGTAACTCAATTTAAAATATGTATTCAAAAAATATCTTGAATTTGTTCATATGAACCATGTCCAACACAAATTGGGAGTTTGAAATAATTTAATAAACAGTTTCAATCTAAATCAACTAGGTATGAGAATGGGTTGATGAATTCATGTTAAACTTTTTTTTTCGACAGACTCACTCACAAACGTCGATCTAACAGACTTTAACAGATATAATTTCAAGAGCAGTTTAAGTCTGATTTAGGTTATTTGTGAAGAGCTATAAGTTATAAGAAAATAGGAAGTTGAAATAAGTTACCACTGAATTAAACAACCTCTGATCAAATTATATTAATAATCTATATTAACCTTACACACGTTAAGTACACACATGTATCATTTCTGTCCTACAAAATTTTAAGTAAAAAAAATATGCAAAAAGTGGCCTACGTAGCCGAGTGGTAAAGCACTCGAATATAGGAATGTTACGACCATGGGATTGGCTCAAACCCATCAGAAAAACTTATTTTTTAAACTTTATTATTTTATTGTAAATATTATTTAATTTCTTCAAATTTAAGCAAAAGTGTTCAAAATACATTAAATTACAAAAAAAGTGCCAGTTTTTTCATTAATTTTTTTTTTTCATGGAAATTTACCAAAAAAAACATTAAAAAAAAAGTTTAGAGCAAAAACGGTACAAAATACAAAATTTTTATATTATTTTAATATGCAGCATTAGGTACCGAACTATTCTTATATTATATTTGAATGATAAAACATCTTCTGATGGGTACCGAAATACCGTTAGAATTTTTACTTTTTTCGTGTACCTACTGACGATGATGTACGTTTAAGGTCCAGAAAAATTTATTTCATTTCTATAACAAAATTATCATTAAGTACCGAATTATTCTTATTTCATATTTTGATGATGAACTGTCCTTTGAGTACCCAAGTACCGTTAATTATTATATAAACTTTATGTAAATGAAAAATGTAAAATAATGTATATAAAAAAAAATTTGGTATAAGAACTTATTTCTGCGATATAAAAAATTATATTTTCTTATTTTAACACAAAAATTCATATAAAATGCCCACGTGCCCAAAATAATGGCTAATTTACCCACCCCCGAATTATTTTTTTTTTTTTCAAAAAGTAAAATGCAAAAGGTACAGGTGTACCTTTCCAGCTGAATAAAAGTTAAAATGTCTATTCTCTCATAATTCGAGTAATGCCGATACCTTAATTTTTTTTTGCTGTATACATTATCACATTTTTAATTTTTTGGCTGAACAAAATTCGTACATGAGTGCACTCAAAAGTTTATGTTTATTTGAATTTATTATGTTTTCTAGGATTTACTCATATTTAGAACATTTATTTTGTGGCTATTTTTTTAATATTTTCTTCTTTATGGTAATTAACACTGATAAAAAAATAACGACATGAAATATTAGGTCAAATCCCGATCACGAATTATAACACGCTGGGTGGCGCAGTAGGTAGAGCGCTTGCCTTTCAACCGAAAGGTCCCAGGTTCGATTCCCAATGAAGTAAAAAAAAAAATGCTTTATGGGGTTTTCGACCTGGTCCAGTACCCTTTGTCATTGGGATAAAATAAAGGACAAAAAAATAATTGAGAGTATAATCTGGTAACAAGTTAAATAAAATAAAGCTATTCTATTTAAGAAGGCTTAGTTCCTGACAATAGTAGTAGTTTTCCACATTTAATGAGTTGATAAGCCAGTAATTTGTTAAATAAATACTCGAAATATTTGTAAATATTTGTAGATATAGTGTAAACTTGCAGTACCGTACTTAATTAAGCACGAAAAGGTGATTCTACCTAAGTTACTGTCAAGAAGATAAAAAAAAAAAAAAAAAAAAAAAAAAAAACGGTATAAATGAGGAATTAAAATATATATGGATTTATTAAAAATCGATGCTCCGGTTTTAACAATACACTTTATTTATACCTATTGGATGTAGATAATTTTTGATATCCAGTAGCATTATATCCGGTAATTGTGCACGAGAACTGAAGGTATTTTTATCATTATTTTGATTATTTACCAAAAAACATTTAATAATAAATAAAAGATTAGGAGATATTTAACACCTGTTTGAGGGGTATAAGAATTATTTTTGGCTACAGGGCTTTCACTGTATGAAAATATTACTAAAACTTCTGAAACACGAACATAAGAAATGCAAAAGAAAGTGCACAGTATAAAACTTGACTGACTTAAAAACCATAAAGTTTCATGTAGAAGCACAAGTTGAAAAATATAAGAGTTTTGAATTGAAATGGTGAAATATTAATGCAAACTTTTTTTTTATATTGTATATTAGATGTATTAGACTTTGTAGATTTGCACCAGTTTGTACTGCCTATATGTTTTTAACCACAACAAAAACACTAAAACATTACAAATATTTTAGAAATACGGAAGTAATAAAAATAAAGACCTATGGCTATGGGAAAGAATTTGATAGATAATTTATAAATACAATTAGACAGATGAGAAAAATAACCTTGTTCCAGATAAGATGAAGTTTTTGATTTGCTCAAATTGTTTCCATTTATTTACAAAAAAATTTCATTGCACATAGTCTTTAGCAAGTTATTACTTACAGATATGAAAATATAATTATATCCAAAATAATTAATCAATCTATTTTGGATAGATGGTGTGGATATCGATTAATATTGTATAGATGGTGTGGATATCGATTTATTATGGATATTTTTATAAATTTTAAAATAAAATAGGTAATTTTGTTTCTTTTATATTTATTTACATTATTTAATTAATATATTATAATATTATCTAAATATTTATTTTTTGTACAATATTTAATAATTTAAAGCTAAAATTGGAAGACATTTTTTCTTTTAATTCTAATTCTTATTTGAAAAAGTAGTACTTAAATCTACAGTAATGGAAGACCTTTTTTAAAAGTGTATTTTTTTTTATCACAATTATTCATAATATTAAAAATTTAAAGCTTTTTATGACATTTTATTAAATTCATTTAAATTTATAAATATGTACCAATAAATTCTTTTGAAATTACAATTAAATTTGCAGAATTTTAGATTTTAAATCTAATAATTAAAATAATTAATTCAAACTCAGCATTACACCAATATTGCTTCTTTAGAGATATTATGTCATCACAATATATTTTTTAGATGTATTCTATTGCTTGTACGCCTTTTCTGCTCCATTACGGCTTTTAATCCAAATCGGAACCATTATATAAAATTTCTCTATGCTTTTTACATTATTCTTTTAACTCTCACTTCTTATTTCACCATTACTAATATTATAATAAATTTTAAGATTATCTCAATTGATTAAAATATCACTTCCGAAGAAACAAAGTGGTACAAATGCGGTGATTGACAAATTAAAAATATAATAATATTTTTATGAAGACGGATCTGAACCCAACGAGAGCTGAATAATAAATGTTCAAAAAAATTAAAATCGTACGGTTTTATGATATTGTTGATAGTCCTTTTCTAACCGTCCCACTTAAAACTGTTTCATAAATTATTTTAGGTATTTGTTATTGTTACTTTGTATATTATATTATGTATAATAATCGTATCTTGTCTTGCTTTTGTATCAAAATTAAATGTGAAATTTAACACTGTTTTTTGCTTTTATTATTGTTTTTTTTTACTAAGGACTTTTTTTTTAAAAATTAAGTAAATTCATACACCAACAACACAATGAATTCTAATTGGTAGATTTTAAAAATATAAATGATTTATTACTAATTAGATCATATATATAGTATGAAATCTAGAATGCACTAGTAATACAGTGAGTAAAACTGAATAAATTTTTATGCTTTAATTGAACCACTGACGTAGATTTTTCAACAACATTATTCTTCTTCTTCTGCAAAAAAAGAGAAAATGAATATGAGAAAAATATTAATTTGGTCATTATTCTCTGGATTCCGAACCATATGCCCTAATTACTCACATTTTATAGATTTGATAATCTTTATGATTACTTTATTTTCCTTATCCTGCTACAAAGCTTTTTTTTTAAATTACTCCGTTCCACTGAATTTCAGCTATATTCGGCAACAACACATTTCGAAGACGTCCAATTTTTTCAGGGAGGCTTCCGAAAGCATCCAGACTTCAACCCCATATAAAAGTTTTAACAATATGTAGCATTTTAGAGCGGTAGAACTGGTTCGTAGCTTTAAGTTCGTGTTATGTGTGCAGATCACTTTCTTCATTTTTATGAATGTCGCTCTAGTCTTTTTGATTTTAACTTTAATCACTTTCAGAATGTTAGAAACCATTCACACCAAACATGTTACTCTATCAACTCTTTCTAGGATTATTCCGTCTCTAACCAGAATTGTATTGGATATCTGTCCCTTTCTTTTTGTTCGCATTTTGCTTTTCACTGTAATCGTTTCATTTAGCCACAACTGAACAGTTACTGTAGTTCTTCTTGTTTGGTTGCTATGAGAACCGTATCATGAGTATAGCGTAAGTTATTAATTAGAATACCGTCCACTTTTACTCTTTCCTTTGCATCTGCTAATGAATTTGAACTACACATTAAATAAGACGGGCTGTAGCTTGCAATCCTGACGCACACTGCCTTAAGTGTACAGTTTAATTTTTATATCATTTGTCAATTTTTAAGCTAGTTCCCAATATAAATTTGCTATTGTTCGAAGGTCTTTTACATTGATTTTAGTAATTTTAAAGAATCTAAATTAACCATCATTAGAACAAAAAAAAATATTAAAAACGATTCAACAGGTATTTATAATAACATTTGATTCCAAACAGAATATATTATTTCTATTATTATATAAGGATCTACCACTACTGATTTTTATGAATTAGTTTAAAGTTAATTGAAGATTTATAGTTTTCTACCGTACGAAACGAAAATGTAATGGTATATAATTTTAGAAAAAAAAACAGAAAGAAAAATAGAAACTGTTCGATGAGAAATTACGAAAAAGATTATCAATGGTAGCATTAAATATTTGTTAGTAAAATATATCAAAAATTTACATCTGTGATCGAACGCGAATTTAAATATCGGTCAAACATATATCTCCCCTGAGCATAGTTTTCACCAAACCTGCCACGAGGTTCTTATAAGTATTAAGACCATCGCACTTTCGACAGTGTTATTATTATTGACAATCCTCATCCGCATTGTTTGCTATGTTTAAGTCTTATAACATTTCTGCGTAATTTTCTAGTAATCCTACATGGTTTTTTCGTAATTAAGACATTTTTGTGGAATGAATAAAAAAGATTTTTGGACCTGGGCGTTGCAAAGCATTATTATTTATATTATACAGATATAATATTATTGGACAGCATCTAGACACCAGAATTTGATGTTACGTTAAATATTATTACAAATAAAACAAATGTTGTTATATACTTTTAAAATGGAAATTTATACAGATTTCTTATCAAAAATCTCGGTTTATATTCAAAACATTCCACCCACATCCAATTTCTATCAGCAAAAGATTATTATCCACAAAAAATAAAGATGATTATCATAGTTCATGTATAGTAGTTAATGTAGATATTGTAGACTCGTTAATACACCTCCAACAGATTTTTTAAGCAAAATAAATTCTCTAAAATAGAGATAATTTTTTAAAATCTTATCAGATTAAATTCCTGTTCAGGATTTAAATCTAAGATCGCATTACTGTTAAGTATGTGAGGAAAAAATAAAAACAAAAATGTTTATATCCGTTATCATATTTAACCGATCTCACAGTTTCTATTTTAATCAATATTTTAAAAAAGATTTTCAAAATAATTTCAAAACAATATCAAAGATTTTAATCTGGAAATATAAATAGATTCAGATTTCATCTATACACAATACACCTATATGCCTACATTGTTTACAAGCTACTTACAACAACTGAATTTTAAATTAGAGGATTATCATCAAAATCCTGGTTTGAAATTTAAGGAAGAAAATTTTTTAAATTTGAAATAAAAAAAGGTAAATCAATATTTATTATTTTGATATTACTGTAATGTGTGTATTCTTTGGTTTTTCAAGATATAAAAAGCATACAGTGTTTTCAATAAGAGTTGTTTTAAAGAATCTAAAAAAAATTTTATCTACAAAAAATTTTAAGGCCTTAGTATAAAAAAAAATTTATCCGCCAATCTACACGATTGATATTATGCAATTTCATGTAGGACTTAAAATGTTTTATATTTTATTACGATAAGTTATTTAATTGGCGTCAACATGTAGGTAGGTAGGTAGAAGTGTCCATTCCAGTTACTTCTGGAAACCCAATTAACACTTAACTGTGCCATTTTGATATCACGGCTCGAATAACCTACTTCTTGTTGTTGGTTGTTATAAGTGGTCGTTTTCATCTTCACTCTCCCCAGAGACTCAGTATTAATGCCACCATGTGTATTGAGAAGGTTGATCAGATCTCCTATTTTGCTTTCCGCGATAAAACCTATATTGCTGGGTAAAGCCTCACCTAAAGTCCGGCGTCTGACTCTAGCTAATGCTGGGCAGCTATAAAGGACGTGTTGAAGAGTTTCTGCTTCATTCGCATCATTGCAACTGTGACAGTGAGGATTGAAAGGAATACCTGACTTGGCAGCGTGACTTCCTATTGACCAATGACCCGGCTACTATACTACTGATGGCGTCAACATGTAGTCAACAAATAAATCAGCTGAGAACATTTTATTGAGCATTATAATTATATTAATTGATATTCTTTGAACAAGATTCAACTACATATTTTTTTTTATGTAGATTCAACCACATATTTTGACAATAAAACTATAATTATAATTCTATCATAAATTTAAATTTAGAGAATTGAAGCTGTAATATTCAAGATTCATATTCTACAAGGTGGAGAAAGAATGGCTAATGAAAAAAGCAAGTGTAATTAGAAGGTATTGAAAAACATCATGATAGGACTAATAACGGGTCCGTACTTGGTCAGGAAGTATCTACATAAAATCGGCCTGGGCGAAAATAATTTGTGATGAATATGAAAAGTAGAGAAATAATATATTGAAATTATGCTCTATGAATCTTTTTATTGGACAATAATGGTTTATAAATATTGTTATTTGTCGTAGCAACTAATAAAACACTCTCGGAATTTTAGTTCTATAATTATTATTGTACTTTGTTTCATTGAGTAATGTACAAAAAAATCAAAACTAAATTATAACAATATTATGCATATTAAATACACGATTGTATGTTACTCATTTATATAAAATTTTATTGAAGTGCTTTGCTATTTTTCATTTCATTAACATCTGGTTAAATCTGTTCTGCGGTGGAGAATACACGACCTTATGCAGTTTAAAGTCATTGAGATGCTTGGATTAGTTCAGATTTAAGTAGGATAATACTTTTCCAAAAGTAACTCTTTCATTGTTTTGCATTAGTTTTTGCTGTATATGACCTTATTAGCTCCATTATATCCATTTTATGCATTATAGTTATTTACTGATTCATAGGTGCATTCTACAAAGCATTTTTTATAGTATGTGGCCATTATATTAATTTCAGTGTTTACACACTTCAAGTATCTTTATTTTTTTTTTCTTTATTCAATTTAAAAATTACAAAAACTTAACATAACTTAATGGTAAATAAAGTAATATGTATTGGTACACAGATATAAATATAAGTTCTTAAAATATTTTTGTTTTTTTTTTATAGACCCTAGCCTGTGTTGGGTCACATAGTTTTTTTTTAATTCAGTGTCAATTCATAATCAATTAAGTTTAATTCTTGTTTAAATCAATTAAAAAAACATTTTTTTTTTATTTTTAAAATACTAAAATTAAATATTAAATTAATAATTTATGCTTAAAGTTAATATTTTACTTAAGAAAGAAAAGAAAAGAACAAAAAATGCAATAATTACACTAAATTTGCTACAACATATCTTACAAAAATAATTTTTATATTACTTAATTTTCTAAGATATAATATTTTAGGATTTGCTTTTCAAAATAATAAATAGCTATTATTAATAATTTTATATTCGTCTGGCAATTCATTATACAATTTCAGACAATTATAAAGGCAGTTTTATTTTTTGTTTATCAGTTTTGAACAGTGTTAAATAAAAATTGGCCTTATTTCTAGCATTATACTTATTTATATTAACCATTCTATTCAAAATGTAATGATGTTTTATTAAATTATTCACAATTCTAAAAGCAGTGGTGTATAATTCCCGCTTACATATATTTTCAAAACTTATATATTGATCTGAATACAAAGACCTGGTTGACAATAGTCTTGGATAATAGTGTATAGTTTTAATAGTATTTTTGTGTAGTATATCAATTCTTTTTAACGCACTTTGTGGGGCTTTACACCAGCTCGGATTAAGATATGTTATGTTGGACAAATGATATGAGGAATAAATGATGTGTAATACCGTTTTTGAGAAGTATTTCCGTAGTCGTCTTAAAATTAAAATGTATGAGCTTATTTTCTTAACAATATGATCAATATTCTCGTTCCACTTTATTTTGCTATCTAGTATATTAATCCTAAATAATTAAAGCTTTTGACTATTTCTATTGAAGTGTTATTATGGAAAATACCGAAGTTCTGCGAAAACGTTTTATTTTCAAATAATAGAATTTTAGTTTTTTTTTTATATTTAAAAGGAGACGAGGTGGTTATTAAGCCATTTATCAATTATAAAGAAATCATATTGAATATAATTTTTCAGATCTTCCTCACTACTTTCCGAATATTTCAGCACCATGTCTTCAGCAAATATCTATATTGTAAGAGGTAATCGTGAAATATCATCAATATACAATTTGAAGAGAGTAGGCCCAGAATTGACCCCTGACGCACTCCCTTTTTAATTGTTTTCGATTTGTTTAGTTTGTCATTAATTCGAACTTTTTGTTCACGATTCGGCAAATATAGGATTTGACCTTGGTTATTTTTAACCTGGTTTTGAAAATTGTTGTATGTTTTTATTATATAATTGTGGTATGTTGTTTTAATTGTTCTTCTATTAATTTTTTGATGTTATAGAAGCATAAATCACTTTTGAAAATTTTATGAATATCTAATACAAAATAGGAAATGGGAAAATCCCGAATTATGTTAAGAAGAATATAGTCAAAACCGTACCCAAACTATGTACTGGTTCTGAAAATTTAATATTAAATATATTCATTCAATACTAATTATATCAATTTTCTTTACGGTATTTTGTCGAAATGGTCAATAAATTCACAAACCGAAATCAAGAAATAAAAATTCAAAAGCAAAAAAATACAATAAAAAACCGTTGTGATTTTGAACTTTTGTAGAGTGTCTGATAAAAAAAATTAAACTAAGGAAATTAGATATAAACAAAATAGCAAAATATTAACTAACTGTTAAGGTCAAATAATATGTATTTTTAAAATTATTGTTTTCTTAAATTTTGTATGCAACTTTATTATTATATAATTCTGGAAAAGGGGTATTAACATTTTTTTAGTCAGTCTAGGTCAGTGGCCGGTTAATCTCTACCTTTTTTATTCAAATGAGATTTATTTATTACTGTGAAGTTTTTTATTTTTAATTAAATTTCAATATATTTTTTGTGATTTTTTTCTTGTTTTTAGCAAAAGCCATTACGAATTTTGCTTTTTCGGAATTAAGGGGCTCCATTTTGTGCTTTACAGATTTTGTATTTATTGTAGACCATATTATTACAAAATTTAATATGTATGGATTTTTAACTTTTTATGAATTTTGTATAGTATAGATCTCGTTTTTATGTATGTGATGTGGTCTCAATAAGCAAGTCAATATATTCCTCCAGTAGATCTGAAAATATTTATAATTAGAATTTAGTTTATTTTTAAATCTTATAATATTATGATACTTTCTCTAAAATTAATTAAATTTTTCTTTTCATAAGACTAACTTATATATTTCGTATTTATCCAATATTTTTCGAAAGAAGTTCAATACTAAAACGATTAAACATAATTATTGAAATCACAAAATCTCCTCCACCTTATAACACTTTCCATGCATTATATTGTACACAATTAATATAAATTTTTACAAATAAATATTTTTATTTGTTGATGTTGAAGTTGATTTTTTCTTAAAATGAAATTTCTTCACCTCGGCATGATTTTAAGATTTTATATGTGCAAATTAAAGCAAAGATCAATTGACTTTTTAATGTTTATCAATTGGTACTTACTTCTTAAGAAATAGCAATTAATTTTTTTTTTTAACAAGTATTTGAAGAATATTTCCTTCCATTCAAAATTATTTTTAATATACAACTCACTATGTAGTTTGATTCTTAAGGACACTTCATATAATGCTATTAGTAACAATAGACAGGAAATACAAATTTAATTTTGAAGTTTATTACAAAAATGTTAACTTTACACCTAAACAACAGCACAACAGCACAAGCAAAACATTCTTAGAAACTTGAAATTTCGTAATGAATGAAAAGTACTCTACTTCCTGCTCTTTATTCAAAAGACTGTTTTGTGTTTTGTTTTTTTTTTTTGGTAATGTTATATGGTTAGTTTTTTATTTTAAATTTGTTAACATCAACAGGAGATTTTTAAAGAAAATAAAAAATTTCAAAATTCAAATTTTAAAATTCATACTTCAAATAAATTTTAATGTTATTTGTTTGTACGAGTACATTTCCCTAGCTCTGAGTCTTTTTAAAACTTATAAATGATTGTTTTTTCTTTTTGCTTGTTGGTTGAATTAAATTAAATTTTACACAATTATTCAAAAATTATTTATGACTAATTTTAGTTGGCATTAAATTTAAAGATCACCTAGTAAACAAAATATAACAACAAAATTTATTAGACCTTGTAAACAAAACAAAAAAATGAAAATAAAATGAAAAGTTTTGTTTAAGGACGATTCAAATACAATTTTATTGTCTTTGAATTATGATACTTCTATTATATATTAATATTCAATTCACAAATTCTGTAGATTTCATATAGTCTTTAAATTATAAAGAACTTCAGGGGGTAAAAAATTTTCAAAATATATTTTTCGTAACAATTATTGAAGAAATTATTGATGAGTGGACTTAAAAAAAAATATTACATGACATATGATAAAATTGATGCAGAAATTTTAATTTTGTTTTTTCAAACTCTACGTAATAAATGACAATTAATGTCCTTATTATTATTATTCTTTTCTCATTTTGATGAACAATGTCCTTTTTAATATTTTTCTTTAGTTACAATAATTTGATTCTTAATAACTCTTCATTTTTATTGCAACAAAAAAAACAAAAAATAAAAAAAACAAAAACAAACAACAAAATAAATTTCTAAAGTGTTGATATCCTTTTTCGTCCTTTATTTTTTTCTTTTATTTTTTATTATTATTATAGTTATTATAAAATTATCTGAGCATAAAATCATAAAATCTTTTCACCAAATTTCTACTCAAATGCATTATGCACACTTGCATTCATACATTCGCATATAATATTAATATTAAAGGATATTTTTGATGTTTTCTTTTTTATGTACCTGAATCTACCTACCTAAAAGAATGAACTAAAACTGATTTATCATTCAATCTAAATATAAGTAAAATTTAAAAGTGTATAAATAGTTTCTGATAATCCTTAAATAAACGAACAATATAAGAGTTTTTACTTGAAATTTTATTTTATTTTTTATTATTTTATATTCAAAAATAATAAAATTTTACCTGCGTATGTACAGTTTTAATACAAAAATATATATAAAAAAAAACTACAAAACAAGAATAAATTCTAAAGAGACTCTTATCCTTTTTAAAGTAATAATAAATATAGTTAAGGAGGAGTTTTATGTTTTAAAATATCAAAAAAAAATTAAATTTAATGTGAAAGAAATCCGTAATGCAGAGTCCGATTTTATCATTTAATACGATACAAGCATTTATGAGATTTGAAAAAAAAAAATTTTGTTTCGAAGTATTGAACAAAAAATTACATTACAATTTTTTTAAAGTTTTGAATTTAAAATTATGTACAAACAAAATAATATCAATAATATTCCATTTAATATGGGAGGGAACTAATATTAAAATAATATAAAATACAGGTTATAGTAATGTAACTGAAATTTCACAAATATATTTATGAACAAAAATTGAATTACTGAAAATCAAAATAAAACTCAAAAATTATAGAACAAATGTATCAATAAATGTGACCAAATATCCAAATAAGTACAAATGATATAATAAACAACAGGAAACAACAATAAGCAACAACAAAATCGATTAATACACTAATAAACAACAAATAAATTCCTTAAAATATTAAAAAATGGAAGACAACCCGACAGAAAAAAAAACCATAAAAATTTAGAAATTAATCTCAAAGGACGGCTAAGCATGAGTTTTACTACAAGTTGTAACACGTGTATTCCAAATAACTTAATTAATGTTAAAAGGATTCACTGTGTACAATTTATAATGACACAAAATCTTTTAAAAATTAAGTGATAACCTTCTGAGGTAAACTTTCATAAAAACAGTTTAACTATATTAAGATTGATTTTCAATATTTAACTCCATGATTTCCAAAATTTCAACCATTCAGAATTTGACAGTATTTCGTATTTTAATCTACGCACAAGATTTGGTGTTAATTTAAAAAAAAAAATTTGGTACACTATTTCTTCTCATGCCCTTGGACATATAACAATGCCCATCAAAATAAATCGAAATCGAATATTACATTAGTGTCAAGAGTGGGATAAACAAAAAATGTTTATATATTTATTTGATAATTAGCAAAACACTGATTAATGCAGATGCTTTAGAAACGGTTCCATGTAAAAATGAAACAAATAACGATTGCATTGACAGACTTAAACTTTTGATTTGTAATTAAGAATAACCTTTTTACTGGTCTAAACATGTCGATTTTCGCTGCTAACTACTTGTCTATATTGGCATCTGAATATAAAATATATTTTTTTAATTACTGTTCCTAAATAAGGAAATTTATTCAATTTATAGCTACTTCAGATATTTCTGTAATTTGTTGACAATAACTTATAGCAAAAATTTTTTAAATATTCATTGTTATTATTCTCATATACTTTTAACTACATTTATTATATTTGTTAACAGCAATATAATAAATTAATCCGACTATATCGGAAACTAATTTTCAACTAAAATTATGGTCTTTTCAATAAAATGTTTTGCTTTTTTTTAATAAGCTTCACAATTCCAAATTTTATATTATTTATATAATAGTTTTTTTTTTTAAGTATATTTCAGCCTCAGAATTCAACCGCTTATTAACTACCCAACCAAAAAGAAATGCAACAACCCAGTTATTACTGAAATATAAAAAAAGGCAAAACAAAAAAAAATTTAAAACACAATGAAACGGTGAATCACTTTTACAATAAAAAACTAAGAACAGAATCAATTTTTTTATATTTTTTTTAAAGAATTCAGCAAATTAATGAATTTAAAATATTAGCGTCCATCCATTTTACTATATTTCAGAATTTATAAAAGATAAATGAAAAAAAAATTGTATTTTAATATATTTTTCTAGAAAAGAGATACTAGATGAATGACTTTAATTAACATTAATAGATATAATGTTCTATAGCTTAGTAAATTGTTTTGATGTTATATTTCAATTTCTCTAATAAAAGAGATTTTCAGCTGAGTTTATCTAAAGTATTAAACTGATTTAAACACAATAGGTATTCTTTTTTATGTTTTTTAATAGCCGAAACCTTATGAAATTTGGTATATAAGTATTCCTCAATTTGAATCATTACAATTAATTTTTTTTTGTTTGTTTTGATATTGCTGTGCCGTTGGGTGTGATAGGAAGAGATAGGGGAGCAAAATTCAACGAATTTTTTTTTAGCGCATGCGAATTGGACTAAAATATGATTTTAAATTATTTTTTCATACAATAGTACTTTTACGGAATCAATCACATATTTTCATTACCTGCTACCTTTGTCGCCCCTACTGCAATATAAATAGATAAAAAAAAGTCTAGAGGTCTGTTTCACTAAGTTAAATAAATAATTTGATCGGTGTCAATTATTACAGTATCAGAATCATCAGGATCATCAGAAGACTAATGAAAACTCAATCTTTCGATCATGGTTTAATATCCAAAATTAATCAAGATATTCGTTAAGCTTAGTGAAACATATTATCTATTAGAGTCTATAATTTTTTCATTTAAAAATTTTTCTCCTAAAATATATTTTTACAATAGAATCTAACCAATTCCATCTTGTAATATAATTTTATTTTTCTTTTCATGACTATCGATACATTACTTGAAATCGATACATTTTATAATTATCGGCAATTAGTACTACGAGCGAATTTCTAATTTTTTTATTCATTCCTTAGTATGTATAAGAAGTTAACAAGTTTGAACTAGTTCAAACATGCAAGTGAAAATACCTTTTCTTTCATATACTCTTACAGTAATTTAATTATATACACTCGTATGTGCCACTTTGAAGATAAATCCAAGAATAGTTGAATAGTTTTTTTTTTTTGAAAATTGATTTGATTGTAGAAAACAAAACACCAAATAAAACCTTACACTATACTTTTCTTCTTGTTTTATTTTGTAATTATTAATTTTTAGTGGATATGGACAACTAAACTCTTATATTATTATAACCTAATCGATAGATTGTATTATTATATTATTTCAAAGCAGTGAATCGATGTAGAGGCATTTTTTGAGCACGTGCAAAAGTTGAAAATAAATTTTTTTAATTTTTGGATTGACTCCAGTGTTGCTGAAGAGTATCAAAACCATTTTGTTTTACGGGATATCAGTTAAAATGTATACGAATATAACTGCACATAAAAGTAAAAGGAAGAGATAATTTTTTTTTAACGGATTTTATTTTTATGTCCATTTTAGATACTACAAAATCAAATTTAATAGGTATTTTGATAGGAAAATATAAAATTTTATAGTTTTATGGGTACGATTGATTTTAAGATTATAATATTTTTATAGAAAAAATCAACATGAATTGAATTGGTTGCACCTAAGAGAATTGCATGAATAGATCATAAATTCGAGCATAGAAAATTTCAAAGGGTTTTTTTTTTTTTTTTTTTATGTAATTCCAAGTCTATGGGATGAATACCCTAACTGCTTTTACACAGAAGGAATACACAACCACATACAATAGCTTTTCTGTAGAATTTTTATGGTATATCTACTAATTTAAGTGTGGAAAACTATATTTACTGTAGAGTACTTCGCCTTCATAATACCATAGTTCCATTTTATTCTAGGTTCCAGTTTATTCTAGGACCAGGTCCAAAAATCGAGTCGAATCGAACCTGGGACAGAATTAAGAACATGAATTAAGGTATTTTAGAGCAAAAAATCTGGTATAAAGAGGGAATTTTAAAATAGGACCGTTAAAAATCGATGGAAAGACGAAAAGTTTTATAATATGTATATTAGCATTTGCTAGATATATGTAGGTATACCTGTTTCGTAAGGTATATAACAAACTGTGCAGCATATCAAAATTTATTATGATAATCTGAATTTAATTTTTTTAACAGTCATTATTTCTATGTTACTTAAAATAATAACATTTAAGAAAAATATGTTTCATAATATCATCATCGCCAGATTGCAATGAAAAGCGCAACGAATGCGTCTCAAAGTAAATGAGGAAAAAACAAAATATATGTTGTGGACAAATAGAAAGGTTTTCCCAACATCATATTGGTAAAAATATCACTGTCGGTATATAGAATTTCAAAGTAGTTCAGGAGTTGATCTACCTTGAAACCAGTGTTAATCTCACAAACGAGTTCAATGTGGAGGTATAGCGAAAAATAACAATTGTACTCCCGGTTTTGCTTTAACGGATCAGAATCATAGCACTGTCGAAGGCAAGTGAGCATGCACTTGTTGTCATCGAGAAGAAAATTCTTAGCCGGATATATGATCCTGAAAACGACTATGGGGTCTGAAAGAGAACATATACCGCCGAACTCTATGAGTAATATAATAAGGTGGATGTATAGTCACGAAAATTAAAGTCAAGAGAATACTGTGACTCGAACACCTAGAGCGGATGTACGAAATTAATCCAGCCAAGAGAATCTTCGAATACAGACCCGAAGGTAGAAGACGTCGGAGCAGATCAAACCTTCGTTGAAGAGAGAAAGTATCGGCGAACTTACAAACCACAAACAATTTCACATATTGACCAACAAAAAATTTCATTCTAGTGACCGACAAAAATTGAGGACGCTTATGAGTCAGACCAAGGACAAAACATGGTCTGTTGGCTACCTAAGTAGGTAAGTACTAGCTAAATTTGATTTAGTATCTACGTCTCAGTGGTATATATTCGTATTGTACATCGATATGAAGTAATAAACCATCTGATTACCAATTAGCAGTTTCGAGTATTTGTTAGGGCATGGATGTTAAAAAAATCTTTGAAATTATTTGGTAATTCAATTTCATTATAACTCAACTACGCTATTAGAAAGACTAAACTTCATTTATACAACTGATGCAATTTTCTGCATTTAAAGTAATTAATATAAGAAAATCTCCAAAGAAAAATGTAAAATTTATAAAATAGTTAAAGTATAACTGAAAAAGAATAGAACTGAACTGAAAAAAATGGAAATGAAATAATAACAAATGATACCAAAATTTTTATTAAAAAAATAAAGTTGAAACTACTTTGGTTCGAATTATATAATATGTTACAGTAGACCAATATTTTGGAAACTGTTAAAATGTATATCCATTTCAATAAATTTGATATCTCACCAAAACAGCAACAAATTATTCCCTAGTGGTTGCTCATATGTTTCGAACTACGATTTTCTTTGTGTAGAATTTGCAATTAAACAAATGATGTAATATACTAGATGAAGCAGATGAATCAAAATTATAATAAAAATTATGTAAAACGAATTTTCCTATTATATTATGTGCTAAGCTATCATTGTAAACTCTCCCAATTCTTGAGTCAAATAGTGACTCATTCAAAGTATTGTAAATAAATTTAATGTTAAGTTCCAGCTAACATAAAGAAAGCAAACAAAACATTTAATTTTTCAACAAATAATTTTAAAGAGATAGGATGTCTATTATTAAACTATACAAAGATAGATTGTATTGGATGATAATACAAAAAGATAATTTTAAAAATACAAAACAAGCACACACCTACAAAAGAAAATTTTTATCTCTGAGGTAAATTTTTAAATTTATTTGAAAAAACTAAAAAATTATATAACAATAAAAAAAAACCGACAAATAGGATCCGAAGTTGTAAAGAAAAACAACAAAAAAATCTGGTTGCCAAAATTATATTCAATAATTATAAAACGTGTCAGAACATGTCAATATAAGAAGTTGTTTTTGGAAAAATTAAACTATTATGACCAGAGTCCAATGAATTGCCTATAACGAATTTTTATTTTAATTTATTAAAACAAAATCTTAAATTATGAATCGAGGCTTGCATTAATGAATTTGATTAGATCACATTTTTTGTATAGTTGAATTTAATGAGTTAATTAAACCATATGGATAAAAGAATTGAAGACTAAAGTTGAGAAAGTTAAAAAAAAAAGAAAACGAAAAAAATAGTTAACAAAAAGTGAACAAAAGTTTTTCAAGCACAATCTGTAAATTTACTATAAGAGCCTTATATTAACCTTACTGTGTATAATTTTAACATTATTAGTTTTGATTCTACTAATTGAGAATTTTAATTGCTTTTTATAAAATATAATTATATGAGTTTTGTTTAATTTTTCCAAAAACCACTTCTTAGATTGACTAGTTCTAACACATTTTATAATTTACAAATTCAAACAAGAAGCTGTATAGGTAATCAAACAATACTATACTTACCGATTTAAGTAATATAGGCTTACTTACCTTAGTTTTAAAATTTAACCTTTACTAACATAAAAAAAAAAATATAGACGGAAAGTATTGCTGGACCAGCAATAAAATAATACAAGAGTGTAAATTAAGTGTCTGTACATATTTGGTATTTATATAAACATCGTCGGCTGAGGTCTGAAAGGCTCCATATGCCATTAACTCGGTTTCGAGTAAACGCGATTTGAAGCTTAAAGTTACTTAAAAAAAACTGTAGGAAACGATTTTTTGTAACTTTCACTAATACTTATTTTGTTATTTTAATTACAAAACTTCAAGTGCCTACGCCTTTTAGTTTATAAGTTATAGGCATTTTTGTTTTTCGAAATTGATTCCCAAACGACCCATACTCACTTTTTTTAACAAGTTGATTTTAGTCCATGCACGTGGGTCAAATTTACCTGGATATGGGTCGTTTTATCGCTTAACTTTACAAATAAATGTATGGTCCACTACATACTAAAAAAATATTCATGTTATAAAAAAATTTCAAAATCAGTTTATTTCATTGACATCAAATTCTCTTAATAACAATATTATAATCTAAAACAAAAAGAATATAACATAAAACAATAATTAAATTACTAAAAAAATAAAGAACTTAAAATTATTTATTATATACCTTACCTAGGTATTCCTTAACTTATAACTATTAAAGAAGTACGGTTCTATTATGGCGAGAATAACCATACGTTTTTTACATCAATGGTTATTCCCCCATAATAAAAGCTTACGATTTCAATCACAATTAATTTATTTTTAATAATGCTTTTAGATAGTTTTGATCATTTGTTGGGCATATGTGTCAAGGCCAAGTCAATCTTAACGTCAAACTTGATACAAAAATTACCCATATCCAAAAAATTTGCGTATGGGTCGTTTTATAATTAAAAAAGTAATGGGTCAATCCGGAACTAAATATCTCCGAAACGGTAAAAGATAGCGAAAAACGGTTCAGGCCAAAGGAAAGAGCGTGTTGCAAAACCTAAGAATCTGTTTCTAAGTAAAAAAAAAGTGAAAATGGCTTATGGAGCCTTTCGGAACTCATCCGACGACATGCATTAAATTAAACAAGCTGGCTAATATCATTTATACCTGTTGGATAATATGATAAGGCCTAATTTTCTATATTGTTCATCCTTTTTTGAATTTGGAGACATTGTCAGGTGTTTGGAAATATAAAAAATTTTATAGTTGCAAGGAGGAAGTAGAAACAATGAAAGAAGCACAAAAGGCGGATAGCATCACGTTAGAAAAATCAACTGGGACCACGCCCTGAACAGAGTAAATGGAGGGAAAAAAGATAAACATAATCATTAACAATGAAGCAGAATATTAATCCTTGAATTAAACCCGATCACCAACTGATAGAAGATATTACATGTATTTATATAATATCTGAGGCACAAAACATTCCGGCATAGTCATAACAATATAGCATGTCACAAAAATAATTCTATTTTAAGAAACTATATAAAATTTCTTTTATCGCAGAGAACTAGTACAATAATACAATCCACTAGAGCTAGAGCTCAAGTGTTTGTTTGAGACACATAAACAAAAACAAATTTTTTGCTTTTATATAAATCTACCCAAAGGCGAAAAATAATTTCATTCGTCAAAAATCACATGTGATTTGTAAAAAGAAAAATAAAAATACCCGTAATAAGTTTAAAAAAGCGCCAAAATATGAAAAAATCCGAAGAAAGATACTATAAATGTATCCAAGGACACGAATCTTATATGGTAAAAAGTAAAGGAGTTAGAATTTAATGTGAATCTATTGACATGCTTAATTGAGTATAAAAAAAAAATTTAAATCAAATTACTTTAAAATTCTCTCGTCTGATTATTAATGTTGTTTTCGTTATAGGTTTTATAGTACATACTTCAGTGGGTACTCATATGTAAATAATTCAGTTATCGTTTGAACAACATCAATTTTTAAGGTATTCTTATTATACCTAAATATTCATATACATACAAACACACGTCATTATACCCATTCTTATAATGCTAAAATAAAATAATTTTTGACATATAATTAAATGGCTTTAGGGTTAACTCAATTTGTGTATCTTGTCTCCAGAGATGAATCACGTTTTATAAAATCTTAAATCAAAATAACATTGATTATTATTTTTTCTTTATTGTGAGGTACGCTATACGTATGTTATATATCTATGTAGTATGTATATATAATATATGGATATCTTATAATTACATACACAGTAAAGATTTAACGTAGCGAAAGATAAGAAACAATAACACAATACGAACAACAAAAACAAGTTGAATCAAAACATGAGAGATAAAAAAAAAAAAATTTACACAAAAAAAAATTTACTTTGCAACATAAAACACCTGCCCTTTTTCTAAGATTTCATTGGCCGTTATTAAAAAAGAAAAATAAAAATAAAAATAAGAAAATAATGAACAAGAAGCAACAAGGATTTACACGTATTTTTATGAAATTAGTTTCGAACCAAGGCAGGAGATTCTATATAAAATAAGTGCAAGAAGATAAAATTAATTTAGTTCAATATAATATTCGAAAACGTTCACAGCTTAACTTGAATTTCTTGTGAAAATAATTTACCAACTACGTACTAAGATATAGAAGTGATCATCAAAATGTTGGATAAATATCAAAAAAATACATTTAGAAATTTAAGAAATTTTTTAAAACCAATCCTTAGAGTTCTTAACAGAAAAAAACAATATAATAAAATTAGAATTTTGAATGAAATTTTGGACAACAAATACAATTCATCATTAGAAGTTCTACAAAATGATCATCATCATCAGAATCATTCAGATGAAGAATACGATAATTCAATAAATGAAGCTTTAGAATATCAACTAATTAAAGAAATTGAAAATAGTCAAGATGATGCAATATGCATCTACAATCCAACAAAAGAATCTCAAATGAATATCGTACCAATAAAAGAATATGATCAGAAATTTATTCCAGTACATTTTGCTAAAACAAATAAAGGAACATTTTTTTGGACATCAATAAGTTCAACTAATGTTTATAAGGAATCCATTTATTGTTGTCGTGCAGATCGTTGGGTTCAAGCTTAAGAAATTCTATTTTTATGTGATTTTTTTTGTTTGTTTTGTTGAGCATCCATCTAACATCCTTAAGTCACTTTAATTGGATATTTTAAAACGAAATTCAAAACTAAACAAATTCAATTGGATCGTATTTCTACATTATTAGTGATTTAAATAGTCCATTAAGAGATTCTTTAATCTTCCATGTATAGTGATTTCAATTCATCAGAAACATTTAAGGAGTTTCTAAAATAGCTTCAATTAGATATTCAATAAAATTCATAAAAAGATTAAATCAAACTCATCAATTATTATCATGAATAGAACATCAAAGTTTATTAGTTCCAGTTGAATTTTCAATTAAATTAATTGGAGATTAAAAATAATTTCTTTAGCTTTAAAAATATAATATTAATTTCGAAATACCAGTGATATTAGTTTGTAAATTTGTCGTTTGGAAAATATGAAAAATATTTTTTTGTATGTAAATTTTGAAAAAAAAAATTTGAGCTTCCATTAAAATTATATAAAATTTAAATTTAAGAAATTCTAAAAACATATTTGTGATCTTCATAGTTTATAATAATTATAACAGTATTCTAGATTTAAGTCGTAGTTTTTAAATTGTCTTCCAAAATAATTCTGAGCTATAAAAAATACAAATTGTTAATTTTTTATACAACACAAAATAAATGTAAATAATTAGGTATAACATAAAATGAATTATATTTTATTTTTTTGATAAATTTTTTTACTCAGGGGTGGAAGCACGTAACTTGTTACAAACGCTTCTTTTTGTAACAAAACACCAGCGTCACAAAATTTTTTTTGGCAGCATGTACTTTGAAACGCTACTTTGGGATTAAAACAAAAAAAAATTTACGAAACATTTTTGCAAATTTTTTTTTTAACAGACGTCAACTATTTATACCGGAAATTTTCATTTGCGACGCTCAGTAAATTAAATGTGGCGAAACAAACTTAAAATTGGCGAAACAATTTTATGTGCTACCGTTTTTCAAAAATAGCGTTACAACATGTTTGTAACAAGTTACGTGCTGCCACCCCAGGGGTGGCAGCACGCAACTTGTCACAAACATGTTGTCACGCTATTTTTGAAAAATGGCAGCACGTAAAATTGTTTCGTCAATTTTAATTTTGTTTCGCCATTTTTAATTTTGTTTCGCTGCTTTTGGCAGCACGTAACATTTGAAACGCTCATTTTTACTGAGCGTCACAAATAAAAATTGACGATAGTAAAAAGTTGACGCTAAAAAAAGTTTTATAATTGAAAAAGTGAATATTTTTTTTTTTTTTTGAAGAAAAATTATAATTAACGTAATATCAAGTAAGTTTTTATTTTTATTTTAAAAATTTTAAAAAAATTTATTAATAATTAAAGAAAAAATAGTATGTAAAATTTTAATTTTATGATTTGCTTAGGACATTATTTATGAACTTTTAATTAAAGAAAAAAATTGTTAATTTTAGTTAAAGATTTAATTTTATTTATTTTAGAATGTTGTTCTTTTATGATGACAGCTCTTCGGAAGACGAAAGGATTATTTTAAACACGATTGAAAATCGAAGACTTAGGGATGGAAGTAACATATTAGAATTACCAACCTCCGAGTAATTTCTTTTTTTATTTTAAAAGGTTAATGTATGATCCTAATTAAAAAAAATTTTTTATTACAGATTTAAAAAAAATTTTAGACTAGACCAAAACGCGTTTAAAATGGTTCTTGAAACTGTTAATTTAAAAAATAATGTGCGAGAAACTGGAATTCCACCAATGTTACAATTAGCAGCAACATTAAGCATATTTGGTAGTGGTGGCTATCAAGTTAATGTTGGCTGCAATAAATTGATTCCAATGGCACAAACAACAGTTTCAAAAGTGTTCAGAAAAACATTGGAAGTTTTAGAACGCGATTTATGTCCACGTTGGATCCGCATAAGGGAAGAAAATTTTGGTGCAACTCGGACATATTTTTTTTCAAAATACAAAATTCCTGGTGTAGTAGGCCTTGTTGATGGGACTCACATACCCATTCTAAAACCAAAAAAGGATGAACATATCTTTTTTAACAGGAAAGGTTTTCATAGTATAAATACTATGATTGTGAGTTGATAATAATTTTAAAATTTTGTGATATTCACTATATATTTTATTATAGCTGTGTAATCATTCCTACGAAATATTGGCAATCGATGCAAGAAATGGTGGATGCGCTCATGACTCAGCTGTGTGGAATAAGAGTTCAGTTCAAGAATACTTGCGAAGAAAATATAATGAAGACGAATGTGGTATAAGAATTCTTGGTAACATTTTTCGTTTTTTATATTACACTACATATTTATATTATTATATTTTAAGGTGACAGTGGCTACCCATTACTTCCATGGTTGATAACGCCTTATAGGCGTGCTGCTGAAGGAAGCGCTGAAATTCGGTTCAATAATATTCATGCCAAAGCTCGTAGCCAAGTTGAGCGCACTATAGGCATGTTAAAAACGCGTTGGAGATGTTTATCTAGTGATAGGAAACTTAGATATCATCCTGAGAGAGTAGCTAGCATCATTAATGTTTGTGCGGCTCTTCACAACATTTGTGTAAGATATAATATCAACATAGAACCGTTGCAAATGAGAGGAGAAATAGAAGAAACACCAATTGATGTAGCTGTAGGAACCACGTCAAATGATCAATCAATAGCTAAATTAATAAGAGACAATATTAAAAATAGTTTATAAAAAAATAACTCAAACTAATTTAAATTAAAAAAATATTTTAATAATGCATAATTTTAGCATATATAATATTAAATTTTTTAAATAAAAACAAAACATAATTTTTAATTAACATAATAATAAATAAAAACAAAACATAATTTCATATTAAATTCTTTAAATAAAAAAAGTTTTTTAATTCAAATTATTTACTTAATTCAAATTCCAAACTTAACCACATTCCTTGTATTTACTTAATTTAAACTACAACATGAGCATCTCATTCAGTCTTGTAATATATATATTATAGTAACATTATCTTTTTTTATACAAATCTAATTGCAATTTTTTCAAATTATTTCTTTCTATCAAATTTTGAATTTGCATTTGTTGGAATTTTAATTTGTCCATTTTATATTGTGCGGCATCTTCTTGTGTTTTTATTTGCAATTTATATACTTTTTCATTCAACTCATTGTTTTCTTTGAGAACACTTTTTAAACTTTTTAATTCACCTACAAGTGAATGAACATCCTTTTTTATTGCTTTTGTCAACCCAATATATTTTTCCAACAAAATATTTTTTTGTGATTTTCTACCTTTATTAGCCACATTACGTGCAGGTGAATTAGTAATACTATTTCTTTTGGAATGGTTTCGAATATTTTCTTCCTGTTGGTGGTTTATCATTTCAATGCCTTCTTCAAAATTTAGCATAAATTCATTATTTGTTCCATTAAAATCTAAATTTTCTTCTGGAATTGGTGTAGGGGATCGCGCCAAAGAGCCATATTCTTTTACTCCTTTCATTCCATCTACCGTCGCTTCTAAACCTGCGCATTGAATTATTTGTTCTTCTTGTTCATTTATTTTTTTTTCTCTATATGGACCACCACCCGTTTTTTTTTTGTTAATTTTGTTGAACATTAGTTTTTTCTTAACTTTGTATTTATGGTCACTCCAGCACTAAAAAATATTATTATTAAAATTTTAATATACCCGAAATAATGAAAACTCACTTTTTTCCATTCGTATTTTTGTTTTATAGGTGGTCCAGCCTCATTTAACTGATCAGTGAGTTGAGACCACAGCAACTCGCCTTTTCTGCGTCCTTCTAAATCTTTTAATATTCCTTTTGCTAAGGCATTATTTTTTGTCATGAATCTTGTAATGATTTCCAGTTGCTCCTTATTTATAGTTATTTTTTGCCTTAAAAATTACGTATGCATATAATATTTTATATGAAAATAAATAATATATTAAACTTACATTTTATTATTTTTATTTGAACTTGTATTGTAAATTCTTTATTTTGTTTATTGTTTATTTTAAAATTTTGTATTTGTCATGAATCATCATTATTATACATACTGCAAACAAACACATTATTATACAACTATACATACACAAAAATTTGTTTTCAAAAATGGTAGCACGTAATTTTTGTTTCGCTGATTTTTTTTGTTTCGTACATTTTTTTTTGTTTCAATCCCAAAGTAGCGTTTCAAAGTACATGCTGCCAAAAAAATTTTGTGACGCTGGTGTTTTGTTACAAAAAAAAGCGTTTGTAACAAGTTACGTGCTGCCACCCCAGCTTAGAACAGTGGGTTATTATGCTTTCATAGTTCTTTAGATCTTTCATAGGAAACAATAGCCATTTTTTATATCCTCAAAAATTGTAACAGATAGAGGATCTCGCCAAAGCATTATTAAGTAAGTAAAGATTACTAAACCATTTTTCATTAATTTTTTGCATTATTACTAAAAAGTGTGTTTTTGTTTTGAGAAAAAAAAAACAAATAAAAAAAACATATTTACTGGTATTGATTCACTACTGTCTATTTACTAAGCTGTAATAATTTAATTAAAAATTTTTATTTAAAAAATATTTTAAGCCTCTAAACTAAACCAATTCCACACTAATACTAAACAAAATTCTTATAAGTAACCCAATAATCTTTTTTGACAGTAACTAGAGTCAGTACTACCAAAATATTAAAATGGCCAATTTCTTCGCTTATGGTGTGTAGCAGAAATGCATTTCCTCAGCGATGGGTCTAAGAGAATATGGGTATTAAATTTATATAATTTGAACATTTACTTAATAGTGCTACCTGGGGTGGCATTGTGTAACTTTGTTTCAAACATTTCGGTCGAAACAAAATGTTGTCGAAACAAAATTTGGATGACATTACGTAATTTGAAACGTTAATTTATTTTGAAACGCGCGAAAAAACATTGAAACACTTTACATAATTCCATTTTTGATTTGTTTCGTTAAAATTTCAACAATTACTGCTAGAAAATAATATTGAAATAAAAAAAATGGAGCTAAAAGAAATTGCAACTAGATACAAGTAAAAGAAGCTAATAATAATACCAACATTTTTTTTTTTTTTATTCTGAACATTTTTTTTCTTGAAAGAAAATCATTATAAGTTTACTTAATTTTTCATTTTATTGGAATTTTTATTTCTGTGCATTTCTAAAATAAACATTCCAATAAAAATCATGTATTAATTTATTATTTTTTTTTAAATTTACCTAAAAGCGTCAACTATTTTTCAATCGCCAAAATTTGGTCGTATCAAATGTAAAGAAAGTAGCGTTTCAACCTTACGCAATACCAAAATATGTCGTACCAATTTTTAAAAGATTGAAACAAAATAAAAATGGTCGAAACAAAATTATGCAATACCACTTTTTGAAAATAGTCGAAACAAAACGACGTTTCAAATTACACAATGCCACCCCTGGTCTGCAATTCGTTTGTTTTTTTTTTATTTTATTTTATTAATTATTATTTATTAAATTAAAACTAGTCCACAATTAATAACGCATAATAACCTTTATTCTCGTATTTATTATCTTAATTCTACCTGTGCCTCTCTCAGAAATCTTTGCCTACATTAACGTGTTCTCTAGATATGGCCAAACTTTCATACATGTCTAATTTATTACTTTTATTGACCTCTTTTATTAATTTTAAATTATACTCTTGTTTATATTATGATGTTCTTCTTCAACTATATGCGTCGCTACCGCTGATCTAAAATGCGTATAGTTTTTTTTCTTCGCCATTTATGCTTCCTTTATAAAATTAATCTCTTGGATTATCCTATGTAAGTTTTTGTGCAATCTTGGCATTATATTTTCTATATGCCACTTACTTTTTCTATACTTTTTTTGTCTTGCAGTGATCCCAACAGATTATACAATTTGAGGTTTCTGCTATTAGTGAAAAATAAAAATAAATAATTAGTAATTATGATTATATATCTATATATATATATATATATATATATATATTATATATAGTATTATATTATATATGAATAATAATTATCAGAAGTTCTTTATTTTCATTAATTTTTACTTAAAGTAAAAGAAACAAACACTTTAATGACTACACGTTCAGCGTGTTAGTCTGATATATTTGTTATTTTAAAGCTCAAAATGTGGTGAATAAAAAAATGTTAACATTTGAAAAGTTTTTCTTCACTTAACTATTTTAAATTGTTATTGTTGCTATTTCAATTGTTATTATTGTAACCAACGTGAGGATCGTCAGTTAAAGCTGGCTAGTAATCATCCTTGAGTTTTTCAAAGCTAAAAAACTGACTAAGTAATTGAACATTCTTATGCTTATCATATCTTTATGACTGTGAGAATATTTATTTTTATTTAATGTACATTTTAGAAAAGTGGCAACTCCTAAATAATCTAAAATAACATTTTGTAATTTTATTGATTTTTAATTTTTAGAAAATATTTTTAAAATTATATCTTCAAATTATTAATTAAAAAACATAATAATATTTTGTAAATTAGTAACATACCAGTGCCCTAATTTGGGGCTTCAGTGGGTGTTATACAGGCCCGCGCCGTTTAAATGACAGATGTGGAGCACATTTTGGTCGATTTTAGGGGGCGGTAAATTCAATAATATAATTCAATTATTTAACTAACATTTTTATCAAATTTATACTTTTATTTATTTTTTCTTTTCGGTTTTGTTGCAACAATTCTATACGGATACTTTTTCGGAAAAAAATTGCATTCTTGCACTGTTTTATTACATTATATTTATTAAATAAATATTATACGCGTAATGGTGAGAAGTATTTACGAAATTGGTTGCTGTATTCTGTTTCAAAAAACAAAGTATTCTGCTTTTCATGTAAATTATTTGAATTTCAAAATCATTTGTTGGCTACGGATGGATTTTCAGATGGGCAATATTTATCTCAGCTTTTCATTAGACATGAAACAAGCGAGGCTCATATATGAATAACTATTAAAAATGGAAGGAATTAAGTAAATCCATTGAAACTAAAACAATAGACCTTTAAGAGCAGGATATCTTTAAGAACAAGATTTATTCAATTAAATTGCATTTAAAAAAGAGTAGAAGTTAGATAACATTTTTTAGGTTTTTGCCCTATTTCCAATTCAAGCGGAGATGGATTTTAAGCATAGCTTTTTTTCAGGGGTGGCATTGTGTAATTTGAAACGTCGTTTTGTTTCGACTATTTTCAAAAAGTGGCATTGCATAATTTTGTTTCGACCATTTTTATTTTGTTTCAATCTTTTCAAAATTGGTACGACATATTTTGGTATTTCGTAAGGTTGAAACGCTACTTTTTTTACATTTGATACAAACAAATTTTGGCGATTGAAAAATAGTTGACGCATTTAGGTAAATTTTAAAAAAAATAATAAATTAATACATGATTTTTGTTGGAAATTTATTTTAGAAACGCACAGAAATAAAAATTCCAATAAAATGAAAAATTAAGTAAACTTATAATGATTTTCTTTCAAGAAAAAAAATTTTCAGAATAAAAAAAAAAAAATGTTGGTATTATTATTAGCTTCTTTTACTTGTATCTAGTTGCAATTTATTTTAGCTCCATTTGTTTTTATTTTAATATTATTTTCTAGCAGTAATTGTTGAAATTTTAACGAAGCAAATCAAAAATGGAATTATGTAAAGTGTTTCATTGTTTTTTCGAGCGTTTCAAAATAAATTAACGTTTCAAATTACGTAACGTCAACCAAATTTTGTTTCGACCGAAATGTTTGAAACAAAGTTACACAATGCCACCCCAGGGTTCCCCCAGAGATGGTGTGTTTTGAAAAAGAATATTACACATTTAGTTTTAAAGCCTGTACGTGATACAAGATGGGAAATTCGTTTATTGAAAGATATATTTATGTTTTTGTTTAATTGTAACTGTTTTTTTTATATTTTATAATAATTGTTTGGATTATTAAAAGCTGTTATTTTAATTTCAATTTTTTTTTAATAAAATGGATATATATATATAATAAATTTGTAATAGTTTTACTATTTTTGTTTATTTTATATTTAAAAATTGGGCTGCAAATTCGAATCTGCACATGGGTGGCTATCATGTACGGCTCCGCACGGGCTTATATCAATAAAACACAAATATTTCGTCTGGTGTTTCATTTTCTTTACTTTCATTTTCTTTGAATTATTTTGGACCCTATCCTAAGACCCCCATGGCTCGTAATTATATTATAACCTGACAAGTTACGATTCCGTTAATCATATATGTTTCCTAAGTGGTTCGAGACAAAAAGAAAAATATAAATATAATGAATTGATTGATATGAAGAATTGTTGTATATTGTGTACCAGTAGCTATGTATATAAATGTATTAATTAATCATTTAGCATTACCTACATTAAATCTATTTGAAGTAAAAATTAGGGAATAAACTTTAGGATACGACAAAGAGATATATTTAAAATTCGTGTACGTTTTTTCAATAACCTATTGGAAGAAGTTTTGATAAGATAAAATTCTTGGGTATTATATTAGATAAGCATTTATCGTGGTGTCGGCATATGAATACTATAAATAGTAAACTTAGTGTTTTTAATAGCGTAATGTTCAAATTTATAAACATACTCCCAGTCTCTGTCAAAATGAAAATGTATTACGCTCTTGTCAACTCAATATTGTCTTATGGCGCGGTTGTTTGGGCATTTAAAGGCACTCAGCACTTACAGGTGAGTCAGAATAAAATATTAAAAAACATATTGAATATGCGTTTGTTGTATAATACTCGTAACTTATACTTTAATAATGAAATTGACATATCAATTTCAACAAATACTAACGGCTCATAAAATACTTAATAATATTGGCCATAGTCATATTTCTTCTATACGTAGATTCTCACATCAATTTAATGCTAGAACTAGAACCAATGTTCGCATGGGCTTAAGTAGAAATTCACTCACCTCTCAGAGAGTTTCTGTTACTGGCTGTAGATTATTGAATCATATTAGCAGTATTACAACAACTGTAAATTCATTTAGAAATGCTGCAAGAAGTTACCTTCTGTTATTTGATTATTTGGTAAATCTAATTTAATACAAATTATTTAACATAATAAAATTAAATTAAATTTTATTATAATAATATTTTATTATGTATTATTATTATTTCACTTTAGTTGAGCTTATTAATTGAATCCTACTTTCTTAAAGAAGAGATGTATGATTTTATTATTCAATGATTTGCTTTTTTTTTCTTTCTCAAATTTTGTTTTAATGAATAAATGAATGAAGTTTCTTTTTTTACTTATTTTTTTTTAAAATTATCTTATTACTAGTGGATCGCCTGTGCAATTGCACAGAAGTAGTTCTTTTAAACACAATTTTATGTAAAAAGAAATATTTGTTTTGGTATAATTGTAGTTGTTTTCTGAATAGCCTGATTATTGAATATATATATATAATGAAATTAAAGTATAATACCTAACACTTTATGACGAAATTAATACTGTTTTCAATATAACTTAACATATTAAAATCCCATTACTCTCAACGTAGTAGATCGATATATTTTAATTATAATAAGTTTATAGTCAAAAACGTTTGTAGTCATAATTCTGTTATAGCAATAGGTCAACAATAAATTATTTTATTAAAACACTGATATATATGTAGTTTTTTTCTGTTCTTTATTACAAATGTCTATATTTTGTGATTACACAACAGAATTGCTATTTATGAATAAAATAAAGTTTAAAATTGTTATACGAAAGATATTTTATTCAATTTGATTTTTTTTATAAAGATGCAATTTTTTTTTTACTACGCCTATAGTCACAAAACGGTTATAGTCAGAAATATTACTGAAATTTAGCGAATGACTATAGCCGTGTTTTACTGCATATATT